>ML058337.1:3473747-4695435 GCA_003013855.2 Liriodendron chinense | reverse complement strand
TCTCTATCAACATGTTTACCACTCTTTACAATAGAGATGTGTTAGAACCCAAATGCAAACTCTTTTATTTATTTATAAGATCCCATTGTTAAAATTTAAAAAAAAAAAAAAAAGAAAATCTTTCCCTGCAAATTTCCATTGTCTCAGCCAAACAGGATTTCCAAGTTCCAGAAAAACCACTTACCTTTTCCTCTGTTTGGGGTTTTTCCTAGGAAAGAGAAACATTGGAGGAAAGACTTCCCTAACAACCAAACAGGCTCCAAAGCACATTCATAGCATTCAATCCTCAAATATTGGACCCTCAGCTTGCCCAACCCCCTTTTTTCCTTGCTTGGTAGCGCCCATCTGTACCGTGTCATGGCATCGCCGGGGCATTTCTGTGTTTGAACTCATCCGAGTCAACTGGGTTTCAGTACCACCTGATCTGCTTTGACACACAGTGAGGTCCACATGATGGATGGCTTGGATATTTCACCTGTGTGCTATGCCGACTTGAGGTGGTGTGTGCATTAGCTGACAAGTGGGGCTTAACAAAGGCCAATGTACTAGAATTATTTTTTACAGGAGAAAGTGATGGTTGATGCTTTAGGATTCTGAAGTCTACATGTAGCATAAATGAACTCAAACCAAATTCCAGGACCCACCTGAGAAGGTGACCATCAATTGGTTATACCGATCTAACCTCTGATCAATGGACATTGTTAATTGAATTTTAGCCGTTGATTCTTTTTTTTTGCTAATTTAATTTAGAGAAATGCTCCAGTGTTCTCATAGCACTATAAGTTATAGTGCTCCTAGTTGCATATGGGCACTTAGACGATCCAATCTTCCGATCTAGACCGTCCAATGGTTCCAACACATTTTGTAGGATACTATGCATATATCCCACCAATCCAACCATCATAACAGTATGATCATTAGCCTTTAACATGGATGGTCACTATCATCTATACAAAAACAAAAACAGGTCAAATCAACAATTTGATCAATCCAGTAGTTGGGGACCATCATAGATTGCTTATGATTCTAAGAGTCACTTTTGTTAGGCAATCCTAACCTTTCGATACATGGCTTGGAAAAAGGATGGCTACAAAAAATAAGGACAAATGAGACATGGATTGTCTCATCTGATCAGTGTGATATTTGCATGTTAACCCATCAAAGCTGCTCTGGAATTAACAGACGCTTCAGATTGAACTATTGGATTGTCCAAGTGGCCAGATGCAACTAGGATCACTAGAACTTGTACGGCTCTGAGAGCACTGGAGCATTTCTCTAAATTAAATCTCCACAAAATCCCACTTTTGGTTTTTGATCCATCCAAACAGGGTCCATATTCGGACAGTTTTAAGTTTTAACTTGAGTCATCCTTGGTGTATCAACTATCACACCCTGTCAGAGTATAAAACCTTTCTTTTAAATTTGTAATTTTCCCTTCAAAAGCCGAGTTAACAGAAGGGATGACCAGCTCTCTTTCCCGCTCATGCTTCAACCTCCTCTTACAATACACAGAGCAGAAAAACATCCCAAAAGGAAAATCAGTCCATGCACATATCATCAAAACCGGCCTTCAATCAAACACCTTCCTTGGCAATGGCCTCCTCAACATGTACGGCGAATGTGGCCACCTGGACGAAGCCTCCCTCCAATTTCAAGACATGGAATGCCACGATGTGGTCTCCTGGAACTGCCTCATCAATGCCAACTCTCGAAACCCCTCCATGCAATCATCCTCTCTAGTCCTCGAACTCTTCCGAACCATGCGGGCTGAACATGTCCCCCCAAACTCCTACACCTTTGCTGGCGTTTTCACCGCCGCAGCTCGTTTTACCGATGCTCTCAACGGGATGCAGGCTCATGCCGTTGCTATCAAGACTGGCAATTATAGTGATGTCTTTGCCTTGAGCTCGCTCATTAGCATGTACTGTAAATTGGGTTTTGTATCGGTTGCACGGCAGGTGTTTGATAGAATGCCTGACAGAAATTCTGTTTCTTGGGCTGCTATGATTTCTGGGTATTCTATGGAAAGACGTGGGGTTGATGCTTTTGAGCTTTTCAAATTGATGACGGAGGAGGAGGGCGCTGAGGTGAATGAGTTTGTGTTTACGAGCACTCTCAGTGGTTTTGCCGCTCCTGAGTTTTTTGAAAGCGGGAAGCAGATACATGGTCTTGCGGTTAAAACTGGGTTGTTGTGTTTTGTGGCTGTGGTGAACTCCATTGTTACTATGTATGCTAAATGTGGGTGCTTGGATGATGCGCTTCGGATGTTTGAATGTGCGAGCGATAAGAACTCAATTACATGGTCAGCGATTATTACTGGGTATGCACAGAATGATGATTCCACTGAGGCTTTGAGGTTGTTTCCGGAGATGCATTCTGCGGGGATTAGTCCTAGCGAATTTACTTTTGTTGGGATACTAAATGCTTGTAGCAATTTGACAGCTCTCAATGAAGGGAAGCAAGTTCATGGCTATCTATTGAAGTTGGGATATGGATTTCAAATCTTTATTAGGAGCTCGTTAGTCGACATGTATGCGAAATGTAGAAGCATTGACGATGCACATAAAGAGTTTGATCAACTTCAAGAGCCTGATGTTGTGCTATGGTCATCAATGATTAGTGGCTATGTGCAGAACAGAGAGAATGAAAAGGCTCTTAGCTTGTATGGTACAATGGAGATGGAAGGTCTCTTGCCTAATGAGCTGACCATGGCTAGTGTTCTTAGAGCTTGTTCAAATCTCGCTGCTTTGGAACAAGGGAAGCAGATTCATGCGCGCACAATCAAATATGGTCTTGGTTTGGAAGTTCCGATTGGGAGTGCCCTATCGACCATGTATGCAAAGTGTGGGAACCTTGAAGATGGAAGCTTTGTCTTTAGACGGATGCCTGAGAGGGACATTGTTTCATGGAATTCAATGATATCTGGGCTCTCTCAGAATGGGCACGGTAGTGAAGCCTTAAAACTCTTTGATGAGATGTGTTCAGAGGGAACAAAGCCGGACCATGTCACATTTGTCAACCTCCTCTCTGCTTGTAGCCACATGGGCTTGGTTGACAGAGGCTGGTTGTACTTCAACTCCATGTACAATGATTATGGTATTTTTCCCAGACTTGATCACTATGCTTGCATGGTCGATATTCTTAGTCGAGCTGGGATGCTTGACAAAGCCAAAGAGTTCATCGATTCAGTTCCCATTGATCATGGAATGTGTCTATGGCGTATTTTGTTGAGTCACTGTCGAAATTATCATAAATTTGATATAGGAGCATATGCTGGAGAGAGACTAATGGAGTTGGGATCTCAAGAGTCATCTGCTTATGTGTTGTTATCGGATATCTACACCACCTTGGGCCAGTGGGAAGATGTAGAACGGGTGATGAGAACAATGAGACTTCGAGGGGTGAGCAAGGAACCGGGGTGTAGTTGGATTGAGCTTAAGAGTAGAGTACATGTGTTTGTTGTAGGGGACCAATTACATCCACAGTTTGAAGAAATATATACAGAGGTGAGTAGGCTAACCAGGCACATGAGAGATGAAGGATATCGGCCTTCTTTTGTAACATATCATCGTGATCCTTTTATCAAATTGAGATAGAGAGGTAATTTTGGCATCCTTCATATGTGATTCTTCTGTTAGGCTGCAATAAAATTAGTACTGGGAACCATGCAATGATATAATGGCAATATGAATGATTATTAGATTACTTTTGGCCCAAACTATTGCTCTTTCCACAATCAATACTTGAAACCCATTAGCTCCACAGTACTTTGTAGTCTAATCTCTTTTATTCGTAACTGATTAGCTTTATCAATAAAAGATAAAATAAACCATTATACAAGAGGGAGTAAATTCTTTGTACAAATACTAGATAGAGATGAAAACAAGAATTCGAGATAAACAAAACAGTAGATTGAATTGGAAAGAGGAGATATTGCAGTTATCTAGCCTAGAAATAGAAAAAAGACTGATTCTGAATAAGAAACATTAGAGGTGAGAAGGGTGGAAGAGATAGTGGAGAATGAGTTAGTGGCCAATCGTCTATTTTGGTCCTTTGTTTGGTGGAATCTGAGGTCTTATTCAATATGGGAGCTTATCGTGGAGAAATTCGAGAGAAAGTTAACCTCTTGGAAATGAAATTACCATTTGTTGGGGCAAGGATTACTCAAGTCAATCTCCCCTCAACAGTCTCCTAGTATTTTATCTTCCTCTGTTCAATATTTTTCCTTGCAAAGTAGTGAAGAGGTCAGAGAGGATTCAACAAGACTTCATCTGGAAAGGTAGGTTTGAGAGGGTTCTCTATCATTTAATGAGATGTGAAGAGGTTTAGAAATTGAAAGATGAGGGAGGATTATGGATTGGTCTTATGAAAGAAAGGAATTGGGCACTAATGTTGTAAAGTGTGGTTGTGGTTTAGAGGGGAGAAGAATGTGTCATGGAGAGAAGTTCTTCAGAAGAAATGTGGGGAAAAGGAGTATGAATGGATTGGATCCCTAAGGTGGACTGATGCAAAGTGCCCCAGGGCCAAACCATTTTGCTACTTTGATAATTGAAACCACATGGAGCTGATAATGGGTTGTGGACCAATCCATATCTAGACATCATCCTTGATTGTTGCCATCCGTACCATGTGGACTACCTAGCTACGTGTGACATGTGTAATCCTTGGGAGCTTTCTCTTTTGGGGTAGTCTAAAGTTGGTAGGTTATTTGACCTTTGAGAGATCTTTTCCTTTAAGAAATCATTTAAGAGATACTGAGAGATCCTTTGATTTTGAGAGATCTTTGGAGAGATCTTATTTTCTCCTTATGTTTTCTTCTAGGTGAACAATATATCTCAAGTCTATAGAAATATGGAATAATAAGTGTAGTAAATTCGATTCAAAGGAATTTTTCCTTGGTTTTGCTGAAGGAATCCGACTTGATTGTAACTAGGCTGTTCACAGAATCCATTGTTTCACTGGCCTCTGTCAATCATTTCTAAGATGCTCGCAGGGATGCATCGATGGGTTACCCCATGACGATTCATCGTTCATGGCCATTTTTACCACAACTATGTGTCGATGATTCATTGCATATGGGACTGCGTCATTGCTATCAAAGCAGTTCCTTTTTGAGATCCTAGGACCATGATTCCCTGTAGTTGATCCAAAGATATGTACGTACCAACAGTCGGATTTGAGAGAAGTAGAAGCTGGACTTTGGAGTGTATATCTATAGCCTCAATTATTCTCGATGGGTCCCCTACATATTATTATTAGAGTTCTAATGGGGCTTAGAAAGGAGTCCCCATTTGACCTTTCCTCTTCACTATTGTTGTAGAAGGGCTCAAATAACTATTCTTAAGAGCAGACGTTTCAAGTTCATTCGGGTTTCTTAGCAGGGTCTTTCAATTGATGCTAATCCAAGAATCCTATCCATCTGGGATCCAATTGTGGTCAATGTTGAGAAGAAACTTGACGACTGGAAAAAGGAATTATCTGTTGTTTAGTAACTGCATCACCTTGATTAAATTGTTGCCTTCAACCTTTAATATACTAACCTCTTGTTATTCAAGATCTCGAATCTTGACTGAAGTAGCAAAAAGGTTGGAGAAGGCACAAAGAGACTTCTTATGGGAAGGTAGAGGAGGGAAACGTCGATATCGTCTCTAATAAAGAACTTGAAATTCCAAAATCTAGAGTTGAGCTTACAAAAATTGTCTAACTTTTGTTACTATTTTGATTCATTTGGATTATCATGTCAGTAAGACAATATTTCCAGCCAAAAAATGCCTTTTTAAAAGGCTTTTATTAATTATGGGAACAAAACATTCCACGCTATGTTCTGGTTAGTGTTTTAAATAGCAACGCTATGTAGTGTGTAGCCTACTCTATGTAGTGTAACTTAGCCTTAACACTATGTAGCTCATGAAAATAGCTTAAGTCGCATCTAGCCTACGCTACATGATAATTTGCACACATAAACACTAAATAGACTACACTACACGCCGCGTAGTGCAACCAAACGCAACCTTGATTAAAAATCTACAAGTAGTGTGTAGCTTGCGCTACACACTATGCAGCTCACACTTTAGAGGAGTGAATGCTATGCTACACACTATTCTCTATTTAAAACACTGGTTCTTGTACAAGCCATTAATTGTGATCCCTGCGGAAAAACGTTTCATTAAAAGGTAAAAACTAGGAAACTGGCCTATTACATGGTATAAAATAGCATATGCAAATGATGTATGAAATCTTAGTCTCTATCCTTGCTCTTCAAAGTGTTTGGATCATTGATTAGGCTAGAGCATTCTTATGCTTTAATAACGTAATAGCCTTTGGCATTTAGGTGTCTTGTATAGTCAACTAGGCTTGGGGATACTAGCATGGGCACGTATTGTGTATCTAAAGTGGTGTAGCTTTAGATAACCATGTGATCTTGTGGGTACACTACCCCGCCAGACAGTTTCTTACAATATTGTTGCGATTGGGAGGGTATTGACATTGCCGTGGATTTTATATGTCAATGGAAATGGAAATGATAGTGTTGGCCTTGCCTCGAGGTATTTTGGAAATCTCAAACAAAGAGAGTGTGTGGTCATTTTGTTGGAGAAACAGTGAGTCAAGAGTGCGACCACTGTTAACAAAGCCCCATGAGTATTACGAAGTTGACTAGCAGTTGGTGTGAAACCAACATTCTGGAGCCTAAATAGGTAGTGCTAGGCCACTGTCAGGGGTCCTAGGCCGTGTTTTCAATATCGCCGATATCAGTTGATATATCATTTATTGTGGGTCAGTGATACGATGCATGCATTTAATGTCTAAAATCTTTGATGTCGCCGAAAATATTGCAAAATATCACATGTATCGTGCCAATTTCTTTTGTTTTTTTTCCTTGGTATAGATGATATCTGTCTGTATTGACAGATATTGTCAACATTGTTGGGAAGTGCCAAGGCTGCGAAAAAACTCCAAAAAATCCATTTTTCTCATTTACCTTGTTTCTTTCCTCTTGTAAACACATCTAAACTAGATTTTGGTCCATTTTCTTGAATCATTTATAAGAAAAACAACGTTTTAGAGCTGGAATCAATATCAAAGCCAATTTGGGACTGTTTTTATTTTTTAATTTTTTTAATTTTTTTAATTTTTATGTTGTGACCATTTTCGTATTTGATCAATTTCTTTTAGGGCCCGTTTGATAGCCTCGAAATGAAAGTAAATGAAAGCAAATAGATGGAATGCTAATTACGTCAGTAAGTGAGCCTTCCATCTATTTCATGGAAGATTAATTTCTCTTGTTTGATTCAGTTACCTGTACAGAAATTCCGTCACAAAATATACACTTCACATGTTTGATAGGTTTCTATCGAAATGCATATGAACATGCATTTGGGATCATATGGTGGTCCACCATTCAAAGCAATTGACTTTCCTGTATCAGCTGGTGTACTGTATGTTCCACAACTCTTCTTCATAATGTTTGCATACAGTCCATTGAAATGGTCTGGTGGACCTTATAACATGTTCAATAATTTCACCACCGAAAACACGTACCTGTCATGACAAATGGTCACATAGAGTCCATCCAAATTGGTCTATCCAACCTTATCAAGTGTTCGAAAAATGAGTCCACCATGGTCAGATACCTGTCAACAGAAAAACGATGCACACGATCCGTAATTATTGGGCCAATTCACACATTAACCTGTTCCAACATCAGTCTAACTGAAAATAAATACCTTCTATGAAAAATGGTAGCCAATTGTCCATCTAAATTCGTCTATGCGGCTTTAAGAACTCAATGTAAATTGAGTCCACCATACTTGTCACCAGAAAAACAATGCACATGATGCATAATTATTGGGCCCATCCACACGACAACCTGTTCCAACATGAGTCGACCAAAAAAAAAGATACCTTTTATGAAAAATGGTCGCATATAGTCCATCCAAATTGTTGATTCCCGACCTTAACATCTCAGCATAAATTGAGTTGACTACAAACAGATACTTGTCACAAAAAAAAAGAAGAAAAAAAGAACAAAATTGATCTAACCGACCTTCTAGCTTGTTCGAAAATGAGTCCACCAAAAACAGATACCTGTCACCAGAAATCCAATGTAGAAAGTCCATAGAATTTGGATGCAGGGAGTACCAACCAATCCACCAAAAGCTCCAGAGCCCTTGGGGAAGCACTGGAATATCCCTTTATCTAGGCCCTCCCAGGCAAACCGACCAAGATCTCCTCATAGGCTACCCTGCATCTCACAGGTCCCACAGTGGGACCCACCCCATGGCCATTCTATATCACACAGACCCCACCTTGTGGCCATTTTGCATCACACATACCCCACCTTGTGGCCATTCTACATCATATAGACTCCACCTTGTGGGCCACCCCACCCTAGTGTGGAGATGCACCTGCAACACTTTTAAATTCTACCACCAAGTTCTTAGACACCCTATTAATTTCATTCCCTTTCTCCAACCTTTTGATATAATGTGTTCAACAAATCGCAAATGTTTACAAGTGTTCTTTAATGTGCGCTTTTGGTTGATGACATTTTGTGGTGTTAGTGATAGATCCAGAGTTTTATATAACTCATCGCAAAATGCTGCATAAGCCTCCCTTTTCATGCTGTTATCGGTTCTACGGCCTAGAGCGATCTGTTCTAGTAACATGTCTAACAACATGTTATCCATTGGATCATCCCATCTTATCATTAATGCTTTCGTCCCGGTATCCTTACTAGCCTTGGACCCAACTTTACCTAGTGATTTTTTTGTAGATTTGGTTGGTGTCTTGTCAGGGGTTTTTTTGAGGTGTTTTTACAGGTGACTTCAATGGTGAATTTGAAAGAGTTGATCTGGTAACGCGCTCGGAAGGCATCATAACATCACCAACATATCCCAAATTAAGTCCAATTTCATCCGGGTGATGTCAATCCTGACAAATAACATAGATATGGCAAAGAAAAAATTCCATACAACAATTCACGTATTCATAAGCATTTACGAATGATAGACATGAAATAACCATGGGTAACTTAATAATCCAAATCTAGATGTAGGCAAGCAAATCAAATTAAAAATGTCATATCGTTCAAGCGGCTATTTAAAAAGACAAATAGAAAAAGTATTTAGTATTTAAGTTACATTCCCCATAATAAAAAAAAAAATTGTGAAATTCATTTGCATCCTTGTATTTGATAATCATTCCACATTTTGTATGCAATTTCATCTCGAAAGGTGGTTCGCTCCTCCCTCCGGCGATTGTTTACAGTCCCAACCATCTGTGCATCATCCACTTTATCAAATTGGGATGCATTCACTGTCAGGTCTGTTGTTCCCTTTGATCCAGGTGTATCCACATCTTCAAACTCTGTACCCCTAGTAATCCGAATGTAATTGTGAAGGACAACACATGCAATGACTATCTTCACTTGTGTACGAAACTTATATTGAGGCTTTGTCTTCAAAATGAGGAAACGAGACTTTAGTACACCATAACACCATTTGATTACATTATGTAATTGAGCATGACGGTAATTGAAAAGCTTTTTCTTGTTTGAAGGAGTACAATCAGTGTGGTATTCGTGCAAATGATATCAAACACCACGATAAGGTGCCATGAATCCTGGTGTATGTTCATAGCCAACGTCTATTACATAGTTTTTACCTAATACATATAATTAGATTTTATAAGGAACTATCAAGTATTGTAAATATCAAGTAGGGGATATAAGGAAGGTGCTTGTGAACGTAAACTGTTACCGTGTGGGACTATCAATGGATCTTCTGGGTGTGACAATGCACATTGTAGGACACAAGCATCTAATGCAAAACCCTCGCATCTAGCCATAACGTATGTGAAGTTCATATCAAATGAACACACTCCTATTACGTTTTGAGATAAGAAACCCTTACGGTTGCGGAAGGGAGCACTAGCAATTGATGGGAAAAATGCAAGACTGTGGGTCCCGTCAATCGCACCAACGCACCCCTATATAGAACAACATGCGATTATTATTAGTGTAGTGTAACACATAAATACCATTCAAGACTGTTTGAAGAAGATAAAGTCTGTTTTAATTACTTCAAAATATGAACTCCAATTAGGACTAGTAGAGATTTCTATAGGTGTATGTGGCCTGGGTTGCTTTACAAATTTTGGGTAGAGAGCAATGATTCCATCCAGTACTTTCTTGAAGTACCTACTAATAGTCTCACCAAAACGAATGAAATGATGACCAATCACTCAGTTCATTACATTATGACCTAATGTGTGGAGGAACATTACAAGTTGCTCCTCAATTGAAACTGCTCTACCGTCGCTGAGTGCATTCCTCTCCCTCAATGAGTCACATAAACAGAAGGACCCTTTACCCACCCTAAGCTGGTTGCGACAATCAGCATCGGTAGCCTTAATATGGCATTAATGATTCGATCGCGGTCAGCATCACCTAGTCTCCTTGGAGCATGTGTCATATGAGAGTAGAAGACCTCGGCAGCCCCAAATACACATGAGATTGCTGCCAAGGTTGTTGCAAATGCAGCTAGCTGCCTTTCTCTTTTCCCATTCGTCGTTACCCATAGTGATTTTGAAATATAGGTAGATAGGTTTGATTTATAGACAAATATGATGAGGATATAATTCCCAAATTACATGCCGTTCCATTGTTGAATATATTAGAATATAATTCCCAGTTTACTCAATAATCCAGGTGTATGTAATCACCTAGTTTACCAAGTTACAGTTATCAGGTGACTATACATCCCAACGCATCATAACAATTGTATGAATTGTAAGAAGGCAAAACAACAGAGTTCTCAGATTAATATTTATCCTAATTTAAACACAATTATCGTTCTAGATGTATGAAGGCACGTTAGAGACAGATCGTTGGTGATTAATGCAGCTTATCCTGTAGTTCCAGATGTATGAATTATATACAGATATGACAGAAAAAAAAATTAGTCTTAAGACCGTAATCAATTTTCATGACATGAAACAACCACGAAGGTGGACAGTTAATGGCACTGCTTACTTTTCTTTTTTTTTTTTTTTTTTAATTTTTTTATGAAAAATACATGCAAAGAACATTGATCATCAAAGGGAAATCAGTTTTCCAGCATGATAGCACCTGGCATGTGTAGTCAAAACCAACACAGACAGAAATGCATGTATTCTATCACCCCTTATCACCAACCATAGCCTTCTCAGTTAACAAATATCAAAGGTGAACAATCAAGGGCACCACTTCCTGCTATATTTCACAAAAATACATGCAAAGAACATTGATCATCGAAGGGAAACTAGTTTTCCAGCATAATATCACAATGCATGTATTCTATCAAAACCAACAAAGACAAATACATGTATATTATCACCTCTGATTACCAAAGATAGCATTCTCAGCAAATAGATATGAACGGTGAACAGTCAAGGGTACCACTTCCATCCATATTTGACAAAAATAAATGCTAAGAACATTGATCATTAAAGGGAAACCACTTTTCCACCCTTACAGTACCTTGCATGTAATGAGGCCTCCAACTCTATTTATAGCCTTCATGCCTTCGATCCGACGGTCCTCAATTCTCCCACCCCCCCTTCATCATACTGTGCTCTCCAAAGAGCGACTCTTCTAAAAAAAACCAACACAGTCAAGGAAACCACACTTCCCTCTGCAGTAGAAAAAAATAACCATGCAAAGAACCATGATGATCAGAGGGTAACCAGTTAAACACCCCGAACCATAGCTCAAGTGGTAGTCTGAATGAAGATAACCTCGTTTCAACACTGAGGTCCTGGTGTCCACTCCTAGGTGGGGGGTCCCGGGTGGTGGGTGGCTAACATTGTGGTGTGACTAACAGGGTGTGTGGGTGTACTAACCTTGTGGTGTGTGTACTAACTAAAAAGAAAAAAAAGAAAAAAGAAAAAAAAAACAGGGTAACTACTTTTCGAGGAGAATAGAACCTTGCATGTCCATATAATCCAACACAGTACCAAGACACAACGGTGTTCTACCACATTTGATCATCCCGGGCATCATCCATGGAGTTATTTTTTGAAAAAACAGACAACAATGTATACTGGAAGGATTTACTTAATGGAGGAAGATTTTTATGAGCAGTGCATGCACGGTCATCATGGAAACGATAAGTCATATAACCTACAATACCTTGATTCTGGTCTCAAAGGCGCTGGTCTTCCCTGTCTTCATTCTGGGTTGCTTTCCACCGACCGTCGTCTTCTTCTAGACTTGCCATTTCAGAAGACAACGTCAGAGAGACGCTGGTGTTGTCCGGGAGTGCATGCGGGTCGATCCTGAAGAGAAACCCATTTTAACTGCACATACTTGATATATCGTCGAGAAGCTCTGTTCACCTGTGCTGCCGATCTTCCTCATTGGCGAAAGGTCTGCTATTTCTGTTTCGTCTGGAAGCGTCAATGGCGGAAGAGAGAATTTTCGAAGAGAGGGAACGAGAGTCGGGATTGTATTGTGTGGTGTTCCAATTTAGATGGTCCTTCGGACCATCAACCCTCAACGGTCGGGTGTTGTCCAGTCGATAGTGTTTGATACGCGGTGTAAATAGAAATGGTGGTGATTTCACTGTGAAGTCGTGGCTGTATTATTCATGGTACGCACAGGTTGTGGGTCCCACAGTGGGCCATGGATCACAAATCCATTCCGTCGAGAGACATATTTGTAACATTACGTTTCATCTGATCATAAGAAACTTGGGTTCCATCCGCTCAGATGTGGGCCACACAGTTAGCGACGGACGAGAAATTTCAAACTGTTTCAAATGGAGTGTGGGCCATACATATACATCTGCGAGTCAATCAAGGGTGGATGTTTCAAATCACCGTCGACAAGACTCGTGGACAGCTCGATCTTGCTCAACATCCGATACGCTGGGTCCATGTCAAGATCACGATGAACTTATATGCTGCTAAGCGCATTTGGAACGATTAGTTTTTTAAATACCAAGATCTACTGCGGAGCTTACGATGGAAGTTTCCGGTCCAATTCCCGCTGACAAACTGGGCAGGCTATCAAACGAGTGTCCATCGTCATGATGGTGAGTTTACCGCTATTTCTTCCCATTTCGAGGCTATCAAACAGGCCCTTAGGGCTGTCAACGGTCCGGATAAGGGCCGGATAAGTGATGATCTGTATCCGATCCGATTAAGAATATATACGACCCGAATCCGATTCGGATCACAACTATATGATCCGAACCTGACCCGTTTAAATATATTGAAATCCAGTTTCCGATCCAAATATGATCCGACCCGATATCCGAATATGATACCGCCCAAGAGACGAGGGAGATGGCTGATTTTCTTTTTAATCGGGTCGTTAACGGGTCGGATCAAGGTTGATCCGAATCTGACCCGAATATTAAACGGATCATCTTTGGGTATCCGTATCCAACCCGATTATCCGATTATTGATCCGAATCCGATTAAATCGGATCGGATACGGATCGGATACAGATCAAAATCAGTGCCGTTGACAGCCCTTACCCTTAGTGTAATTTGTGTTAAATCTGTGCCAAATGGTTAGAAATGTATGATTCTTCTGTTTTGCATGAAAAATCAATGATTTGAACCTTCGATTTTGAGATTTGAGGGTAGGTGGTCCAATTTGAGGGAAATTTGGGAAAAATAAAAAATTATGCAATTTCTCCCAAATTGGTTGCAATCTTGTTTTCTAAACACGAAATCAAACATTTATGAGGCCTAATCTACTGATTCTTGTTGTTTTGTAGATCTTTCGAAAAAAAAAAAAATTACTATAAAATATTAGAAAAGTTTTTTTTTGAAATTCCACTTCTATTAGTGGTATATTGGACCCAATTTCAAAGTATGTAGGAGTGATTGATGAAATCATCATAACATACACTAATTTTGGAATTTGAGGATATGTGGTTCAATTTGGGGGAAATTGGGGAAAAATTATAATTTCTCAAATTTCTCCCAAATTGGTTGCAATCTTAGTGTCCTAATGCGAAATGAAACATGTATTAGGCTTGATGTACTGAATTAAAAAATATTAAAAATAATTTTCCCCAAAATTTCTTTTCTATCAGTGAGCATTTAAGAGAGTTTTTTAATTTTTTTAGAAAATCTAATTAACAATTTAATTTAAAAGCAATTAAAAATGTTAAAAACTCATTTTTTCTAATGTCCAATTTGATTGGTGGTTTTATTCCATTAAAAATTATGGGCATAGTATACTGTATATGCTAACATAACGTTCCTTTGAAGTTGGGAGACAAAGGGAGACGACTTGACATTGGCTGAAAGTATGTGCCCGCGATCCTGAGAATTGATTCAGGTCTCGATGCAATTTTTGTGGTCACGTAATAAAGAGTAGAGAGGTAACCCGCTTGAAGGCACATTTAGTGGGAGGGTATTATAATGTTATAAACCATCCAAGATGCGTGATGGATGTGAGAGCACAAATGAAGTGTTGAAAGAAGGTGTGAAGATTAGAGACGAATGTGTTGCACGAGAGAGGGAGATTAGGGATGAGTTGGGGAGGGCATCGTATGGACTTGAGAATGTAGTGGATTTGTATGAGGACTATCCTGATTATAGACGTGCCCTTAATGAGTCTTTATGAGATGAATAGGAGGGATTGGGAGTGGTGGTGGGAGGTGACTAAGCCCAAATTTGAGGGTTCTAATGAGGGGGGAGGCTAGGCCACAACAATAGCATGTGGGTACTGGATCTACGTTCAGATAAATTGATTGTAATTTTTATTATTATTTATGATCACATCCCCACAAATGTAGCAACGAGCCGTGCTCTTCAAGAATATGATTAGTGAAGTGCCGTGTGGGGGTGAGGGTGTGGTGCCACCCACGTCATGTGAGATAATGGGCAAACATTTAGATGAGTATGCTGATATGCAGTGTTATGTGGATAGGTTTCGTCAATCAAGGGAGATCTACGGCTGCACTGTGATGTGTGATGGGTGAACTAGATCAATGAGGGTGTAAGTTATAAATTTTATGGTTTGCCATAGGGATAGACAATGTTCTTAAAGTCCTATAGATGCCAGTAATAAGATAAAAAAAACTCAGATTACATCTATGGGTTGATGCATGATGTCATTAAAGACGTTGAAAGGAAGAACATCATGTAGTTCATTACGGACAATGGCAGCGCATTTGTGAAGCCAGGGAAGGAGATAATGAAGAAGTACCATATGTACTAGACCCTCTATGCAACCCATTGCATATATCTCATGTTAGAGGTGATATGGGATAGGCCTTCAGTGAGGACTGTTATTACAGTTGCATGATTGATCACAAATTTCATCTACAATCACACCTGGTTACTATCTGAGATGTGCGAGAGGTGTTGTGGGGATCTATTGCGACCTAGGGCGACACAATTTGCCATAAATAGCCTCCTAAAACACAAGTAGGGGTTGCGAGAGCTTTTTAGCTTTAGAGAGTACGCAGATTGGAATAAGAGTGGGAAGAGTAGCTTGCATAATTAAGGATCAGCTTGTATTGAACAAGGCATTTTGGGAACGCATGCACGGTCTAGTGGGTATTTTGGAGCCTATATATGTGGTGCTGAGGATTGTGGATAATGAGACATATCTGTCAATGGGATCCTTGTATGTGTCTATGCAGGTAATGAAAGAATTCATCCAGGTTAAAGCCCCAAGCATATACATGGATGCATGCAATAATCAATGACTATTGGGAAATAATCCTTTTGCACCCACTTCATTAGGGTGGTAAGTACGTACATGATTTATTTTTAGTTGTGCTATATGCTTTAATACTGTTAAGGCATAAAATAAGAAGCGTTAAGTTGAGCAAACAAGTTATGCGGCCCTGTAACACACATAAGTTACGCAGTAGTGTATCTTAATAAGTTAGTGATGCATTTTCTATTGGAGGTGAACATCTGTAGAAGGAAGTTCAAGTGCGGTTGAACAAGGTACGCAACTGCGTAACAAATTTGAGTTGCGCGACCGCTTACCATGTATAAATTGCTGATCATTTTGTATACTCGCGTAACTTTGTAAGAGTTCTGCGACATTAGGATTTCACATGTGTGGAGGCCTATAAATATCCCATTGGGTTTCTCATTTGTGACTTATTGAGAATCCAAAGCTCCTTCCAAGATCCAGAGAGATATAGAGGAAGATGTCTTGGGAGTCATACATTGGCCATAGTCAATGTATCCTTCAAAAAAGTAGATTGGGAGATTTTAGAGGAAAAAGGAAGCTCCGCTGACAGGTTACACGGCCGCGTAACTGATTTTGGTCCTGCATTATTTGGAGTTCTAGTTTCACCAACAGTTCTTCTCCAGTTCAAGAAGTAGTGATGTTCTAGTTTAGGATGATGTAATTGCGGTTCTGAAGCATGAAGAACCCGCACAACTTTTCCACCACATTGGGGGATCATGAATATGAGCCGAAATACTATCGAAATTTCCTTTTAATTCTTGTGCAATATTGTTTACTTAGATAAATATGTCGTTTTAGAATCAAGGGATGTAATTAAAGGAGTGTAAAAGAATTTAGATGAATGAAATGTTTGATGATGAGCACTCTCAATTGATTTTCTTTGATATTCTTAGAATATAGATATTCCAATCTCCAAAACAATATTTTGACTAAACAAAATGGCGACTCTGCTGGGGATCGAACCCAAAATCTTTGGTTCTTGGAATATTTGTATTTGATGATAACATTGAAACAATTGGGAAATACTTGTCATCGAAAAGGCGCCACTGAAGGACGCCAAAATGGTGACTCTCGCCAGGAACATTCCTCCATCTCTGAAATAAGATATGATTTGAGTTAATCGAAGTAACTGATTGTGGTTTGTTTAATGCCAGGTACATTACTTTCTTGTAATCGTTATGGCACTTCCTCCTTCTAATGTGGTCGTTTATTTCATGCCCAATGGATTCGTCGTGGCCTACGTGGATAAGGCCAAGACGTCGTCAAAGAAAGTGCTGGAGAAAATGAACTTGGCTGATACTCGAACCATCAATAATGGGAAGATTTGCAAACGATCGCAAGCCGCAATGGGGCAATTTTGACTTCCCCCTTGCAAAGGAGATCGAGAAAGAGTGGACAGTAGTAATGTCTAAGAGAAGAGAATCAATTCTCTCCCACAACAAGCCCAGTCCCGTTGAGAACAGTAAGAGGTGTAAGAGATCCGATCACACGGAATGCCTGCGAAATGCAATCCCTCAATAGTTCCACCTTCACACTACCCGAGAAGGACCGAGACTCGTTTCACATTACAAGACTTTCTTGTGCTTCCGATGACAACAAGGAATATGTCCAAACGAGATCCGTGGAAAACCTAGAAAGAGAAAGGGAAAGCAATTGTCACAAAAGAGCTGGCACCAACAATATCCCTGGCAACGAACCCAGTGGAAGCCTCCACTGCCAAAAATAGTGTGCCCTGAGTCGGCTAGTTCCTTGAGACAATCATGCGCTAGTTTCGAATCGAGCAATAACTCATTCTCCTTGATGTCTCCAACGACAGTCTACTCATCCTCTCCATCAGGATCAGGCCGACCAAGAGGTAAGGAGGATTTGTCAAAGCTGGGACACAGTTAAGTAGTAAAAATCACCTTGTTTCTTTTATTTATCTCAATTTAGCACTCTTTAAGACTTTCCGAGCACTCCCTTGCTTTTTCTGTCACATTCAAGCATAACTTTAACTTGTGGTGGGAGTTGAGTGATGTTCTGGGTGAGTCAACCTCTTGTTGGTGAATTTTAGAAAGACATGAAAGCATAAATTTTCAAAACATCCAGATTTTAAATTTAAGCAAAGGATCCTCGTCTAGTGTGGACTGCTCGCCGTTACGCGCTCCCTTACGTTCTCCCTTCCCTTCTGGAAAAGAAGAGGGGTACGTGCGCGCGAATCGCCGTTTGTGCCACTGGCTTACCTCGTCCTCGAGAGCTTTGTTTGGTTGTCGTGTTAAGCTGGATGTGTTTAGATGAGTTTATATAAGACCAGAGTCGCCACTAGCCAATTACTTCGAATCTACAGTCAGCTAGACCCTGTAGAAACGTTAGAGAAGGGGATCCAAAGATTCCTTCCTCTAAAATGACTCCTTTTGATCTGTGGCCAGAGATTTGAGGTAAGGGATCACGGTTACAGGATGGGAAGAGGATTAAGCACTCCACACACTGCCCGTACCGAAGTACGGTCTCTACTTCACAGAATCGAACTAATACTTGAAAGTCTGATATAATCCTCGTACATTCTCATGGATGACATGATGCATGAATGCAGGTTTGAACAGTGAGAGTTTCTGATGGGCAGGTTTCCATTAACAGGCAAGCCCAGAGCATACGCTCAAACTGACAAGGTGCTTTATATAGGATGCATGCTGGTTGTTTGAATCATCAAAGTGCTTGTAGTGACTGATGCCTGAATGCAGGTCTGAACAGTAAGAGTTTCTGATTGGCAGGTTTCCATTAACAGGTAAGCCCAAAGCATACACTCGAACTGACAGGTGCTTTATGCGGGACGCATGTTGTGTGCTTGAATAATCAAAGTGTTGACAGTGGCATGATAAGCAGGGGGGTTGGAAGAAAAGTAAATGTTGCACTTATGCTAGATGTGAATGAGATGATGCTGGTAAAAGAGTAGGTAGATGGACGGAGATGTCGCAAGGGTTCACTTCGAGTGGCTAGATCAAGACTTGGGTGGCTTGGGAGGCTTAGACCAGGGTCAGGCTGGGCTGGACTAGGGCTAGACTCTTCTCACTCGGGTTCTCCTTGGTGGAGGAATGAGCTAAAAGGATGGAGAAGAACTCATAACGGATGGATCGCACTCGGGCTTGAGGGCTTGTTGAATGAGAGGGGGAGGGGGTATTTATAGCAGCGGAGAGTGGCAGATCTCGTAATTATTTTTGGGCGGCCCTTAGGGGGCCTCCCGTACGGTCGTTCTGCTTCGGGTTCGGAGTGTACGACCTCCGAACCTGAAGCAGAATTTTTTTAGGTTTGGGGTTTGGACTTGCTCCGAGGCTGCGGTTTGGAACTCGGTGAGTTGACTGGGTTTAAGAGATGGGTTGACACGGTGAATTGACTCGATGGGTTGACTCAGCGGGTTGACTTGGTGATTTGACTCAGTGGGTTAACTCACCAAGTTTGACTTTTTTGGGATTTTTTGACTGGTTTTTCTTATGGGGGATTTTTTGGGTTGATATTTAGGGGTGAGTTGACTGGGTTCAGGCTTGAGCTGGGCTATGGATTGGGGCTTACAAGGGTGAGTTTGGCTGAGTTTGGACATGGTATTTGAGGGTACGGTTCTCCATTCATTCAGCTATCTTTATCAACCTTGTAGCCGAAGGTGGGGTGTCTACATCTAGATATTATCAAATTTTAAAAAGCTGCGATCATAGTCTTACGAGGTTACTGACCCTGAGATTGATTTGTTTGATGTTTTCCCGGATCACTTCAGGAGTACTTGTTTCGCTTGACTGTCAAAGTGGTTAGCTGCCCTGCGTCATGTAGTCTTACGAGAGTCCACTACGCCGACTTGGACTCAGTCAAGGTACTTAAGGCATCCACACCTAGGTATGTGCAGGTGAACTCTTTCCACCCAATCTGCTGATTTTGATACTTGGGTTACAATTCATCATTTCCACCTGTTCAAATGGTTTCTTTAACCGAGCCTTTTGGCTTTCATCTTTTCGTATCTTGGCATGTGGTACAACCGCACTGACACTAGAGTTCAGTTCGACCGTACTTTGAGTGCATTGGATCCGATAGTCTCCTAGGGAAACCGCGAGACATCAGATCTTATTTGATTTTTTGCGTCGACTCCTACCCAGAGATATGGAAGATCTCTCGGTGTTTTGAAGACCGAACGCTCTACTAGGAAAATATTTTTGGATTTTGAAAAGGTACCCACTCTGGGGAGTGATACTCCGTGGGGTTTTTATTTGCAAATAGAAAATATGTTTTTGGATTTTTGAACAGATACCCACTCTGGGGAGTGATACTCCGTGGGGTTTTTATTTGCAAATAGGAAAATATGTTTTTGGATTTTTGAACAGATACCCACTCTAGGGAGTGATACTCCGTGGGGTTTTTATTTGCAAATAGGAATATTTTTTTGTCTTTTTGAAGAGAAAATCTGGCTTGCACTCGCCTCCACTAGGGATGCCTGTGGGGTCTTTGGCTAACCGACTTTTATTTTGAAAGCAGGTAAACATGATGATTGATGTGATGGATGCTGATGCATGGGGATGCATATTTGATGATAGATGCATGGTTTGGCTTATTCTCTTTCCGTTTGATGATTTACTTTTGCTGGGGATGCAGAGAATTTTGAGCTTATTGCTTGCGAGGTTATACTCCCCTAGGGATTTCTTTCTTTTTTATGCGAATGTTTGGTCAGCGGGTTGGTCAAGATCCCAACCTGTGGTCGATCAGGTCCATCGTCCCAAGATGCTGCTTCCTTGCTAATGGGAATGGATGGAGGATGTCGTCAGACTTCAAGATGTTCTTTTGTGAATGGATGCGATTGAGACGGTGTTTGGTCGCCAGTTTTGGTCAAGATTCCAATTTGCGAGCGATCGGATCTGTCATCCCAAATTGTGAAGTGAGTTCGGGACAAGTGCAGTGCTGGGGATAATGACATTTTTTGTGATTTTTGTAAATATTTGGTCCGAATCTTTTACCTGAGTTATCAGGATGGAGATTGGTTATTGAAAACAAAGGAAATATTTTTGTGATTTTGAACATATTTGATTTGAAAGCAACAGAAACATTTTGTGATTTTTGAAAGATGATTTTGCAATGTTTTGGTATTTTGTTGGATTTTCTGAAATGCGGGGAAATGTATGGAATTTTCATCCATTTTTAGCTTCTACTGCTGGTAAGGCACCTGATCCATTTTACGTCAGCGAGCAAGACGAATCCCACACAGTTAAGTGCCGTAGTTTTACATCTTTGGATGAGGGGATTTTGAGGGTTTTCAGTCAAAACACCCACAAAGTTACCTGTTCCTCATGTGCAATGCACATTGACCACGTATCGTCCGACGGACTCTTTCGGCCACAAAATGAGCCACATCCTTACATTTTCCTTTGTCAATCCAGTTTGGGGCCTTATGCTGCTCACAATTCCGTGAGGGTGCGCTTCACCTCCCAACTGCCTTAATCCCCTTCATGAGTTTTAGGAACAGGGAACATTCGTCAGATTCAACAGCGACTTCCAAATCAAGGTTGTCTATCACGGTGCGTTCAACACGAACAGGATTGCAGGGTTCTGCCCGCCTTAGCCTTTACTGTTTAGAAGACTCCGGACACCCGTACAATCCAGTGTCAGCCATGTCCGGAACAGATTGGGAAAGAAAGCCCCCGAGAAGTTAATCCCAGTGTAGTTTTAGGTCTTTGGACCTCTGGGAATGAATTTGTGCAATTGAAATTGATGGTGAATTTTTTTTTTGTTTCTGTTTTGGAAAAGTTTCAGACTTCAACTCGTGTAGTCGAGATTGATACTGGCTTTTATTGAAAGCTCAAAATCTTTTTGGTATTTTTTCCTTGAAATGGTCTGGGTTATCGAACCTTGATTCGAGCGGTCGAGGCCTGATGCCTTTTTTTGTTGAAAGCAAGAAGAGTCCCCCGAGAAATTAATCCCAGTGTAGTTTAAGGCCTTTAGACCCAAAATATGTACAGGCTGAAAATACATTCTTTTTGTGATTTTTTGAAATGTTCCAGGCTATTAAATCCAAATTTGAGCTGATCAAGATTAACACTGGTTTTTATTGAAAATCTCTTGGGATTTTGATCCTAACGTAGTTTAAGGTCTTCGAACCCAAGACGTATGTACTGAATAGGGCAATACATTTTTTTGTTTTTGGAAAATGTCCGGTGTCAGCGGATCTTGATTCGAACGATCAAGACCGCTACCGATTTTTATTGAAAATCCCTCGGGATCTTGATCCCGACGTAGTTTAAGGTCTTCAGGACCCAGAATATGTACATTAAGCACCACTCAAGGTTGAAAATTCCAGGGATTCTTCTTAGAATGGTTCAGATCATCACGCCATGACCTTGGATGGCTGAGATCACTATTTGACCAAGTCAATTCTTTTTCTTTTTCTTAAAAATTCATGGAGCTTTTTCCACATCATCAAGCCAACTTCTCCCGAATTTCTCACAAGATTAGATTTTGGTGAGATTCTTTACTTTTTCTCATTCTTTCTCTTCCATCACTTCATTCTTACATGTAGGTATAAGATTCACTGGCAACCGCCGTTCCCAAGGAGGAGTTCTTCCCAAGGAGAGAGGGTGAGGGGTCGTTTCAACCAGGTGGGAGGACGGACGGACCCCCTGGGTGCCGCCTAAGCTGTCTTTGCCCACTGGTCTTTCCAGTGGGTTGGGTAAAGGGGTGCCCTCCCCTTTTCTATATAACATGGGGCACCCTTGGCCCCTCCAGCGTGCAATCTCTCTCTTCTCTTTCTCATACTATTTCTTTCTTTAAGTTCCTCTCTTTCTTTTGGTGGTCCCTTGTTCTTTTCAAGTGGTAGGGCCTTAGTGAAGCTTTGGGACAGCAAGGTGGTCCCCCTTTGGTGAGTGGTGAAGGTATGGACCACTCTCTTTTCTCTCTTGTCCTTTTCCTTCTTTATTGTCTCTACTCATGTTTTCTTTCTTTTTTTTCGTGTAGCTATTCAAGGTGGGCCCAGGTTTCTTTTGGCCTTTTCTTCATTCTAATCTCTTCTCAAGGTGGTGCACTGGAGAAGGACATTGCAAGCTTCCATTTCATTCTTTTCTTTTCTTCTTTCACACTCCCTTCATGTCTATATAAAGGGTAATTTTGCCATGTCCATCAAGTGTGCATGGCAAAATATCCTATCTTTTCCCATGGGAGTTGGGCCACTTTCATGTGTATCAAATGGGCTTAAAGTGAAGTCATGGCCCTTGGTGTATTTGATGGGCCCAATCACTTCATTTTGGGTTCCCTCATGCTCTCTTGTCCTTGTCATTTTTCCTTGGAGCTTTCTTTTCTTTTCCATCTTCTTTTCCAAGGTTTGGGCCCATGGGAATGGTAGGGCCCACCTCAAGTTTTGGGCTCATAGGGCTCACTTTGGGTGGCCCCATCTTTCTTCACATGTGTATGGATAAAGGTGACTAGCCCATTCTTCATTTGGATCTCAAGTGGGCTAGATTTCATAGTTGGGCCTTTATGGTCAAGTGGCCCAAATCTTCCACCATCTCTTGATTATGATGTACATCCTTATGCACAAAGTGTGGTGGGCTCCTTGGAATTTTTCCATATAGATGTGCTTTTGGACCCTCTTTGAAACTTATGAATTTCTTTGAGTCATGTGTGCACCACTACACTTTGTTCATGTGGGGTTCTTTTCCTTCATGCCTTTTCTTTTGGATGGATGGAGGACTTGAGTTACTTGATCATCCATAAGTCTCATGAGTGAGTTGTTTCAACAATCTCACTAAGTTCAATGTGGTAAGAAAGTGGTTTTCAAAGTTTCCTTTAGTGTTATCAACCCTTAAATGGATGACTCTCCTTCAAGTGAGCTATCCAAGCAACCATAGCTCCTTGAACTTCCCTTGGGGTGTTTGGTGGGTCATCCACCATCATTTTCAAGGATGAGTGACTCCTCTTTCAATTTTGTGGGAAAGAATGATACCCATAAGTTGCCCAATTTTGTCCCATGCGTTGGGGCATTTTGGATTTTGATTGTCAAATGGGCTATGTATATCATTCTTAGCCATTTTCATGATGGTTGGGTGACTCATCAAGCCACGCCCTCTTGTGCTTAAATGGTCCCCTTTTTGTAAAGCAATTGGTGCACATAAGTTGCCCAAACTTGTCCTTGCATGGACATTTCCAACTTTAGTTCTTCATGTGGGCTATGTGCATCAATTTTTTTTTACCATTGGCTTCTTTGATTCATATATTTGTGGGTAGACCACCATGTTGTACTTTCATAGTTAAAACATTTATCAAGATGATGCACATAGGATTGCCCATGGTTAACCCATGAATGGGTCCTCATGTTCTTCAAGTGGGCTATGTGCTCCCTTCCATCCATTGAGGCGGGGCACTTGAGTTGCTCTTGGGAACCCATTTCCTTCCTATTCCCCACTTGTCCATGTACATGTGTAAAAAGATGGGAACATCTTAGGCGAGGATTATGACCTTGATAGGGAAAGTGAACCAAACCTTGGTCACACATGGACTTTAAAAAGAGTTTTCTCATGTAAAGTTGGATTCTTATCTCTTTGATCTCATGGCACTTGAGTGTATTTGTCCAAAATATGTCCTTGGATGATGGACTTTCCTTACCTAAGGCATGGCATGCAACCTTCTTTAAGATGGGCCATTACTTTCTTCAATGGGCCCAACACGTATCCTAAGTAACACATGGACTCAGACATAGGATTTTGCATTTGAATGTAGATCCTAATCCATGGGTTTCTCGGATAATGATTTTCTTTGGATTTTGACGGGTAACGAATAAGGACTCACCTTGCCAAGCTTGTAGGATTCGATGGTGGATGGTACAAGGGGACGGCGGGTGGTCGATGAGGATGATTCGGCCTTTATTGTTCGTCGAGGGGCTCATCTGTGTTCCTTAGCTAAGGAGCACCAACCTCTTCCCTTTATAAAGGGTCGAGGTACCAGAGATCTCTGGGAAGACTGGGTGAAACACCCACAGCCTTTGCTTGAACGAGTTCTGGCTGATACCCCTTTTGTCGGCCTCCTTACTTTGAGCTTCCATAACAACAACTCCAACCACATGTTTCTTGCGGCTCTTTGTGAGAGGTGGAGGGATGAGACCCACACCTTTCAACTCCCTTGTGGCGAGTGGGGAATAACTCCCCTGGACATATATATGCAAATTGGTTTTCCATTTCATGGGGCAGTTGTTCCCCACGTCAGCTCTCTTGCTCCCATCACTTCCACTGACTGGCTATGGCTTGTGGGTGACATCCCACCTGAGGATGAATTCCAGGGCCACCAAGTAAAATTGCGATGGTTCTACAACACCTTCACTACTGTCGTCCCTACTACCGAGCTGGAGGCCCTTCACAAAGCACAGGCCATGATTGCTTACGCTTTCGGGTCCTTCCTTTTCTGTCATGCGAACAAGAGGATCGATCCTAAATTTCTTCATTTGGTTGAGGATCTTTACCATCCATATAATTGGAACGGGGCTATCTTGACTCATATGTTTTCCTGGGTTTGGATAAGACCTCTCAGAATAGCCGGTCCTTCACATGTTTCTGGCCTGTCGTAGAGGTATTCTTTTTAACCTTCCCTGGAGACGTTTGCCTTCTTTCTTTCTCTAATCGTTATGTGTGCCCTTGCCCAGACTTGCTTTTATGACCATTTTGTTCATCTCTCGACGAGGATACGAGATGACGTTGAGCCATCTTTGTACCACTACATGCACTGGCATTAGCAAAATCGTTAACGAAATTCTCGAGTATCCGGGGACAATTGACGTGCTGACATAGACAGATTGACCGTCGAGGATGTAAGTTTCTTGTTTTCCCTATCCCTCATGCTGCTCTGTAGCTGATTGTGATGACCTCATTTGCTGTAATTTGCTTCGGATGCCGTACGCCAACTTTTCTCTCTACTATACCCCTCAGCGTGTGGAGGCATATGATTCTTCATGCCTTCGGATCATGCTTTCTGACGCTGAATCATTTCAGTGGTATTTGGGTGAGAGGCTGCTTCGACAGATTACTGGTGTAGCTCGGGTTCCTTGTTCCGCACCTCCTCCGGATGCTCAGATCCCAGCTGATGAGATGGCCGATCCTCTTATGGGTCAGCTTGGGTTTCGTTTCATAATCCCGGATCGTGACTACGACGAGTGGTACTTGCTTTACGGGCAGGGGCCTCTGCTTCTTTCGCTCTATGTTTTAGGGGGTCGTCGCAGGTACGCTGGAGGATCAGTGACAGCTCCTTTGATGGATCTTCATCATCGAGAGTAGGACGAGAGGAGAGATGATGACGATTATGTTGGTGACCTGTAGCCTGCTTCTGTATTCAGCTTTGTATGACCTTCTTTGCCTTGTAAAACCCTTTTTGCTTTTATCTTTCTGATGTATCAAAACTTTCTGAATGAATATATATCCTCAATTTATCTCAAATTGCTTGATGATACCTATATGCTTTGATTTTCGACTCATTCTTTCATACTTTATGGAGGATAAAAATCTCTCAACTGCATGGATGACGACTTGAACGGTTCAGATTGCTTGATTTGGCCCTATGGGCCCTTTCCAGACTTCAGCTTTACTTTGGAGCACCTTTTCTTGATGTTTTGTGAGGCTAAAAAGGCTTTCTATAGTGCGGATGATGACTGTGAACGGCTCAGATTACTCTTTTCAGCCATGTGGGCTCACTTGATGATTAGATCTTGGACTCTGGCCCCTTTTTTTTGACAATCAAACCCTTGATTTGCTATTTGATAACTCATGCAAGCTTTTCCATGGTTTAGATCATGATGATCTAGTCTTTGAATGGCTCAGATCGCTTGTGGGCCTCTCTTGATCAGTTTTTCTTCTCTTTGACTTGATCAGGCCCATGTTAGCTGTAATACTTCGTGATTGGATAGGTGGGGTACCTTCCAGATGATTCTGATCATCTTTAAACGAAATTCAGAGTTGATTGGAGCTTTGGGCGGCCCTTAGGGTGCCATCTACTGACGTGGACTGTCAGCCTCACCTACCAACGACCATGGAGCCAATCCTGCGGAGAGAGAGGGAGCGCGTCAGTACGGGCGGCCCACAACGGGCTGCCCAAGACTCGCCTCTTATGCCGCCTGGGCTGGCTCGTGCTCGGACATTCTTCACAGTCCACTGTCCCTGTCCCCACATGCTCTGTACTTTCAGGTTTGATTGCAGCCATGAATCTCCCTCTTATCTCCTCTTTCCTCCTCCTGTTGTCCTCTTCTTGGTTTGTCTTTTCTCAAGCAATGGATGGTGGTGATCTAGGGGCTATGGGGGCTATCCATGATGGGTTCCACATTTCAGAAAGTGGTGAAGGCTTTAATGATGGTGGAATGCTTTTGATTGATGGTGTAGATGAAGTATTGAATAAGGGTATTGATGGGGATTTAGGGGTAGTGGTTGGTGGAGCTTTGAATGGCCCCATTAATGGCAGCCATGCTGGAAATTCAGATTTGAATGGGGCCTTGATTATGGGAGAAATGGATGGTATGGATAGAATGAGGAGATGGGACATGGGTGAGGCTATGCATCCTTTGAGTATGGACCACATGGATGATGTGATTGATGGTGGTGATGGGGCTATGATGGACATAGATGGGCTGATCTCATGTTTGGATGGTATGGATGGTTCAGATGATACCTTTGATGGCTTGGATGCTCTTGATGATGGCCGAGATGTGCGGCATACTTGCTTGGGTGGACTTGATGTGATCATTGATGATGTCCCCCTGATGATGGACGGTGTGGATGTCCCGATGATCCCTTTGATTGGATAGGATGATGATTGGATTCACGACTTCATGCTGGAGGGGACTGCAGGTCCAGATTTGACCGTGATTCTTCGATCGGGGTTGCCGGGACCTTTCTTGATGGTTCAAATGCATTTTCCAGCGGTCAGATTGGTCAGGATGCCACGATGTGCGGTGTGATCTTTGCTGATAGCCCTTTTGATGGAGAGTATCGTCCTTCTCCTAATCGTCGATCCTTTACGCACTCAATTCACGAGGTGGGCGAGTCTTCTCATGCGGCTGAGGTCGTGGCAGTTTCAGACAGTGATGCGACTATATCAGACATAGCCGCCATTGGGGATAGGTCAGGGGCTGTTGAGTCTGCAGAGGTTCCAGCTTTTCCTTCTCCTTCGCCCATTGATCTTCCGATCCTTGATGAGCTGTCATCGATTCCTGGGCCTCTTGTCCTGGAGGGGATTCCTGTGAGGACTTGTCAGTTGCTTCCTCGTCCTTGTTGCTCGCCACGACTGCTTACCTGGTTTGACAGCTTGCTAGCTTATGAGATTCGCGATTTGGAGTCGTATGGCTTCGGCGGTCTAATCCATATGGCTAGAGTTGACATCGATTGGAGGATGCTCGGGGCTGCACTGATTGACTGGGTCCCTTCATTGAACTTGTTCGCGTTCAACGACATGAAGATGGGACCTTCTTTGGAGGAGCTTGCGCGTTTGACCGGTCTTCCATGGGATTACACGTGGTATTTTTCGCCGAAGACTTTGCCGAAGATTGCCACACCGCAGAACTGGTTCGGGATCGCGTATCTTGTTCAGCCTGCAGCTGCCGGCCAGGATGCTGTGGTGTTCTCCTTGGATTCGCTGTATGATCTTTTTTCGGGTCCTCGGAGTGTGGCAGGCTCTTTACTTTCTCGGAATGCACTGATATTCTGCATGATAGCTGAGGTGCTATTTTTGGGATGGCGCAGATCTCAGACTCCTTTGTTTTTCAAGGTGATGAGCCGAGTAATTCGACGTCAGGGGATCATTTCTCTCGTCCTGGCTGAGCTGTTTAATGGGCTGACTGACTGTGCCCTGGGCCGCACTCGTGTCCTTCGCAGCTGCTGTGCATTTCTCCAGGCATCTTTTTTGCACCTTTCTTTTCTTGTCTTTTTGGGAATTACTTTGCTCTAGCTGAATTTCTTCTTGTGATCAGGTCTGGCTATAGGAGCGTCTTTCGCTAACCATTCCTATGCCACGTCCTGACATCCATAGCTCTGACGTCATGTGACACATCATGGAGTTCCTTCCGCATACAGCCAGGATGAGCGAGCCCTTGTATCGTAGGATGTTTGCTGAGCTGCGTGATTGAAATGTTCGTTGGGAGTCACCTTGGCTTTCACTTCTTCCAGTGCTTTGCGATATGCACCGCCTTCTTCTGATGTTGGTAGGCTTTCGATCTTACTTTTCTTATCATCCTATCTAGTTCCTGCGGCAGTTCGGGTATGAGCAGGATGTTCCTCCTTTTGCTTTCACGGGTATCGGGCGTCGAGCGCTTTCGTCTACATCATCTGTCTTTAGGACTCGGGTTGATGGATCCTGGGCGAGTTACCTGACTGCTGATTTGCTTGGTTTTGAGCTGCGGACCTTTCCGATGGCGACCGCCCCATATCGGTACTGGGTTGCTGAGCAGTCTCAGTATCAGTGCATCCCTTACTGGCATCGGACCGCCGATGAGGATGAGCAGGATATTCTTGGGGATGCTGGCTTTTCATCTGGTTCATATGAACCCTTTGAAGAGCGCCCATTCATCGATCTCGGTTTTCTTCTGGCCATTTATGGGCACTTGCTGTCTGAGATCTCTGCCCTTCAGTATCATTGTGAGATGATGTCGAGGAGATTGGCCGCTGATCAGAGATTGTCTGACGAGGAGACGGCGATCCGCAGCCTTGAGCGAGATAAGGTACATTACCTGCGTATGGAGGTGAGCAGGTTGAGAGCGAGGCTATTTCATTATGAGTCAGAGGACTTACCTGATATGGCCGTGGAGGAAGGTAGAGATTGATTGTGTCGCCATCTGTACATTTCTTTTGCATGACTGGTGATGATGCATTTTTTTTTTTGTATTTTTTGAAAATGATGAATGATATATGTAAAAGAAACATGATGCATTTAATGAAAAGAGCAAACCTTTTGAGAACCTATTGTGCCATGAGTTGTCTTGTGAGTGTGTGTTTGGATTTTGTGTCGGGACATACGAATCAGAACCGAGGCTCGGCCAACGCTTTGACTGATGTCTTGAGATTGACTTGTGAGATCCCTTTGGTTCCCTAGAGGTGTAAGCAATAGAAACTGTTGCTTCCTAAGAGAGTTTGTAGAGTTCTTTGTTCCCGACTGTACTTCTTCTTGTTCTTGAACTGCGACTGCTTGAACTGATATGGACCGTCTGATTTCTTGGTACCTGCAGTTTTAATTTTTCTTTTTCTATTCGAGCCACTTTTGCCTGTAGCGATCTTCCGAGTTTTCACCACAGTCGGCATTTTCCCGTCATTTTTTCCTGTGGCGCCCTTTCAGGTTTTCACCACGTCCCGGGTATTTGATCTTACCTGCCCCTTGGCAGCTATGCTGTTTTTACCCTCGGTGCCCTTTCGGATTTTCACCAAGTCCGCTGTATGCCCACTATTTTTACTCGGAGCGCCCTTTCGGGTTTTCACTCCGCCCTCTTTGTTTAGGCACACTCATTTTTTTTCTTTTTTTTTTGTCTTTTTTTGGATTTTTGGATAACTGTAGCGGCTAGAGGTCGGGAATCCATCGTTGTCGGTCGATGGCAGTCTTTCAGCCCTTATCCTAAGTTACGATAATAGAGCTATCATCTTAGACCCTTCTGAGATGGATGGGTGGGTGATTGTGTTTCCTTTTGGGTTGATTTTTCTCAAGTGCCCTGCTTTGGCTTCTCATTTCTTTTTTTCTTTTCTTTGTTTTTCCTTTTTTGTTCTTTTTGTATTCTCTCTTTTTTTTTCTTTTTTCTTCTCTCTTTTTTTCTTTTGAATCCCTTATTTGAAATACTTATTGGTGGACAGAAACGATTTCTCAGAGGTTTTAGCTTCGACCTCTTAACTTCAGCTCTATTAATGTAACTCTTGATAAAGTCAGAATGACTTACCCGTGAAAGATCTTCACTTTGTCGGCGTTGATTGGCTCAGGAAGATCCACCCCTCTCATGCTGGTGAGTTTGAGGGCGCCTCCAGGAAGTACTTCTCTAATGATCAGCGGTCCGCCCCACGAGGGTTTGAACTTTCCCTTAGGATCAGGAAGGTGCGACGGTAGAATCTTCTTCATAACCATGTCGCACACCTTGAAACTTCTTTTTTGGACTCTCTTGTTGTAAGCCCGAGTAATCCTTTTCTGATAACACTGGGAATGACTCGGCGCACGCATGCGCTTCTCATCTGCTAGCTGCAACTGATCGAATTTGGCCCGTTGCCATTCTCCTTCCTCAATTCCACTTTCTAATAATACCCGTAGTGACGGTATTTCCACCTCAACTGGTAGAACTGCTTCCATTTCATAAGTAAGCTCGAAAGGAGTAACGCCCGTAGCAGACCGTACAGACTTTCGATAGGCCCAAAGTGCATATGGGAGCATATCCGACCAATCTCGATAAGTTACGACCATCTTCTCGAGTATCCTGACGATTGTTTTGTTTGCGGCTTCTACCCCACCATTGATCTGAGGACGGTAAGAGCTTGATCGATGGTGCTGAACCTTGAACTTGCTGAGGAAGTCATCCATCTTCTTGTTGACGAACGGGGTCGCATTATCTGTGATGATAGCATTAGGGATTCCATACCGCATATGACGTTGTTCTTCATGAATTTGATCACCTGAGATATTGCAATCGTGGTGTAGGAAGCTGCCTCTACCCACTTGGTGAAGTAGTCGACCGCCACAAGTATATACTCACGACCGTTTGATGCTTTGGGACTAATCTTCCCAATCATGTCGAGTCCCCACATAGAGAAGGGCCAATGAGTATTCAGGTTGTACAGTTCTGATGAGGGGGCATGAATTTGATTTGCATGCTCCTGACACTTGAAGCATTTTCTGACGTGCTGGCAGCAGTCTGTCTCCATGGTGAGCCAATAGTAGCTGAGTCGTAGAATCTTCTTTGCCATCATGTGCCCGTTTATGTGTGGGCCACAGATTCCTTCGTGTATTTCTTTCATGATCTTCGCAGCTTCTGTTTCATCGACGCATCGAAGGAGGACGTGATTATAGGATTGCTTATAAAGAATTTCGCCACTGATGGTGAACTAGCCGGCCAAACGCTGGATGGTTCGGCGATCTGTTGCTATTGCTGACTCCGGATACTCCTGGGTTTTGAGATATTGCTTGATGTCGGCATACCATGGTTTGTCAGGGACAGCTTCGGCTTCTTCTATTTGCAGGCAGAAAGCAGGTTCATCTTGAGTTTCGACTGTGAGCTCCCATTCCGAAGTTCCTTTCGGCATCTCGAGCATTGATACAAGTGTAGCGAGAGCGTCTGCAAACTGATTCTTGGCTCTAGGCATGTATGAGAATGTGATTTCTATGAATTCTTCGATCATATTTTCAAGATACACATGATATGGTATCAACTTCTCGTCTTTGGTTTTCCATTCGCCATTGGTCTGATTGATGATAAGCTGTGAGTCTCCAAATACTCGTAGCTTCTTGACGCCCAAGATTATGGCTTCCCTTCAGCTAGCGATGCATGCTTCGTATTCTGCCATGTTGTTGGTACGCTTGAATGCTATGCGCCTTGAGATAGGAATAGGGACATCATTTGGAGAGTAGAGGATTGCTTCGATACCACTCCCTTTAGCATTTGCTGCACCGTCGAAGAATAACGTCCACTCATCTTTCTTCTTCTTTTCTTCACCGTCGATAAGCAAGAGATCTTCATCAGGGAAGAATGTCTTGAGCGGTTGATAATCCAGGAGAGAGTGAGTGGCAAGATGATCGGCGAGGGCCTGCCCCTTGATTGCCCTCTGAGTGACATAGGTGATGTCGAATTCAAACAGGAGTAGCTGCCATTTAGCTATCCTTCCAGTGAGTGTCGATTTCTCGAACAGGTACTTGAGCGGATCCATGTGAGCGAGTAGGAGAATAGGGAACGCAATCATGTATTGACGGAGTCGCTGAGTTGCCCAGACTAGGGCGAAGTAAGTCTTTTCGATCGGAAAATACCTGGTCTCGTAGTTGGTGAACTTTCGGCTCAAATAGTATATTGCTTGTTCCTTCTTCCCCGTCTCGTCTTGCTGGCCGAGAACACAGCCAATGGCTTCTGCTGCTACCGAGATGCATAACAATAGTGGTCGTCCGGGAGTAAGCAGCACTAAAACTGGAGGATTCATGAGATACTTCTTGATACAGTCGAAGGCGACTTGGCAATCGTCATTCCATTCTTTTGGAACTTTCTTCCGAAGGAGCTTGAATATGGGCTCACAGATAGGTGTGAGCTGTGCGATGAAGCGACTGATGTATTGAATTCTACCGAGGAAGCTACGAATTTCTTTCTCTGTTTTAGGAGGGGGCATTTCGATGATTGCTCTGGTTTTGGTTTCCTCGACCCTGATGCCATCTTCACTCACCATAAAGCCAAGGAGGTTGCCTCCCATTGCACCGAAGACACATTTCTGAGGGTTGAGGTGGAGCTTGTACTTTTCTAATCTGTTGAATAACTTCTTCAGATCTTCAAAGTGTCCTTCAATTGTGCTAGATTTGACGATCATATCGTCCACATATACTTCAAGTTCTTTGTTCATCATGTCATGGAATAATGCTGTCATTGCTCACTGATATGTTGCTCCTGCGTTCTTCAGACCGAACGGTATTACCCTGTAACAAAAGGTTCCCCAGGGAGTGATAAACGATGTCTTCTCGCGATCTTCGACAGCCATCTTGATCTGATTGTAACCTGAGAACCCGTTAATGAATGAGAAGACTTTGTACCCAGTGGTGTTGTCGACCAGAGTGTCGATGTGTGGCGGAGGGAAGTCATCTTTAGGATTGGCTTTGTTGAGATTTCGGAAGTCGATGCACATTCGAACCTTGCCATCCTTCTTTGGTACTGGTACGATGTTGGCAAGCCATTCAGGGTAGTTGGAGACTACCAAGAATCCTGCATTGTACTGCTTGATGACTTCGTCTCGAACTTTCAGAGCCCATTCTGGCTTCATTCTTTGAAGTTTCTGCTTCACTGGCTTCATATCTGGCTTGGTTGGCAGATGGTGTACAACGAGCTCTTCATCGAGCCCCGGCATGTCTTTATATGAGAACGCAAAGTTGGACAATCTTGGAATTAGGAACTCTATCATTCTCTGCTTCATCTCTGGTGGCAACGATTTTCCGATGCGTACTTCCCTAGGGATCTCAGGTGTCCCCAAGTTCACTATCTCGAAATCATCGGCTACAATATTGGCTTTAGATTCGAACTTTTTGAGGAGATCCTGTAGTTCGGGAGCTGGATCATCATCTTCCTCATCCCAAGCTTTATCTAAACCCATGAGCTCGAAGTCTAGTTCGATGTCAAAATCATATGATTCGACTTCAAACGCATGCGACTCTTTAGACGAACTTGGCACATTATTAAATGCAGGAAAAGAAATGCTTTTTGGTTTTCGAGAATTTTCTCGAATGGAAATGCTAGATGTTTTTGGCTTTTGAAAGTTTTTTTATTTTTTTTTTGGTTTTTTGAAATTCTCGGGACTTTGAACAAGCGGGCATTGCAGACCATGATTGATCCCAGCTTGTCCCAAAGTTCCGTTCGCTGCTTAAACAGGCATTTTTTTTGGAAGCCAGAGCCCTCAGATGACTCTCTGGCTGATTCAGAAGTTAGGGGAACATATGACCATTCAAGACCCCATACTCCTTCCCCTGGAGAGGTGGGGGTTAATAATTTGGGCGAAGAATCACAGTCTGGCCCAATGACCATGATTTCTCGCTGGTTGGGTTCGAGATCTGAGTCGTACTCAGTCCCTTCCAGATCACTTACCTCGCACTGAAGTTCGTCTGGTTTCACGGCAAGACACAAGTTTGGAATCTGGACATCGGACCAATCCAGGGCTGGCCATTTCCCTTTCTTGGTCCAATGGATGGGCTGCTTCTGCCTCTGGCTGGTGGCTGATGATGTTGGTTCTACAGAGATGGGCGAGTTGTGCCCCTTGTTGATTGAGGCTGAGATGGGCAAGTTGTGCCCCTGGTTGATTAATGTTGAAATGGGTAAGTTGTGCCCCTGGTTGAGAGCAAGTATCAGAGTACCTTGATCCTGAAGTTGTTGTATTTGACTTTCTTCTTCGTCTTCATCCTTTCCTTCTTCTTTTGGAGGCTTATATGGTTCGAGAATCCAGTCCCATTAAATGGGGGGCCATATGGCCCAAGCTAGGCTCATCTGGAGGCTTTTGTGTAGTGCAGTCAGTTGATTCCCTCTTGGATCTTTGCAAGGTTTTCCTGGCTTGATGAATGGAATGGGAGAGCACCGAAATTTCTTCTTTCTTTTGTCCCCATTTGCGTTGATTATATACCATTAGCATCTTTCTGGATTTTGAAATGATTCTTCATCCAATGCTTGAGGCTCAGACGTTCTGCTGGTGAAAAGACACGATCCACCCTTATCGGTTCCGGATTGGCGATAGCGTTCACAGTCTCGAATTCGAAACTATGAAACGGGATGTCTTCTTCAGAGTGTTGGATGTCGATGACAGGGATATCTGGTTCAGTGGCCGCGGCATTGGAAGGAATAATGAGCTCCTTCTTTGCATGGATACAGATCACTTGATTTCCACAGATGTATTTCACCCGTTGATGCAGGGTTGATGGCACAGCTCCAACCTTGTGCAGCCAAGGCCGTCCGAGCAACATGTTGAAAGAGGCTGATATATCCAGGATTTGGAATGTGATAGTGGAGATTTCTGGACCTACCTGTACCTCTATGTCGACCTCCCCTTCCACTGATCGACGGGTGTTATCGAATGCTCTGACGCATATGGTGCTTGGTCGAAATGAAGAGGGACTGATTCTTAGACGTTCTACAGTCTTGAGCGGGCAGACATTTAAGCTTGAACCGTTATCGATAAGGACCAGCGGGACACAGAGGTCCTTATATCGTAAGGCTATGTTGAGGGGTCGCCCATGATCGCGTCCTTCTGGTGGCAACTCATTATCGGTGAAGGTGATGGCGCTTGGAGCCAGGATTTTCCCGATCATCAATGCTATCATTTTAGGTGCTGTATTGGAGGAGACGTGAGCATCGCTCAAGGTTTTGACAAACATTTCTCGGTATATGCGCGATGTGCAGAGTAGCTCCCATACCGAGATTTGAGCAGGGATTGACTTGAGCTGAGTTGCCACCGAGAAAGGAAGAATTTCTCCAACCAATCAACCCTTCGATTTCTTCTGCTTGACCACCGAACCATGGTTCACTCTTTTTGGGGGAACGGAAAGGAATGGGGAAGGACTTTCGCTCAAATATGCTTCCGGGAAGGACGAGAGGATGCTGATCACTAATAGAATCGGCTACTACGGGGCTAAAACCGTTCGGATTGCTTTGCGAATCCTCTTCATCCGGCTTCCCACAGATGAAGACATCGTATGCGGCTTCGTTTTTGTTACCGAGACCCGAGAGAGTGCCTTTGGGATCTCCTCTGTTTTGATTATCTCTTCGGATGCAACGCCCATTGGGATTCATGTTCCCTACTTCCGCACATTCTGGATAGTGCCACGGGACCTCTTTATAATTTTCCTCTCTTTTGCCTTCTAGGATGACTGGTTCTTGCAACGGTGCTGGTGTGGGTACCAAATCTTCCTCATATGAAGCTTTTGCGTTGAGGACTACATTGATGCCTGTGCTGAAGGGAAAATATCGAGGCTTGTCTTCATAGATCACATAAGGTTGTGGTCCTGGCTTGACCATTCCTGGAGCAGGAGGCTCCCACGGGATGAACACAGGTCCTCTTGATATGGCAGGGGGTTTCTCTGTTCGTCCCAGCTATTTTAGTGTAATTGATACACCTCCAGGACTTACCCCTTGTAATACGACTGGCTTGATCAGAGGAGCTCCTTCCAAGACAATGGGTTCTTGTTGCTGATGAGTATGATCCCTCCATTGCGGATTGGATTGATCCCGAGCTGAAATTGCCCCTTGCAAAATGACAGGTTCGTATGCGGGCTCGATGTATGACTGTGCTCCTTCTAGGACGACCGGCTCCCAACATGAATGGCTGTAAGGTGCCTCTTGAACAATGGGTGCATCATATGGAGGTTCTCCTTTGAGTACTAACGGCTCAGTGATTGAAAGAAAAAGGGGTTTGCCCCTTGGAAGACCGGAGGGGAATTTCTTGGCCCATAAGTGTAAGCATGAATGGACTGGATAGGGGAGAAGAAGCGATCGAGACGCTCTCCTTCTTCTATGCTGTTGACGGCAGGGCCACGAGACGAACTGGGGTCCGTCGGGTGCTGAGGCAGAGGATTCTAAAGGATGTTGGTGGAAGCTGCTGGAGGAGTTCCAGGGACCTAGATGACGATCTTGCGGTCATCAATTAGATCTTGTATGGAATTCTTTAGAGTCAAGCATCGATCAGTGGTGTGGCCACGCCCTTGATGGTAGGCACAATACTCATTTTCTCGGTAGGTTGGAGGCAGAGGATTTGGAGAAGGCCTGGGTGCCATCAGAGTGAGTAACTGCTTCTGTACCAGCATAGCCATGACTTGACTAAGTGGCTGAGTGAGAGGAGTGAATTTCCTGAGCTCCCTATAATTCTGCCTATTCTGATATGAGTATTGGCCATTCCCTCTGAACTGCTGCTGCTGTCGAGGTGGTTGTGGCTGTGGTTGTGGTTGGGGATTTGGTCGTGGTTGATACCTCTGAGGTTAGTGTTGAGCCTGATTTTGCTGATACTGTTGACGTCCCTGTGGGTGAGTATATTGGCTGCCCTGAGCAGTGGCGATGATGTTTTTACCTCTGTTGGGCGAGGAGGAGAACCGCTGCGGTTTCCATTCCCATACCCGATAGGTCTTCCTTCCATTCTGTTTCGTTTGACTGGAGTGGCTTGATGAGGCCATGGGGAGATTGTTCCGGCACGGATTCCTGCTTCGACTTTCTCTCCAGCACGGATCAACTGTGAGAAATTCGCATATGAATGTGAGATGAGATATCCAAATATGCTAGGATATATTGAATGAACAATCATGGAGATTTGTTCTTCGTCGTCAATAGGTGTCCGCATTATGGCTGCCATAGCTCGCCAACTTCCCACATAAGCTGATAGCGTTTCATCACTCCTTTGCCTGAGGGCTGTGAGGTCAGCTCTTCTGGGTGCCATGTTGAGATTGTAAGCGAATCTGTCGACGAAAGCCTGGGAAAGTTGTTCCCAAGTCCTGATGCGATGGCAGTCCAATGATGTGTACCAATCTGGGGCATCGCCCTTCAGAGATTTTTGGAATAAGCGAATGAAGGCCCCTTCATTTCCTGAGATTGCACTAAGCTCTCCACAGAAGGCCTTGAGATGTGCTGTGGGACAACCGCTGCCATCGTATCTTTTGAATTTTGGTACATCAAAGTTTTGAGGTATCTGAGCATCTGGAAAAGGACACAAGTCTCTGAACTTGGTCGAAGGTAGATCGATTCCTTGTTGACGCTAAAGTTGATTTTGCAAGATCTGAAACTGCTCCCGTAACTCGTCCAGTCCTGCATGATCTGTTCAAGCGACTGGTGCCTCTTGGAGTAAGGCACGTTCTTCTTTGACATAGTGGTTGATGTCTTCGACCCTATGGGTTTGCTGGAAGGCAACCGTGGGTTGCTGAAATTGATTCGATGATTGAACTGGATTCTGATGAACTTGTGCTTGAGATGATTGTAATTGAACTGGAGACTGTACTGAAGGTTGAACTGGAACTTGCTGGAAATTAACTAGAGATTGCTGAATTGAAGATTGCTGAAAATTAACTGGAGTTTGCTGAATTGAAGATTGCTGAAAATTAACTGGAATCCCATCGGCAGGGATGTGCTGGAATTGAAAAGTGCTCCTGTTTGTAGGAGGCTGAGATGCTGGGAAGTGACCCCATTGTTGGGTATTCGCCACTGTCCGCTGATTGATGTGGGCTTGACACTGATCCCCATTGTGGGCATTCGCCAGTGCTGTCCCTATTGCTGGAAATTGAATTGTAATCCCATCGGCGGGGATGTGCTGAAATTGAGTAAAGGTCCCATTAGCGGGGACATGCTGAGAAAGGAAAGTGGTCCCCTCGGCGAGGACATGCTGAAATCTACTGAGACTGTTGTTCGCAAGATTGATTGGAAGTTCCTGCGACAAGAACATTCTGAGACGGTCTCGTTGTCGCAGGAAGATGCTGAGGAGGATGCCCCATAACGAAGGGCTGAAATGGCTACTTCGATGGTTGTGCTTGATTTGAACTGGAGGCTGGAAGGACCCGGCATGGTTGCTGAGATTGATGACCTGGGCCAACTTGATTGTTGGCTGTTGCAGTAACTTGTGCTTGCATGAAAATCAAGAGCGTTTCTTGTATTGCTCTCATCCCTTGTGCCAATTCTTGCATAATTGGCGTATTCTCAATTGGCTGTTGCGCTGGAGGTTGCGCTTCGGTCATTTCAAGAGTGGGGAAGAGGTAAGTTTCCTCTTCGTGGTCGGACATGGTTTGCTGAGGTCGAGTGCGGATTATGCTGCGGTAGGGAAGTTGTTTCTGAAGACGTTGAGCCCGAGGAGGCGCAATGGTGAGGACTGTACGGTACTCTTTTTTTAGGTTTTGGGATTTTCTATTTTTTTTTTATTTTGGGTAGAATGCTATGCAGATGAGTTTGTATGAGGACTAATGACTTTCCAGTATAGGAGGGATTACATTTTTCAAGCTGGATCATGACTAGTGGGACTAGCTTATCCCCATTGGAGTCGCCATTCTGTGGACGCTCGCCGTTCCGCGCTCCTGGATGTTCTCCCTTCCCTTCTGAAAAAGAAGAGGGGTGCGTGCGCGCGAATCATCGTTTGTGCCACTGGCTTGCCTCGTCCTCGAGGGCTTTGTTTGGTTGTCGTGTTAAGATGGATGTGTTTAGATGAGTTTGTATAAGACCAGAGTCGCCACTAGCCAATTACTTCGAATCTACAGTCGGTTAGACCCCGTAAAAACGTTAGATAAGGGGATCCGAAGATTGCTTCCTCTAAAATGACTCCTTTTGATCTGCGACCAGAGATTCGAGGTAAGGGATCATAGTTACAGGATGGGAAGAGGTTAAGCACACCACACACTACCCGTACCGAAGTACGGTCTCTACTTCATAGAATCGAACTAATACTTGAAAGTCTGATATAATCCTCGTACATTCTCATGGATGACATGATGCATGAATGCAGGTCTGAACATTGAGAGTTTCTGATGGGAAGGTTTCCATTAACAGGCAAGCCCAGAGCATACGCTCGAATTGACAGGTGCTTTATGCAGGATGTATGCTATGTGTTTGAATCATCAAAGTGCTTGTAGTGATTGATGCATGAATGCAGGTCTGAACAGTAAGAGTTTCTGATGAGCAGGTTTCCATTAACAGGCAAGCCCAGAGCACACGCTCGAACTGACAGGTGCTTTATGCAGGATGCATGTTGTGTGCTTGAATAATCAAAGTATTGACAGTGGCATGATAAGCAGGGGGGTTGGAAGAAAAGTAAATGTTGCACTTATGCTAGATGCGAATGAGATGATGCTGGTAAAAGAGTAGCTGGATGGACGGAGATGTCGCAAGGGTTCGCTTCGAGTGGCTAGATCAAGACTTGGGTGGCTTGGGAGGCTTAGATCAGGGTCAGGCTGGGCTGGACTAGGGCTAGACTCTTCTCACTCGGGTTCTCCTTAGTGGAGGAATGAGATAAAAGGATGGAGAAGAACTCATAACGGACTGATCGCACTCGGGCTTGAGGGCTTGTTGAATGAGAGAGGGAGGGGGGTATTTATAGCAGCGGAGAGTGGTAGATCCCGTAATTATTTTTGTACGGTCCTCAGGGGGCTGCCTGTACGGCCGTTCTACGTCGGGTTTGGAGTGTACAACCTCCGAACCTGAAGCAGAATTTTTTTAGGTTTAGGGTTCGGACTTGCTCCGAGGCTGCGGTTTGAAACTCGGTGAATTGACTGGGTTTAAGAGATGGGTTGACACGGTGAGTTGACTCGATGGGTTGACTCAGCGGGTTGACTCACCAAGTTTGACTTTTTTGGGATTTTTTGACTGGTTTTTCTTATAAGGGATTTTTTAGGCTGATGTTTAGGGGTGAGTTGACTGGGTTCAGGCTTGAGTTGGGCTATGGATTGGGGCTTACAAGGGTGAGTTTGGACATGGGATTTGGGGGTATGGTCCTCCATTCATTCAGCTATCTTTATCAACCTTGTAGCCGAAGGTGGGGTGTCTACATCTAGATATTATCAAATTTTAAAAAGCTGCGATCAATAAAATAAAATTTTACCTCAGATTTGTGTCATATGATCAGCGTAAAAGTCCGATGCCGACTTCTAAAGGAGATTTTTCTCCGATACATCTTATGGAAATACCCACACAACCCAACTGAGATAGGGTTGCCCAGGTGCACATGAGAGAGCCATCGATAGGTAGACTTTCACATGTGTGTGTGTGTGCATATGGAAGGGATGAGGAGGCAGAGGGGTATTCTCCCCTCTCTCTCATTTTTCTTTCTCCTCTCTCTTGGGCATCCTAAGGGGTGGGGATGTCCAGGGCTCCTCTCTCTCTCTCTCTCTCTCTCTCTCTCTCTCTCTCTCTCTCTCTCTCCTTGCTTTGAGATAGGATCTATTTATAACGAGGAGTCAATGTTTTAGAAGGAAATACCAACATGGTGCTCCTCACCCCTAGGGACTTTAGTATTACCCCATTACATGCAAAGTCTTCAAGCCACCTTATCCATGTACCTAAATTGACCAAATCCCTCCATTTACCTGTGGCCACCATCCTTGATCAATTCCCATGCTAGTATAAGCTACAGATCATTAGATCTTGACCATTGAATCTTTTATTAAGTGTGATTAAAACAATTTAATGGTTAAAAATCAAAAGATCAACAGTTAAAATCAATTGATTAAACATCTTAAACATTAAAAAGAGTTGTCTAGCCTAAAGACCACTTGATGGATGGTCCAAACATCAAGACCAATCCACTATAAGTAGCCCGGGTACTAAGTGGATCCCTTGTTTTAGTGTGCGGGCTTCTTATACCGCATCCTAATGCCTATGCCCAATTACACTCACATGTTAGTCACTAAGGTAACCTCACTAGGTGAGTTAAAGCCCAAAACACAAGAACCAAGAAGTCCCAACACAACCTTAAGTTAAAGGATTAGTCAAAGCTAGTACATGATCAAGTCAATCCAGTCTAGGCATGATGAGCCTCCCTAACTAGAGACTCAATGTGATCCTCTAATGCAACTTCTCCTGCTAGGCCTAGACACAATGAACTTGCATTTTGTAAACAATCACACTCCCATGTGGAAAAGGGCTTGGGCATAATTAAACCTGATAGTGGAGACCTTCCATCCCAACTCACTATTGGTTCCCATACAATAGGATGACCAATTAAACCTTTCATGGATTGCCTGCTCCCGCTATCATGGTCATGGAATTTAGGGCACTGAGATCCATGAAATAAAACTCTCCCTTGACTGATGCTCGTTGTGTCCAAACTCATCTTTCCCTACGAGAACCGAGGAAACCCTCCCTTTTACTCCATAAAAGTCCACATGCTTCATTTGTTTCAGACAAACAATTGTTAGAGGCAAAAGAATATCATTCCACTAATAAAATAACCAAGGTCAAACATAAAACATTGGCTTTATAGTGCGCACAATACTAACTCCTCCCACCCAATTTTGTCACAAAATTTATAATAAAAAAAGTACTTTCTATGGTATACTAGTAATTTTCGAATATAAGCCACATATTTTCATGCAAAATCTCTCGCTTTAACTTCATACATTACTTCTTACTAAAAAGGAAAATACAAATATAACAACAAATATGAAAACATTTGGATTTCAAAAGAAATAATCAATAATCGTTATCATCAAAGCATTATCCAAACTAAATTTGAAAACAAATGTAACAACAATTTATTAACAAGTCTTTAAACAATGGAGTTTTGATTTAATACTGTTTCTCATATTACTTCCCACCACCTGATCAGGTGGGCCACTTGACTCACCACTGTCTGATTAGTGGTGTAAGTCATTAACTGACTAGCTGTTTATGTTCTACATTCTAGATCAACTTGTCTAAGCAGTTTTTAAAGGTCATCTAGGACGATAACAAGTTAGTATTACACCGTTGGTCAATATATACCACACAGAATTGCTAGGCATGACCTCGGCTGATGATTCTACAGGTTGAGGTATTAGTGTGGGAAATTTATGCTTCGAAGACTGTTTCAATGAGGAAGAATGGGGGAAGAATGGTGGGGCGGGGTTGTGGGGTTGGACCAACAAGTCAGATATCATGAATGATGATGTTGCCAGATGGTGGGCTGGTGTCCAGGTAGAGATTTTGATTTCTTTTAAGAGGAGAATCATAATTGGAAAGGAAATGAAAGACTATGGTCTCGATATCGCCCATGTTGCGATAACAATAATATTGCGATATGATCGATATTATCTTTGACAATTTTAACACCTCATATAACCATGCATTCATAAAAAAATTTGAAAAAAAAAGTTCTCTTCTAAACAGATTTTTGGCGGTATCCATACATTGACTGTAATGCCCCAGATTTTCGAGATTTATTTCAGAATTTTTAAAATTTTATTTTGATTTTATATCGTACGTTTACTTTGTTTTGAAAACAACGAACCATCCGTAGGATATTTGATAGGGGACCCTTTACAAAAGTTTCTTAGAACAATCCTATAAACATCGAAGAAAGATCGGATTTCAAAAATCTCGCTTGTTTTTAGTTAATTATGAAAATGCCATTAGATAAACTTAAGGCACCATTTTTAAGTATTATGATTTGTGGCGATCACTGTTACACAAAACTTCATATATGAGCTTTTGGGCACATTTTAGCCGCACACGTCAAATTTCAACTCTCAGATCATCCTACAAGTGCCCTAATCAGAAATCGGGCCATAAGTGGCCCATCTTAACTTGAATCTGCCTCATTTTTCACGTCAATGGTTGTTTTTGTATTTCTCACCGATTGAACGGTGCATATGACTCTGATTCACCTTAGTGGACCCCACCCGTGGAGAATGTCCGTCACACGCGGTCTCCGTATCGCGTGTGCACGACGCCAGCTCCCTTTCCGTCTTCTTCTCCGTTTTCCTCATGGCAACAGCGGCTCCCTGCCTTCCATGCACCCCACACGGTTCATCAGGTGGGCCCCATATCCTCCATCCAATCCGTCCATCTTGGTTGCACCCCACCCAAACCTAGTCCACCTATCTCTTGCAACTAAACGGCGAGTGTGTGGCCCACTCTGAATCACCGTTCAAAACCAAGAATGCTAAGATCCGTCGATCCGCCTTGCATGGGCAACCTAGATCTTTCTCAAATCCTCATGTCGAGCCCACCTAGCTTCCTAATGGTCCTTGCACGCGGTATAATTCCTCAATCCGTCGTTTCTCTCTCCGATTCCAGGTAGGATTCGGTTCCGTCCGCATTAATACCCCTTGCCCAACCGACCTTGAGAGGCTATAAAGATCTCATGACCGTCTCCTGCCTCTTCTTAGAAATGCCAGAAAGAGAGAGAGAGAGAGAGAGAGAGAGAGAGAGAGAGAGAGAGAGAGAGAGAGAACGTTGTAGAGAGAGAGATGGGGTGGCTGCTAAGATGAGGTACACCTACCGCTGCTTTCGCTACTGTTGAAGCCTTGCTCAGGCCAGGAAAAGAAGAAGAAGAAGAAAAAAAAAGGAGAGAGAAAAGGAGAAGAAAAGAAGAAGGAAAGATATAGAGAAGAGAGGAAGAAGAGTGAGTCAAGACTGAGTCGACTCGGCCGAGTTATTGAGCCTCCATACTCCTGAATGAGGTAAGGCCCATCTAACCTTGATCTAAATGTCTAAACCTAGCCTAAACCCTAACCCTAGATGAGATTTTAACACCAAGAGATCAAAATCATGAAATCATTCATATCTACACCCTAATCTCGTGTTTTCCATAAAACATTATAGGTTTGGATCAAGTAGGATTTCACGGCTCTATCGACGTTCAAATCATCCAACTTCAAAAGGTGGGGATTTCCTTTAAGCCTAGCTATGATAATATTAAGTTGTATGTTGATTTTATGCTTAGAAATTAGGGCTTTTGTCATATGATTTCTTGAAATCGTGCTTGTTAAAATCTCTCCATGTAAATATGATTTTTATGATGCTCCTTGTGTTATACGCTGAATTTTGATGTATGAACTATGCTTAAGTAGTTGGAAAAGGAATTGTTATGATGTACATACTTATGTGGAGACTATGCTTGATTTACATCGTCACTATGCTTATGATAATTGATGCTTTGTTTGCTATGAGATATTGTATATGGATGTTACATTAATGAACACTCCTCAACCCCATACTGATGTAACCGTTGATGTAAAGAGATGAAGCCTGTGCGAGGCCTTGTTACGTTGGCATTACCATGTGGAGATTTTGAGTGAATATGCCTTATTGTGAAAGTCGGCATTACCGTGCGTCTTATTGAATAAATATGCCTTAACATTAAGAATTAGGTACTGGCATTGCCATGTACATGTTGTTGGTTGCATATGCCATGATGTTGAGTTTGGCACTACCGTGTGCACATTGTTAGATACGTGCCAATGGATCCTTATTGATTCATTACCTGTGATGGATCCACTGAAGTATGAAATTGATGAATATGAAGACTCTTGAATTGATTGTGGTAAGGAGTGATCATTAGACGTGTACATCGTTTAATGGGCTAAATGCTAAACTTATTTAATTAAAGGTGAAACTAATCATGCATTCACTGGACCCGACTTGGTGGGTCAGCCCCTCGGGCGTTAGAGAAAGTGTGCATAGGCCCGTTTCACTAGTTGGGTTTTGGTGCATGGAAAGAGTGGAGTGATCCCGTCTTAGCTAGAACCTCTGGTGACTAGTGGCTGGTGAGAAGAGTAGATTGATCCCGTTTCATTTGGTCCGGGTGCCTTAGACAGAGCATGCATGTCATGAATTGCATTAACAAAGATCTTTTACTAAGTTGTTTTGATTTGATTAAATGATAATATATTGCTTGCGTTTACTCTGTGCTATTATTATTATGATTGTCTTAAAGGGATATTCCCCACTATGATAACGTTTAATGCTATCCAACCACATCTCAGATAATTCAGGTGAAGATCCAATAAGATAATCGAACACTACGACGAGGTGCTCGTAGGCTCGTGGCGGCAAATGGCGGACGATGAAACCGAAGCGACTTGAAGATTGATTATGTTTATTATCTTTGTAAAGTAGATTTATTTTCATGTAACTTGTAATAAGCCTCTCATTGAGACTAGAAAGTAGAATACTATGTAATTTGTATGATTTAATGACATTATCTTGATAACGTAGAGTAGAAAAACTTCGAATAAGAACCTTGAATTCCGTCATTTTGCTATGAATGCCATGAATGCGGGAAATAAAGATGAATGTATGGAAATATATCCTTAACACATTCCAGATAACACCTGAAAACTCGGCCCATTGTGTTGTTCATGAGAGCCGAAATTTCGGAGCGTTACATTGACGATATTATCAAAATATCATTGATACACTGGTGATACAAGCGACACATGGAATTTACACAGTCGAAAATCTTCGCGATATCGATACATTGGTGATACAAGCGAGACCTGGAATATACAGTCTAAAATATTGGCAATACATTGGTGATACTTAGCGATACATCATTGATACTTGGAATTTCTAAGATTACTGATGTTATCGGTATCGCTACCAGTGTTATCGGTATCGTAGAGTTAGAGATAGGGATAATATTGGGGATACTCCGAACAATGCTTGTATGCATGTTTTGTGCGTGTGGATCTTTGCATTCATATTCTAATACAATTTATTTGTTTATGTATGTAGACATGTAGGTCCATGTGCATGTGATGTGATTGTGTGCACATGTTTTTTTGTCAATGTGCATAAATAAATTCTACAAAGTAATGCAAATGCACATTGGGTGTATTTAGTCTTAAGGTCCTGTCTAGATTGGGGGTTTAGCCAAGTAATTTGGATAGAGCCCTGTCTCAATCATTTGGATAGGTGATGATACAATTTGGATAACATGTCCCAGATCATTCCCGTAAAAGTTTGGATAATATTGGAAGCACATTAGGGCCTTTTTGGATGACAGTGCGAACTCATCCCAAACATTTCGTAGACCTGACCAGGCACCAACAACTCCAAAATGGTGTCTACACCTGTCACTATTCCACCAAGAAGCCCTTCAATGATGCATATTTGATAGAGTTTTCTGGCCTCTGAAGTGTGGATGGAACTATGTTTCCAGCAAGTGGAGTGTGTGACCTTAATCCCACTAATGGACAGTTTGGATCACTCACAAATGCCACACCTTGGCACCCGCGAAGGCTGACAGATTTACCCACCTCACCCTATTCACTTTTACAGAAAAGAGTTGCAACCTATTTTTTGGGATTTCGTCCAGAAAAGGAGAAAAAAATGAGCATAAATGATTGAAAAATATAATAAAAGAAGACCAACGGATTCCCACAATGTAAGGCATGTTTAGCTACGTGTCTACGTGGAATTCAAGGTAAAAGAAAGAAAAAATAATAGTTATCCAATGACGATTTCCAGAGATCTATTGAAACATAGATTCCAATTTTAAGTTTTTGTTTGGAACATATTCCTCTCACAATACTCATTTAGTTTCTTGTGCCAAGAATCTAAATTATGTGAAGTATAAGATTACTTGGTGGACCCCACCCTTTTCTTTGCTATCCAAACAAAGACAAATCATTCAAAGGAAATGCCCTTTCCTTTTTTCATGATTCGGCATGGAGTTCATGGTTTCCAACCTTGGCCTTAGCGAATATCCAAAAAAATGTTAGGATGCCCCATTAACCAGTCTTATTCTTAATTTAGCAAATATTGCCTTACATATGCGAATTTCTTGTGATAAAAACAGGTTATCATTAAGAATAGAAGTGGATAGAGGGCAGGTTTTGTAGATGTTGACATGTGCGAGGGGAAGCTATCTTTGCAGAGTTTTGTAGGTTGATGATTACTTATTTTACGAACTCATTTCCACTATACATCAATCAGGTTCTTGATTTAGTGGGCTATTAATTTGATGGACCAAAAGTAACAAGTAATGAAGTTGGATTATTTCCATCAAAGCAGACGATTAACTTAAAGTTGAGCAAAAAATGAAGCGGTGATCCACATTCAAGGAGTTGGAATCCTGACCGTTGAAAACACCTTTTTTGGCCCATGCCCCATCCATGTGGAGTCCTGCCAGATCAACAGTCCTGATTGCCATACAAATTTGCTACGTATATAGTGGGTGGGGACTTTACATCAGTCAACTTCTGTGAAGTGGTGCATCATAGAACAACTTGGTGTATTGGACTCAAGCATTGTCAGATGAGGCTCCTCTATTTGCATTTAACGTAGGATCGGTGGTAGTGAGGATTTCAGAACTGAACACATGGAGCACTGGCCATATGAGTTGATAAACATGCACTCAACTTCTACACGTGGCATACTTTAGCTCAAATTAAGCTGTCCAAATCACGGGACCTACAGTAACTAAGTCATCATCCAAAAGTCAGATTGATTGAACACTAATCTCTGATTAGTGGGCATTTGTTTATTGAATTTGGCCTTTTTTTTCTTTTTTTGAATGTACATTATGTCTCCATAAATCAGCCAATAATGAGGTGGATTAGTGTAATTTTCTGTTCGTGAACTATTTGAATTGGGACTGATGATTTGGCTGGTTTAAGTTAATTGTATGCCCCATCTGCAATTTCTGGGTGGCCGTGTATCAGCAATCACACTTTGCTAGAGTATTAAAGTTCTTCTAACATGGGGGTTCAAATTTAATTTTGAACCCTTGTTTAAAAATTCTTTTGATGGTTTTATATGTGCAAGTCTACTTACTTGAATGAAAATGTAAGACGGTCTTAACACCATTTTAAAGGTTGGTGTCTTTTCCCAAACTTCTGTTTTCCCTCACTCTTCTTTTGTGGGTGTCATGTGTGTGATGGTACCAAGGCTTGCTGGTCTGTGTAATTTATAAGATTGGGCATTGGAGAAATAGTTTGAGTCACAGGCATCAGATTGATGGTCAGGGACCATTTGGAGCGAGATCTTGATTGTGGACTTTCAAATCCTGGAGACTGCTGATGCTTCTGTTTGAATAAGAAAAGAGAACTTCAATGTAATGTCGAAGAAGTCTAACAATGGTAAGAGGTGACCATAACATTGTTGATGCGTCTTGTTTGCACGTCAAGATCCATAATTTATTTATGATCTAATCGCTTGATTGGTGTGGGCAGAGCATGGACTGATTAATTTTCTAGATAATTACTTAAAAGGAGGGTGTTATTTCATTAGAGTTCATTTTCTGTAACTGTGTAATCCATTTGTGTTTCCAACCTTTGAATTTCCATGTAACTACCATATAACCACCTTCCTATGTAACCACTTCTTAGACACTGTAGTTATTCTTTTCAATAATATAGTTTTTCCTTTAATCAAAAGGAGACACTTCTCTCAAGTGTTCTCTTTTCGTATGTTCGTTTATGTTGATTTTAATGTGAAACTATGAAGTGATATGTATTCCGTAAATTCATCTTATTGGTATTTCTGTTAATCGTTCTTCCTTATTTTCCATGTGACATGCTTTCAAGGACGCCTCAGTTGTCGGAATGCATTGTATGTCCCCATCCCCTTCCCCTTAGTGTCACCATCAAATGAAAGTTAAGTTGTGGCTGCTCTCTACTCCCTCTTGCTATTTTTTTTTTAATTAACAGGGACTGCAAACGTGTAACCCCTTTGCCACAAATTATTACATGCATTCTCCTACTCAAGGAGATGCTAACCCAGGGCTCCTCCCAAGTGCACTGGAGGTCATTGACCTAGGCCATGGGCCTTTCTGATCAGCCATTGATTCTCTAGTTAAGTATCTCTACGCCTGCTCACAGACTTCTCCTCTTTGCGTCAAGTAATTGAATGCGAAGCGGAGATGGGTGACGGACATGATTTGGGTAGTGAAGTATGGGACGTTGAGTCCGACAGACGGTGACAAAATGACTGATGTTCAAAGGTAAGATGTAGGCAGTGGCTGGTGAGGATCATTGAGAAAGGGAAAGGAGAAAGCCTATCTAGAGGCCTCTAACCAACTAATCCAGTAGATTGCTGGCTTTCTGACCTGTCCCTTTGGCATATGAGCTTCCATATTGAGGCATAATAATTTTTTAGATGTATGGTCTTGAGCTAGTGTGACTTTTTTTTTTTTAATTGAATAAGGAAAATCTTATTCACATAGCAAAAGATACTTACATTCAGGCAGTCCCTGGACAGCAAAAAGGCCCAGGTTCACCTATCATATCAGCCAGCTATATCAAAAAACAAAAAACAGATAGAGGGGGAAAGGACTCTCCTCCTAAAACCAGTCGAAAACACGACTACCGGCCCCCTGTCCAAGAGCTCAGACGCATACCTGAGCTCACCTTTAAACAACACCCTCATTAAAGCAAGATGACTCAGATAAGTTTTCATGACCTATCTTGTCAAGAAATATGAGGCCCCGGATTTCCTGAGGCAGATCAGATAAGCGGTTGAACGTCCTCTTAGCTTGGGTGTCACTCCCCAATCTTGCCAGCCCATCCACCACCGAATTCCCTTCCCTCACTATATGAGATAGGTTAAACTAACCCATTCTTCTTAGTCTGCTAATCCGCTCCTTCCAGTACCACCATTTCCAATTTTGTACAACACCCCCTTGGAGGGCTTTAATGACAATTGAAGAGTCACTTTCAACCTCAACATTGGACAGACCATACTGCCTACAAAGGAGGAGGCCATCATGTAGAGCCTTCATTTCCGCTACATTATTTGATCCTATGCCATAACCGTTTGAGAACGCAAAATGAAATCCCCATGAGGACCTCTGCAAATGCCTCCTCCTCCTGACTCTCCTGGGTTGTCCTTTGCCGATCCGTCAACGTTCATCTTCACCCATCTTGACAACGGCCTCTCCACTTGACTAAGCTCAGTTTTTGCCTAGCTGTGGGTCTAGGAGTAATGCCTATCTCGCCCACTGCAAATTGGGCAGCCAACGAGAGGGGATTCATATTCGGGATAGAATGACCTATCCAACAAAGCCAACTGTTCACCTGTCTAACTGTGGCCTCAACTCCTTCCTTAGAATCATCAAATTTATAGGCATTTCTGGTTTTCCAGATCTCCCATAACACAAAGGCTGGTGTTAAGGATGAGATTACTCTTAGATCTTTGCTGGCAGAAGAAGAGACAGTCCACCAGCGAGAGACGCGGCCCAGAACGCTTTGGTCAGCGCAGGGGGCAACTTCAAACAAATTAAAGAAATAGTTCCATACCTCTTTTGCAAGCTCGCTTGTGATGAAGAGGTGAAATAACGACTCTAAACGGGGCCGATGTCTTTGCTCTGTCCAGCAATGGTTGCATTTGGAAACCAATGTAATGCCTTTGGCCTGCAATCTTTCATCCACTGGAATGACCCCCTGAGCTAGTGTGACTTGGTTACACTATTTGAGAAGTAGATTGTTTTGGCGTAAAGTTCCTTCTTTCTCCACACCATCTACGGCTGGCCCCAGCAGCTGCAGAATCATTGAACAATGAGGTTGTGTGCTCCACTCAGTGCTTGGCACAACTGGATGAGTTTGAATTGCCACTCACACAAAACGATCAAACAATGCTCCGAACTCGAGAAGACAAAACATAGGCGGAGATTGACAAATCAATTTGAATAACAAACAACCAATGTTCAAATACAATGAGCGAATATAAAAAGAAAATTGAAGGGTATTATTATCTTCTCATTCAAAACAACATAAGATCTAAATCTTCAGATTTTAAGCCTTGGGTGCAAATCTAGCCTTGATCTTCTCAACTGTGGCATTATCGGTCTTGAAAGATTTTGCAAGGATGACTTCGTTGATGCCTATGGTGAAGACACTGCAAGGAATTGACACTGTTCCAGCATTGGCACTCCCAAAGGCCAAGATGGCAAGCGTCGGAACTTGACTATCATGATTGTATTGGTAGTGTACGAGTCCCTTAGGGAATACAAACATGTCACCCGCCTCAAGGGTCTGGGTGTAAAGTTTGTTAGTCGTGTCGACAAACCCCACCTCCAGAGACCCATCCAAGAGGAGCAGGAGCTCGGCTGAGCGAGGGTGGGTGTGAGGGGGGTTGACTGATCCGGCCGAGTATTGTAGAACTGCAAATGAGACTCTCTGACCAATAAGGGCAGGGAACTCAGCCATGGTTGCTTTCGTGACCTTAAACGTTGTGGGTGGGTCTGTAACTACAAGTACCCGGAAGCCGGTGTAGGTGAAGAAGTTATCATCTACTTTGGTAACATTTGCTAGGACCAAGAAGTCGGAAATGATATTCGAGTCGCCGGCATTCAATGTTTGGGAAATGGCTAGGTTAGTACCACTAGGAAGAAGCCATGCTTGAGTGTGTGAAAGGCCATGGTACACAACGTTGGTATAAATCTAATTCAAATGGGAGTGATAACCTACCTAGGACTTGTTTTCAGGTTGTTTCAGTTTGGATGAGTAGTAATCATAATACAAAAAGGTATTTATAGGAATGATAAGAGGGTTATGAAGATATTTTCTATTGCAAGCCTGTGTAGGCCGGCAACAATCGATGGAAATTAGAAGATCATATGTGCCTTGTCCATGTCTCTTCCAGATCAATGTTGCTTAGGCAGATATGGTGAAGCTTTGTAAGGTGAGAAGGATATGCTATAGCCTTGTAAGTTCTCCTTGATTTTTATCATTTTGTTAGTTTGAGAAATGCTCCAATGTTCTTCGAGCAGTATAAGTTATAACGATTCAATCGATCGATCTGAACTATTTATTAAGTCAGAACACATTTTATGAGCTACTATGCAAAAAATTGCACGGCTCATCTGAGCTATTCCAGCCATGGTTTGCCCTTATTTTTCGTACCCATCCTTTTTCCAATTGATGGAGGGGATATTTACAATTGCATAACGAAAGTGATTCTTTAGAATCTTAAGCAATCTATGATGGCCCCAACATCTATATTGATCAAATTGTTGTTTGAACCTATTTTTGTGTAAATGATCTTGACCGTCCATGTTTAAGGCTAACGATCAGATTGTAATGATAGTCAGATTAGTGTGCTATTTGCATGATATTCTAGAAATCCGTGTTAGACTCAATGTCCAGACTCCACATCCATCAATTGTTTTAACGTCCAAAATTAGGTAACAGAAGTTGATCAGGGATTAATGGTAGATCTTCGTCGCTTGGTGTGGACATGGATGAACGGTGGAGATTATAGGACTCGAGATCACAAAGAGAGATCATGAGGGCTGGTCGTGTCGGCGGAGGACCCTTCGATGCTTAAGTCAGTAACGAAGATGATTGAACGTGACAGCTTTAGGGTTTGTTGTGTATAAATGCGTAGTACATACTTGGAAATGATGCGGATGTGTCATTTTATAGATGTTAATCCATAGACGATGGCGGTGGATCTCCTAGATCCCATCTAGGATACGTTTCTGTATTAGATCCCGTCTAGGATATGTTTCCGAATTAGGAGAGATTATTCTTATCATGTTCGGATCCTATGTATCCCAGTTGTAGTTGCTATCTTTGTATGACGGTGTGTAAGGTGCTCAAATCTGAGGACGTCTCGTGCGGTCAACACTCGGCATCCTCGGTTGAATTGTCAGTAGTACAACAAGTGCCAATGCCTGAGGCTGAGGCCTCAATTCTATGTCCGTCACCTGAGGTCAAGCCTAAGGCCTCACGTCCAATTCCGCTATTTGAGATTGAAGCCAAGTTTTCGGGAGTTAGTCCGATATCTGAGGTCGAGCCCGAGGCCTTAGAATTGTATTCCTGAATGTAGTTGAATATGAAGACTCTTCGCCTTCACAAGCCTGGATCCTTCACTGATACGTGTGATGAGCTGATGTCAATGGGCCACATATCGTCGGTTGTGCATTTTCTACGTCATGATCAGGGATAGACTCAGATTTACCCATAACAGCAGCCCCTCCCCTCTAAGTTCTGCGGTCAGAGAATCTAAGCATGTAACTTGAAATATATTCTTGGCTCATCTGATTAAGAGCTTTCTTGTGCAACGGTCACAACTGGCATGATTCTCGAATTGTCGCTACATTAAATAGGCGTGGAGCGAAAATGTCACAATCATTCCTTTTCATACAAAGTGCTATAGCACATTAAATGCGGCGTGCCGCCTCATACATCATGGCAAATGGAGTAACGCCAAGTGTCGCGTCCTTGGGAGAAGAGAGAGAGAGAGAGAGAGAGAGAGAGAGAGAGAGAGAGAGAGAGAGAGAGGCATGATTTGCTATAAATGCCCTACCTTTCTTCTTCGTAAGGCACCAAATGCCAGAACCTTTGCCGAAATTTTGCTTCCCTGGTTTCCCTGCGGAACTTAGCGATTTCAAGCCTTCGAGCCTTCACAACGTTCTTGTCCTTAGGTACTTTTCTCTTCCCTTTCTAATTTTCGTAGATTGACGTTTAGCCAAACGTTAGGGTTTCTTCCTGTTTTCTTCTTGTTTATCTGCCATGGCCAACCACTCTAATAGTTCTGATTTAGAGGCAGAAGCCTTGGGGAATCAAACCCCCGATTCTTCCTCAAATTTCCCAAACCTTAGCATTCTCGCAGAGTCATATTCTGTCGATGGGCATCCGTCTACTCTGACTGAATTAGATTTAGAAAATATTCAGTCCACCTATCACATCCCTAAGTTTGTAGAAATGCACCTGCCTCGAGCAGGAGAAACTCCAAGTAGGCCACCCTTTGAGAAGGTGGCCATCTGTACTTATTTGTTCCCAATAAGATTTAGACTTCCCTTACATCCTTTTGTGAGGGAGGTCCTAATCCAATTTGGGATATCCCTTAGATAACTCTAGTTGAATGGCTGGAGGGTGATGTTGGGTACTTACATACTCTGGAAATGGGCTGGCATCGGGGAACTCAGCGCTGAGGAGTCCCCAAGATGTTTCAGTTAAAGAAGAACCCCACGTACAATGGGTGATACTACCTTACGTATTGGCACAAGACTAATTTTATCCTTGGTAACTTGTCAAGTAATAGGGGCTGGAGGAATGAGTGATTTTTTACCTCGGGCGCCTGGGAGACGACTAAGGTAGAGGAGGCACCGAGTCAGGGGTTCGTACCTCAGGCCTTCCTCCCATGTTAGAGTCCTTAAAAGCTTTTATCCTTTTTAGCACTATGGCTGAGCACTAACCTTTTTTTCATATTCTTCATCGGAGTATCGTTTGAAAACCGAATCTAAGAGGCGGGATCGAAGAAAAGATCTAAAAGGCTGTTCGGGTGTTTGAGGGTTCTCGAAACGTGAAAGTCCTCCTCGACCCTTTTTCACTTTTGTCCAGCGGCCTTACAAGAGGTGAATTTTTGTCCTTCTTTCTTTGGCATTGAGTAATGAATTCTCAACATGCTTGACGTGGATTTTTGCTTTGCAGAGATAGCTTTTAGGGAGTCCGGTGGGAAGAGATCTGACCATCTGCCTTCCGTGCCTGGTAAGACTTAGAAAAAATTAAGGGGGGGGGGGGGGGGCCTTTCCTCATCATCCAACCCTCCATCTTCATCACGCGTTCTGCCTCCACCACTACAGCCCCCTGTAAGGGCATCAGCCCGCTCAAGGGCTCAAAATATTGCCCCCTAAGGGGGCTCGGACTTCTTCCGAGCAAGAGTTGGTTCTTGCCCCTACCTTTACTGGGTCTAGCGAGTATAGGGTCCTAACCCACCTGGTCCTGATGTGTCAATTTATGTTCGACCACACATCAGGAGGGATATTCTTGAGCTAACTCGCCAGTTGGCGTCCGAGCATACCACGATCATCGCTGGAGTTCAATGCATCCAAGTAGGGCCTTCTTTCCACTAGGCTGAGGCTTTACTTCATGCACTTATATTTTTCTGACCACTTGGTTTTCTTTTGGTATATGCAGGCACTAGATGCTGTCCTCAAGTCCCACATGAACTTTATTGAGGCCAGACAACTTTTGGGTGAGAATGACCCCCTCATAGCTGCCGCCAAGGAGAAGGTGAAAACTGTAGAGGCCAACGCCCATGAGAAGGACAAACTGGCCAAGACCTTCGAACAACGCAATAAGGAACTGGAGCTCGAAGCTCGGGACCACGAGAAGAAGGTGTAGGAGCTCGACACTCGTTATGAAGTGCTGGAGCAGCGATTCTTTAAACTCTAGGAAGCGAAGCAACAACTGGAGTTCGAGAAGGCCTAATGCGAGGCTGGTGTTGCTCGACTTTAGACCAATTTGGTGAGAGATAAGGCCACCTAGTCAAGGGAGAAAGTCAACCTGGATGGGAGGCTTCAAAATGAAGGGGGTAGTGGAGGCCTACAAGGATTCCGACATTTATGAGGAGGATCGTCTATTGATATACTCCACTGCTCGGAGTCGATCTCTAAAGGTTTTTCAGAGGATGCACCCCAGCCTGAACCTCTCGAGCTTTGATTCCTTGGAGGAGACAATCGCAGCAGAAGAGCAGGCTACTGAGGAAGAGATCACAATGGTTACTGAGGCCCCTGATGTTGGGTAGGAAGTTACCACTGAGGTTATAGTTCCAACTGCTGAGCCCTTTGCTTCTTTTGCCCCTGTTGCTCTTGTTGCTCTTGTTGCTGAGACCTCGCCAACTGTTGAACACCCTAGCGCCATAATTATCATATAGCAATTGTATCTTTCTTTCCTTTTGCTGTCTTGAATGTACTGCCTTTGGGCATATTTTTAAATTAATGAAAAGATCTTTTCCATATTTCGCATTGTCTTTATTTTTCCTTGCTCGTGCTTTGTGGATGCAAGATTTTTTTTTTTGAATGTGAAGTTTTACTTACTTCCTTTGGCAATAGTTTCGTTGATTGCTCGGCCCTTGGCCCTTTAGGCTTTATTGACTTACCCGTTTAATAGGTAAGAGTTAGCTAATTCTGGACCAATCAATGGTTTGCTCATTGGCTGTTTGTCAGTCCGTCTGAGCAGACTAAACTAAGTTGGAGGGTGTCGTAAGTGGCATTTGGCTCATTGAGCTTTTGAACATATTCGTCCACTGAGTTGTTCATTAGTCTGTCTGAGCGGACTGTGCTCAGTCAGAGGGTGCCATAGGTGGCATATCCCCTCCCTTTGGGCAAATTGATTTGCTGATTAAGTCTTTCAGAAATTTTACCCACTTTGGAAACAAAGCACTTAGCTAGGGAACGTCTTGCGTTCCTCTTGAGGCCTCGTATCCTCGGGGAATAAGGGTAGCCAAATGTTTCATCTCGAGAACATACTTTGAGTGAAATGGCAGAAGCTTTATTAAGGAAGAAGTGTTCCAAGGGCAACGAAGGACCCTGCCTTGCATGCTCTCGAGCTAATATGTCCCTGGTCGAACTATCTTGGAGACCTTGTATAGGCCTTCCTAGTTTACTTTGAGGGCTCGGGACCCTGGCTCTCTTGTGTTTGGGATGATGTTTCTGAGGACAAGGTCCCCTACTCAGAAGGTTCTGACTTTCACTCTGGAATTGTAGTCCTGGACCGCCCTTTGCTGATAAGCCGTGAGCCATAGTTGTACGCTATCCCTCTTTCTTCTAGCATATCGAGATGGAACCTCATGGATTCCTCATTTTGGCCAGGTTGAAAATGCTTCGTTCGGTACAAAAGCATCCCGATTTCCACGGGACAACAGCCTCAACTCCAAAGGCGAGTGAGAATGAAGTTTCTCCTGTGGTGGTCCGAGCAATCGTTCTGTACACCCAGAGGACTTCTGCAAGTTCTCAAACTAGGCGTCTCTTAAACAGAGTAGTTATTCTTTTCAATAATATAGTTTTCTCCATTAATCAAAAGGAGACACTAGTCTCAAGTGTTCTCTTACATATGTTTCTTTATGTTGATTTTAATGTGAAACTATGAAGTACTATGTATTCAGTAAATTCTTCTTCTTCTTCTTCTTCTTTTGTATTACGTAAATTCATCTCCTTAGTATTTCTGTTAATTGTTCTTCCTTATTTTCCATGTGACATGCTTTTAAAGGTGCCTTGGTTGTTGGAATGCATTGTATGTCCAATCCCCTTGCCTTTGGCATATGAGCTTCCGTACTGAGGCATAATACATTTTTAGATGTATGGTCTTGAGCCAGTGTGACTTGGTTATGCTATTTGAGAAGTAGATTGTTCTGGTGGTGTGAAGTTCTTTCTCCACACCATCTACGGCTGGCCCCAACAGCTGCAGAATCATCCAACAATGTGGCTGTGTGCTCCACTTAGTGCTTGGCACAACTGGATGAGTAAGAATTTCCATTGACACAAAATGATCAAACAATGCTCTTGACTCAAGAAGACAAAAAAAGGCAGAGATGAGACAAATCGATCAATTTGAATAACAAACAACCAATGTTCAAATACAATGAGCAAATATAAAAAGAAAATTGAAGGGGGTTATTATCTTCACATTCAAAACAACCTACGATCTAAATCTTCAAATCTTAAGCCTTGGGTGCAAGTCCATCCTTGATCTTCTCAACTGTGGCATCATCGGTCTTGAAAGATTTTGCAAGGATGACTTCGTCGATGCCTGTGGCGAAGACAGTGCCAGGAACTGACACCGTTCCAGCATTCGCACTACCAAAGGCTGAGATGGAAAGCGCTGGACCGCGACTATCACGATTGTATTGGTAGTGCACGAGTCCCTTAGGGAATACAAACATGTCACCCACCTCAAGGGTCTGGGTGTAAAGTTTGTTAGTCGTGTCGACAAACCCCACCTCTAGAGACCCATCCAAGAGGAGCAGGAGCTTAGCTGAGCGGGGGTGGGTGTGAGGCGGGTTGACTGATCTGGCCGGGTATTGTAGAATTGTAAACGAGACGCTTTGACCATTAAGGGCAGGGAACTCAGCCATGCTTGCTTTCGTGACCTTAAACGTTGTGGGTGGGTCTGCACCTACAAGTACCCGAAAGCCGGTGTAGGTGAAGAAGTTACCATCTACTTTGGTAACATTTGCTGGTACCAAGAAGTCGGAAATGATATTCGAGTCGCTGGCATTCAATGTTTGGGAAATGGCTAGGATTAGTACCACTAGGAAGAAGCCATGCTTGAGTGTGTGAAAGGCCATGGTACACAATGTTGGTATAAATCTAATGCAAATGGGAGTAATAACCTACCTAGGACTTGTTTTCAGGTTGTTTCAGTTTGGATGAGTAGCAATCATAATACAAAAAGGTATTTATAGGAATGATAAGAGGGTTATATAGATATTTTCTATTGCAAGCCTGTGTAGGCCGACAACAATCGATGGAAATTAGAAGATCATCTGTGCCTTGTCCAATGTCTCTTCCAGATCAATGTTGCTTAGGCAGATATGGTGAAGCTTTGTAAGGTGAGAAGGATATGCTCTAGCCTTGTAAGTTCTCCTTGATTTTATCATTTTGTTAGTTTGAGAAATGCTCCAGTGTTCTTCGAGCAGTATAAACTATAACACTTGTAGTTGCATCTGACCACTTGGACGATTCAATCGATCGATCTGAACTGTCTATTAAGTCAGAACACATTTTATGAGCTACTATGCAAAAAATTGCATAGCTTAGCTAAGCTACTCCAGCCATGGTTTGTCCTTATTTTTATAGCCATCCTTTTTCCAATTCATGGAGGGAATGTTTACAATTGCACACGAAAATGACTCTTTAGAATCTTAAGCAATCTATGATGGCCCCAGACATTTAGAATATTGATAAAATTGTGGTTTGGACCTATTTTTGTGTAAATGATCTTGACCGTCCAAATTAAAGGCTAATGATCAGGTTGTAATGATAGTTAGATTGGTGTGATATATGTATGATATCTTATGAAATTTGTGTTGGACCCAATGTCCAGACTCTATGTCACACCCCTAAATCTAGTGTTGGTAACCTATGGTTATTGTACACCAAATTTATGTTGACAGCCTTCGCAGAACTCTGATTTTGTGACTTCCAGCTATCATATGCTAAGTCCCATAAACGGGGCTCCACAAGGAGGATTTTTGAAAGTAAAGACGATAAACATTTATTATTTTTCAGAACTTGCATCATATTCAACATGCGTAAGTATGTACAATTGACACTCCCAAGGAAAGCCAATAGATAAACCATGCCATATCTACTGTACTTGATGTACATATACAGGGTACTGTAAAATACACGCACACACACACACACACACACACACACACACACACACACACTGATATATACAAAACAAATAAAAAGGACAAGTGGAGTCTGCAGCCTCTACTCCTGCAACTTTCTACTCTCATCTGTAAAAAAATAAATAAAAAAGAAGCCTTGAGCTACTAAGCCCAGTAAGTGTGTGTGCGCAGTGAAAATGCATGTGTTTCATGTCATGCTCATATAATGCATAGGCCTACTAGGCCAATAAATAGTAAAATAAAAATGCAATGTATTGTGCCACTTTTCATTTTCCATGTCATTTCTAATCGCAACAATTCTGTTACAATGGTGGGACTATTACCCACTGTGACGTACACAAATTTGTCCACATTTTCACAACTTTTCACATTTTTCAATTGGATCACCAGGGTCTAGTACAGAGGTAGGACTCGCATATGATTGTTACCCACTTGTATAGGCCTTACCACCGTGGTCAACTATAGAGGTGAGACTACATAGTTCACAGGCCGAACTAGTCTAACTCACTTACATTGAACCTCACTATTTGTGTAACAACAAAACGTCATAAGTCGCCTGGCAAAACGATAGCGAACGATTTACGAGCTCGTCGAACACAACTTATCTTTGCTTGCCCATAAGTAGATCGGGTTAAACCTCTCAACCAATCAACATGTGCTGGTGGGAGTCGCCGCCTACTTTGGTATTTCGACATTCCGGCGCTCTGTTCCTCACCCGGTTTAGGCATTGGTGGCACAGCGTAGACGAGCGAGGGATCGATCACCTTCTCTCCACTCGGATAACTACTCCGAATCCACAGAGCTATCGGGAATCCTCAACCGATCTTCTTCGATCTCTCGAAGGTTGATCGAATCCACAACCAAAGAGAGTAAAACCCAAGGAAAACTCTATAAAAATCAATAATAATGTCTCCAAACGAATTAAAACAACTATTTAAAGCTCTAGATGTATAATAGAAACCCTAGATGCATAACTTAAGAATCCTAAACGAACTATGAAAGAAAAATAATTCAAATTGGGAAGTTCGCGCAAAATTTGCGCAACAGATTAACGCATGGTCGGGCGCCCGGCAAGGACTGGTCGGGCACCCGATGAACTAAAAAATCGTCCAGAGAGTTTTCCTGCAGATATCTTGAAATTCGAGCGCCTGATGGACATAGGGTCGAGCGCTCGATGGCGAATAATTTTGTTCAGAGAGTTTGGACAAAATTCGAACGACTTCGGGGCGTTCAATCAGTGATGATCGGGCGTCCGATGACATGATCGGGTGTCCAATGATGTGATGGTCGGGCGTACAAAATTCAAAAATCTGTCCAACAACTCTCTAGACTATTCAGGCTCATGGTCGGACACCTGATGAAGTGCGGTCGGGCGCTCGGTTGGGCTAGTTTTTCTCAACCCTCGTGATCAACTTGTTGCTCCATTTAACTTCTTTTCGATGATCCATTTTCTTCATGTAGTCATCAGTAACCCCCTCTACATCAATCCCCTTCACTTGAAAAGAACTCAACCTCGGGTTCTTGTTCTCCTCCAGCTCATGATACTCGAACAAATCCGTCACATTGAACGTTTGTGAAATTTCATACTCTTATGGGAGGTCAACCACATAGGTGTTATCACCTAACTTCCTGAGCATCGGCACTGGCCCAATCTTCTTCCGCTTTAATTTGTTGTAAGTGCCGGTGGGGAAGCGTTCCTTGTATAGATGAACCATCACTTGATCTCCTTCCTCGAACACCTTGGCGTGTCGATGCTTGTTGGCGTTCTTCACATAATTTTCATTCGACTCGGCAAGCTCAGCTCGTACTTTCGCATGTAACTTAGTGCTTCACTCGGCCATGTGCTCCGCAGCTACGCTCTTGCCCGGAATCTTTGGTAACGGAACTACGTCGAGGGTGTGTCGGGGAATTCGTCTGTAGACGATCTGAAATGGTGACTTCTCTGTGGATCGGTTCACCATATTATTGAAGGCGAACTTGGCTTGTGACAGGGCCAAGTCCCATTGCTTAGGTTTATCTCTGAAAATGCATCAGATAAGATTCCCCAACGTACGATTTACTACTTCAGTCTGCCCATCTTTCTGCGGATGATACGCGCTGCTAAACTGAACTTGGGTATCGAACTGACTCCACAATGTCCACCAAAAGTGACTCACGAACTTTGTATCCCTATCAGAGGTGATGGTTTTGGGGATGCCATGTAGTCTCACTATTTTCCGGAAAAAGAGTTTAGCTACACCTATTACGTCGTATGTCTTTTTGTAGGGAATAAAGTGAGCCATCTTCGAAAACCTGTCTACCACCATGAACATGGAGTCCATGCCGCGTTGTGTCTGTGGGAGACCTAGAGCAAAATTCATTGAGATATCCTCCCAAGGGCCTTTCGGTATGAGCAATGGGGTGTAAAGGCCCATGTTTTGTGCATGTCCCTTGAAGGACTGGCAAATGTGGCATCGCTGAACCATCCGACCAACGTCATGGCCTAGGTGAGGCCAATAGTATAGGTCTTCGACTAGAGCCTTCGTCGCCACTGTCGTGCAGTTCAAGATAATCTTCTCCCAAAGGGAGCATTGTGGAATACACAATCAATTTTCATAGAAGAGGAAACCGTCTTGAATGAGGAAATCAGTCGGTCGACCTTCATTACTTGTCAGCTAGATGTCCTTAAACTCGTCATCTTCAACGTAAAGCTTCTTGAGGCAGTCGAACCCGACAACCTTGGTACTCATTGCGACGAGGAGAGCGGCCCGGTGAATCAATGTGTCAGTAACCTTGTTTTGTTGGCCAGACTTATTCTTTAATACAAAAGTGAATTCTTGTAAAAAATGAAATCCACCTAGCATGCACATGACTAACATTAGTCTGGCTATTAATAAATTTTAAGGCTTGATGATCATTAAAAGAATAAACTCCCTCTGGATGAGGCAGTGTTGCCAATGTCGAAGAGCCTGTACCGCTGCGTACAACTCTATTTCATAAGTGGACCACTTCTTGCGGGCCTCACTGAGCTTCTCATTGTAGAAGACTACGTGCCTTCCTGAGATAAAACCGCACCAATGCCCACATAAGATGCATCACAGTCCACTTCAAAGACTTTGTCGAAGCTAGGTAAAATAAGAACCAGTGCTAATGATAGCTTGTGTTTAATTTCAACAAAGCTATGATCAGCTTCCTCTGTCCACTGAAATGGTCCTTTTTTCATACAATCCGTGATCGGTGCCACAATCGTATTGAAATTTCTGACAAAGCAACGATAGAATGTGGCCAACCCATGGAAACTGCGAACCTCATGGATGTTGGCAGGAGTAGGCCACTCACGGATGGCCTTCACTTTGTCTTTGTCGACCTGGATACTAGTAGATGACACCATGGACCCCAAGAATAAAAGGTGGTCCGTCATGAAGCTACATTTCTTTAAATTCAGATACAGCTTGTTTTCTTGTAGCACTTGAATGACTTGTTTGAGGTGATCAACCTCTTCTGCTTCTCCCTGACTATATATCAATATGTTGTCGAAATACACTATGACGAAACTTGCCTGTGAATGGTTATAGAGCTTTATTTATAAGGTGCATGAAAGTACTTGGGGCATTTGATAGCCCAAACGACATCACCAACCATTCGTACAACTTGTCTTTAGTTTTAAAAGTTGTCTTTCATTCATCGTCGGGGTGAATACGAATTTGATGGTACCTGCTGCGTAAATCCAGCTTTGAAAACACCCTACCATCCTTCTTTGGTAGTGATTTTGTTGATAGCCCTGCTATTCACACACATACGCCAACTACCATCCTTCTTTGGCGTCAATAGGGCTGGGACTACACAAGGGCTCATACTCTCCCTGAGTAACCCTTTGTTTAATAATTCCTCCACCTGACCTTGGAGGATCTCGTTCTCCTTTGGGCTTATTCAGTAATGTGGTCGGTTGGGTAAACTAGGACCCAGGATTAGATCGATGTGGTGTTGAATATCCCACATTGGTGGTAGTCCATGAGGGAGGTCTTCGGGCCAAATCTCCCGAAATTCATTCAACAGTGGTTGTAAGGTCGGTGGAATGTTTGAACCCTCTGAGTCTCTTCCCTTACAACCATGGCATAGATTTCACCGGTTTCTTCGGATTTCTTCACAAAATCTCATATGGCGAGGAGGGAACTCCCCTCCACTTTGGAAGTCTCGGGGCGACCCTCCGGCGTTAAAGGAGTTACAACCCTCTTTCGTCCATCTTTAATGAACGTGTAAGTGTTATCACACTCGTGATGGGTTGCATCTCGATCCTATTGCCATAGGAGACCGAGAAGCATGTGGCACGCCTCCATGTCCACAATGTCACGTAATATCTCATCTTTATAGCTTCTACCAATAGAAAAAGATATGAGGCACTGTTCGGTTACCTTTGTGTTGCCAACCTTCTTGATCCAACCAATGGAATACGGGGCTAGATGTTTTGTTGTTAAAAGGCCGAGTTTGTCCACCATGACTCTGGACACTATGTTCTCGCCGCTCCCACTATCATTAATGACTTCGCACACCTTTTCATTCACAGTGCAACGAGTGTGAAAGATGTTGTGTCGCTGAGGGTGAGCTTCTTGCCAGGTAGTATAACATAGTCGCCTAACAACCAAGGACTCGCCTCGATCCCCGGGTAACCAATCTACATCATTTTCCTCTTCTTCAACGGTCTAGTAGAAATCTTCGCTTATGAGCTCCGCTTCTACGTGTTCCGCCTCATGATCTACCTCATTAGTGGTTAGGTTGGCAGTGGGGCGCTAAGGGCAAACATTGGACAAGTGTCCCAGCTGGCCACAACAAAACAATTGTCAGGCCTCGGTCGGGCATATGGATTCAGCGCTCGGTTTGGATCCATTGTCGTAGGGGCAACCATTTGTGGCCTGGATGGACCGCTTCCCACATCGCGACTTGTGGGTGGCGGTGGATGAGATCGCCCACCGATTGGTTCCTTTCCCTTAGACAGATACGCATCTTACATAAAATCCGAAGTAGATGCATGAGTCGGCGAAAACGTTCGTGCAGGGATTTTCGCAAGTTGTGTTTCAGCGCAGGTGGCTAATCAAGCCGCATCAGCCACAATCCAAATTGGTAACAGATGAATTCTGTCTTGGATTGCTGGTCGTAAACTGCCAATGAACCTTATGGTCTTTTGAGACTCGGTCTCTGACAACTTGTTCTTAGTTGTCAAGCGATCGAATTCAGTCTGATAATCAGCCACGGATCTAGACCGTTGTCTACAATTCTGATATTGTTGAAACAATATTTGATCATAGTCGCTTGGTAAGAATTTGGATTTCAATAGCCGTTTCATTCAGGACCATGTCCGGATGGGAAGTTTGTTCTGCCGGTTACGGGAAGTTTGTAATTGCTGCCACCATGCAGAAGCACCGAATTTCAGTTTGTAGGTCACGAGTATTACTTGTTTGTCTTCTGGTACACCCACGTAATCGAAAAAGCTTTTGACTTCCCCGAGCCAATCGATGAAATCTTCTATATGTAAAGAACCATTAAAAGCGGGAAGTTCACCTTTGCCTTGGAAGCCTCTTTCATGGTGATCTGCGCGTTCATCCTGATGATACGGATGTCTTGGGATTAGCCCTGCGAGGAGCCAACGGTTATGCTTGACGAAATATGAGATTATCCCGTACAACAATCGCTAGAGGTGGTATTTCGCCTTGGTCTTAGGGCTGGGGTAAAGCCCTTAGAATCTGTTCTAGAGAAGTGAACATTCTTTCCATAGACATCCAATTCACCTCTTAGAGAGTCTTGATCTTCTCTGCTATTAGCTGAAACCCTTGAGCAATGTCAGAGGGGTGGTTGTCATGGCCATTGCTAGAAGCCATCTTCCCAAGGTTGTTCCTCGCTCTGATACCAACTTGGCGCAGCGTAGACGAGAGAGGGATCGATCATCGTCTCTCCACTTGGATAACTACTCCGAATCCACGGAGCTATCGGGAATCCTCAATCGATCTTTTTCGATCTCTCGAAGGATTGCTCGAATCCACAAGCAAAGAGAGTAAAACTCAAGGAAAACTTTATAAAAATCAATAATAATGTCTCCAAACGAATTAAAACAACTATTTAAAGCTCTAGATGCATAATAGAAACCTTAGATGCGTAACTTAAGAATCCTAAACGAAATAGAGAAGAAAAATAATTCAAATTGGGAAGTTTGCGCAAAATCTGCATAATAGATTCGCATATGGTCGGGCGCTCGATGAACTTAAAAATTATCCAGAGAGTTTTCCTGCATATAACTTGAAATTCGGGCACTTGATGGACTTGAGGTCGAGCACCCGATGGCGCATAATTTTGTCTAGAGAGTTTGGACATAATTTCGGTCAATGATGATCAGACGTCCAGTGACATGATCAGGCGCCCGATGACATGATGGTCGGGCGCCCGAAATTCGAAAATCTGTCCAGCAACTCTCTGGACTATTCAGGCCAATGGTCAGGCACCAGATGAAGTGCGGTCTAGCATCCGACCGGGTTGATTTTTTTGAACCCTCGTGATCAACTTGTCACTCCGCTTGGCTTCTTTCCGATAGTTCATTTTCTTCATGTAGTCATCAGTGACCCCCTCTACATCAATTGGCCGCTCCCAATGGTACCAATCGGGGTTTATGGACTTTCACCTAAGGACCCTCTAATCATGTCCTGTCGAAATATACATTTTCGATGTGGTGTCTAACTCAAGTCATTTCAATGTACTACAATCACTATGACTCTTAGTATTATTGGGTGCCATAATCCGCATCAATTATGATATCATCATGCATGAATTCACACACAAACACACTATGTCATGTTTTCAAGACAAGCATGAGGCGACCCACCTCACGTGGTCCCCTCATAAATATTTATTCCTCATAGGGGTCTTTATGTAACTCATCCTGCATCTAGACATTCCACGTACTAATCATAGACACAAGCTCCCACATCTTGCACCACGTGTCACAGCACAAGCTTCTATAATCACCATACCATGATATGAATCATTTACTCTTAATCATACAATGATGCAACAAGTTATGAACCATGCATATGATATGCACATGATTCAGTCAATCCAAACCCAATTCGGAACTCATTCTAGTATACGACTCAATATCACAAATGTGCTTTAACTCAAGAGTTAGCTACAACGAAAGAAAGAAGGACAACTATTTCAGACATTTTGTCAAACGAGTAGCAGGCAAAATTTGTAAGGAATAAAAATGGAAGCCAATGAAATTTCCACATGAATTCACATAAAACTAAAACAAGAAAGTCTTTCTTCTATAGGGTTTTTAAGAAATCTAACATACTTATATGCATGTCCCTAATCTATGCACTGACTTGTAATAACCGGAAGACTTGATTCCAACCTTGGCTTCTATTATCTTTTCTTATCCCTCTTCTTTCCTCAAATTTTTTCTTCAACTTCAAATTTAAGCTTACTTCTTAGCCTCTGTTCACCTTAGGCTTCTTATGATGCAAATAAATAAGTGAATGACCAAATTTTTGGAATTTTCTATAAGATAAAGAAAGATGTCTTTTTTTAAGGAAGGGTTTAGAAAGAGAAAGGCTAAAATAAGAGTGCTGAAAATGGGTTGTTGCTTGAGAGTTTTATGTCTCTGGATTTGAAAAGTGTTTTAAAATAGGTTTTTGTCTAGAAAGAGGGGTTGAAGGGGTATTTTGTAATGTTTTTTGAGAAATTTAAGGATATAGTGGTAATAGATAAAGGTTGTTTAGGTGATTTTAAATAACAGTATTCCAAGTATTTAAAAACAACAAGGTCATCCGAGTCATTTCATGGATTTGATAAAAATACACGCGCATTTGTAGCTTACAATCCGGGGATCATATTGATGTGCCGTTTTCATCAGTAGTTCCGTAACTCGATTACAGTTGCAACAGCTAGGCTCTTGGACCTAACAAATTTTAAAAACTTGATGATAACCCACTTCCAAATAAAATAAGGACATAGTTGTCATTTATGAGATTGTTTAATTTTAAGTCCGTATATTAAAATTCAAACATTAGATTGAGACGTGGCTTGCGGCTCGATAATAGAAGACTATCACAGTCAAGTCACAAGGTTCATGGGGCCAATGGACCTATGGTCAATGGTTATTCGGTGTACGAACTGACATTTAAGGTCTCGGGTCTCACACTCTACATTCATCAATTGGATTATATAAGTGTCCCAATGCAACCAGGAGTACCGTTAACTTATAGTGCTCTTAGAGCATTGGAGCATTTTTCTCTCAGTTTTATGGTAAGGGCTGGCAACGGGCAGCACGAGCCGGACTCGTGTACTATACAGGAATGCTTGCCCGAACCTCAACCATGACCGATTTCTTTCTGGCCCGATCCTACACACTTACGATTCCCCAAACCCAAGAGTACTGAAACACTTCATTTAATTGTAATGGGGTTGGACGACCCCTCGAACCAGCAAGACCATACATGGTTTAAGAATGGAATATGAGGCTAAAGGTGTGTCAAGCATACATCCCCTGTGTGAAAGTAGCTGCACATCATCCAGCAGAGTCAGAATCGACTTGAATACTCGGGCAAGTTTCTTCAAAACTCCTATGAATTTTTTTTTCTGATTATTTTTATTATTAAATTAAAAATTCTTTATTATAGCGGGTCGTGCCAACACGATTTTTCCCAAATTTCCACCTTAGGATCATTGGACGTAAGTATTTTTGTAGGACCCATATGATGGTTTAAATCAGTTATTGCAACCGTTACAGTATGGTCAATATGGATTGTTCATTTTCCTTGCCATTCATTGGAAGGCTAGGATCACTTGCCTGTAGTGATTTTTTTTTTTTTAGAGGAATGGGCAATCAGAGGCAGTACCCATGTGATGGGTGTCTAGATCGTTCAACATGGACTGTCCATTTTCCTGGGCGTTGGTTTGAGGTTAGGATCATCTAATCAAAGTTTTTATTTTATTTTTATTCTTTTAGTTGATGAGCAATCAAGGGAGGGACCCACATGAAATAGATAAAGTAATGAAACATTTGTGTCATGATCAAAAGATTAGGATCATTCAACCAAAGTGATTTTCTGAAAAGGTGGGCAATCAAGGGTGGGACCAACATGATGAATGGTTTAATTAGATCAATGATCAAATCATTCATGGTGTCATCAACATGGATGATCCATTTCCGGAATTGGATGGATATATACTTAGGATCATCCAAGCAAGTGCTTTTTGAGAGGGGTGGGCAATCAAGAGCGACACCCACATAATGGACAATTTGGGTCAACGGATCCACAAGAAAGCAAAATTTCATGCTGGTGGCAAAGGTTTTTAAGAGATGGGAGTTTCTTTTTTAGCTCAACCTCTTGGTATTCAATTTGGGTGGCCACATGCAAAGTGAGTGACCTGATTTTAATTATGCGTGTGCGAGTATGTATGTGCCGGATGTGCAAGAATCGTATTTAACTTGAATCGAACCAAACACTTTATGACCCTAGGCGTTGAAATAGCTAAATTATGACCAGATTGTGAAGTTTCGCATGACTACTCAGCCACCGATTGACAAGGAATCAAATGATTTATGAAGGGAGGTTAGTCCTTCATATGACATCTTTTTGCCTTGAAAACAATGACTTTTATCACCATAAAGATAGCTTGGTCGCATTCGTCAATAAAGTAAATGTTCAGAAAGAAAACAAAAAATAAAAATCCATGTGCCAATTTTATTAAAGTGAATGCTGATAAATACAATCGGCTAATAATTAAAAATAGAGCAGAAATTACCGACTGCAGTTTAAGTGGGAAAGACAGTTGTAGATGCTTGACAATTTTCTACACCTGGATGGTCGTGAGATAATCATCAAAATCTAAATGGTCGTGAGATGATCATGGTTTAGTTAGTAGGCTGTGACCTAGGAAATCACTAAGTAAGGATTTAGGGATTTGGGTTTATCTAATGACGAGGTCATGGATAATTAACTAAATTAAATCTGGCCTGCTATAGTGATACACTAGACAGAAGTGGAGAACTAAATTAAGCGATGGTAATCAATCCAATTTGTTGCACAATTGTGTTGGACAAAATTGAAAAGGCTAAACTAAGATAAGCGTGTCCATGTGACACGAACGATTAGTTTGCGACGTAGAGCAGATAGAGCTATTTTGTTAGTGCACTTGTCTGTGGCATACTAGTGCACCTTGTTTGTCAATCACTTACGTCAGTGAGTCTAGTGTCGGTTGAGCCTAATGAAGACGAAGACCAAAGACTCAAGTGGCCCCGCTGCATCAAGGAAGAAGAAATATGTAAAAGTGATGCCTTGATGTGCCTTAATCTTGACCAAAACTCAATCCTTAACCTCCTTGATGACCTTGACCATCTTAGGAATACTCTTAGTCATCATAGTTTGGCCCTAGGTGTCCCAAAAGTGCACCCAAACCTTGGCCAAAGTGAGAGGGTTGAGAAAGTAGTGGGTCAGCAACCATCAGGCTAAACCCAGGCCTGTCCGACCGGTCACGACTGGTCGGCTGGACTAGACCGACCGGTCAAGACCGGTCGGACGTGTGTCCAGTCCATACAACAAGCTTGTTGTATTGTGCAGGCTAAGGACCGAACGGTCGTGACCGGTCGGCTGGGCTGGTCTGACCGGTCACGACCGGTCGGACAGACCCCTATACATAGACAGCGTACACTGTCTTGTGGCCTACCAGTCTCGAACCCTGAATGACCGGTCGTGGACCCCTGGCCGACCGGTCGTGACCGGTCGGGACAGGTCGACAACTAGCTGTTTTGCCCATTTTCTGACCGTTGGAGCTCAATTTCTATATATATGGAGCTCAGTTTTTAGGCATGATGAGAGGGTTTTGAGAGCCTATTGCCCACACCTTTTGTACATCTTTTGGGGCCTCAAAAAGGAGGAGTTTCAAGTCATATCCCTTGTGTTTAATCACAAGTGAGGGCATTCAAATGCAAACTAAGAGATGACTTGATTCCTCTCTCAATTCTAGAGGTGAGACACTATCCCATATAGGCATATTTCTTGTTCAAGACCTCTAGAAGACCCTCTAGATGAATCTCCTAGTTAGAACAAGCTACATACCCCGAGTAAGAGATTCTACCCATCCTCCTATCACATTGGGCATCTCAAAGGCATCACATGGAAGGTGTTTGATCGAGTGTAGCTGAGGCATTGGCGACGCATCGGCGACACGATCGTGGGAGCAAGGGAAGCTGATTGAAGCACGGGAGAGCGAAGATCAAGCAACCCGAACCGGCGCTAAATAAGGGGCTCATCCGACAAGTAAGGTTATCATTTTTAAGAGTCCATTTAGAGTTTGTTTGTCAAACTCGATCTAAGGACGTTAGCCGTTCCTTGGCCCGTTAGCCGGGCCTAAACTAAGTCTCCAAGGGGGAGCCTCCGACACTAGAGTGAACGTGCATCGGGTTGAAAGTTAACCTATGTGTAAAACTCCGTTTGGGTTGAGAGTTAGCCATTTGTCCAAAACTCCGGTTATGGTTGAGAGGTGAACCAGTAAAACCTTCGTGTAAAGGTTGAGAGGTGAAACTCATTTAAAACCTCCGATAGTGAATGCCGGTGTGCTCAAAAGAGTTGAGTACTTGAACCGGGAGTGGAGTAGACCCAAAGTCGAACCACTATACATGCTTGTGTTTGTGATTGATTTGAGTACATTGATATCTTAGCATTTGAGTTTAATTATTTAATTATGAATGCTTAGTTAGGAATGCATGCTAGGCACTTGATAGGCACATCCACACTCACAAGATGTACTTTCACTACCTCATGTTGTCTTGAGCATTTCTTGATCCATCCTCTTTAGTCCAAATGAGTTGTTTAGACTAGGTTGCTGATTGCACTTATCATTTGCTTGTCTTTTGATTGGACCCACTTAGGCTTTGGAGCCTAAGTGTTAATCGCTTACATAGTTTAATTTGTTGAATTGTGTTAGTAGGCGAAAAGAATTTCAAAAAGGTCCTAATCACCCCATCCTATAGGTTTAGCCATAATTCTAGTTGCTCTTTAAGCTTCCGCACATACGTAGGTGTCGTCTTAGACTACCGGATGAAAAGATTTCCATGTATTTGTAGAAGGTAGTATGTAAACTCTACCCATGAGAGAGCTAAGTATTTCTTATAAATATGACACTAGGTTTAGTTACCATTCATACTAAAAAAAACTCCAACCCCATTTCACTTAGGCCCTGTTTGGATTCATGGAAAGCGTGAGAAAGGAAACGGTATTTCTCGAGAAATGTAATTTCCAAGAAATCATGGGAAAGCAAAGACCATTTCCCTCGTTTGTTTTTTAACAACATTTTCATGAGAAATTTTATGATTTTTCCAAATAAGTTGTTTGGTAAAATAAAATTTTTCCGAGAAATTTTTCTTATTAATAATTTAACACTTAAAAGCCTTAGTAGTACAATGTAAAATCCCACTTAAAAAAAGGTGTTGCAGATACTAAAACCTGTGAACATATCATGTGAGGCCCACTTTCATTACACAAGTTGTAAAATTGAAGTAAAACTATAGTCAATATTAGTGGGCCCCACTTTAAGATAAGGCCTTTTATTGAAGCAATTAGCAAGCCTATAAATAAATTATATGGAAAGATATACAACACCATCAAGTGGGGCCTACTTTCATCTCAAAATCTTACCCAATGAATCTTCCATCACTAAATATAGGAAAATTATATATATATATATATATATATATATATATATATATATATATATATATATATATATATATATTAAACACAAGAGGGTAAATGTTATCTAGCTAAGCATCCATTCATTAATAAAAAGTTTATTATTCATCTATAACTACAAAAATATATCTTATGTTCCATTTATCACCAACCTTAGAAGTTCATACTAAGAAAAGTATCATTAACTAAAAGTTCATAAAAAATAAAAAAATAAAAACTCTTCAACTACCACCTATGTCATCCTTGAAATGATCATTAACAAGAAATTACGTTGAGATAATTCGTTTTGTGTGAAAAAACTGTCTATCCTTATCATTCTCTGATAAGATTAGACTTGCTTTAAAATATTCATCTTTAGTAAGCTTAGAGACCTTCCAAACTTCTTCTACCATTTCTGTAATTGAAGTATTCACGTGCACTTGCGCTAATGCTTCGGTCATCTTTCCTTCTTGGCTTGATAGGTGGTCTAATGAGCTCATAAATCCTTCTACAATCTTCTTCTTTTTCTTTTCAGGAGCTTGACGTTGTGATTGCACCCCAGATGAAGCTCTAGTAGGTGCGTCTAAGTATGAAGAATTTGAGTAACCTTCTTGAGTATCAGACATAGAATGAGGTTGCTCTTCATCCAAGGAATGAATATAAGCTTCATCATCATCAAAATTTGAGCTTAGTGGTGTATATCGCTCAGACGCGGTGAAATAAAAGCTTCCATCAGCTTGATCATTGCCAATGATCTCAGACAGTTCATCGATGTGGTCAACTCGCTTGTTTCGAAAGTTCTTTGCATAGGGATGCAACTGTAAATAATAAGATATTAGAATTGCATAAACACGTAAAAGATAAATGAGATGAATTTATTTTTTAATAATTTACCTTTATATACTCTTCCCAAACTTCATCAGTGGCTACTACTCTTTTCATGCTTTTATCCCATCCAAATCCACTAGCATTTATCAGATCTTTTAGACACTTAAAATGACCTTTTAATGTCTTCATTCTATTTCTGATGTTATCCACATATAGCTCTGTACCTGTCCTATCCTTAAATTCAGTTGCTACAAATACCAGTGTTTCCTTCTTTATACCATTATCTACTTTACGACCCAATCGGACTTGAATCAATAATAACTCAATGAGGATCGCATCCATCTAGGAAGTCCAAATAATGTATCTAGATCTTTTCCCAAGGGTAACCTTCTTTCTATTACCATCTTCCATTTCTAATAAAAGAGAAAAAATGATGTTTATATACTTTTAATCAAATAGACACATGTAATTACATAAAGCATGGCTAAATAAATAAAAGACTATTATAAAGGGCTTGAAATAAAATTTATTTCAATAAATACATGGGTAAATAAAATGCACAATAAAATATATTCATTTCACAAATATCATTCAACTGCGAACTATCTTTCGTACAAAATAAAGTTAGGTAAGTGGATGTTCATCATTGTACATTCTCTCTGCTAATTCATCTTGTACATTCTTGCCTAGTCATCCCTTTCCCTTTGAGTCATTGTTTGAACTAGCCGATATTTTGAATTGTTATCATTGTCAACTTCAATGACCGATTGAATAATGTCATCATTATTAGTTTCAAAATCTATTTCATCACCTCCCATTCCCTGTATGAAGTTGTGTAGTATACAACAAGCTAATATAATCAAAACTTGTGTCCTTATTTTATATGGTGGTGATAACTTTAAAATAGGAAAACTTGCCTTCAGCACTCCAAAAGAACATTCAATTGCATTGCGTAAAGATGAATGTCGATAATTAAACAATTCCTTATTTCGAGGAGTTAACCCTATTCTATACTCATTTAAGTGATAGCGTACTCCACAATAAGGAGCCAGAAAACTCGAAGTATTTGTGTAACCAGCATCAACAACATAATACTTTCCTACATCACAAAAAAATTAAAATTTATGAATGATAATCATAATTTATACTAAGATTAAAAGTAATTAATTATTTGAATTATTCCTTACCAACGGGAATAATAACTTTATCTTCTCTAGTGAGTGCTGATTGTAATACGTGTGCGTCAGATGCTAAACCTTCCCACCCGGCAAACACATAATGAAATTTCAAGTCAAAGGAACAAGCAGCCATCACATTTTGTGAAATAAATCCTTTGCGATTACGAAATTTTGCTTGTAAGCTAGTTGGAACCAACGCAGAGATGTGGGTCCCATCTATTACGCCAACACAATCCTATAATGTTATAAAAAAAATTACCTAGAAATAACAATTGATTTATTTCTTAGTAAATAGTGAATTCATATATCACTTACCTTAAAATAGTGTTGGGGTCCCAAAATGTAGGGGCCCTAAAAAAAACAAAATGGCCATGCACCTCCGAAAGAATCTCACAAAATGCCTCCCAATGCACGTAAAATGAAAGTTTACAAAAATCTCCTTAGCCAATTTTGGCTAAAATCTCCGGCTGGCCCCACGAATTATCGTGATCGGAACCATCCGAAATTTAACCAGTAACTTCATTATGATTTATAATGAACAGTGCATGTGATTTCATTATCAAATGGGCCCCACAAATTCATCGAAATTCAAAACCCAATTCGGAGCGTTCAAAAGTCCGTTAATGCACCCATAAATTCGGACTCCCACACATTCACAAATTCGGGTACCCACGTACCAAAAAAATCAGCAAAATCAGGAACTCATTTTTGGGTACATGGAATCCCACGCACCCATAAATTCGGACTCCCACGCATCCACAAATTCGGGTACCCACACACCCGAAAAATCAGCAAAATTAGGAACTCATTTCTAGGTGCATGGAGCCCCACGCACCCATAAATTCAGCTACCCACGCATCTAAAAATTCACCAAAGATCAGAAATCGATTTAAAGGGTGCATTGGGTTCCACGCACCCAAAAATGAGTTCACACACCCATAAATTCAGCATATTTCAAAAATGTCATTTCAAGGTGCATGGAGTCCCACGCACCCATAAAATCAGAGTCCCACGCACCCATAAATTTAGCAAGTTTCAAAATACCTTTTTGGGTGCGTTAGAGCTCTACGCATCAATTTTAAGGTGTTTACAAATTTTTTTGGGGTGCGTGGCACGTGGCAATCGCTTATTGGTCGGCTTCCGGTATTTTCGGGTATAAATACCTGATCCGACTATTCATTTGTACGTTCTAAGAGAGAGAGAGAGAGAGAGAGAGAGAGAGAGAGAGAGAGAGAGAGAGAGAGAGCTATTATCCTCTAGCTATTTAAGATTCTCCCCAGAAAACCCCCGCCGGAATCCCTTTCCGATTATCAGTAAACCATTCCCGGTCACCGAAATTCCTTTTCGATCACCAACGTCTTCCACCAGAAGATTACTCCGACCAAGACTACCGCAGGTCTGAATTCTAAAAATCACAAGTGTGAACACGCATCCATAAATTCGGTCCCACACACCTGAAATTTGTCCCACGCGTCCATAAATTCGACGTGATTCGGACAAGTGTATTGGTGTCCCACGCACCCGAAAAATGGTCCACACGCCCACAAATTCGGGTCCCACTTGTCCATTAATTCGACATGAATCAGACAAGTGCATCAGACTCCCACGCACCCAAAAAATGTCCCACGCATCCATAAATTCGGGTCCCACATGTCCATAAATTTGACGTGATTCAGACAAGTGCTTTGGTGTCCCATGCACTCGAAAAATGCCCCACGCATCCATAAATTCATCAAGAATTAGATCATTAATTTAAAGGTGCGTTAGAGCCCACGCACCCATAAATTAAGTCCCACGCACCTAAAAAATCAGCCCACTGCAGAAAATATTTACGGGTACGCTGAACTTAATCCTAAGTGTTTTCAAGTTCCATTTGAGCCTATGTATTTCGAGCGTTCCGGACGCAATGGAATGGTCAAATGGTCATTATGGGATCTCTAAATGAACACAATTGCGTACCTCCGAGGTTTGATCCGATTGAATGCGATGAATGAAATGACTTCTCAGAAAGAAGCTGCTAGCATCCAGAACTATGCAAATATATCATCATTTATATCTATTGTAAGAGATGATCCGATTTGGGTCGAAAGCTAGACAAATGAAATTATGGTTATCACGATAAATCATATCAAAAGAGTTTCAATTCTCTATAAAACAATTGTTATGAACTGCCACAACACAATGGTCGATGCCCTACCCATTCGAACGGCATCCGTCGGTTGGCTACTCAGGGACACACAGCTGTAGATTGGACTTCCTAAGGTCACCTGTCCATACATGACAGGCACGGACCCAGAGTCGTCCTTCTCAGTCATAAACCCTGATAGTCTCAGCCCGGATCTCCGATTAAAACATGTGACATAAACATCTGACTAATACAAAGATGGTTTAGTCCATAACAAAACAAATACAGGTCTCTAGGACAACAAACTCTAAGATCATAATCCCTGCTGACTAGTCTTCTGCCTTTTAATCAAGGGTCATCGATCATTCGATATAATTAAGGGCTCGTGCCAGGTCATGGCCTGGAATGTACAAGATCTCAAAATCTCTGGAATAAAATTCGTCTTGCGATATCTCTTCTTGTGTATCTTTTGTGAATGCTTGTGATTGTCTATGAATGTTTCCATTACTCAGAACCCAGAGCAACATTATACAGAAAATGTCCTTACAGCATTTTCTAGTTTTGAGAAATAAGGACTCCAACTATGATTAAATGTTATCTCTGGGGGTGTTTGCGAGCTTGCAGGCTTTAAAAAATATGGGTGAAGAGCTACTACTGCTTTTAATACTCGAGAAAAATGCCGACTAACAGTTTCACCCGACCGACTGAATCGGTAACCAATAACTCAATTTCTTACATTATGCCTGAAGTATATAGGAACATCACAACTTGTTCTTCCAAATTAATTCTCCTTATATCATGTAGTAGATTTTTCTCTCGTAATAAAGTACATAAACGAAAAAAGTTATCTCTACGCATTCTCAACTAATTCAAACAAGTTGTATCATTGTTGTGAATTATCCCTTCTATAAATTGGAGTCTGTGTATGTCACTATATCGTGAGGGTTCCTTCAAGATGTATGTATCACAATAATATGCCATAATCATTGCAGTAGTTGTTGCGATTACTGTCACAATATTGGCTAACTTTTCATTCAACTTATAGTCTTGTTGATTATCCATCTACAATGTCATTGTGAAATACAATCATCAGTGGTTATTTGGTATAAGTGAATTCATTAAACTTTGGCTTAATTATATTGAATTCATAAAAAAAAATAACAAATCATATCATGTATAAAACATCTAATGCATTAAAAAAATCCCAAACCATTCATAAACCATTCATGTAAAGAGAATGTGCAAACATCAATATTAAACCCATTACAAATGTGTCAATTAGGCAAGAAAATAAAGAAGCCATTGATATGAATTGATTGTGTATTCACTTGGAGCTATTGGATGAATTGATTTGGTCTTTGATATGAATTGATTGTGCATTCCCAACCATTTATTTTCAGATTTCAACAATTTACTTGGGGATATTGGATGAATTGATTTGGTCATCACAACGAGCAATAGATGATCCTCCATGAAATTTGTTAATCATGATTGGTCCTTTGGCCTTCAGGCTGTTAGGTGTTCCTAGAAGGAATGATGTAGTTCCGGAATAACAAAATAGGATACTCCAAGTGGGTTTGTTCTATTGAAGTATAAGGGAAGTTGCTTGGAAACTTAAAATGTGCTATTTGATGTTATTTTGTAGTGACAAATATATAATCCAAGTCATGGCTTCCATTGATTTTTGAGGAAATTAAAAGAAAGGCTTCTTGGCTAGAAATTTTGTTTACTCAGGAGGAGAATCTAACACAATTGCTAACACTTCCATTATTAGATTTCATATTTACCAACAAACATAAAAATGTGACAAGCTAACTAACAGGTGATGAAATACATAAAAATGTTGGGGCCACAAAGGATTACCGTTCCGACTTGAGATTTTGAAGACAGGAATGTATGGTGCTTCAAACGTGACAAGCCAAAATCACAAACCTGGAAAATGTGCCAGTGGATATCAAAACTTTGGTTTCTTCCTTAGTCATGAAGGCATTTTTAAATTGATCAGCAAGAGCACACAAACTAATTGAATAAAATCAACTGACAATAAAGGACAAAAAAGTTAGTGCGGTTGATGGTTAAAGTGTTACTAATAACACAGCATAACTACATAATTATGATTGTCCTTAAGAACACATGACTTGCTCAATGCATATGATACATGTAATTGTCAAAAGACAGTGAAAACTCTGGACAGTAAATGCCTTTCTTACTATGGGGAGGCATCCTTTAAATGCCATACAAGAAAACTAATTAATATAAGCTAGCCTACATGACGGATACTGATAAAAAATGTTTGCATAGTTTGTAAAAAAGGAATCAAGTGGAAATCATGAGCTTTTCCAAGTACACTGATTATAAATGTTTGTAGAGTTTGTAAAAAAAATGAATCAAGCAGAGATCATGAGCTTTTCCAAGTACATTGATCATAAATGTATGCAATTTAATTAGAGATAACCCTATTTAAAAAGAACTGCATTAACATTCAAAGATCAGGAAATAATTTCAGTGAAATTTGTTAATGTTCTAAAATCATGAATAAGAATACATTTTATAGAGATCTCTTATGGCCTTATATATTTTATCAGCCATATCATGCTCATTTCCATCTAGTTTTTGGCCTTTTTCCCAATATAGATCACAAATGTTGGGAGAGGCTTGGAACCTTAACAGAGAAAAGGCCTCTCACAAATGGCTGGAGAAACAATTTGCAAGCTTAGGTCAAGAACATAACCCAAAGAATATAACCCAAGCTCAGGTCAATTTACATCTAACTCAAAGAACATAACCCAATTTCTTTTTTAATCTTTCAGAAATATAAATCCAAAACACCAAGGAAAAAAATATCTATCTCTTCTAAATAGAGGTCACCATGAGGGGAGCTGCTCTGTAAAAATGAAGCCCATAGTTCATTGATCAAGACTGCCAGTCTATTCAACACCATCGAGAAATGGAAGCCACTATTGACAACCTCATGTGCTTGGTGGCCCACCTTTGTAGCGGCCATGGTTGGTCCAAGGAGATGACAATGGCCATGGTTGCCACAAACAGAGGTTGCAGAAAGCATCTTTGCCTCTGTAAATGGTTAGAAATTTTACAGCATAAAATGAAAAAAGAAAAAAATTCGCACCTTAATCGATCAGAGAATGATGCTGCGAGTGTTGTAGAGTTGTAAATTTACCTTCTTAAATAGAGTAAGAAACCGAGGGAAACGAAATGCCATTTCCGAGGGGTAAGGGAGGGAAATTTTTTTGCGAATTTTGCGGGAAAATCTGGCGAGTAGGAAATCTCGATTTCCTATGGAATCGAAGATCTAAACGACTTGAAAGAGGGTTCTGCGTTTCCCAACAATCCAAATTGGGCCTTAAGTTCTGTTGGATTTATTGAAATATAAATTGAGGAAACATTATTTCTATGAAAATATTGTTTATTTTTGTAAATTTTCTAAAAATGTCCTTCCTATTTCCCTTCACTTTTTTTAAAAGATTCATCTTTTTAATTTCTTTGCTTATACTTGAGAAACACAATTTTCATGAAATTTAGGAAAAGGAAAGAAAACAACCCTTCTATGAGTTGCACCACATTGTATAGCTGCCAACTACTATCTTTAAATGACCTACAACACGCTACGTCTAACTTAAAACATCCTAAATGTTCTAATGTGCCACATGTGCAACATATACCACCACCCATCTTGAATTTTCCCATGTTTTAATCTACCGCATGTTCCAATCTGTTACATATACAACATGTGCCACCATCATTTTCAAGTCCCCTCCCTAACATTTGCCACCATCTATCCCCATGTGCAACATTTGTGACCACCTATTTTCAAACGCCCTACCTTTTTATTTGTCATATGCCCTAAGATGCCACGTGTGTAACATGTGCCACTACCATCATTAAGTGACTCCCATGAGCTAATGTGCCATGTTTGCTATAGTGCCAATATCACCCTCAATTTTCAAGCTTTTTATGTGCACATATGTTATTATGCCTCTTTGCCCCACATGTGCTAATATGCTAAAGTGCCATTGTTCTTCTTTAAGTGCCCTATATGTACCACATGTGTCAACGTAACCCATGCAACACATGCTGCCATCTATCTCTAAGCATCTCACATGTGCCAATATGCCACATGTGACAATGCAACATGTTCTAATGTACACATGTGCTAATATGCAAAATGTGGCAATGCACTACATGTTCCACAATCCATCTCGAACATAACAATATGTGCCACCTTCCATTCGAAGTAATTTTACATGTTAAATTTTGTTTTTCATTAGGAAATTTTGATTCTAATGTGAAGCTATGAAGTGATATATATTACATAAATTCATCCTGATGGTATTTCCCTTAATCATTCTTCCCTATATATTTTCCTTTTGAAATGCTTTCAAAGATGCCTCAATTGTCATAATGCATTGTATGTCACATCCTCCCCTTCCTACTGTCAAGACAAATGAAAGGACGCTGTGGCTGTTCATTATTCTCACTTTTTTTATTTTTTATTTTTTAATTAATAAGTCCGCACCAATGCATACTTTCTATGTTGCTGTTCACTCAGGACACATGGCCACAAGTGTAATAAATGGCCCAATTTCAATTAAACATATGTGAATATGTTAACTGCTGAGTGAGCCAGAGTTGTATCCGACTTGGAATCAAATTGAATGCCTTGTGATCCCAGGCACCGAATTAGCTAAATCAGGAGTAGATATATGAAGATTAGCCGGACTATTCAACCACCGATTGTTAAAGCGATCAAGTGATTTATGATGGAGAGAGTTAGTCCTTCTGATGAATCATTTTTTTTTTCCTTAAACAAGGACTTTTCTTACAATAGTGATAACTTTGGTCATATTTTCTCAAAAAAATCAATAAAAGATAGAAAAACTAAAGATAAAGGTTTAACACTGATTTTAGTAATCTAGAAGTTTAATAAAGTACAATCGCCAAAAGAAAAGTAACTAAGCAGAAGGGATTACCAAGATAGTTTGTGCTGGCAAAATGACCGTGGTCTTGATGTTACTCCAGACCTTGATGGTCATGAAAAATACTAGTTGGTTGTCGTGTATGGTTAGCAAGTCATAATTGGAGAATTACTAAGTAAGAACTCAAAAATTTAGGGGATCTGAAGGCAGGGTTGTGGGTATTTAAACTAAACTAGTCGGCATATTATAGATATGCACTGGACAACGATGGAAACTAAATTAGAGCCATGCTAATGACTTCAAGCTTTTGGAGTATGGTATTGGACAAAGGTGGAGGATTTGAAAATTAAAATTAATAAGTGTCCGTGAGGGATAAGAGATTAGATAGGTAGCGTAAAGATGAAATGTTTGTGTGTGATTGTATTGATGTGAGGCCCCTAGCTCTTCTTCGTGATCTGCTTTATAGTTTTGGAGAGGCAGTGGCTATGTGTAAGATTTGTAAATTGCATGATAATTCTTCGGATTAGTTAACAACCATGTTTTATTTGATTTTAAAGTCCTTGAGGTATTACACTATTGTGAATGATAATATCTATTTATGGACAGCTTCTTGCCCTTCATCTATGATTTTTCTTAGTCTTTTAAAAGGTTCTCAAAGGTTCTCCAGAGGTATTTCTATCTCTAAAAAAGAGTCCTGAATGAAATTTCTTCTTATAAAGGCCATGCCGTGCAGTGACTTGTTAAATGAGTCTACAAATGATAGGTCTTTAGGGAAACTTACTCGATCTACACATTGCTCTTTGCGTCTCTTGGTCATGTGTGATGAGATAAATGACTGCCTTTAGGGTTTTAGCCATGCTTTCCTAACCTTCTTGATGGGATACGTGTCCTCAGCAGATAGGTATCTGTGGTCTTTTTTCATTGTCTCTCTTTTGCTTCTGTATGAGAGTGCTGACACGTGACGGCTTCTCGCTTGTTGATCTGGGATGTATTAAGTAAGGTATATAGTCAAGGTACCTTCACTGGGGCTGATGTTGTTTCTAACCCTAATCCTCCGCCCAATGTTGATAATTCTAGTGGAGTTGTTCATCCAAGAATAGTCATTATAATAGCCGGCGTTGTTTCTATTACTCCTATCTCTTCCAATGGTATTTAAATCTTAAATTTTAATGTTGTTTTATTGCTTTTTTTTAACTAACGTGTTTGCTGACCTTTATTTGTAATAAACGCCCATCTGCAAGCTAAAGAATTTGTGGAAGAGGAAAATGGGGTCTGGTCTCTAACCATTGTTCAAACAATGTTGAGTATCTGTTGGTGCCATCATTTCATACTAAGAGCTTACCTTTGCTGAACAAGGAGTTGGAGAGAAAAAAAAAATTAAAAGTCTCCTGGAGAGGGATATTCCCCAACCTTTTGCTACCAACGTGGAAAGAAGTAGCACCATAAATAACCTACCCTACAGCCCCGGGACCTAAGACAAGTAAAGCAAGGGTTCTCATACAGAAAACATGGCGGAAGGTGCTAAACCTCCTTATTAGGCATCGAGTGTTCCTTTTATTGACCTTGCCCTTATCCCCTTCTCTTCCTTAATTCCTACATCGATGGATCCTCCAGAGATGTCAAGTCAATTGATTGATTCTTAATGAAGCCTACCTTGTGTTAGGCCGTCAAGTGGCTCTTCTAGTTACCAGCCTTATAAAGCTTTCAAGGTCATAGAAGTGGGCATGTTTTTAGGTTCTCCCGCCACCGTGGATGACAATGTTTTTTCTTCCATTGAGGCGATCATAAATGCAGAGAGCATTTTGATCGAAGACCCTGAAGACGATGAACTAGAACAGTCAAAGTGATGATTGCAGGAGCTTCTCCAAATGGACTTATCTTCTTTGGAACTCTTGAAGAATTTGATCAAATCCTAACTTTGGTAGACCAAATTTGTAATGAAGTTGGGTATGATCTAGAATGGACATCGAAATTAGAGCTGGTCAATGACTTAGTAATGACTGCTTTCAACTATCAAGAAGCCAAACTTGATCATTATCAGGTTGAGTAGTTTTTCTAATCTCGCAAAAGAAAGCCGAAGACTCGATGTGAAAAAGATGCTTGACGAGAGCATGTCTCGAAAGAACATATTAATAGCAAAGGTTATGATAATCGATCTCTAGTCATGGAGGCTAGAGGAATGTACAAAGGAACTGATGGAAAGGATAGAGCGGATGGAGAAGCTAGTTTAGGGTCTCAAGGAGCTAAAGTTTAGGCCGAGATTAATAATTGTGAGAGGGAGTACTATGATGACACCATGTCAAAGGTGAAGGAGGTGCTGGAGATATTGAAGGAGGCACAAACTGACGTTCCTTGTTGGAGTTTGCAGTTAAGAAGAAAATGGATGCAGCTTGAGAACTCTTTGTGTCGCACTAGAGAGTGGGCTTATAATTCTGTTTCTTGGGGCCTAGAGAAGGCCTCTTCTTCCAAACTCCTTTCATCTTGAATGTTATGGGAGCGGTTGCCACAAAAACTTTTGAGTTAGCCTTTAGTCAAATAGAAGTAGCCACATAATGGTTCTGGCTAAAAAAATGACCTCGACTTTCTAGCTTATTACTTTATTCATTTTGTGATTGAATGACTTTTTATAATTGGCTAAATTCTTTTCTTTCTGTATAGTTGTAATCTTTTGTATGCAATCATGTTCAGATTGGCCAATGCTTTTAGGAGTATTATGCCTTCTTCTCCTGGCTTATGCTTATGACCTTATAGCATGACTAGTACATAGATCTTTCACGGAGAACAATGGGGTAGAAGTTGAGTAATCGTTAGGGCTATTACTTCTTCTAGTAATTGTAATGAAGAATGCTCCCAATGATGACCAGTATAGTGAATGACACACTTGGACATTTCGTTAATGAAGAAGGTGCTAATGTTACATACATGAACGAATGTCATGATGAAAATAATGTCCAAGATGATGATGATTCAATAGATGATATTCAAAATAAGAAGATGATGGAGGATGGGATATAACTCTTATATCCATCGTGTCAAGTAGAGCATACGAAAATGTTGATTATAGTTGAGTTGCCAAGCATGAAGACTAAACATTAATGGTTCTATAAGAGCTTCGATGAGTTGTTGCAAATGATCAAAATGATACTATAAAATGATAACACTTTAATAGAGAGCACATACACTATGAAAAAATGATCGAGTCTTTATGAGTGGAGTGTGAGATTATTCATGCATGTCTTAATGATTGCATATTGTATTGATGCGAACATGCTGAGAAGGAAAATTGTCATAAGTGTGGTGAAAGCAGATGAAGACAAGTTAATGAACGTAAGCTGATGTGTAAACATTTACCACAGAAAATGCTAAGATACTTACCGCTAACTCTGAGGCTAAAACGAATGTACAATGTACCATGTAATTCGGCGAATATGAAATGGCATGCTAATTTGAGTAAATATGAAAGCGAGGTTCATGAGCTATTCAATAAATTCCATATGTTGGAGAGGAGTATATTGTAAATGGAAAGACTTTACTACTGAACTACATAATGTTCTTTTAGGACTTGCAACAGATGGATTCAATCCCTTTAGGAATAAGAACAATTCATGTAGTTGCTGGTCTGTCATCATTATTTCGTATAATCTACCCCTGTCTTTATGCATACGGAAGGAGTTTGTGATGTTAATACTATTGATTCTTGAGACAAATAGTTTAGGATTTGACATTGACGTCTACTTGCAGTTATTGATTGCAAATTTGAATGCTTTATGATTCAATAGAATTGAAATATATAACTCTACCATTAAACGTAAGTTTACCATGAAAGAAATTTTGTTATGGGCTATACATGATTTTTCAGGGTACGACCATCTGTTAGGTTGTAGGATAGTAGAAAAGTATGGCTATCCTATTTATAGTGAAGGAACAAAATCAGTGTGACCAAAATATAGAGGGAAGTTTGCTTACATGGGGCATAAAAAGTCTCTACAAGATCTATTCCATCCTTTTAGAAGCTAGAAATCACAATTTAATGGAGATGAAGAATACGGGAAGCCAAGTCATTGGTTAAGCGGTACTGAATTATTAACCAAAAAAAAAAAAATATTCAGATCGAGTTTGGAAAAGTGGCGGACAAGAGAAAGAGGTCTGCGAAGGATGAGACTTCGTAATCAAAGAAATTGATCTTCTTTAACTTGCCGTATTGGAAGGTACGTAAGTCAATATTTTACTTATTGCAAATGATCCCTTTTAATGTAAGAAAGTATATTTAGCTTACAAACTAACAAATATATATCAATGATATCTTACAGGACCTGCCCATTCGCCACAATCTAAATGTGGTACACATTAAAAAAATGTGGAAGAAAACCTCATTGCATTAATCATGAAAATGAAGGATAATATCAAAGATGGTCGTAAAGCTCTATTTGATCTGAAAGAGATGAAGATAAAGAAAAATTATAGCTAGTGAACATTAATGACAATGAGATTCTACCCAAAGCTCCTTATGAATTATCTCAGTAGGAGAAAGAATTAATTTGTAAAATGTTTTATAATTTGAAAGTTCCTGTTAGGTATAGTTCAAAAAAAAAAAAAATTAATCTAAGTATGTAAGAATTTCAACTTAAAAATCTCAAGTCACATGATTACCATATATTTATGTAGTAACTACTATCAGTGTTGCTTATGCATGCATTCAAGACACAAAAATAGAAGTCATTACGTCCCATTAATTGACAACTATTCATACTTTTTAATGTCTTACGCTTAAAGGTTATCGACTGTAAGGAGCCGCAGAGTATTAAAAGATGCATTATCTTTAAAAAATACCTTTCCCCTGCATTTTTTGTTTCTATAATACACATCTTTGTACACTTGGTGAATTAGACGTTGATGTGCGGACCTATCAAATATCAATGGATGTATCCTTTTGAGCGAGAATTTAATAAAATACATTAATAATTATATGATTATTTTAGTTAATATCTTTAAAAGTAAAATCTAATTTGTACTACTGATATTAGGGTGATGAAGAATTATAAACAATACATAGTGAACCAGACATTTCTAGAGGTTCTATCACAGAATGCTTTCTTATGGAAGAAGCAATGACATATTATATGTTGAATGGTTTATATAGATTAGGAAATCATTAACAAGGACGTGGAACATTCATGGATGACAATCCTATCGATAAAAATGAAAATGCCTACATTCTTACTCTTGTGCAATACCAACAAGTATGTAAATGGGTGCTTCGACAGTCTGCTGACAATTTCGTATGGGAGAAGTACATATACGATATAATCTTAATTATTACATTAAATTTACACGTACATTTATATATACTTATACTCTAATGCGCATTCGCAGTACTATCTTATACATGAAGTATCGGGAATACCTTCAGAACCATAAATTTCAAAGCCATGCATTAAGGGTTCAAAATCGAAAGGCTAGTTGACCTGAAAAGACAATGGCCTACATCCCCTGGGTTAGACAACAATTACAAGAAGAATTCAATCCCTCGATCACAAAGAGGCTTGCCGATGGCCCGAACATTACTGCCATTTCATACAACATATATGCTGTAAATAGATATTTTTTATACAACAGAACACGAAATGAACTCGTATACACAAAACTCTAAGGAATGAATGAAGGCTATAACTAGTTTCAAGGAAAATGTTAGGGATAAAAATCTTATGAATAAAGAAACTTACTATGGCATCGTAAAAAATAAAATGGAGTTAGATTACATTAGCTTTAGAGAAACGGTCTTCTATTGTGATTAGATGCATATAAAAGACTCAAATGGTTACTTTATTGATCCAAAGATGAATTTAAAATATGTTAATTTAAGGAGGTTAATGAGTAATTCAAGAAGAATACGATGAGCTTGTTATTCTTACATCGCAAGCAACTCAAGTCTTTTTTTTTGCAAGGACCACAGTAGGCCTACGGATGATTTACACATTGTTTTAGATGCTCTTAAGAGATTGAACTGGGATATGAATGCTTATGAGGATCATTTAGTCTTTGCAACCAAGATGAATACATTTGCTTTAACATCAACCCTACAAGAAGATATCATAAAAGATGATGAAGAAAATTAATATAAGTAAGAGTGTGGAGAAAAGAAAGATAAATTACAATGACCCGATCTTATCATAATGATAAGTATGTAGGTAACTCTCTTATTAGTTATGGGAGTTTGATAAAAAAAACTCATCATGTAACTTGGATTCTACTTTATTATATTTTCTTTCTAGTTTAAATGAATAAGAATATGAAGGAGAAACACGAAATGAAAGCTCGATTGATAGGGTTTTTGAATGCATGGTGGAGAAAGACTATTGTTAGTTGAGAGTCCAACTCTTTGAAGAGCCCAACCCATAATAAACGTTCTCCACCACATAGTAGAAACTCTATCAACTAAGCTATATCAAAGAATGTTCGTTTTCTTATGGAACTCATCCAGGTTCCTTATTTCTCCTTCCTATTCTCATCCATCCAAAAAGGAAGAAAACATAATCAATTGAAATTCAAGTTATATGATGATGAACTACTTACGGAATTTTATCATGATGACAAGTGTCTAGGCAAGTCTCTTATTTATTTTAGAGAGTCGAGTCTAAAGAAAAGAACCTCTCTGTTTTGTTGTTTGATTGTCTTATTAGCTAAAGGATTTCATCTTTATATGTCTTTTTCTTTTCTTCCATTATTTTGCATGTGTATCTTATTATGTGAATATAAGTACTACGTCGTAGGATACACTAGAGGATTCACATACTATGAGTTTGGGACTAAAGGATTCACCTCTTAGAGTGTCTAGTTTTCGATCAAGATGCAGAGCGTCTTCTTCCTGATTTTTTATACCAGATACAAACCAACCTTTATCTTTTGGTCCACGTCGCCATCTAGATTTCAACTTAGTAGGGCGGTGTATTAGAGAGGGATCAATTGAATAGAGACACAAATAGGTCTCTTTGTAATGAGCAGCCCCTATACCCTTCTTAGGATCATGTTCCGGCCTAGTGTTCGATTTACTTTAACATCTTATTCAGGTAATGTTTAAAGACTCAATTTATACATTAAATTTAACTCATCTAATTATATTACTTAATAATTTGACTTATTTGTTAAACTTATTCACATATCCACTTCGATATCATTGATGACTACTGAGACTTATTGTAATGACCCACGTTTTAGAAATAATTAAAATAACAATTTAATTAATTACTTAGTAAATTACGTGATTTATTTTATTGATAAATTAATAATAAATCATTTGTAAGGAAATTGTATAGGATCCCTTTATTAAAGTTGCTCAAAATAAACCCTATAACAGTGTAGAAGTGTCAGATTTCACAAAACTCGCAAATTTATAATAATTACAAAATTGCCATTAGTTAAACTTAAGTTAAACTGACGATTTTAAGTATGTCAATTTCTGACAATCAGTTTCATGCAAAACTTTATATATTAGTTTAGGGGTACATTTTAGTAGTACACGTCGAATTCTAGCCCTCCGATCATCCTACAAATGCCCTAATCAGAAATCGGGCCACAAGTGGGCCACCGTAACTCAGATCTGCCTAAATTTTCTCACCAATGGTTAATTTTACATTGTCTACCCTGATGAATGGAGTAGATTTATCATATACATCATTGTGGGACCCACATGTATAGGGTACACGGTCAACTCGCGTTTGACCGCAAGTCGAACGGGTTTCCATCTTCCTCGTTCCGCGCTGCAACAGCACTGGACGCTGTCCGTTCCACCTATCCACGCCGTCCATCTATAGGCCTCACTTCGAAATCCATGCCGTCCATTCGATTCCTCTACCCCACGTAAGGAGTCCTCTTGAACCTTTTTCACATCAGTTGTACATCCGATTTTCTTCCAATCACCATCCGAATCAAAAGAGGCCAAGATTCAAACCGTTACTTTGCATGGTAGCTTAGAAGCTGGTCCGTTAGAGTCGTGTGAACCCCACTTAGGTCTCCAACATTTCACTTTTGGTTTTGTCTGCAAGAAATGATAACGTAATCCTTCTACTTAAACTCCACAAACGTCGGTCCGGTTGTCTTACTGCAAACACCAGCTATCTAAGTCCATCTTGAACCGTTCAAACGCATCTAGGGTATTGTATAAAAACCCTTAAGTGTCGTTTTCCTTGAAGAGAAACGTAGAGAGAGAGAAGGTCAGGTAGAGAGAGAGAGAGATAGAGAGAGAGAGAGAGTTGGATTTTCTCTTTAGGGAAAGAGAAAGAAAAAGAAAGGAAAGAAGAAGGAAAAAAGCAGAGGAAGAAAAGGAAAAAGAAAGAAGGAAAAAAAAAAACGAAGAAGAAAGAAAGAAAGAAAAAGAAGAAAAAAATGAAACAAACTGTGAGTTGTTTTTCGTATTGTTTTCCACTATGTGATCCTAATTTTCATCGCTTATTTGTGTTTAAATTCCCACGTTACAAGAAGTTTTGATTTGGTTTGAATTATGTTTTAACTCGTGAATTACATTGTTGATTTTCAGAATTCTCTATGAATTATATTATTGAGATTTTATATGAGTTTGATATCGAGTAGGGTTATACATACATAAGATGATTTTGAGTTTGGTTTTGGAAAAAGGTTTAAGGTATTGATTTGGTTCATGCATGACATGGTTTTGGGTGAGCACCCTGGTGTGTGTGATAGACCTTGTAGACTCTTGTAATTGGGCGCCCATGTGTGCGTGATCGATTGTATCCCCCCTTCGGTTGTGGCCGGTAGGGTGAGCACCCAGGTGTGTGCAAGAGACCGCTATGCACACCGTTTGGGTGTTTCGTTGATTTTGCCTAGTTGGGTGAGTCTCATGCAACAGACTGCTATGCAGACCATTGGAATGGTTGTGGCCGGTTAGGTAAGCACATACAAGCGACCGCTACATAGATCATTAGAGTTGGTTGTGGCTGGTTGGGTGAGTGCTATGCAATGAGACCGCTATGCAAACCACGGGGTTGGTTGTGGCCGGTTGGGTGAGCATGGAACAAAAGACTGCTATGCAGAACAAAGGATAATGGAGAAATTGGATGGAATTAGCCCTGAATCTGTTGAGGACTATACTGGAGTTGATTGAGATATACTTGCATATCATACATCATATGCATGTTTTAGAAATTTTGGTTTGGTGAAATTATCTTTGGATTATTAGTAAATTGTATTTTAACTATTATGCGGCTTTATGTATTGAATTACATGTGTTAAACTATACGAGATTACTCACCGGCTTTTATAGCTGATGCAGTAGTTATGCGATTAACCATAGTAACAGGTAATGACTTAGAGACTTACGAGGGAGCGAATCCAGATGAAGAGACACTTTAGAAGACCTTTGAGAAGTTTATTTATTTTGAGTTTTTGCATTGAAGTTTGATGTAATAAGGTCCCTTAGATGGCCATTACTTTTGGGATAATGTAGTGAACTCATGGATTTATGATTTAATATTTTAAGTTTGGTTTATTTTGATTCTATATTTTTTGTGCCATGTGAATGGAAGGAGAAAAGTATTAGTTGAGAATGTGATGAGTTCATTCATTATTTACATAACACTCTTGATTTCGAGATTTGAGTTATATACTTGAGTGTCGAATTTTGGGAGTGTTACACTTATGTTTGAAGAAAACAAGTAAAGCCTCGAAAGATTGAAAATTCAGATTAAAAAGGGACTACTGAGGAGTCCGGTAATACGATATGGAGTGTAAAATGAATAAGCGCAACAAATAGATCAAGCAAGAATATTAGGTCCTTACTCATGCCTCGGTGGTAGACTCATAAGAGTTTCAACACGAGGTCATGAGTTTGAGTACCCATTGTGGTGAAATTCCACTGTGATGTGAGCGTATGAGTGTGTGTGGGGGTGTGAGTGCGTGTGTAAAAAATTAAGATGATTGGAAGAAGTTTGTCGACTTGAAGTCGACGACGGCGGAGCAAGAGAAGAATGTGAAGTTCAAGGAACTCCATGGTAAGATGAAGAATACACACGCCATAGGAAGAAAGCATGTGACGAATAGAGTTGAAGAAATGGTAAAGATTTTGGCTCGTATAGTATTTACTTTAATTCTTTTTTTTTCAAAGTGAAAATTGTACTTATATATTAGTTTTTAATTTTACAGAAGAAATAAGAGACGGATGGTAGTGTGCTCACTAGGATCGATCTATACATGAGCAGCTTATACTAGGGTTGATAGTAGCGCTTTAAAACCTGAAGCAGGGCTACAACAATTTTATATTAGTTTTTTTTATAGAAATTTATATTTTTAATAATTTTTTATTTTGCAAGCACAAATAAGAAACATCATTGTGGCGGATCCCACATTTTGACAAAGGGATATAAATCATGATGCTGTAGTAGTGGGAATATATATGAGTTCTTTTAGATTAATTTTTCTAACATCCATTTTCATATAAATTCTTTTTTTAATAAAAATATTATTTTTTGTATTGGTTTGTGGAAAAGATAGGAAATGTTGTTTACATGGCATGGGAGGGGATCACGAATACCACTTTACATCATTCAACTCCTTTACGGAGTCGATTAGATGTAGTGGAGAGTCGGTTGTACAATGTTACTTAGTAAATGTAGATAATGATGAAAAAGATGAATGCAATTACACAGCTGTCTAGGAGGTTTTCTTCCCAATACGAAGATAGAAGTTCTTCTTGGGTATCAATCTTAGGCACTTTCATCTTGTACTTAACGTGATTTTATTTTTACTTCTAGCATCAAATTATGAGATTACATATTTAATGGTCAAACTAAATCTTAATTCTCTTAATTGTTAATAGGGAAGACGTGAATCTTCAAATTTTGAGAGGTAAAGGGACCCGACTTCGACACTAGCACCATCTCCCTTCCCATGTATGTCTGATTATAGGAAGTTCTACTTAAAGAATTACTGGTTGAATAGGATATACGTGAGTAGATTGTTGGTTCATTACGGAAGACCCGAATTCAGAGTACTATAAGGTTTGTATTGAGGATATCTTCGATATGACTGCGAAGCTATAAGACAGGGATCTTCCTAAGGGGATGACATTTACAGTTGTAGATATAAAAGCATTATTAGGTGGCCTAGGTCTACAACAGTGATTACATATGTGATTTGAATGGGCGTTTGATTTGATGGGTTATTATAATTTTGGATAGGTGTGTATATTGGATGAGTGTTTTGTACATATAGAAGTGTGGATTGGATGGATGTTTTGGCGATATAGAAGTGTGGATTGGATTTTTGTTTTATGGATATAGAAGTGTTCTATTGTAATTGCAGATTTTTATAGGTGTTCGGGCACAACCATAGCCTTAAGGCTCAGAATGACGGCTTGAATCCATCAAATTTTTAAATGACAACTCATATTTGTCGAAATGTATACTTAGAACGATGGCTACAGACCATCAAATATTTGAATGGCGGTCTAAATTTGTTAAAAATTTCATCAAAAATAGAAAGTTCAACCCCTAGATTCGACAACTATTGGTGACCACATATACTAATCGACGTATTTTGATCGTCGAATTCGCTGAAAAAAATTCAATGAGACTTTTAGACTGGTAATGTCCATCAAATTTTACATAATTCGACCACTTTGGGCCATTAAAAAATCACTCTTTTCACGTAGCGCCCACTAGGCATGTTAGAAAATAGTTTTGTTGTTCAATATGGACACACGACCACATATGTAATGAATGACTTGATTTCAATTAAAATGTGTGTGAATATGTTAAGCATTTGGCATGACAAAGTCATGTTTAACTCGAATCAAACTAAACGCCTTGTGACCCAAGGTGCCAAATTTGTTGGATTAGGACCATATCTATGAAGATTAGCCTGATTATTTAGCTACTAATTATTAAAGTTATCATGTGATTTATGAATGGGAGGGTTAGTCTGTAACACTCCGAACTTTCTAATACTTGAGAATTAGAAGTCTTCGGGTGTCATTTGGAAATTTTTTCATATGCGTGTGTGTGTACGTGTGTGTGCATGTGAACACTCATCACCCATAGTTGAAACTGAGTAATTTGTACATGAAAATTTATTTCTAAAACTCCAATTTCAAAAAAACTTGGTATGACACCTGATAGATAGAATGAATCGTAAATTATTAATATTATGACCTAGGTCACAAGATCCACCATCCTTCAGATCGATAACTCCTTGTAGGACAATTGATCACTTAATCACATAATACGACAACCTGATTATGGAGGCAACTGTTAAAATTTCATTAGATTAGGTTACGAACCGTTATAATGGTTGATGATCAAATTGAGAAATCCAACCATTGGATCATCGAAAATCGTCATTTAGACACAAAATCATAAGTTGTGGCCCACTTGATCTATGGATCTACCTTATCCCTGAACTAATGTCCTAATGTGATCAGATGAAACAGATGGGCGAAGTAGATCTCACAATACAACACTATGGACCCCACCTTAGCTTTGGAAGGTGCACTAACAGGTGTGCACCTGCGGACCACAGAATCAAGTCAATTGAGGCATAGGGCTATCAATGGGCCGGACCGGGGGTTGGTCTCAGCCCAAATTTTGAACTATTTCAGGACGGTTCGTCGGGCCCTAGTCAAAATTTTGATTTTTTAGGTCTGAGCCCGGCCCATTAACACCCATAATTGCGTTGCCCCGACGAAACATGAAGAATTAAAATACTCTTCTTCTTTTACGTTTCCCGCCCGCATGAGTTTAAAATGGATAGTGTTCGTTCGATCGATATGGGGTTCACCATCTCAAATCTCTTAAACAATCTGGACCATCTATCATACAAAGAGGGAATTTTCGGTCAAAACCCTAAAAGTCTCATACATTTCTGCTCACGTGTGAGCACACAATCAAAGGCGTAAGATGTGTTGCGCGTGAGGTAAATTTCCAAAAATGGAAGTTCCTCTTCCTTGATGTGTTTGTGATCCGGGGGAGATTTCTTCTCCCCATCCCAGCCACACGTTTAGAAGGATCTTAGTCATCCATTATCGTGCGCCCTCGTTTTAGGGTTTTGCATAATTACTAAGAAAGGCGGAAAGAATCTTTCCATTTTGCTAGCTGGGGTTTGATCTTAGCCATTCATTTCCTTCTAAAAGCTTTCTCAAAGAATCTTAGACATCGAATCTAGGGTACTTAGAAGCTTCACACATAGCTATCCCGAGTCCTCGTTTAAGATCTCATCTTCTTACGCAATCTCGTGTGCAAACGAAGTATCTCGAAACCCATCAAGATGTCATAGATGTTTCGATGATTATTGGGTCCCACAAGCTTTCAAGGACTAATCAGGTCCATCCATGATCGATGGATCGAAGGATCAACCATCGAACCAAAATTCACCATGATGGGTCGGGTTTCCTTCCTCTTTTGGTCGAAAAGCTGCACAACCTAAGGTTGCCCCCGTTTGCTAATTAAAGACGTCTGGTGGCCCATAACACCAAAAATTCACTAATGCCAATGTTAGAGGCGGGTTTCGCCAGCATGTTAGTGTGATATTTTGCAATTAATTCCGTAATTAATCGTCGATCTCTCTAGAGGGTATGAGTAGGCTATAAATAGTCTCTTGCATTAGGGAAACTCTCTTTCCAACCCTAGAAACCAGGAGAGTTTGAGAGAGTCATGCCACGTCTGAGTCTTGTGATGAGTTTGTTGAGTTTCTAGATCAAGTGCTGAGTTCCATATTCTGGTTCAAATCTAGAGTTCCATCTGGACACTCCAGAAGTAGAGAGGGAGAAGAATTGGAGTCAGAGCTCTGCCTATTCATTTATCTTATTGTCAGGTCGGGTGTAGGTCTAGTTGCCGTTTCGACTAACTGAGTTGAATTGGTTGAAAATCTGAATTGGGTTCGGATCGGGTTTGTTCACCCAAGCAGAAGAGAGAGGTAGGAAGAAGCAAATGGAAGATAGAAGAAGGAAGAGAAAGAGAGAGGCAGGAAGGAGTGTTCACATCCAGTGAGTTATATACTGCTGTGTGACTCGACCAAGGCTCACCGAGTTCCAGGCATTCTTGGCCGAGTTCTACTCGCTTTGGTTCATTCATATCAAGTGTGGGGTTAGATTCTCATTTAACTATATCGTGGAAGGTTGTTTCAACTCACTGTTTGAGATTGGGTTCAAACCAAGTGAATTGGTTCATATCTTAATGTTACTTAGTAGACTCAGTAACTTAAACTAAGTGTAGCACTAGAAAACCTGGCATAGAGCTGTTCCAGTCCAGCCATCAAAATTATTACCAAGTTTAGGGGCTTCTCTACTGAGGTAAGGGTGTGGACTCATCCCAAATTAAATTTGAGTTAACCTTTCTACCATGTTAACTTAGTAAATTGTTAAGTTTGGCATTGTTAAAATTTTATTTTTTGAATCATTTTCTTCAGCTTGCCCATGCTGCACAATAGCTAGATCGAGCTAGTTCACATTCCTAGTGCCTAATTGAGCCAATTGAGTTTGAGTTCGGGGCTGAGTTAGTCGGGGTGAGTTCAAAAACCTAGTAAGTTGAACTCTCTTACTTTAAGACATTATCGTTGGAGTTGATTCGAGTCTAAATTTAGAAACCAATTTGCATTTGAGTCAACTCGGATCTTGAGGTGAGTCAACCCCTCAAAACCTTTTATTGGAAGAATAATTAGAGAAAATCTAGGTTTACTAATTATTAATTTGTTTGATTAATATAGGGATTTAATTTCCTTAAAAACGCCATTTAAATTCACCTTATCGTGCCTAAGTTCGGGCCAAGTTCGAATCAAGTGGGTAGAATTGCACTATTAAGGGGAGGATTAACTTGCTATTAGAATTGGAATTAGGGATTAACTTGGGTTTAATTGAATTTTGATTTGATTATAGGAATTGAATTTTCCCTAAATTCCACACTCATAGTGCCATTTGAATCAAAGGAATCCAACTTGAAGGTGAGGATTTACCCTTCAAGCTTTCCACTAAAATTTTAGTTTAGTTATAGTTTCTATATTACATTATTAATTTAATTAAATCATGTGTTAGATCATTTTATTTATAATCTACATGTGCAAATATTTTAATATGCTTGGAATTACTTGTTGGATCTCTTGAATTGGGTAATGGATACATATATACATTCTAATTGTAAGAAACCATGATTAGATTTTTTTATTTGAAATGATACGCATATGTACACATTTTCATATGTTGAAGATCACATGATTAGAATCCTTGATTGAACATTCTATATGTTCTTAAAATCTAAAATGCTTAAATCTACTTAAGTAATGAATTGTTATTTTCTCTAAACCAGATGTGGTTTTATTAAACTACATTTTATTAGTGTTGATTATGGGAGAAGAATGTGATGTATGTGGAAGGGAGTGATGAGATGTATGTATGTTGGAAGATATGACTTGATTTGTGCAGTTTGGATTGCCACATTGGAGAATTGATGGGAGATAATCCCTTGTATGAGAACCAGTGTTGAATGCTTGTGGACACATATGTTGGAACTATCCCTTGAACTAGTGGCTCCCATGTTGTTTAGAAACTATACCGAGTTGATCGATGATTAATCATCTTGTGATACATTTGTGCCCAAAGTGGCTTATGGGTTGAACCCTTTGTTGTGTCCATGGATGGACTTATGATGGAAATGATTACTTGATTAATTATGATTTGGAAAGGCTGCTAGTTGTAAAGGTTGTTCATAATTGGTTGTTTGTAAATTAGATTTTACTAAATGGCTAGTCATTGTGCAACCATTCACCCTTAGAACTCACCGAATGACACTGTTACATTTTTAAAACATGACAAGTGGCACCGTTATTTAGGTTATCGTTTGGTTGGTCACTTTAAAAACTTGTCAGGTGACACAGTTATTCAGGTCATCGTCTGGCTGTTGACTTTTAGAACTCACCAGGTGATACCGTTTTTCAAGTCATCGTCTAGCCGTTCACTTTTAGAATTCGTCGTATGACACCATTATTTGGGTTATCGTTTGGCCGTTCACTTTTAGAACTCACCGGGACCAATATTCAGGTCATTGTCTAGCCATCCACTTGCATTATAGGTCCTTCTTACAATTTTTAGTTGGATGTGCATCCCTAGGTCTGATGAGCATTTCATGTATCCATGCATTTAAACAAGACTTACATTGTGAAATGTATTTTGTGTTTGATTACTTGTCAATTGTAAACTATACTTGATAATTATGATGGATGTGTAATCTTGGGGGAATTTTCTCACTAAGCTGGCCACTCACGCTTTCGATATGAAAAACAAACAATAGGTGGTGTAGGTTTAGAGGAGTGCAAGAACATATGGGTGAGGAGCCATACATGAGCGCAATGGATTTTTAGCGGATTGTTTTTATACTTTAGTAGCACTAGTAGTACTTTGTGAATTATTTCATTTTGTAATATCCCTAGTTGGAGGGACAGTGGAGTGTTTATGTTGAATGTAACTATCTTAACTGTGGTTTATCTTGCTTTCATTTTGATGCCTACTATGTAAATGATAGTGATTATGTTGAATGTAAAAACGTACACCTATATGTGTTTTTTTTTCTTAAGTTTACACTTGGGATTTTAAAACTAGAGCACCAAACTGAGGCTACGAAATCTAGGGCGTTACAGTCCTATTAAATCATTTTTGTCTTGAAAATAATGATTTTTCTTACAATGGTGATATCTTTTAATGTATTTTCTAAACAAAATCAATAAAAGATAGAAAACTAAAAATAAAGGTTAGATGCAGTTTTATTAATTTAGAAGTAGAATAAAGTATATTGGTAAAAGAAAAGTAATTAAGTAGAGGAGATTACTGACAATGTCTTGTGCTAGAGAAATGACTGTGGTCTTAATGGTAATATGGACCTGATAGTCATGTAAAATACCAGTCGATAATGGTGTATGGTTAGCAAGTCGTAATCGAAAAATTACGAAGTAAAAACTCAATAATTAGGGGATTCAACAAGAGGGAGGTGTCAAGCCACGACACACCACGCCACGCTAGGTATAAATACTCTTTAATACAAATTATATATGACTTGTACTCTCTTACTCAAGGAGATGCTAAGATAAACTTCCCCCCAAGGGTAATGGAGGTTGGTGATCTATGCCATAGGCTTTTGTAGTAAACCGTTGACCATATCTATGTAAGAATCTCTACTCTTGCTTGATGACTTCTCTTTTGGGATCCAAGTAATGGAATGCCAAGTGGAAGTAGGTGAAGAACATGATTTGGGTACTGTGAGCATGTGACATTACGTCTAACATGCTGGGTAATAAAATAACTGACACAGTAAGGTAAGATATAAGCAGCAACTGGTGAGAATCATTGACAGACCAAAGGTCCCTAACCAACTAATTCGGCTGATAACTTGCTTTTTAATTCATTACATTGGCATATGAGCTCCCATCTTGAGGCATAATACTGTTTCAGATGCATGGTCTTAAGTTAGTGGGACTTTGTTACACTATTTGAGAAGTAGATTGTTATGATGGTATGAAATTCTTCTTTGTCTATACCATCTATAGTTGGCCTCACTAGTTGGACAATCATCCAATTGTAAGATTTTCTGTAAAGTGGGCCTAATTGATCAACGGACTGGATTTACCTAAGGACTGGATCTGATCGTCGGGCATACCAGTGGACCCCACTAAAGACGTGATTGACCTATGATCGTGTAGGGGTGGTGCGCTAGCTGTGTCGCACGCATAGTGTTATAGTAGGATTAGGATACTTAACTTCGTGTGGAGCTTAGGGTAGAGGAGTTTTGATGGGTTACAAACTCCTCTACCCACATATCTATATAAACAGGGCTGGGTCCCCAAACCTACACATGTTGAAAACTTTTGATCCCATCTCGGTGCTTTTCCTAAAGGTGTAAGGGGCGGAAGACTACGGCAGTCGACTTATAGCAATGGCGTTACAACCAGGTATGAATTTCTGTTTGGGATTCTATTGATCTCTATATCCAATGCACTGGTTGATCCAATCAAATTCCGCATTGTAGATTTCACATTTGGTATCAGAGACAACAGTGCATCGGCCATAGAGGATCATCACAGATTATTGCATCTGTTATGAAACCATAAGGGCCGGATATGTGTGAATCAGATCCTGGTCATAGAGACGATTCTACAACCGTCCCTTACCAGCGGCTAAGACCGGCATTGTTGCCAATTTTTTGCATCCGACATTAGGCATTATCGGATTCCAGCAAATCAGAGGATTTAAAAAACAAAAAAAACTCGTTGTTAGAGTAAAAGGGTTTCGAATCCATTACCTGTATAAGTACAACAATCATGGCCATTTCGCCATCGCTACCCACCTGCGGCACCCATGGCTGCTGCATGAAATAGATCGATGCTATGATTAACCTGCGACACCCGGATTTGGCAGTGGTCAGGGGCGATAGTGATCACTGTCCTCTCCAATGACAGTTAAGCTCTGTGTCGATAGAGATTGGGCGGTGGTGGTTGACGACAATCGACGGACAGGTCAATGTCAGCATAGCAACAACAAGGCAGCAACCATGGTTTCCGATTGCCAATAGTTGGTGGTTGTGGACTCGCTTGTGGTGAAGGAGCCATGCGGCAAGATGTTTAGTAGATAGAGAGAGGGCAGAGGGATGTTGCGGCGGGACTGCAACTTCGTTAGGGTTAGGGCTTTAAAACCCCTCTCCCCTTTTGAGGAACAGTCGTAGGTCTATTTCCCTTTTTCCTTTCTTATTATTAAAAATAAAAAATTAAAAAAAATGGCATCTATCTGCTGCTGGGCTGCCACATGATATTAGCCCGACCCATTTTGGACCGTTTGATATGGTGGGTCTCATATGTAAACCATCAGTCCCTTGGTGGGACCATATTGCAGGGCTGTTAAACCCACTGGACCATGTTCACCTTATTCGTTGGATTTTGTGGGCCATGTTGATCGTGAATTGTCTCATTGGACATTCCTGGTACATGTTGATTTGGATGTGTCATAGGTCACATCTAATCATTATTGCTGTACAAATACATAAAGCTTGTTTGTGACACATCCTAGCCACCTTATGGGCATGAGTTCTTAATAATAAAAAAAAAAATCAAAATTTTTTCTCCAGTTTGTAATGGACATACCATCTGGACTGTACATCAAATGGATTTATCTGTCCATTTGAATCACATCTATCATTCTATCCAGAACATTTGTCTTATGATTCCTTTTGAGTCCAGATTAGGTATGACCAATGGAAACATGCCTTCATATATGTGTAATTATGATTGGGCTTAGTTTTGGGCCTATTACCCATCTCTTTGGTGTTGACACGTACCATTGGAATGAAAAGTGGAACATAAACGTTTGTTTCTCTTATGGATTTCCCTTCTTCCAATAATCAATGTCATCCTACCACATACTGAGCCAAAAATCAAATTATTTATGGTTAATCCGTTGAGGGCAGGATTAAAATTGCAATCCTAAGTCTAAATTTGTCGAGAGTGGATCTGATAGTGTTAGCCACCATAGTGACCTCAATCAGTGAAGATTTCTATAAAATCAGATTGTAATTAGGATTTAAGATAAGGTTTGCATATAGTTGCGTTTACGCTCCATGTGAACAGTGACGAAAATGTAAACGCTCATTGTTTAGCTGGAACGTAGACGGTGTGGAGTAGATAGTGCTAATGGTGTAAGGCTGAGAAACTCATCTCGCCCACAGGTGTTGAGTATCTTAGATTTACATCATCGGCATTGTTTAGCTTCATGTACAGGAGAATCAATTACATATCATGACTCCCACCCATAGGAGGAGTGGTGATGATGTGACCGATTCTTGCCAGGATTGATTGGTTGGGCCCATCCTCATCCTGGGTAGTTCAATTGAAGGCCCCAATCAATTGAATTGATGATTAATTACCTGATATTCAGTTTTGTTTAAAGTAAATAAATTACTAATGTGAGTATATATTTTTGTAACCAGTTACAGTTCCAACTCAAACGCATCATGTTCCTGCCTTAACGGGGTCCAATTATGTCCAATGGAAGGAGTCCATAGAAATAGTCCTGGGAGTCCTACAGCTGGACCTTGCCTTAGTGAAACCAGAGCCTACAAAACCATCTGAAAAGGCCACTGAATCAGAGATTGAACGGTATGAGGCATGGTCCAGATCTAATAGTATATGTCTCAAAATCATAAAGCATTCGATTTCTGAGACAACGAGAGGTGCCATGCCTGATACAGATAAGGCCAAGGTTTTCTTATCTGAAATGGGAAACCGGTTCAAGAAATCGGATAAGGCTGAAGTGGGTCACTTACTGAACAAAATGACCCGCTCATCTTATGATGGAAAAGGAAACATTCGCGAATATATTATAGAGCAAATTGAAGTAGTTTCTAAAATTTGCTTTTTAGGCTTGGAAATCAAGGATGATCAATTGGTTCACTTGATCATGAACAACCTACCTCCTCAATATGGAACGTTCCTTGTGAACTATAACACGCTAAAGGATAAATGGACGTTGGACGAATTGATTTCTCAGTGCGTTCAAGAGGAGGATAGGATCAAGCAACTAGGCAAGGTACAGAATGTTAATCTAGTAACCTCAGGACATGGAAATGGACATGGATATAATGGAAAAAGGAAAAGGAAACAAGGTTCTAATAAGGGATCCTCAGGACCTCCTGCAGGCAATCAACATGGGAATGGATCAAATGGATTGAACAATAAGCGGGCTAAGAACAATAGTTGCTTCTTTTGCAAGAAGTCGGGCCATCAGAAGAAAGACTGCATAAAGTTCAAGCAGTGGCTCATAAAGAAGGGTAATAACACTATCCTAGTCTGTTTTGAATCTAATTTAACTGATGTGTCGGTAAATTCCTGGTGGATAGATTCAGGGACAACTATTCACATCTGTACTTCTGTGCAGGACTTGCTACAGAGCCGGCCACCAACTGATGCAGAACGCTCAGTTTACGTAGGCAATGGCGTTAAAGTTGACGTGGAGACAGTCGGAGTCTGTAGGCTTAGGTTAGGGTCAGGTCATTCGTTGGATTTAGTAGATACATTTTGCGTGCCTTCTATAAGGCGTAATTTGATTTCTATTTCTCGTTTAGACAACTTAGGATATTTATTTAAATTTGAGAATAAAAAGTTGAGTATTTATTTTGATTCAATTATTATTGGAACTGGCTCTATGATGAACAACCTATACCAATTAGACCTTGATGTCCCACACGTCTATAATGTGAATGCCCTGTATAGAAATAAAATGGGATTTAAACGAAAGCTGGAGCATGAAAATTCCTCCATGTTGTGGCACAGGCGATTGGGCCATATCTCTCATGAGAGATTGGAAAGGCTAGTGCAGGAAGGAATTCTTCATTCTTTAGATTTCTCCGACTATAAAGTATGCACAGATTGTATTAAAGGTAAACAAATAAAAATAAGGAAGAAAGGTGCAACGAGAAGTGTAGGACTCTTGGAAGTGATACATACGGACATTTGTGGTCCATTCCCTATAGCATCTTGGAGTGGACACAAATACTTTATCACTTTCATAGATGACTACTCTCGCTTTGGGTACCTATATCTTATAAAGGAAAAATCAGATGCCCTGAATGCTTTTCAAATCTATAAGGCCGAAGTCGAAAATCAACTTGATAAGAAAATTAAAGTAGTCAGATCTGACCATGGTGGTGAATACTATGGCAGATATGACGAGTCAGGACGTAATCCAGGACCCTTCGCTAAATACCTACAGGATTGTGGCATTATCGCTCAATACACTATGCCTGGAACTCCAGAGCAGAATGGTGTAGCTGAAAGGCGCAATCGCACCCTAATGAACATGGTGCGTAGCATGAAGAACAATTCGACATTGCCAGAATCTCTGTGGGGTGATGCGATTAAAACTGCAGTACATCTCCTCAACAAGGTCCCCAGTAAGGCTGTAATGAAAACACCTTTTGAGTTGTGGAATGGGAGAAAACCAAGTCTCCGATATCTCCACATTTGGGGATGTCCTGCTGAGGCCAAGGTGTATAACCCGCAAGAAAGAAAACTCGATCCTAGAACCATAAGTTGTTTCTTTATAGGATACCCAGAAAGATTAAAAGGCTATCGATTCTACTGTCCCTCACATTCCATCAGGATCGTTGAGACTGCGAATGCCAGATTTATTGAGGACACTGAAAACAGTGGGAGCACAAACATAAAAAATTTTGCATTTGAGGAGGAGAAAGGTATGACTACTGTCACAACCATTCAAGATCACGTGGATGTAAATTCTGCAGTCATTGCAAATCACCACGATGAGCCTCCTATACAATCCACTGAAGAAGGAAATAAAAATCAAATTGAGTCATTAAGGAGATCAGACAGAGAGAAGAGGCCTGCAATTTCTGACAATTACATCGTGTATTTGCAGGAACACGAGTTTGACATAGGGGTGGAAAAGGATCCTGAATCCTTTACACAAGCCAAACAGAGTGTTAACTCTTCTCAATGGATTGATGCCATGAAAGATGAATTGAAATCCATGAGGGACAACAAAGTTTGGGATCTTATTGAATTACCCCAAGGAATAAAACCGATTGGTTGTAAATGGGTATTTAAAACTAAACGGGACTCCAAGGGTAATATCGAAAGATATAAAGCCAGACTTGTTGCAAAGGGTTTTAACCAACGAGAAGGCATTGATTTTAAGGAGACTTTCTCACCAGTATCTAAGAAAGACTCATTCAGGATCATAATGGCTCTTGTAGTTCATATGGATTTGGAGCTACACCAGATGGACGTTAAGACGGTGTTTCTCAATGGAGATTTAAATGAGAACGTATACATGTTGCAACCTGAAGGTTTTGGAACTAATGGCTCAGAACATATGGTGTGCAAACTCAAGAAATCCATCTATGGGTTGAAACAGGCATCACGACAGTGGTACCTAAAGTTTCATGAAGTAATTTCCTCATATGGTTTTGTAGAAAACACTGCAGATGAGTGTATCTACGTCAAAATCAGTGGGAGCAAGTTTGTCATATTGGTTTTGTATGTTGATGACATTCTATTGGCTAGCAGTGACATTAGGATGATGAGCGATACCAAGAAGTTCTTGTCTCAAAATTTTGAGATGAAGGATCTTGACGACGCTTCTTATGTCATTGGCATTAAGATACGCCGTGACAGATCGCGTGGACTGCTTAGCCTGTCACAAAGGGCCTATATTGATAGGATACTCGAAAGGTATGGCATGCAAAACTGTGCTCCTGGACAGTCGCTCATTGTAAAGGGTGATAAATTCGGCCTGTTTTAATGTCCTAAGAATGATTTGGAAAAGAATCGAATGAAGGATATTCCGTATGCGTCGGTAGTAGGGAGCATCATGTATGCTTAAGTTTGTACGCGACCGAACATTGCTTTTGCAGTTGGAATGTTGGGCAGGTATCTTTCCAATCCAGGGATGCAGCATTGGATAGCTGTAAAGAAGGTGTTGCGCTACCTGCAAAGGACAAAGGACTTCGCACTCACATACAAAAGGTCTGACCATTTGGAATTGGTTGGGTACTCAGATGCAGATTATGCTGGCTGCGTTGATACAAAGAAGTCTACCTCAGGCTACGTCTTCATGATGGTTGGAGGGGCTTTGTCTTGGAAAAGTGTGAAACAGTCGACGACAGCCTCATCCACTATGGAAGCTGAGTTTATTGCTTGTCATGAAGCATCGAATCAGGCATTATGGTTACAGTATTTCTTCTCAGGTTTGCGGGTATTGGAGCATATCCCGAAACCATTGAGAATGTTTTGTGACAACTCAGCTGCGGTTTCTTTCTCTAACAACAATAGGCACTCATCAAGGTCAAGGCATATTGACATCAAGAAGTTTGTTGTAAAAGAAAGAGTTGACAAGCATCTGGTATCTATAGAGTTCATCAGTACTAAACAGATGATTGCAGATCCGCTCACTAAAGGACTCCCTATCACATTATTTCAGGAACATATGACATCCATGGGAATCATTGATCCCACAGATGTATTCAGTTAGTGGGAGTTGAGCATGGTTCATTTTTTACATTAAAGAGATCTCATTTATAAAGTTTTGATGATTCTAATATACAGTAAATATTCTACTTCTCTTCAAGTATGCGCAATTTATTTCGAGTAAGTGGAATTAAAGTTATGTTTTATTAGAAACATATTAAAGCTCCAGGAGCTCTTGAGGATAGGCACATATGATCACACGGCATGTGTAATCCTCATACCACACTTCCTAATTCATAATCTATGTCGTTGAGGTTGATGGTGTTTGTGACCGTGCTTAGTCTCGCTTCGCTGTTAAATGTTGCGAAGGCTACCGCGATCCTATACTAGAAATCTTGATGGACCAGATTGTTTTTGGCGTTGCCCGTATGATCCAACATTGGTTAACCATTCAAGATATTTTCTTTAATTAAAATGTATTTTAAAAAAAAAAATTAAATTCTGACATTGATCAATGTGGCCCAAGTGAGAGAATGTAAGATTTTCTGTAAAGTGGGCCTAATTGATCACCGAACTGGATTTACCTAAGGACTAGATCTGATCGTCGGGCATACCAGTGGACCCCACTAAAGACGTGATTGACCTATGATCGTGTAGGGGTGGTGCGCTAGCTGTGTCGCACGCATAGTGTTATAGTAGGATTAGGATACTTAACTTCGTGTGGAGCTTAGGGTAGAGGAGTTTTGATGGGTTACAAACTCCTCTACCCACGTATCTATATAAACAGGGCTGGGTCCTCAAACCTACACACGTTGAAAACTTTTGATCCAATCTCGGTGCTTTTCCTAAAGGTGTAAGGGGCGAAAGACTACGGCAGTCGACTTATAGCAATGGCGTTACAACCAGGTATGAATTTCTGTTTGGGATTCTATTGATCTCTATATCCAATGCACTGGTCGATCCAATCAAATTCTGCATTGTAGATTTCACACCAACAATGTGGCTCTATGTACCCACTTAGCACCTGGCCCAACTAGAAGAGTGCGAACTGCCATTCACACAAGACGATTAAACAATGCTTGTCACAACGCGAAATTTGGGAATTGAGTGCGCATCCCAGATTCGAGTTTTGTGTCATGACTGGTACACCAAGTGTACTCGAGCTTATATAAAAATGCATTTACACTGAGGCATTAATCAAGTATTATTAATGTGGTTTCTAAGTTCCATCCTCATCATTCATACACAACATGTCAAGTCTAAATTCTAATTCATCAACATTCACATACATTACATCAAACCAAACTTCATTCATTTTCAAATATCTGTAAACCAACTAAGGACCCACCCATTTGGGGGTCTTATTCAATGAAATAACCCATATCGAACTCAAAAATGTAAATTCATGTCCACCACAATCGAGCCAATGAAACATAAATAAGCAGCATGTTCTCGAGTAATTAAATAACTTAAAATAGAAACTGATCTAAGAAAATAAACAAACATGTCTTAAGTAACTAAAAGGAGAAGATCTATGATCATTCTAATGTAATAAGCTTTTCTTTGGTCAGATAAGGCCATATTTCCAATAGTTCATTCATTGGCTCGACCACATCTTCTTGCTCTTGCACCGAAGGATCAACTTCCGTTACATCTATATGGTTTTTCATCAATAAAGTATAAGTTGGTCAGGCCTAATGAGAGTTTCCAACATGATTCGTCTACTTAAGATAGTAAAAGAAATGTACAAAGCATTGAATAATAGTTAATCTTGTTTAATGTATATAATGTATGAGTGCATCAAGTGAGATTATTGTCCACTTTCTTGAGTTGGAACATCATCAACTCGCATCCATTACTTGGGCAAGCTTCCACCATTTGGTATGCATGGGCAAGGCCTGCATCTGGAAGCAAAGCTACCAAGATCAACTTTTCTTCCGAGGAGGTCTCCCAGGATCAATTGTGCCATGAATGTATGATGTTTAGATTTCGACCTTTTATTTGTAGATTTACGATCATAGCATATTTTAGTATATACATATATGACAATCAAAGTTCAATTACCATAGTATTTCAAGCATTCATACATGTGATCAAATTTTAACAATAAATAAATAATTCTACAATTAATCAAATTAAAACAAGCATAAAACAACACATCAATAGATTCAACAGATAACAAGCAACTCTATCTTGATTCCATGGAGAGGAAGTACGTTGGGATCAGTCACTTGATAATTCGATGAGGTTGATTCTGTTAAATAATCGTATCAAAATTGGAAGAATTTAAGAATTTTTAAATATTGTACAATGCACAAGTAACAATCATTTTCTGATTTATAATAAATAATATGATCTGGCCCACCTTTGATTGATTAGGTTCCAGATTAGGGTCGACCATACTGTTCACATGGACTATTTAAAATCAGCTCTTAACACAGGGTTTAAAATCACGACAATCTAATGTGGGACCCACTTGATCAATCAAAGTGGTTTTTATCAAAGTTCTCTGACACCCTATGTAATTATAATTAATTATTCATTACTAATTCAAACAATTAATTCACTCAAATTCCAAAAAATTGAGAATTAATAACCTGTTTCAACCTCTGTCGGTCCGACCGACAGATTACACGATCTGTCAAATTCTTAGTTAAGTTGTTTTGTTGGTCGGACCAATGATGTCGCAGGTCGAACCAATAGACTCCGGGTTCAACTTTAGTTTTATGAACTAAATCAAAGGTTTTCTGATTTTCCCTTCTCTCTTTTTTTATATTTTAAACTATATTTTTAAGTTCACTCGAGGGACACTGGTCAAATTTAAACGGATTAATGGCCGTTTATGTATGGTTAGATATGGGGACCAATATCAGTTTGATCCGATCATCCTATGACTCCAAATAATTCTAAATGTCATTTCTACCTTTAAAATCATTATTTGATTGGTATGGACCATTAAATGGTCAGATCGGCCTGATTTTTTAAGTTCCAGCATGTTTCAACCTAAAAAATTGAATGAATCATATAGATTTAACCTCACCCGAGTGGCTGCAACATGGTGTATAATATATGGTGTATCATGCATCACCATCGATCAATATGGTCCACCTGATGATTAGATGGCCCGATCCTTGAAGTTCCTACATATTTCGACCTCTGAATGTAGATGGATCAAATCCTACATGTCCGCAGGGCTATAAACAATTCCCTACGTAAAAAGGCAAAAACCATCGCGTAAAGATTTGAATCTTCCTACATATGTTACCTATATGCATGTGATAGACGTACACCAAAGAGAGTTTTTACCATTTGGTTAACATGCTTATTTTCTTTCTTAAAGACCTAACTAAATATTTAACTGGTGTAATTAATATTATTTGGATGATATAAGTGTGTCCCACCTATGCACAAAATTTGGGGTTGTTACAATGCTCCAAATTCAAATACAAAAGATGAGTAGAGTGACAAATCAATTTGAATAACGAACAACCAATGTTCAAATACAATGACCTACATAAAAAGAAAATCAATAGGGATTATTTTCTTTGTGATCTCAGGTTCCAGGATCTCCACTATTCTTCTGTGTCCATACCAAGCGACGAAGATCTAAACTGTTGATCCTTGATCAACATCTGTTACTTGAATTTTGGACGTTAACAGTCGATATGGATCCTCCATTATCCTTGCCATTGATTGGAAGGCCTAAGGTCACCTGCATGAAGTAATTTCTGAACAGGAATGGTGAATCAAGGGTAGTAGCCATGTGATGGATGTCTAGGTTAATGATTAAAACATTTTTAGTACCACACCCATGTGACGGATGTCTAGATCAATGATTAAATAATTTTTAGTACGATCAACATGGACATTCATTTTCTTAAGCATTGATTAGATCAGATTAGGATCTTCTAAACAATGTTTTTTTTAATGGATGGTCAATCAAGGGAGAGAACCGCATGATATGGATAAATTATTAGAACATTTGTAGTTGTGGACACTCTTCCGTGTAGGCCAGATCACCCCCTCTCAAAAGTTTGCCACATGGTGTAGATGAATGCTTGTTTGAAAGGTGTGGTATAGACTTAAGATAATGGGATGATTGACTTAGAGTCACCACTAGATGAATAACTTAAAATATACATTCGGCTAGACACTACCAGCAGAATCGCTTTCAATTTTTCCCAAGTAGAATGATTCTTTGAATAGTCTATGGCTAATGATTTTAATTAAGGATCTCAGTGACAGAGAAGGAATGGGTTAAACACTATTCCCCCCGTACTCACCTGCGGTCTCTACTTTATGGGATTTTAAGACCTTTAATGATTTTCAAGGTAAGAAACAGATTAGAAAATTATTGCTCAACTCAAGTCACTACCTAGAGAATAATATCACAACCTTGATAATGATTTGAGGAGAAAGTGATTGCAAAAAAGGAAGAGAAAAGGAAACAAAATTCAAATAACCATAAGTTTTATATGCGCTAGGATCCAAGTCTCGGCAAGGTGTAGAGCATACACCCAAGTATCACTTAATTGAGAGTGAAGCAGGGGCTGTATGAGAAGAGCAATATACGATATAAATCAACATAGAGTAAATGGATAGTTGGATCGCCGTTCATGCTCATGGAGATTTGAAATAAGAAGTGAGAGCTACGAAGCCCCTCCTAAGAGAAAATGATTGTGGATCTCAAATCTTGACCTTTCTCTGATTGATTTAATTTGTTGTGATGACTTGGATAAGGGTATGGGTTAAGCTAGATGGTTGAGATGAAATAGGTGGATGGTATAGATGGGACGCACACACTATCTCTCTTAATCTCACACCCTTATTATCTATCTTACTCTCACTCTTAGTAGAGAAATTCTCTCCTTGTAAAGAATGAGGTGCATCAAGATGTGTAGAATGAGAAGGCTTGAGGGCCATTGATAGATGGGTTGATGGCATTTTAGTAATAATAAGTGGAAAAGTGCAATGTAGCATGCTCATATTAGCTATGGGACATGTGGCTTCTCACGGTTGGCTTGATAAGTAGTTAAACAAGTAATTTAACTAAAATACAGGAACAAATGATTGTTTTGCCCTCTAGTGGCCATCAAATTGCCTTTGGGTGGTCGAATATCAATATAGTCACTCTAGAGATCCTGGAGATCTGTGCGTAGCCCTATGGAGATTCTAGTTGACTATTGTTTGTAGACGGCAATATTCAATTGCTACTAGCTTATATATTTGCACTTTCTCCATGTAATATGCAATATTAGGATGCACTGTGGTGTCCTTCAATGGGCTTAGATTGGTGTGAAAACAATTTGATTGTCACTGGAAATGGAATTTTGGACTTTGGTTTTTCTACTGGGCTTAGGTGGGTCTATATGGTCCTTGTGTTACTATATATGGAGTGGGTGATGGGGCTGTTTGGTAGGTTTGGATGAGTAGATTCCTAATTAGGGTTTCCAGATAACTAGTTTCCTAAGGGTAAGGGTATGTGGATTAGATTTGCCATCCGTTCCGGTTCAATCGTCATGCATGTTTTATTAGGGTGGGGTGTCTATAGATGCCCCTCTTTTACAAAGGTTATGGGCAACTGAATGTAGAAGCGATAGACACTCGCCCATTCAGGCTAAATATGGTCTAGATTGGTTGCTACCCTAGTGTTGGCATGAGCTGATTGTTTAGAGAAAAAGTAATTTGCACATATCATGAGGGTTAAGGAAATCATTGCGATTGTCCCTATGCTTTCTATAGCATTATGGGCATCCGATAACAATTTTTTTACATCATGATAGGTAATTGTATTAGGAATGTTTGTGAATTTAGAAAGCAGTTGCCCCTGCAGTTTGCAGCCTTACAGGGATTCGACTCCACTGTTGGATTTAGATATGTGATGTCCCTTTTTAAAGTGGCTAGTTGTCTTGTACTTTCCGCTGCCTGATGGAGATATACCACTATGCAAGTTTGATGTGTTAGATGCCACAAGCATCCCAATATATGTATGTGCGGGTTACGCCTTCTCCATGCGATTTTCTGAATTAGACATGTAGGTTACAACGGCTCTTTTCCAGGATGAGGTATGGTTGCCTCGACTGAAATACGGTTTTCCATACCATCTTCTTTACTTCACTTTTCTAACTCGATTAGATTGATCACATTGTAAGTTCAGGATGCTTAATTACATGTGTTTTATTGCTTTTGAATTTGACTAAACTGAAGGAGTCGAAAAATCAATCTTAACCTTTGTTGTTGTGCTCACACCCACTTGGGAATGTGGAAGGTTTCTTAGTGCCTTTTGCCGTATACGCTTTTCTATTTTTTGAAAATTTTGACTACTCTTTTTATTTTTTTTAGAGAATGTTGCACTTTGGGAATATCATTTCATGAGGATTTTATTACAGCATTTTTTGTAGATTTTTCTAGGCCATTTATTTTGAGAAAGTCCATCTGATTCTGGGGATGACATGGTCAGCTGGTATTTATTTGACCTTTTTTTTTTTTTTTTTTTTCTTTTTTTGGATGGATGCGTCTTGTCCTTTCATTATTTGTTTGGAGCTTAGACATTCATAATCAAAGTTGGTTTTTATTGGTAATATCTTTTTGGCTTTTTTGGAATATGATCCGCGTGATGTCTCATGATTTGACGGTTGTGATTGGGACCCTTTTTGTTGGGAATATTTGTAGATTTTTTAAAATACGATCCAACTCGTCACTCAACAATTTAACGATTGAGATTGGGACTGATTTTTATTGGAAATACTTCTAATTTTTTTTTTTTTCCGAATATGATCCATCCCGTTATCTCTCAATCTAATGGTTGCAGTTGTAATCGGTTTTTATTGGAAATATTTTTTTATTTTTAGAATATGATCTGGCCCCTTGTCTCGCCATCTGATGGTTGCACTCAAGAATGGTTTTTATTGGGATTTTGTTTTTCAATATTTTAGAATATGATCCGACCCATCGTCTTGCCATCTAACGATTGCAACTATACCTGGTTTTTATGAGGATTTTTTTTTTCTTTTTTTGAAAATGGTTATTGATTTGGAGCTCTACTTGTGGATAACATTTTTTTTATTTGGAAAACAATTTTATTTTATTTTTTATTTTTTTATGGGTTAGTACGCACCCCATTGTTAGCACACCCACTCAACACTGTTAGTCACACTGCAATGTTAGAATCGATACCAAAACAAAAAAAGGGGACTACCTGGGAATGTGGCTGCTCTCTAATCCCTTTTACCTCAAATTATGACTTGCACTCTCCTCTTCAAGGAGATGCTAAGCCAGGACTCTTACCAAGTGCAATGGAGGCCTCTGACCTAGGCCATGGGCCTTCCTCATCAACCATTAAACATGTCTAGGTTAGTATGTCTACTGTCGCTTGACTTCTCAAAGTGAAGGCAAACACAAAATTTAATTTGGGTGATGCAAGTAGTGGAAGTATGGGATGTACGTTGAGTTTGACAAACAGGGTGATAAAATGACTGACGTGGTAAGGTAAGATATAGGCAATGGCCGGCAAGAATCATCTACAAATGTAAAGTAAAAAATCTATCCAGAGGTCCCTCACCAGTTAAACCTGTTAATAGCTGGTTTTCTGACCATTGCCTCTGTTATAAGAGCTTCCATCTTGAGGCATAATACTTTTTTAAATGCATACTCTTGAGCTAAGTGTGGTTTGGTTAATTCTTCCTTCTTTACAGCATCTAGGGCTGGACCCACCAGCTGTACAATCATCCAATAATGTGGCTGTGTGTGCCCTACTCAGTGCATGGCACAACTGGACGAATGTGAATTGCCACTCACACAAAATGATCAAACAATTCTCCAAACTCTAAACACAAAAAATAGGAAGAGATTGACAAATTAATTTGAACAAAAAACAATCAATGTTCAAATACAATGAGCATAAATAAAAAGAAAATTGATAGGCATTATTATCATCTTATTCAAAATAACATACGATCTAAATCTTCTAATCTTAAGCCTTGGGTGCAAGTCCAGCCTTGATCTTCTGAACTGTGGCGTCATCAGTCTTGAAAGATTTTGCAAGGATGACATTGTCGATCCCTGTGGCAAAGACAGAGCTAGGAACTGACACCGTACCAGCACTCGCACTCCCAAAGCCCGAGATTGCAAGTGCCGGATCTTGACCATCACGGTTGTATTGGTAGTGTACGAGTCCCTTGGGGAAAACGAACATGTTGCCCGCCTGGAGGGTCTGAGTGTAGAGTTTGTTAGCCGTGTCGACAAACCCCACGTCCAGAGATCCTTGCAAGAGGAGTAGGAGCTCGGCAGAGCGTGGGTGGGTGTGAGGCGGGTTCACTGACCCGGCTGGGTATTGTAGAACTGCAAATGAGATGCTCTGACCATTGAGGGCTGGGAACTCGGCCATGCTTGCTTTTGTTACCTTAAAGGTTGTGGGTGGGTCCGCATCTACGAGTACCCGGAAGCCAGTGTAGGTGAAGAAGTTACCATCGACTGCAGTAACATTTGCAGGGATCAAGAAGTCGGAAATAATATCCGAGTCACCGGCATTTGATGTTTGGGAAATGGCTAGGATTAGTACCACTAGGAAGGAGCCATGCTTAAGTGTGTGAAAGGCCATGGTACACAATGTTGGTATTTGTGTTTTAATAGAAATCTAATGCAAATGGGATTTATAACCTACTTAGAACTTATTTTCTGGTTGTTTCGGTGTTGATCATGAGTAGCAATCATAGTACGAAAAGTATTTATAGGAAGGATTAGAGGGTTATGAAGAGATTTTCTATTATGCAGGCCAGTGTAGGCCGGCAGCAATCGATGGAAATTAGAAGATTATCTATGCCTTGCTCCAATTTCTTTCAGAGCAATGTTGCATAGACAGATATTCTGAAGCTGGTAAGTTGAGAAGGTAAATGCTAAGTCCTTTTGTAGTTCTCCTTGATTTTATCATTTTCTAAGTTTGAGAAATGCTCCAATGTTCTCAGAGCACTATAAGTTATGGTACTCGTAGCTGCATCTGGCTACTTGATGGGTCCAATTGATCGATCTGAACCATCTATCAAGTCTAGAACATATTTTATGAGCTATTATGCCAAAAATTGCAATGCTCAGCCGAGCTATTCCAGCCATGATTTGTCTTTCTTTTTATAGCGATCCATTTTCCAATCCTCGGAGGGGTTGGTTGCAATTGCCTAATAAAAGTGATTCTCTAGAATCAAAAGCCATCTATGATGGTCCCAACATCTAGATTGATTAAATTGTTGTTTGGACCTATTTTTGTGGATGTGATCTTAACCGTCCATATTAAAGGGCAATGATCAGATTGCAACTACGGTCAGATTGGTGTGATGCATGCTTGATATCTTATGAAACGGTAATCAGTACTCTTGGACCCAATATCTAATCTCTAGACCGATCGATTGGATTATCCAAGTGCCCCAACGCAACTAGGAGCACTATAACTTATAGTGTAACGGGAACAATGGAGCATTTTTCTCACAGTTTTATTGTACATGGGTGGCAATGGGTGGGATTACCCGGAGCCTGCCTGACCCTTGTGCTAAACGGGTCAAGAATTCTTGCCCAAACCTGACACACGACCCGTTTCTTTTTTGCCTGATCCTACCCACTTAAGATTCACCAAACCCAAGCCTGCTTGATCATGTTTACGCCTGATTTGAATGCACCAGATTTGATGGCTAGTAAGCCGAGAGCACTATATGAAAGATCAAGACGTGATCTTGCAGCCGATGGGATTGAAGGAGGAGATGATAAAAGACAAGGGAACGGTATTACCTTAAGACATGTGTCACCACATACCACATCTCAAGAAAATTATCTATTGCATGACACATGGCAATATGAGAGAGGCCATAGAGTCTATCGTGGCCTAGAAATAGAGTCACTGACCGTGTATTAGTTAGTGGTGATGCTTCTCATGATATATGGCAAAAGTTGAGTGGCTTCACGTGCAGAGGACTCTGATACGTACGCATGGTTAGTTAAGGTGGTGATCAATAAAGATAAATGACACGACATGATTAACCAAGTGCATTTGAAAGCAAGCTGATTATCATAAATAATAGAAGATTATCAAAAGATAAAAATACGATTAGTTACGCTTACTTGATGACCGGCTGATTTTAAGAAAATCTCGCAAACTTATCATAAGTTTGAAGTTTAATCAACTATGTTTGTTAACTGGTCAATCAATCAAGAGAAAATATTAGAAGTTGATTCCTATACGTCCCAAACAAACTACCTTGCACATTTATAAATAAAATAGAGAATGAAGAGCTCGGGGCCTACACCACCTCAATACAACCCAATACTACTCTTTTAAGTTCAACGTTGCCTATCCTCTACTTACCATGGACAATTATCATCATTATTAATTATCATTCTTCAATTTAACTTCTCAACGGCTAAAGCTAGTGTAATGCTGCAAAACCATCTCGAATTGATTAGATTAGAGTAAGGTAGTTAGGCACCCTATGTTTGTGACTATATTGTCAGACCTGGGAAGATCTCTAGGTCTCAAATGAATAGTTAGCAGGGTCATCTTGCCTCGTGCCTAGAAATTTTGCTTGACCATCTCACCACGGAGTTGGACCAAGCTATGAAGAGATCATCATTTAACTACAACTACCTTTCCATGAAGCCCAACCAAGCAACGAACAAGTGGTCATCTCATGATAGCTAGCCTTGCTCATGGAGTCAAGATCCAAGCAACGAACGGATAGTTGTTCGTACGACTATCTCACCGTGAAGTGAGGACCCGAAGAGATGAACATGTTATCAGTACTTGACCGACCTTCTTACCAGGAAGTACTATGGTTGAGTGTGAAACAGTCAAGCGTTTAAATAAAGACCAACTTCCCCATGAAGCATGCCCGTATGGGCTAACGAATGAACTATTGGTTTCCAATGACTGTTTCACCACAAAATCCAATCGTACCAAAATCCAATCCTATAACTAACAATCAACTTTGTTGCTTCTCTGTGAATAAAATTCATTCCTTGTGCTAAAAAATAGGACCATCAAAGATCTACCTGCCATCAATCATTTTACTACGGAATCTAGTCTTCAAGATGAACAGAAAGTTGCCACAATGACTAACCAACCATAAAGCCAGCCGAGGGATGAACAGAGACATCCACTCTTTCCGCGAACCACAGTTGTCTGGCATAACGAACATTGGCCGACAAAGAATGGATTGTCGTTCCTAACAATCATCCAACTACAAAGTCAATTGTGTAGGCAATCCATCTCTCGTGCTTGACAATCTTCTCGCCACGAACATATGATCATTTCCAATGACCATCTCACTATGAAAAAATTGTCTCGATAGGGAATAGATGCAACATTCCATACACAATGTATTGTGCATGAGTCGCACAATATACATTATGCACCAAGTCATGCGATTGATGAATCATGTAGGCAACCCTATCTTATATGAGTCCCCTAAGTGCCTCAAACCGTAAGGTGTACTATGCAAGTTTGGTCAAGTTTTAGGCAACTAGGTATAAGTACCAATCATGGCCTAGTGGTTGAGTGTTATTCATAATCCATATACAAGCACACATATGATGCTTACGAGCATATGAATGTGCATGTATCCAATACTCTATATAAGCATATTATCAGTGTTGTCCTATAAGGCTAAGTATACTAGCATGCAATCAAACATATCGCATACATTCATAAGGAATTGCAATGGCCAAAGTAGTTCTCCTTGGATTCCACCCAATTAGGGTCGCAAGATATACATCAAAGTAGGCTATAGGAACCCGCAGGGTGGGAGTTAGTCATCATTGCATCCTTGGTGTGTGCTACATGGGTATGGACTCCGTGTCAGGTAAAAAATATACATGTACAAGTAAGATCCATAATATGGCATCAATGGCCCTTAATGGCTTAATATAAAGAGTGTGGGACTGGAACGGCAGGCCCCACTATTAATGGTAAACATCCATGTGGCATGGCCTACTTTAGACCTGCATCGGCCCCACACTTGGGCTTATGCACATAAAATGTACTAGCGAAACATATGCACAGTGCAGATAAAACATATACATCAATGTGGTGAGCCAGACAAGCCCCAACAAATACCCCAGAGTGGGGCCCACACGTTGGACAATGTGGGTAGGCCCCACTGTCCAGCGTGGGGTCCACCTGGGCCAAGGATATGCCACACACTGGTTGCGTGCTCTCAAAATGAGTTGTCAAGTAGGATGGACGGTGTGAATATACAGTATATGCATCAAGGTGGGCTCCGTCGCTGACCCACCTGCTGGCACTACAAGAAATATGACTTTTACCAAGGAAATTTTCCTGGGTAAATGTCATAATTTCCTGGGTAAAAGTTATTACCAACGAAAATGTTCATCGCAGTTTTCGTCGAAACATCACCCTCAGGAAAAAAATGTACTTGCGAAATTTAATTTTTTGTCGGTAAATAGTTGACCATTTCCAACAAAAAATTTCCTTGGTAAAAGTCAACAATTTCGTGTCTATTGTTTAATTCGTCGGTAATTATTCGACTATTACTGAGGAAAAGTTTTCTTGGAAAAAAGCTATGACCAAGGAAATGTTTCCTTGGAAAAGGTAGTAGAATTACCATTTCATTGCCACTGAAATATTTATGTGAACATCCAATATCCCTACCATTCAATATTTTTATGGAACATCCAATATCCCTACCACACGAAAGCATTCAATATTCAATATTTCTTTGGAACATTCAATATCCCTACCACCTAAAAGCATTCAATATTCAATATTCAATATCCCAATCACCTTATTGAACATTCAATCGTATGCCAACCATTCAATCATAATAATGTTTTCAATAAAATCGAAATGTCAATCCCACCAGTACATAGAACCAATAAAAAAATAAAAAAAAAAAAAAATAAAAAAAAAATCAATCAGCACGAACATTCCCACTATCACCAACAAACAATCTGCAAAATGAAACAAAATACAATATTAGTAATTAATAATTGATAAATAAAATATGCAGTTAAGTGTTCATTTTTCTTTTTTAAATCATATTATGAAACTAAATACAACTTGAATTGAAGATTTAGATCATGTAGGCATACTCCATTCATTTATGCATACGTGATCTTGAACATGTGCAATTTCAACAGTTTGGGGCCCACCATTGATACCCCATGGACGGCACACCACTACTGCAAAGACAATCCTATCAATTCAAAACATGGTCATCATGCATTCTTTAATCTTATCCGTCCATGCATGGAAAAAGAGTGATTTGTGGACCATCTGAAGAATGAAGGAAGAATAAAGGATTATTAAATGGACATCTGCTTATGAGAAGAATGAACAAGGGAAAAAAAACTAAAAAGACCATCTGCGTTTTGAGGCAGGACTTGTGTTTGGACCATATGGATTATTAAATGGACATCCACAATATGTACAATTTGGACCATTGATCAGACATCCAAAATTGTCCAAATTGGACCATTGGTTTGGCGTCTAAGGCTGTCCAAATGTAACCTCTGATCTGACATCCAAAACTGACTAATCTGGACCATTACTCAGACGTCCAAAAATGGCCAAATCTGCTCATTTATTAGTCATAAATATGCTCAAATACGTCCAGTTTTGACGCGCAATATGTTCAATGTTTTATGTGTTCAAAGCATGCAAATCTGTCAACTGTTCTTTGTATTCAAATCATGTAAATCTGCCTACTGTTCATGTATTGAGAATTGCTTAAATCTGTCCATTGATTTTGTGCACAATCACACCCAAATCAATGGGATCCACCCAACCAATGTCCCAGATCTCCCACGTGTTTCACATTGGTCAAATGTGTCGTGAATCCCCAATTCAATCTGGCTCGGCATGAATCCCGTTAGCACTTCTCATTGATGTTATGACCAATTCCAAGTGTGTAACCAAAGACCCAAATCAAATAAGGGCATCAGCTTATGTTCTGAAACATGGATTTAGAGCCATACGAAATACCCATATCATAACCCAACAAAGATACCTCAGCCTAATAGCAAGTACCAAGAATTATTAGATATGGATGTCGATGTGGACACACAACATACAATCACAAGTTAATATCTTTCCAAGGCCCAGATTTAACATGCGCATGATTATACTCTCTGATACTTTGAAACAAGACTATATAAAACGTACAAGGTAGCCATCAATATCCCATACCTGTATCATATCTCTGAAGATGCTTCAGCCTCATACATTTAAGAAAAAAAAAACATAAGAGTTATATGATGCTCAGGCTGCATATGACAGTTGATATGCAGGCAATGAGAAATTCAAATAAAACTGACTAGATTGTGTAGCCCACTGTCTGAAAATAACAACCCAATATCAGATTGTGTAGCCCACTGTGAGTAATTTCTAAGTGCCTAATATCATCCATGACACTCTACTAGAGTATCAAAGTTTTTCTTGAAAAAGAAAAAAGATTTTGTTTTGCATATTGAATTCTGAGCTGTTCTACTCATTTGATCATAATCATAGAATCTATCATAATTCACCCAAAGTTATCTGATTCATATGATGCTAAAGACACAGTAAGTTGCAGCGTAATTTTGACCTAAAACAATTGGCCCAATGTGGAAATTTGATCAAGTCACTCTACTCTACTCATCAAGTTCTTTGATTTGATTAGTCATTCACTCCAATCGGATTTCAAATGAGAAGAAAACAAACCTCTTGAACCATGCCCTCAGTTGCACTTTGAGCCAAATCCCTAGTAAAAATCTCAAAACTTTTGACTTAGTTCTCAACATAGATAAATAGTGTCATAAAAGGATTATCAAGTCTTATACACCATAAGCCCAATAACATTCACAAGAAAGAGCCAAGATTTGCATAAACATTAAAATAGAGAGAGAGTCAAAACCTACCATGTTTCTTTACAGCACCATTAGATGAGCGTGTCACCCGCATCTGTATTTTATTTTGGTTTCAATCAAACTTTTATCATTACTGACTAAAATTTATATGAAGGATAATTGCAGCAATATGTAGCTATAAATGTTAAATCACAAAGTAAAAAAAATAAAAAAATCAGATGTCATGCATGCATCACAGTGGCCACATAGAGCATCTTGTAGGTTAATCTCTTCCCTTCAAAATTTATTTCTTTCACTAAAAAGAGTTCTTTTTCTTTCCTGAAACATCTTTGCCAACTGAATGCACATCAACTTCTATAAATGAGGCTGTTTGGTTGCATGCATGTTTGCCATTCACACACTAGAATGTGCACTGACATCTGGATGCATGAACATCTGCTAGCACATATCCATTTGCAGCCCTTGGATGTTTTTGTATGAAAAAAAAACTACCTTAAAGATGTATTTACACAAACAGGTGGTGAGCACAGAGTGTGACACCAAATCTTCTATTACAGTAGTGCTCAGCACTCATGAAAGGTTCATAAGATTTAACTTTCGTCATGAAACATTAATCAACTATCATACAAGAAAAGTGATGTAATCAATTTGCCATAAACTGTCCTAAACCAATTCATAGATAAAAATGAGCAAGGAAAATAATGAATTTTCCACTTTCCTAACCACCATTTGATTAGTCAGGAAACCTATGATCACCTGGTATGTAGAAGCTCTTCAAGATCGGTTTCATCAATGGCATCCATGCTGAATTTCACCCTGTATATAAAAGTAACACCAGCATGTTTAAGGGAGATCAACACCTTATAGCTTTTTTATATAAACATATATTAGAAAAAAAAAGAAAAAGAAATAAGAAAAAAAAAAAAGAGTTGCAGTGAATAACAGTAAGGTGTGTGGGATGTTGTAAGATTTCTTACAGAAATCACGGTTTTCAGAGCGTGTTGGCTGAAACTCTGAGGGTGTATGTAAAATTATAATTAGGTTCTTTTGAAGCATATTCCTTTTTTTTCAAATTTGAGGCCTTGCTCTGTTCTAGTTCTTCAAGTTTGCAATTACTGCATCACCACCTTCTATTTCTTTTTGTTACACACTCATACAAAATCTTATAACTACAAACAAACTTTTTTGTCTTAGCTCACTGATTATTTTACATATTTAGATTTTATTTCATTCCCAATAGCAACAGGCTCTTGCAAAGACATTGACTGTGGACGAGCTCCTTTATATGAAAGTGCATTTTGAACTATTGGAGCCATATAACAACGGATGCATCTTACTAGAAAACATTAGAATGGTTAGTTTCTTTTCATAATATCTACATTTCTTATTGGGCATGACTATTATTGGTTGTGAAGCTACAATGCTCAGTTTCTACTTATTGAGAGGTTGGTCTTACCGGAAAAGCTTGAATCTTACAGTATGACATAGAAGAACACCACCAAGCGAACACACTTCCTGCTGTAATTAACACAAGAAGATGGCCAAGGCTGATAAAGCCTTTTATTCAAAATCTGCACAAAAAGTAAGCAAATCGCAGGCGTAAATATTTCTAAAATAAATGGAAGCGATTATAAATAGAGTTCAAGTGACAAAGCCTCTAATATTTCTGTTCTCCAATTTGCAAAGGCATTATCTTTTTTTTTTCTTTCAATTTGTCTGTTTTTCTCCTGTTTTTTCAAAACTAAAAATACATATGAACTCCAAACATACACATCAGTTGAACCGGTCCCCAATCAAAGAAAGAAAGAACCTATCAATCAGCAGCTTAGAAAGAATACATATGTTAATAAGATGTAATCGAGTCAAATCTGAGGACTGGACTCTTATGGACTGAAATCTATGGTGTGCTATCCCACCAATTCCTTACTTGTAGAGATAACAACCCCATTGGAGGCTTAGACTCCACATAAAACTGATTAATCTGGCTTGTAGACTTGTTTATCAAAACCAATGACTTGAAAAATCATTAAATTCTACAATCTGACGAGAGAAATGGAGAATCTGCAATAATCTTTGGCCTTGGATGTTTTACCAAAATTCCATTGTCCGTTATTCGTTTCTCACTGTTTACAAATTTGCATGCGAATATAAGAAAATATACCTTTAATATTATATGAGAATTTTGTCTGGAAGATTGTGGACAACATTTGAACGACTTGGACAATGTGGGGCTGATCTGGACTGTAGATGATTAGATGTGTACTGTCCTATTTAAGTCATAAAAAAATTGTTAGCCAGTTTAGAGATAAATAAGCATGTAGCAAATGATGCATACAAGAGTAATCATGGGATTAGTGAATCTGAATCAAAGTCGTTGAAACACCCAATGTTGTAAGAATCTTTAGTTGCGGAATTCATAGGACCGTGCAGTGCATCGAGTATGTAGATCGAATAACTGGAATAAAGACTTACCTGTTTGGTGAGCCATCTCCTGTCTGAGATCTGGATCTTCCTTTCCTGGGATTGCTGTAGAGAAAACCTTAGATGGGGGTTGTTTTCATTGTAATCTCGGATTGGAGACCCAGCACCCTTTAAATAGGGTTTGTAGTGGGTGTGGCAGTGTTTGAAACCCACCAAAACACTACCACCCTTGCTCCACACAAATTTGGCTATCAGGAATCCATGTTCGACTACAATACTGCCACAGGCAGTGTAGACGCGCAACCCCTCTTAATTTTGTAGATCACGACTGTAGTGGGGTCCACTGATCAGTCCATACATGAATCTGCATCTGTATTCAAATCTAGACCATTGATCAGTCGGCCCACTATATAGAAAACTTACATTCTCCCACTTGGGCCATACTGTTCAATGTCACAGATTTTAATTATACTTAAGTGGTCAACCAATATGTCAGATTCTGTGGACAACGTCTTTTCCAATCTAGTCCATCAAGACTACTAACACTGGATCATGGTAGTCTATACAACATTAATTGAGGCGAAGTGAGATGAATCACGGTCACTAGTATCATCAATCTTAATGACGTAGATTGTGAACATAGTCGTGTGGTATGAAGGTTAATTACACTCAAGTGTGATTGAAAGTGCCTACCTTCAAGAGGTCCTAGGAGCTTTCTTAAGATGTCTCCAATGAGACAATACTGAAATTCTACTATTCTCAAAATATATTGTGCACATCAAATGAGAGAAATAGTATAAACCAAAAGACGGAATCATCAAAGTATATGAGATCTCCACGAGTGTCTGAACAAAATAGATCTATACTGAATATGAAAACTCCCACTAACTGAATGTATCTACGAGGTCATGACTCCCATAGACACTACATACTCCTGAAATGGCGCCACAGCAAGCCCTTTAGTGAGAGGATCAGTTATGATCTCTTTAGTACCGATAAAGCTTAATAGACACTTGATGATCCCGCACTCTATCATTTAAAATATGATACTTTATGTCTATATGCCTCGACCTTGATGAGTGCTCGCTGTTGTACGAGAAATGTATTGCAACTGAACAGTCATAAAAATATTTTCATAGGTTTTGGGATATGCTCCAAGACCCATAAACCAATGAGAAAAACACTGTAACCACATCGCCTGATTTGTAGCTTTGTGACATGTGACAAATTCTGCCTTTATAGTGGATGAAGCTGTGGTGGATCGTTTTACACTTTTCCAAGACACAGTTCCTCCACTCATAAGAAAGAAATTTAACCGGACGTGGACTTTCTTGTGTCGACGTAGCCAGCATAATCTGCGTCTAAATAATCAACCAAATCCAAATGGTCGGCTTTCCGTAGGTGAGTTTAAAGTCTCTCGTCCATTGCCAGGTAGCGCAACGCTTTCTGCAGTTACCTGCCCAATATTCCAAACCATAAAAGTAATATCCGGGCGCGTACAGAACAGAGCATACATTATACTCCCACTGCTGACGTGTACAGAATTTACTTTATGCGATCCTTTTCTAAATCATTCTTGAGGCACTGAAAAAACTTCTGAACTTGTCACCTTTAGTTATAGGTCATCAAGCATGAAAACAACTTTGCATGCCAAATCGCTCTAGTATCCTACCAATGTAGGATCTCTGTAACAAATCAAGCAGTCCTCGAGATCTATTCCTATGAATCTCGATACCTATGATAAAGAAAATATCACAAAATGAAGAATCTAATTTCTCATTGATTAGGTTCATGGATCTGTAGTGAAAGTAGACGTTTATAAAAGTGATAAATTATTTGTGTCCACTCCATGAGACTATAGGGAATGGACCACAAATATCTGTATATATCACTTCTAGTAGTCCTACATTTCTGATTGGTTCATTTTTCCTGATTCTAGTCTGTTTTCCCTTAATGCAATCTGTACAATCTTTAAAATAAGAGAAATCCAAGGATTGAAGTATTCCATCCCGCACATGCCTTTCCATTATCTCACAAGAGATATGGCCTAATTGCCTATATCATAAAATGGAGAAAACTTCATTCCTCTTTATTCTCTTTATTCCTACTCTATTATGCTGCAGGTTTATGTTTAGAACATTTGCGGTATGTAGGTTCAACTGATATAGCTCATTCACAAAAAATATGGCCAACTAAATTCAAACCAAAGTAAATATTAAAACTTTCATTCTTAAATTTAAAAGTGCATCCACATTTAACTGAAAAAGGAAATTAAAAAATTAAATTTCACCTTATAAAAGGCACATAAAAATATCTACTTGGTCTAATAATGGCCATTTGCTAATCTAAGTTTGTAGACTCCTACTGCTGCAATGTTCACTTTTACGCCTATTGCCAACGCACACTGATTGCTCCGTGTCAGTTGGCATTCGGCTCTGTAGTATATCCTGCATGGAAGTGTATATGTGAATAGAAGTGCTATAGTCTATCCATCAGGAATCTGTAGATACTTCAGTTAGATTGCTTTCAAAACAAATAAGATCATGATGATTACCTTTCTTTATCAACCATGCTTTAAAGCCTTCACAGTCCTTTTTCTGATGTCCTGGCTTATTGCAGAAGAAGCATCCATCATCAGGACCGCATCTTTTCTTCTTTGCTTTGCCTTTAGATTGTGGCTGATTGCCACCTGTAGGATCCGAAGAACCTTTTTCTGAATTCTGCTTCCTTTTCTTATTCTTCCATTTTCTCCCTTGTCTTGGGGTTACGAAATTTACATTATGTACGATGCCTTGCTTAGCCAACCTTTCCTCCACTTGGACACACTGAGAAATCAGTTCATCCAATGTCCATTTGTCCTTAATAGTATTGAAATTCACCTGGAACGTACTGTATTGAGGAGGTAGGGAAATCATGATCAGATAGACAAGCTGATCATCATCAAATTTCAGTCCTAAGTTGCGTATCTTAGATACTACTTGGATCTGTTCTATGATGAATTCCCTTATGTTTCCTTTACCGTTATAGGTTGCACGAATCAGTTTGCTGAGTAATGAACATAGTTCAGCCTTTTCTGATTTCGTGAAGCGCTTGCCTATCTCGGTCAGGAAGTCTTTAGCCTTATCTGTATTAGGCATGGCACCCTTCATGGCCTCTGAAATCGCGTACTTCATGATTTTGAGGCACATTATATTGAACTCTGTCCAGGCCTTATAGTGAGCTTTTTCCTCTTCTTTGCTTTCAGATGAAGGCATAGGAGGTTCTGGCTCTCTCAGGGCAATGTCCAACTTCATATACCCCAGGAAAATCTCAATGGACTCCTTCCATGTGTTGTAGTTGGAGTCGGTCAGAAGGGAGACTGTATTATAACTGTTTGGAATGTTAACTGAAAAATAAACTCACATTAGACTTTATATTATGAAGTTTCAGGCGAATAAACATTCAATTGATTGAGGGCCTTCAATTGAATTATCCAGGATGAATGTGAGCCTAAATAATCAATCCTGGCGAGAATCGGCCACATCATCATGACTCCACCTGTGGGTGGAAGTCATAACATGCAGATGGTTCTCCTGAACTGGAATGTAACGGTGATCGTCTGTGTTTTCGTCACCGTCTGCATGTGTTCATGTCCTTACTAAAGTGGTGATTGTTAACGTCAGATTTTGTAACAGGATCCTCCGGTCGTTCACCTTCTTTCCAACAGAGCCTTCCTCCGCTGGACCTGTAAGAAGATAGAAAGCAACTAATGGTGGCTGGTATCCAGCCGTTAGCCCTCTGATGCTTAAGTCAGGCAAAGCAAGAAGAATAATAATCAGGCGAAACCAGGCTAGAGATTGAATATTGTGTACCTTTATCGTCAATAGAATCATCTATTTATACAGATCTCAATGATCCAGTCCGCTACGCAAGCCGTTAAGGTTATCCCTATTTCCATGGGATAAGAATCGTATCTCGATAACCCTTGAAGAAAGATGTAGTCAAAACATCCTAGACGTCTAGCCGATTACGTCTCCGGATATTCGGAACTAAGAACAGATATAAACTGAAACCGGCCTATACGGGCTGCTGGTACTATGAAACGAAGGCCATCTATGCCAAAAACCACGATCACTCAGATATCGGGAGCTGCTCGAATGAAGAATACCCTGGTCGCATTTTGTATATGCGACCCCTTTCATCGAGCACGAGCTTGGCTGCTCGCATTCCAGATATGCTGACCTCTTATCTCGTCGTGATCCTGACTGGTCACATTCAAGATATGCGACCCCTTATCTCGAGCACGAGCTTGACTGGTTACATTGACGATATGCCCGCGATCCCTTACTTCTCGCTAGAGTATATTTTCCTACAACAGATGCTCCACAAACCCTTGGTATTGAGGAACTATGCCAAGGGTTTGTTAGTGTAGACAGCTGGCTACTGGGAGAAAATCGCACATGATTCACTTAACGTGCTTCCGCATTTATGATGGCCAGCTTTTGCGCAGCTTTTTCTGCCGCCAGAAATGAGGCGTCGGGCGCCACGTGTTTTCGTATTTAATGCCAGCGCCCGTTCGTCTGGCGTGCCGGATGGGAGGTTGCCGCATGTCCATCAAATCAAACTGGGATGATTGCATATAAATATCGAACTTAGCCGAATTTCCTTCATTTTCGGATTTTCAGCTGCGGGGCATTCTCCTTTCTTCTTCTTCCTTTGCTTCTGGTGTGAAAAAACCTCTTCGCAGAGGTAGTCCTTCTTTAACTTTCTTCCTTCACCTTTCTTTCTTGTCTTTCCTTTTGTGATGGCGGAATCCACCGATGAAGAGATTGTCCCCCTGGGAGATCACACCCCTGATTCATCCGAATCTAACAACGCCAGAGTACCGGCGGGGAGATACTCTGCCGCCGGTTACTCCTCTATACTGACAGAGGAGAAGCTTTTTAGCCTCAGGGAAAAATATCGGGTTCCAAACTCTATTTCCTTCTGATTGCCTGGGAGAGGGGAGACAGCCGATGCACCACCACCAGGGTGCGTGGCCTTTTATGAATACTTTTTCAAAGTGGGCGTGCGTCTCCCCCTCCACCCTTTCATATGAAATTTTCTTCGTATCTATAAGATTGCCCCGGGCCAACTAATAGTCAATGGCTGGCGGGTGCTCCTGAGTGCCTTTGTCCTCTGGAAGCAAGCGGTTAACGACGAGTTAACCGCTGAAGAGTTTCTGAGGTTATTCCAACTGAAGAGAGCACCAGCTAGCGAGGGTTGGTACTACCTCTGCTTCTGGCACAGGAATAACTTTATTTTGGGAAACCCTTCTTCCAACTGCCCAGGGTGGAGGAAAAAGTGGTTTTACATCTCCGGCAACTGGGAATCCGAAATGGGCTCCGACCCCAAAGGCCATAATGTTAATCGTTGTTTTGGCGAAGGTGGGTTTCGTTTTTGTATCTGTCTGAAAAGAACAGAGCTATTACCTCATGATGATTAATGTTCCTTCTTCTTCTCTCGTAGGGATACCGACTGGTGTGAAGCCAAATCTGCGAGGAGGACTCAACGAAAAACTTGTCAGAGTCTACAAGCTCCCTGCGGCTGCGCACCACGTCAACGCTGCTCTAGAACCTCATTGTCTCCGTGCGGCGGGTCTAATCTCCCAAGACGAAATGACAAACGTAGGAGACCAAAGGGGCGCACTAGGGGTGCTTCCCCGTTTGAAGGGTACAGCCTCGAAGAGGCAAAAGAAGACTACTGGAGGCCCTTCAAACGCACCTACTCCAGCAGAGGGGTCTGCTTCCCTGGCCTCAACCACGTGCGGCTGTTCCAGGAGGGGTCGCTGCGACCTCTCGCACGCCTGCGACCCTTCCTACGAATGCGACCCCCTCAACTTTAGCGACCCCTCCGGCTGACATTCGCAGTCAGCCGATAATTGAAGTTGCCGATAACTCGTCAAAAAGCGATTGGAGAGGGGGAGGCCTTCCTCCAAAGGGGGCTTCAAGCGAGCCTACTGCCGCTCGCGAATTGCTAACGCCCACCTCGGGCACTGTGAGTGCTCGCGACGCGGGTGCTAAGGAGATGGTCGTAGCCCAGGCTTCTGGCTCGGGAACTTTTGTCATCCCTCCACACTTGCATCCAATCTGCGAGTTTATGTTTGACAAAATTTCTCCCAACTCCTTCGGTGCCCTCCCCGAACCAAGCTCAGAAGCTCTCTCCACCGACATCGGGGTGAGATTGCTTCAGGTAACCATCCTCTTCCATTTATCGCTCTTTCTGCACTATCAATGAGATGGACTATTTTAACTCTCCTTTTTTCCTCCTATCTTTCTTCTTTTTTTTTTGTAGAGTCTAGATCTCACGCTTCGTGTCAGACGTGACATTGAAGCAGCTCGCCGCAGCGTGGAGGATGCGGAAAAGAAAAAGAAGACAATGGAAGTCGAGGTTTAAGGAAGGGACCGTCTAGTGAAGGCTCTGGAAGTCCAAATCGGCAAGCTGGACGAGGAAAAGCGGATTCTGCTTGTCAAGATTCAGGCCATGACTGATCGCTTTCAGTCATTGGATCTCCAATATGCGAAGCTCCAAGAACTCCACTCCAAGAGCGAGAAAGAAAAGTAGATCTTCCGCCAAGACAAAATCCAGCTTGAAGAACAGCTCAAGGACGCTCGGACCAAACTCGCGGAGGCCCAGCAAAAACTCAACCAGCTGAAGGATGACTCCATTCACTGGGAAGAGGAGCGGGTGGCTCTCGTTCAGATGGTATCTGACTAGGGTCCTCGCGCGGTCCAGGAGTTTCGTACTTCTCAACTTTATGACGAGGAGCGATATGAAGCGTATATCGCTGGTTGCGATTTTGCGGTCAGAGTTATGCAGCAGATTGCTCCGACCTTTAACGTTGAGGAGTTCGATAGAGTGGCTTTCGAGGTTGCAGCTAGAGAACGGGCTGCTGCTGAAAATGAAGTCACTGGGGCTACAGATGCTACTCCTGCCCCCGAGACTGGTCCGGAAGCTGAGAGTCGCGAGCCTGCGCAAGATGGGGATGACCAACCTTGACCTCACCACCTTCTTGCGTTATGTTTTTTCGATATTTTTTTTATATGTATACTTTTGAGAAGAAGTTTGTAACTTACTTGACCTTTTGGTCATCATTATAATGAACATCTGTTTCTTCAGTGTTGCGTATTCTCCCTAGTCTTCATCTTTGCTTTGTGTTAATCCCATGCTGACTCATCAGGGGATGCGACCCCTTAATTCGAGCACGAGCTACGCTGCTCGCATTTTAGGAGTGCGACCCTTTAGTTCGAGCACGAGCTGCGCTGCTCGCAGTTAGGGTGTACGACCCCTTAATTCGAGCACGAGCTGCGCTGCTCGCAGTTAGGGTGAATGACCCCTTACTTTGAGCACGAGCTGTGCTGCTCGCAGTTAGGGTGAACGACCCCTTACTTTGAGCACGGGCTGCGCTGCTCGTTTTCAACTCGTAAATAGGGGACTCAATCCGGGGGTCATATGACCATCCTGCGTTGAGATAGACTGGTCTATCGATTGAGATTTTGATTCCACCAAGGGTAGAAAATTGGTCAAGAGAGCACGTATGCCCTCTTCAGGGCTATTTTTAATCCATAGAATGGAGAAGTGACCAATTAGTAATAATTTCAACCCCACCAAGGGTAGGCAATTGGCCAAGAGAATGTATGTATTCTCTTTGAGCTATCCGAGTCCAAGTAAATGGAGTCGTGACCAAAAGATGGTTTTAGCCCTACCATAGGTAAGTGATTGGCCAAGAGAATGTATGTATTCTCTTCGGGGCTATTCGAATCCAAGTAAATGGAGTAGCGACCAAAATATGTCTTCAATCCTCAGTCCATTCAAGTATCGTTAAGAGTTACATTGCATCAAGGGAAGTACTGCAACAAATGTTCCATGTGCCAAGGGCGACGTACTGGTCTTCCTTGCATATCTTCAAGATAGTAGGTGCCGGGTCGCACAATTTTTGTGACTCGATACGGGCCTTCCGAATTCGGATCAAGTGATCGAGTAGAGACCCCAAGGTTTTATCTGAGAACCAAATCACCCAGTTGGAAAGCTCTAGGGCGTACTTTAGCGTTACGATAGCGAGCAATGCGCTGCTGATATGGTGCTACTCGCATCTGAGAGGCGATCCTTCGTTCTTCCGAGAGATCGAGGTGAAGTCGAAGATTTTCTTGGTTACTAGTAGGATCGTACTGCTCAACCCGGTAAGAGGGGATTTGAATCTCAACTGGTACTACCGCATCGATGCCGAATGCCAAGGAGAAGGGGGTTTCGCCCGTAGACGTACGAGCCGTAGTCCTATATGCCCATAAGACTTCTGGCAAGAGTTCCGGCCACATGCCCTTACACTCACCGAGCTTGGTTTTCAAATGATGCTTGATGATTTTATTCACTGCCTCGACTTGCCCATTTGCCTGAGGATGATATGGAGAGGTGTGGAGGTTACGTATCTTCCACTTTTCACAAAATTCGTCGAAGGCTGCGTTGTCGAATTGCGTCCCATGTCGGTAATTATAGTGTGGGGGAGTCCATAACGGCATATGATATTCCTTCATATGAACTTCGTAGTTTCTTTCTCCGTGATCTTGGCCAACGGTTCTGCCTCGGCCCATTTGGTGAAGTAGTCGACCCCTACTATCGCGAATTTGTTTTGTCCTTTTCCAGTAGGCAAGGGCCCTGATGATATCGACCCCCCATTGTGCGAAAGGCCAAGGGCTATTAACTGGAGTCATTTGCTCGGACGGTGCGTGAGGTATAGGAGAGTATCACTGGCATTTGTCACATTTTTTGGAGAATGCAATTGCATCTGCTTTCATAGTGGGCCAATAATATCCTTGCCTCATCGCCTTATATGCTAGGGATCGCCCCTTGGGGTGGTTACCACATGCCCCCTGGTGTACTTCATCTAGAACACGAAGTGCTTCTTCTAGATGAAGACACCTTAAATAAGGTAAGGAAATGCTCTTACATAACAATATTCCGTCTTGCAAGGTATACCTGGCAGCTCGAAGACGAATTTGTCTTGCAGCTTTCTTGTCCTCTGGTAAGTATCCGTCTCTGAGATAAAGGATGATGGGATCCATCCAGCATGGAGATGATTGTACCGATATTACTTGCTCAAGAGTCGCTTGGTCGATACTCAGGTTCTGACGATGCTCGATGGGGATCGAATGTGATAACTCAGATTCTGGTGCAGAGGCGAGCTTTGCCAGGGAATCGGCAAGTTGGTTCTTCTCGCGAGGAATATGAATTATTTCATAAGTCTTCAGTTTTGCAAGCAGGATGAGGACACGAGACTTATATAAGGCCATCCTTTCTTCTTTGGCCTCGACATTGAGCTGGGAGTCGCTATGAATTAACAGATTCTGAATTGCAAGGACAATGGCCAGTTCGAGGCCAACGATCAGGGCCTCATATTTTGCTTCATTATTTGAGACGCGAGAATCGAAACGCAGAGCATATTGGAGATGCGACCCGTCGGGAGCTACTAAAATCAGGCCTGCTCCGCTGCTAGTGGCCCGCGACGACCCATCCACGAAGAGTGACCAAGGAGGCTGGTCATTGGTTGTGGTATTATCATCGGAAGAGTAGGTGAATTCGGCGATAAAGTCAGCCACGGCCTGGCCCTTGACTGCGGTCCTAGGACAGAACGAGATATCGTGTTCGCTGATCTCGACCGCCCATTTAGTTAAGCGTCCGGAAGCCTCAGGTTTTTGAAGGACTTACCGTAGCGGATGATTTGTTGGTACTAGAATAGCGTGGGCTTGAAAGTATGGTCGCAGTTTTCGAGCTGCCGTGACTAAGGCCAGGGCCAGCTTTTCCATATCAGAATACCGAGTTTCTGCATCAACCATTGCTCGACTGATATAATAAACGGGCCTTTGCACCCCGGAGTCTTCTCTTATTAAAACAGCGCTAACGGCCATAGAGGACACAGATAAATAAAGAATGAGTTACTCATGTGCTACAGGTTTAAATAAAATGGGGGGTGCGCTCATGTATTGCTTCAGTTGTTGAAAGGCCTCTTCACACTTGTGGTGTCCATTTCCAATCAGACTTGGCCGTTGCACGAAGGAGTTTGAAGAATGGTAAGCATTTGTCAGACGCTCGCGAGATAAACCTGTTCAACGATGCGATACGACCAGCCAAACGTTGGACGTCCTTAAGAGTGGTTGGGGATTTCATTCCCATCAATGCTTTTACTTTTTCAGGATTTGCCTTAATTCCTCGCTGACCGACCATGAATCCGAGGAACTTTCTAGCAGATACCCTGAATGCACACTTTTCTGGATTCAACTTCATCTGATATTTCCTCATCAGATCGAATGCTTCTTGAAGATCAGGAAGATGATCATCTTCCACGATGCTTTTCACGAGCATGTCATCGACATAAACTTCCATATTTCTGCTGATTTGGGCAACGAATATTTTGTTGACGAGGCGCTGATAGGTGGCCCCTGCATTTTTAAGACCTAACGGCATTACCTGGTAGCAATATAATCCCCGATCTGTGATGAAGGCGGTATGCTGGCTATTAGGTGGATGCATCATGATCTGGTTGTAACCAGAATAAGCATCCATAAAACTGAGCAGAGCGTGTCCAGCTGTTGAATCGACCAACTGATCGATCCGCGGTGTTAGGAAGCTATCTTTGGGACATTCTTTGTTCAAATCTGAATAGTCGACGCACATTCTCCATTTGCCATTAGCTTTCTGGATGAGAACTACGTTCGCAACCCACTCTGGGTAGTCAACTTCTTTTATGAAATTGACCGTAAGCAGCTTCTCGACTTCAGCTTTGATCGCCATTTGCCTTTCTGCAGTGAAGGCACGTCGACACTGGTGTACGGATTTATACTTCGGGTCGATATTGAGACGATGTGCGATAACATTGGGGTCGATGCCTGGCATATCTTTATGAGACCAAGCGAACACGTCTTGGTATTTGGTGAGAAAAAGGACCAAATCTTCACGATAGACACCAGTTAAAGAGGATCCAATGTATACGACCTTGGACGAGTCGTCTTTGGTTAAGTGAATCGCCACTGTCTCTTCCCTAGGAGTTCCTGATTGAAGGGCGCTTTCTCTCGGATCTAACGAGGTGTTTGTTGAAGAGTTGGGCGAATCTTGTGCTATCACCATAACGGGTGTGGCTTGAGCTTTCTTTCGATCTTGTAGGGCTATCTCGTAGCAAGACCGAGCCTCTTTTTGATTTTCCTCGCACAACCCCAACACCATTTAGGGTAGGGAACTTGACGCATAAATTGGATGGGTGTAAGGCTGCCCCAACCTTATTAAGCGATGGCCGCCCCAAAATGGCGTTATATGCTGATTTACGATCCACCACGAGGAAGTTTACGAAGATGGTAGTCTTCGCTGGACTTTCTCCAAAAGTAACTGAGAGATCAATGCTTCCTTCAGGTGTTACCACCTCACCTCCGAAGCCGACGAGAGGAGACGAAACTGGTTTGAGTAGGCTTCTGGCTAGTGCCATTTTGTTGAAAGCCTCCAGATACAGAATATCCGCTGAACTACCTGTATCCACCATAATTCGATGAGTCAGATAATTCGATACCTTTAATGCGACTACGATGGAGTCTTCGTGAGGGAAGTGAATTCCTGCTGCATCTTCGAGGGAGAAGGAAATTGGAAGATGGTTGGCCTTTGACGCGCTGGATGTTTGTTCCAGCCAATAAATATGCTGGGGTTCTTTAGACGCCTTCCGAGTGTACGCTTTCCTTGAAGTTTGAGAGTCGCCCCCGCAAGCTGGTCCTCCGACGATGGTGCGGATTTCTCCAGTTGGCTCAGCGTCTTCTTGGGCAGTATGATGATGAGATGGTTCCTTTTGGCGTGGTGAGGCTTTTGCCCTTTCTTACGATCGATTTTTACGAGCGACATAGTCCTGGAGATGGCCCTTTCGAATAAGGGCTTCAATATGATCTCGTAGAGAGATGCAGTCCTGGGTTCTATGCCCGTGATCTTTATGGAAGTAACAGAACTTGCTCTTGTCTCTCTTCTCGGGATCGGATTTGATCTTTGCAGGCCATTTTACATATGGCTTGTGTTTAATTTCCATTAGAACCTTTTCATGAGAGCGGTTGAGGGGAGTGTAGTTATGATATTTACCAGAATAAGGTTTCTTGGGAGAACGATCGCGGTGATCACGATGATATTTTTTATCTGTAGAAGAGGTTTCCTCTGGCTTGCGTTTCTTACCCTGTACTCCATGGCGTGTCAATGCGACTTCTTCTGCATTGATATACTTCTGAGCTTTGGCTTGAAACTCTGCCATAGTTTTCGGAGGGCTTTTATCTAAGGCAAACCTGAATTTCTCGCTCGTTATTCTGGCTATGAGGGCTGTGAGACCTTTTTCTTCAGTATAACCTTCAGTTTGAACGGCTTCTGCAGTGAACCGTACTGTGAACTCCTTTATTGTCTCGCCATGCTGCTGTTTCAGATCCATTAGATGGGAGGCTGGCTTCTTAATGCGAATGCTTCCCATGAATTGAGAAAGGAATATCTCTGATAACTGTGAAAAGGAGCTGATGGAACGAGGCTTTAGTCCCCGGAACCACGTACGAGTAGCTTCCTTTAAAGTTAGGGAAAAAGCCTTACACATGATTTATGAGCCATGTCCCTCCAACTCCATAAGAGACCTGTATGTTTCCAGGTGTTCAAGAGGGTCGCCAATACCTGTATACAGGGTGATAATAGGTGTTCGATACTTTCTAGGTAACGGCGCTTCCATAACCTCGCTGGTAAAAGGGGACTCGGATTGATGTATCGCCGCTATGACGGCAGATGGTCGATTTGCCTGATATCGCTGTTCCATGACGTCAAAACGATCATGGATTCTTTGGAGATCTCCTTCCCATGGTAAGGTATAGCCTGACCTTTCGACGGTGGAGCCCTGAGGTTGAGACGTACTAGAATGTATGGAATGTGGAGGCAGCACAGGGGGGTGGTTGTCGAGTGGTGTTCGGTTTGACGGAGGATGATTTGGTTGAACCCGTGGTTCGTCCACAGAATGTCTGGAAGCCACCGGAATGGGTTGCGGTGGTAACCCCTCAGAGGGTTGTCTCTGCGGTTCGGGGAAATGCTGATCAAGCCGATTTGACAAGGCCTGAACTCCGGCATTTAGAGTTAGAAGAGTAGTTCCGAGGAAACGCAGAACGTCGTCTTGATTTCCAGAGGCCTCCAATAATGGATTCGTCGACGGCATATTTGGGGCTCCTTGAGGGATATTCGTCGAAATGGGGAGAGGGACAGGTACGGATTCCGTCTCATCGGGCGGAGGTGGTGCCTGCCTTGAAGTCGAAGGATGAACAACCTTTTTAGGAGGCATATCAGAAGGATTTTGATCAGTGGTTAGAACGATTGACTTTGACGATCAAGTCGTTTCCCACAGACGGCGCCAAACTGTTAACGTCAGATTTTGTAACAGGATCCTCCGGTTGTTCACCTTCTTTCCAACAGAGCCTTCCTCCGCCAGACCTGTAAGAAGACAGAAAGCAACTAATGGTGGCTGGTATCCAGCCATTAGCCCTCCGATGCTTAAGTCAGGCAAAGCAAGAAGAATAATAATCAGGTCAAACCAGGCTAGAGATTGAATATTGTGTACCTTTATCGTCAATAGAATCATCTATTTATACAGATCTCAATGATCCAGTCCGCTACGCAAGCCGTTAGGGTTATCCCTATTTCCATGGGATAAGAATCGTATCTCGATAACCCTTGAAGAAAGATGTAGTCAAAACATCCTAGACGTCTAGCCGATTACGTCTCCGGATATTCAAAACTAAGAACAGATATAAACCGAAACCGGCCTATACGGGCTGCTAGTACTATGAAACGAAGGCCATCTATGCTAAAAACCACGATCACTCAGATAGCGGGAGCTGCTCGAATGAAGAATACCCTGGTCGCATTTTGTATAAGCGACCCCTTTCATCGAGCACGAGCTTGGCTGCTCACATTCCAGATATGCGACCTCTTATCTCGAGCGCGATCCTGATTGGTCGCATTCAAGATATGCGACCCCTTATCTCGAGCGCGATCCTGACTGGTCGTATTCAAGATATGCGACCCCTTATCTCGAGCACGAGCTTGACTGGTCGTATTCACTATGTGCGACCCCTTATCTCGAGCACGAGCTTGACTGGTCGCATTCACGATATGCCCTCGATCCCTTACTTCTCGCTAGAGTATATTTGCCTACAACAGTGATCGTTTGTGTTTTCGTCACCGTCTGCATTGGACATGAACGTAACTGTATGCAATCCTTTTAACTTAGTCCCAACATTAGAAGTCTGAATTCGTGCAAATCTTCACTGATAGTGGTCACTGTGGTGGCTAACACTACCAGATCCAACTCCATGATTTTCGACTCAGGACTGCAATCATGTGTTCATATCCCTACTAAAATGGTGAACGTCTGTGTTTTCGTCACCATCTACATGGGGAACAAACACAACTGTATGCACTCCTTTAAACCCAATATTACAAGTCTGGAATTCTGAAAATCTTCACTAATTGAGGTCACTGTGGTGGCTAACACAATCAGATCCAATCCCACAAAATTTAGACTTAGGATTGCGCTTTAATCCTGCCCTCAATGGATTAACAATTATTAGTCTAATTTGACCCAATACATGCTAAAAATCAGGCCCATAGATATGGCCCAAAACATGCTAAAATCAGGCGCATAGATCTGGCCCAAAATATGTTAAAATCAGGCCCATAGATCTGGCCCAAAATATGCTAAAATCAGGCCTATAGATCTGGCCCAAAACATGTTAAATCAGGCCCATAGATCTGGCCCAAAATATGCTAAAATCAGGCCTATAGATCTGGCCCAAAACATGCTAAAATTAAGGAGGAAAAACAAGCCCAAAGGGTTAAAGCCCACAAGTCCAAATGGACAAAACTTAAGGTTAGGTCCGAAGATTAATAGGACAAACCCCATAGCTGATTTAATCGTCTTTAGGCCCTTATCATACGGCCCAAAAAATGTACTTTAGAGACTATAGGCCCATATGCAAAGGTTCATGACGTGAAGCATTTTTTTTATTTTTTATTTATTAATGTAAAGGGCCATAAACACACGGTGGGCCGCGTTCAAGGAATGCCCGGGGTTTTCCATATATAACCTATGAATGAATAGCTTGAGTTTAGCCACAAAAGGCCACTGCATGTGTTCTATAAGGCAGTTCAGATCCAGCCATTAGAAGACCTAAAGAATAGTCCAGATCTTATTCACAAGACCCACAAAAGAATGGTCTAGATCACAGAGACAAATACAAATATCTGTAGAGATATTCTCATTTACCGTTGTCAAGTGGAGTTAATGTAGACCACGTAATGTGGGGCTTGTATTTGCAACCTAGTAACAATGTTACTCTAGTTCCCTGGCCATGGAGTTTGGCATGTGGGACCCACTATAGCGTGATCAAACTGTTGATCTGGTGGGACCGGGCAGAAAATATATATATATATATATATATATATATATATATATATATATATATATATATATATATATATATCCATGGATGTTGAACTGTAAGTGAGCCTACTATATATTGCCAAGTCAGCAAGGCCCGTACTTATTCACAAGAAGCAGGCCCAGTTCGTTAGAGGAAGCCCAATCCACTAGCGATAGGCTTGGTTGGTGGAGGCAGACCCAGCTCAGGGCCCAGACCTTTAAGACAGCAAGCCCTAAAATACAGCAAGCCCTAAAAGGAGAGAGAGAGAGAGAGAGAGAGAGAGAGAGAGAGAGAGAGAGAGTGGAAAGTGGAAACCCTAGCCGCTGCCTCCTTTCTTTTCCCTTTCTCAACCAAAACTCCATGTGGACCTCCATCTGCCACCAACAACCTCTGTTGTCCCGTTGCTTGGTTATCGCCCAAAAAGGGCAACGAACTGCTGCCGGAATGCATGACTGCGGTGAACAGAAGAGCTGAGAGTCTGCCGCTGCTTTGAGATATGGATAGAAGAGGTGAACTCCACACCGGCGATAATGGCGGCCCAAGCCGCTACCATCACTGGATGCCGGTGGTGCATCTTCCACAAATCTCCAAATCTCTGTGATATGTCGCCGGAATCAATGGATGTTTATTACTGAAGTCCTTGTTTGGGCTGTCCATTAATTGACAAATTCGGCAGAGGTGCGTTGGATGCTCTGACCGACATTGCTCAAGGTAGGGGTCTTTAAATCCCATCATCTCATGCGATAGGGCAAGTCTTTGATTTTTTTTTTTTTTGGAAACTTAAAAGGGTTTTATCCCCTGTGCCGATTCTCTGGAATTCGGCAACCATTAATTCTAAATCCCAACAATTCTGGATGCCGGATTCTGATAATACTCCTATGCTCGATACAGAGGTCTGGCAATTAAAGCTCTTTGTTAATTTGAATGTTGCTATTAACAGAAGGTGTTACATACTGGTAAACCTTAATTTCAATGGGATTTGAACAGCTAGAAACTGAAAACGTTTACAGAATGGCGCCCATGGTACAAATTCTGTTCGCACAAATCCGACCCTAGGAATTCTGAAACAGATACTACAATATGAAGTGATCCGCCATACCGATGCACCGTAAGCTCTGATACCAACTGTAAGAATCTTTAGTTACGAATTCATAGGACCGTGTAGTGCATCGAGTATGTAGATTGAATAACTGGAATAAAGACTTACCTGTTTGGTGAGCCATCTCCTGTCTGAGATCTGGATCTTCCTTTCCTGGGATTGCTGTAGAGAAAACCTTAGATGGGGGTTGTTTTCATTGTAATCCCAGATTGGGGACCCAGCACCCTTTAAATAGGGTTTGTAGTGGGTGTGGCAGTGTTTGAAACCCACCAAAACACTGCCACCCTTGCTCCACACGAATTTGGCTATCAGGAATCCATGTTCAACTACAATACTGCCACAGGCAGTGTAGACGCGCACCCCCTCTTAATTCTGTAGATCACGACTGTAGTGGGGTCCACTGATCAGTCCATACATGAATCTGCATCTGTATTCAAATCTGGACCATTGATCAGTCGGCCCACTATATAGAAAACTTACAAATGTAGCTCAGGTAACCAACCATCAATGTGCCTAGGCAAAAGCCCATCCAACTAAGCAATCCGCAAATAGACAGGGGATGAAGATCCAAAAAGCTTACTGTCATAAAGAATGAAACAGAAAACTGATTCAAGTTAAGGGAGACGAAAAATACACCAGAAAACTGATTCATCTGCTAATAGATAGGGGATGAAGACCCAAACGCTCCAATCACTGGCACACCGGAAAGGCTCTGGATCGAGTATTGAGCCTCACATCAACATAATCTGGCAGGGAAGAAAAATACACGTCCACAATCGGGAGCGCGCTCCAGATCAGGTTGGTGAGTCTTGTAGTCGAAATTGTCAACGAACATGAGCCTCGTCTTTGCAGTTCCCAATCTCTCAACAAAATCACCTAAAAAAGAAAAGAAAAGAAAAAACCCCTAAAATCTAAGAACGGTAAAAAGAAGAAAAACTTATAAACCCTAATACTTGAATGCTCTACAGAGAACAAACCCCGAAACCCTAATCTCAGGAGAGAGAGAGAGAGAGAGAGAGAGAGAGAGAGAGAGAGAGAGAGAGAGAGAGACCTTCTTAAGGCTTGCTGGATTCAAGGCAGATCAGGCGGAAATCCGGCCAAATCGTTGGTGGTGATAATCGGAAAAGATTGTAGGATGATAAAAAGAGAGATGAGAGTGGGTTGCTGGAAGATAGAGAGAAGCTGGGGGATGTGAGGCATGGGTTTCTGGAAGATGAGAGAGAGAGAGAGAGAGAGAGAGAGAGAGAGAGAGAGAGAGAGGGATTGGCGTTTTAGGTTTTCTAGTTCCCTCCCTCGATCTGGAAAGTGAACTGGAATGGGTTAGGTGTTAACCGGCTAACATTTGTGGGTGTTACCCTTACCGTGTTGGGCCCACCTTGATCATTTTTTCTTATATCCACCGTCCATCTGTTTTTTCATATCATTATGGAACCTGACTCGAAAATCAAGTAGATCTAAATCTTAGGTGGACCTCACCATTGGCAAGTAAAGAAAGACCATTAAGAACAATTGTTAGTCATAATTACCAGCCAAATTTTCAATTGTCAGCTTTTACTAAGAAATTGTTTCCTCGGTAAAGTTAAGCTCAAAACATTATATTTTAAGCCACGAAATAACCCTTCATTACCCATGAAATTGGAATTTTGTCGGTATTTGTCACTTTTCGCAAGGAAAATTTTCCTTGGTAAAAGCAAAGTAAGTATTTACCCAAGAAATTTGAATTTCGTCGGGAAAAGTGTATTTTTACCTGCGAAATTCATCTCCTTGGTACAAATTTCCTAGGTAAAGGTCATTTTTCTTGTAGTGTGGGCAACGTGACTAAAACACATATAACATTGTGGCCCCCACTAGGGACAGCATGGATACACATGGTGGGGTCCATCGCGGGCCAATGGAATTGATTTGTAAGAGTGATGGGCAATCGAGGGCAAGAGTACCCACATGATGGATAGTTTGGGTCATTGAATGGATATATCCAGAAGAAAGCAAAATTTCATGTTGGTGACAGAGGTTTTTAAAAGATCGGATCTTCTTTTTGAACTCGACCCTCCAATGCCAAATTGACCATGGGAAGGGAATTAACCTGCCAAAATCCCTCTCACGTTTTGGAGTCACTTTGAATTTTAACATTAGTCATGCCCTTCTCCACACACACACACACACACACACAAAACTCTAGCTTCATTGGCCATGGTGCAACTAGAAGCAACTCCATAATGATAAAAGGAAAAGCGAGACTACTTAAATAATCTCTATGACAACCACCTCCTCCCCCACTCCCATGTTGGTTGTGGACGAATTGTTGAACTTAAGCTTTACCTAACCCTTGAGGGCCAGGTGCCAAAGCCTCGTTGCTTACAACACGAGATTATCCGAGATAAACAAATCTAGCCCCACTTTATCACCTAATCAACCAACTCTCAAATGAATCCAGATCCTCTGTTGGCTCCAAGGAGGAAAACCCTGCTTGGAGTCTTGTCATTAGTCCATGTCGTCACATAGGTCTACAACCATGTTACATGGTCAGTGCAACCTAGTCACACTGACATCATGCAGTGTGACGTGGTCCAATGAAATGTCTGCAACCATGTCACATCGTCAGTGCAACCTGGTCACACCGACATCATGCAAGTATGACGTGGTCCAATGAAAAGGCTCGAAGCAGGGAAACCCTGCTTGGAAGCCAACAGAGGATCCAAACTCCTCTCAAATATAAATGGTATATGAGGTTAGGTTGTTATACTTGGAATGAGACGCACCATTATAGGTTCACTCTTGGATATGATGTAGCATTATCCTTGGGCGTATTACAACTCCTAGATGTCTCAGCTTCTGGATAAAAATAGCTCAATGGATGAAAGCATTTCCATATATTTGCATAAGGCAATATGGAAATTGTACCCATGGGAAGGATATGTATTTCTCATATTAGAATTTTCTTATAAATATGGCCGTAGGTTTACTTACCAATTACACTAAAAGCTCCCAGCCCCATTTATCGTAAGGCCCGTTTGGATTCATTGAAATATAAAAGGGATCTTTACTAAAATGGCTTCAAGATATGGCCATTCCAAGAAAAGAGCCTCCTTTTTCAATTTTTACTTTTTAAAGCCCCATTGGCAGCTTTTAGTTAACTGGTTCATGGACCAAAATACCCTCACTGCTTTCGGAAGTTATGCCTGTAGTTGCTTTAGCTTGTAGGAGAAGCTTCCAAGCTCTAATCTCGTTGCAAGAGGTGGCCATAATGTAATAATTTGGTCCACTTTAAGGTAGATCCAACCTATTCATTCTCTTTATAGCCTAATATTTCAGTGAAAGTTCATTAACTTCAGCTTAACATGAGCTCTTTGTAGCCCAAACAAATGATAATGGTGGCTATTCACTTTCAACTATTTTCTCGTGGTATGGTTCACTTGATCTACAAACGTGGATCATTCTTTGGCCAATTAATGGCCTTTTATGAAATCCTGACTCCAATGGACTGAGTGAATTTGGCACATACCTGATGATAGGCCTCACAAACGGCATCCTTGTGGTGTTAAGGGTTAGGGTCAAGGTTGTCATGTGTTAAGGGTTGAGGTTTTCATATGTTAAGGGTCATGGGGCTTTGGACACCGTCTATGAGGCCCACCATAGGCTATGCGTCAAATCCACTCCGTCCATTATTGTTGAAATTTCATAAAAGATCTTGATACAAAAAATGAGCCACATCCACCAATCATGTGGACCACACCACAAGGAAATATTGATGGTGAATAACCACCGCTATCATTTGTCAAGTTTTGTGGCCACAAAGAGCTCATATCATCATGAGGTTAGCATCTTCTCAAATAAATGGTGGGCTACAAAGGGAATATGAATGGATTGGATCTGCCTTTCAATGGGCCTAATGACTAAGTGGTGATCATAACATATATCGAGATTAAAGCTACTAAGATTTTGTTGACACTCAACATGCGCTCTCCAGGCAAGGGCAATTTTGTCCCTTAACTTTCAAGTTATTGGTTAAAAAATAAGGCTTTGTAAAGAGAGGCCAATCACATGGAAATAGAATACCACCCAAATATAAATTAAAGAAATGTCATGAGGGTATGATTTTATTATTTATTTTTGTAAATTGTCTAAAAACATCATTTCCATTTCCTTCCGCTTTTTTTTTTTTTTTTTAAGATTCGTCTTTTTTTACGTTCTTGCTCATACTTAAGAACCATAATTTTCATGAAATTTAAAAAAAAAGAAAAAAAGAAAAAAAGAAAACAACCCTTTTATGGTTGCCCCACATTGTAGCGCTGCCACCAACTATCTTCAAACCACCATAAATGTTTTAACATGCCACATGTGCAACATGTACCGCCACTCATCTTTAGTTAGCCATGTTTTAATCCGCCGCATGTCCCAACCGCCTGTTACATATTTCACATGTGCAGCCATATTCAATCATCCCCCATGTACAAAATTTGCCACCACCTATCCCCCATGTGCAACATTTGTCACCACCTATCCCTTCATCTAGGTTTATGTGACCTTATAAATAGGTTGGATGACAAATAAACGATAGGGTGAGCCTTAAAGGTTTCAATGGTAGGCATCATTGTCCCCACTGTGCTATCCGTAGTGTAGTCCACTTGAGCTTTAGATCTGACTCATTTTTAAGGTCATGCACGAAAAATGATGTTCCAAAATGGATAAACAGTGTGGATGTAATACATAATATTGAAGAATTTAAATCCAGGTATATCGAACCACGGTAGTTGTTCACATGCATATCCATAGTGGAAAGTGGACCTGCCAGAGTGGTGTAATGTACTGTGAATATCCTATTCCAACTTACAGTAGCACTGATAATTATTATCCATTCACAACACACTACAGCTGTAACGGCAAATCCAAACGGGCCCATCTTCTTAGAATTTCCTGTACATATTCTTCCTTATTTTCCTTGTGACATACTATCACATAGGTCCTTGTGTGTCACATCACCTCTCCATTCACGTGTCACTGTCATATGAAAATTAGTTTTCACTCCACTACAAATTATGATTTGCACCCCTACTCAAGGGGATAGTAATTAAGCTAGGGATCCTCTCAAGTACAATGGAGACCGTTGGCCTGGGCCATGGGCCTCCTTGATCAACCATTGATCCTATCTCCGTAAGTATCTCTGCTCCCACTTGCAGACTTCTCTTCCTCTGTGCTTCAAGTGATGAAATGCAAAGTGGAGGTGGCAGAAGGACGTGATTGTGATTTGGGCATTGGAAGTATGGGATGCTGAGTCTAACAAACTGCTGACAAAATGACTAATGAGGCGTGGTATGATATAGGCAGTGACTGGCGATGATCATGACAGAGGGATAGGAGGAGAGCCTATTCAGAGGTCCCCAATATCAACTAATCAAATGGATACTTTCTAGATACATGGCCTCAAGCTAGTGTGACTTGGTTACGCACGGATTGTTCTGATGGTGTGAAATTCTTCTTTCTCCACACCATTTACGGTTGGCCCCACCAGCTGGACAATCATCCAACAATGTGGCTATGTGTGCCCCACTCAGTGCCTGGCACAAACCTGAGGACTGTGAATCTCCACTCACACAATGATCAAAAAATGCTCCAAACTCAAACACAAAAAATAGGAAGAGATTGACAGATCAATTTGAATAACAAACGACCAATGTTCTAATACAAAGAGCCTACCAAAAAAAGAAAATCAATAGGGATTATTATCTTCTCATTCAATATAACATACGATCTAAATCTTCAAATCTTTAAGCCTTGGGTGCAAGCCTAGCCTTGATCATCTGAACTGTGGCGGCGTCGGTCTTGAAAGATTTTGCAAGGATGACATTGTCGATGCCTGTGGCGAAGACAGTGTTGGGTGCGTTTCACACAAACCTTCGGATCTCGCCCCCCAATACACTAGAATTATGGACTATACTAATGCAATAATCAAGAATAAACATCAACCACACGAACACAAAGAGTTTTTACGTGGAAAACCCTCAAAAGAGGTAAAAACCACGGGACCTAGTCCAGATCAACAATCCACTATCTCAGGGAACTGTTACAACCGATCACAAGTACACACCGCTTGAATCAAACTTCTTCACCCACGCAGGGATGGATAAACTACAAGAGAATAGTAAAGGAGAAACGATCTCACCGATCCCGAGGATGTAGAAGCGCTGAGATGACCGTTGCGCAGAAGAATCCTTCTTCAAGCAACTTCTCCCTTCTACAAGCTTCCTCTTTCTCTCTCTTCTCTTTCTCTCTTCCTCTTTTTCTCTCTTTCTCACCTTGGACGTGTTAGCAACCCAATGGGATGCCCTAATCCCGTTTTGGAGCGCTTAAGTACCAAAAACGGAAGAATTAGAGCCATATTAGGAAACTGCGTACAAGCAGTCCACGGGCGCCCGGCCAACCAAAAAACAGTCCAGCGAGTAACTGAGAAAAAAACTGAATTTCGAGCGCCCGGACCAAACATGGTCGGGCGCCCGGTCAATTTGACCGTCGGGCGCCCGGCTTAGGCCATAACCTTCCAGCAGCCTTGCTGCCTATCTGGGTGAATTTCGGGCGCCCGGCCACTGAAGGGCCCGGGCGCCCGGCCACTCTCTGTCCAACCTCTCTCCTCTGTCAGTGAGGAGGAAAACTCCATCAAATCTCTCCCTTTCCGACTTAGGAGAAATTCACCTTCTTCAAGCCAGCTAGGTTTCTGCAAACCTCAAACTTGCCCTTGAGCAAAGTCTTAGTCATCATGTCTGACCCGTTATCGTCCGTATGGACCTTCTCAAGCTGTAACACCTTCTATTCCAAAGTATCCCTGATCTAGTGATACCGAATCTCTATGTGCTTCGACTTGGAATGCTGACTTGGATTCTTGCTCAAGTGTATAGCACTTTGGCTATCGCAATAGACCACGTGCTCCTCCTGCTTCAGGCTGAGTTCCTGTAGGAACCTCTTCATCCAAAGCATCTCTTTGCATGCTTCTGTGACCGCGATGTACTCAGCCTCTGTCGTCGACAATGCTACGACCTTCTGTAGCTTGCTCTGCCAAGAGACCGCTCCGCCTGCAAACGTGAACATGAACCCCGATGTAGACTTGCTGGAGTCTATGTCACCTGCCATATCTGCATCTGTGTAGCCTTCTAACACAGGTTTTCCGTCACTATAGCATAGGCTCAACCTGGATGAGCCTCTCAGATATCGCAGTATCCACTTCACTGCTGCCCAATGTTCCTTGCCAGGATTGGCAAGATACCGGCTGACAACACCAACCGCATATGCTATGTCTGGGCGCGTACACACCATAGCATACATCAAACTTCCTACCGCTGACGCGTAGGGTATCTTCCGCATCTCTTCCACTTCCGCCTTCGTCTTGGGACACTGCTTGTCGCTCAATTTGAAGTGACCATCTAGTGGAGTACTGACCGGCTTCTCCGCATTCATGTTGAACCGCTCTAGGACTTTCTCAATATACCGCTCTTGTGACAACCAGAGCTTCCTGCTGTTTCTGTCACGGGTTATCTCCATTCCTAGGATCTGTTTTGCCCGGCCCAAGTCCTTCATTGCAAACGACTTGCCCAACTCCTGTTTCAGCCTGTCAATCTTTTTTATGTCTTTTCCCATGATGAGCATGTCATCTACATACAATAGCAGAACTAAGAAATCACTATCTGAGAACCTGCGAGTGAACACACAGTGGTCCGACTCCGTTCTGTCATATCCATGCTTTAACATGAACGAGTCGAACTTCTTGTACCATTGCCTAAGAGCTTGCTTCAGCCCATACAAGCTCTTCCTAAGCCTGCACACCATATGCTCTTTGCCCTTGACTTCAAACCCTTCTGGTTGGCGCATGTAGATCTCTTCTTCCAGGTCACCATGGAGGAAGGCAGTTTTGACATCTAACTGCTCTATCTCCAGATCCATGCTAGCCGCCAACCCAAGTAACACCCGAATGGATGTCATCTTCACCACTGGTGAGAATATCTCCTCGAAGTCTATTCCTTTTCTCTGACCAAACCCTTTCACCACAAGTCTGGCCTTGTACCTTGTCTGTGAATTCTTCTGCTCATTCTTCTTTCTGAACACCCACTTGTTGCTCAGAGCTTTCTTGCCCTTAGGCAATTTCACCATATCATAAGTGTGGTTCTTATGCAAGGATTCCATCTCCTCTTACATAGCTTTCAACCACTCCCCCTTATGCTCGTCGGCTAGGGCCTCAGAATAGTCTTCTGGCTCTCCCCCATCTGTGAGCATAATGTACTCATGCGGCGAGTACTTCTTGGATGGATGTCTGTCCCTTGATATCCTCCTCACCTGTGGCTCAACAGGTGGATCAAGTTGGGGCTGCTCCCCCTGTCCATCTTCTATAGGGACTCCCTCATCCTCTGCACCTTGCTGTACTCCCCCGTCATCAGGCACCACGGGAGGAGTAATCGGATCCGTATCCTCCAGTTCACCTGAACTGGGTTGGGTCTTCTCTCGCTTTTCAATGTCTTCTATACACTGATCTTCAATGAAAACCACATCTCTGCTCCTGACGAGCTTCTTCTCGGTCGGATCCCACAACCTGTAATCGAACTTTTCATCACCGTACCCTAAGAACACACACTGCCTGATCTTCATATCGAGCTTGGACCTCTCGTCCTTTGGTACGTGAACGGATGCCCTGCATCCAAACACCCTGAGATGACTGTACGATGGATCACGTCCAGTCCACACCTTCTCAGGTACTTCTCCATTCAACGGGGCTGATGGAGACCTGTTTATCAAATACACCGCTGTGTGCATTGCTTCTCCCCAGAACATCTTGGGCAACTTTGCATGGGATAACATGCATCTGATTCTCTCTACTATGGTGCGATTCATTCTCTCAGCCACACCATTATGCTGGGGGGTCTTGGGAACTGACTGTTCATGCCGTATACCCAGTGACTTGCAATACTCGTGGAAGTCACCTATGTATTCACCACCATTGTCAGTGCGGATGCACTTCAATCATCTGCCTGTCTCCCTCTCGACCATAGCATGAAACAGTTTAAACACACCAAAGACCTCGTCCTTGGATTTCAAAGCATTCACCCAAACCCTCCTAGATGCATCATCTATAAATGCGACAAAATACAATGCCCCACCCAAGGTTTTTGTCCTCATAGGACCACAAACATCAGAATAAACCAAATCTAATGCATGTACTTTATTAGTATGAGAAGCAGTTTTAACAAAAGAAAATTTATGCTGTTTCCCAGATAAACAGTCAATACAGGTTTTGAGAGGTATACCTGTCACGTCTGGAAGGAGCTGCTTCTTCGCTAGTAGCTGAAGCCCTTTTTCACTCATGTGGCCTAGACGCCTGTGCCACACGTCAGTAGCTGAATCCTCCGCTGCGTTCAATTCACTCTTGCATACACTGACACTTGCCTTGTAAAGAGTGCAACACTTCTTTCCTCTGGCAGCGATCAACGAACCCTTGATGAGCTTCCAGCGCCCACCAGCAAACCGGCTTTCATAACCATCATCATCCAGCCTTCCCGTCGACATCAAGTTGAGGCGAAGGTCTGGAATGTGTCTCACATCCCTGAGAACTAATGTGCAGCTCACATCGGTCTTCAAACAAATATCACCGACCCCTACGATCTTCGAAACACCAGAATTTCCCATCTTCACTGTCCCATAGTCACCTGACTTGTAGCTTGTGAAGAAATCTCTGCGTGGAGTGGCATGAAACGAGGCTCCCGAGTCTATCACCTAGTCGGTGTCCTGACTCGAAGCCGTGAGACAAGTATCGTGATCTGCCGAAAGAATAACAACAACGTCACCATCTGAGGCGACTGCAGTAGAATCTGAATCATCTTCCTTCTCCTTTCCTTTACCCTTCTTGTCACTCTTCTTCTTGTGACATTCATGCTTATAGTGGCCATTCTTGCCACAATTCCAGCATTCAACATCTTTCCTGGCAACTGACTTGCCTCTTGATTTATCATCCAACCATTGTCTAATGAACCCCACCGCCTTCCGGTCCACTTTCTTCCAATCATCATCTGACATATCCTTCGTCTTCACCGATATGCCTAGAATTGGAGCATACAAGTCCTTGCAATAGAGCAAGTCCTCCATCTTAGCCTTCCATATGGTCCAGTTAGAACCATTGAGGCTGATCATCCTTGATGAGCCACCTTCCATAATTTAGAACCGATCCCACACCGTTCAAACAACCTGAACTCTCTGATACCACTTTGTTGGGTGCGTTTCACACAAATCTTCGGATCTCGCCCCCCAATACACTAGAATTATGGACTATGCTAATGCAATAATCAAGAATAAACATCAACCACACGAACACAAAGAGTTTTTACGTGGAAAACCCTCAAAAGAGGTAAAAACCACGGGACCTAGTCCAGATCAACAATCCACTATCTCAGGGAACTGTTACAACCGATCACAAGCACACACCGCTTGGATCAAACTTCTTCACCCACGCAGGGATGGATAAACTACAAGAGAATAGTAAAGGAGAAACGATCTCACCGATCCCGAGGACGTAGAAGCGCTGAGATGACCGTTGCGCAGAAGAATCCTTCTTCAAGCAACTTCTCCCTTCTACAAGCTTCCTCTTTCTCTCTCTTCTCTTTCTCTCTTCCTCTTTTTCTCTCTTTCTCACCTTGGACGTGTTAGCAACCCAATGGGATGCCGTAATCTCGTTTTGGAGCGCTTAAGTACCAAAAATGGAAGAATTAGAGCCATATTAGGAAACTGCGTACAAGCAGTCCGCGTCGGGTCGGGCGCCCGGTCACCAGACCATCGGGCGCCCGGCCAACCAAAAAACAGTCCAGCGAGTAACTGAGAAAAAAAACTGAATTTCGGGCGCCCGGACCAAACATGGTCGGGCGCCCGGCCGGGTCATCGGGCGCCCGGTCAATTTGACCGTCGGGCGCCCGGCTTAGGCCAAAACCTTCCAGCAGCCTTGCTGCCTATCTGGGTGAATTTTGGGCACCCGGCCACTAAAGTGCCCGGGCGCCCGGCCACTCTCTGTCCAACCTCTCTCCTCTGTCAGTGAGGAGGAAAACTCCATCAGACAGTGCCTGGAACAGACACCGTTCCAGCATTCGCACTCCCGAAGGCCGAGACAGCAACCGCTAAATCTTTACCATCACTATTGTATTGGTAGTGTACAAGTCCCTTAGGGAATACAAACATGTCACCCGCCTGGAGGTTCTGTGTGTAAAGTTTGCCAGCCGTGTCAACAAACCCCACCTCCAGAGACCCTTCCAAGAGGAGCAGGAGCTCGGCAGAACGGGGGTGGGTGTGAGGTGGGTTTACTGACCCAACTGGGTATTGTAGAACTGCGAACGAGACGCTCTGACCATTGAGGGCCAGGAACTCAGCCATGCTCGCTTTCATGACCTTGAATGTTGTGGGTGGGTCTGCATCTACAAGTGGCCGGAAGCCAGTGTAGGTGAAGAAGTTACTGTACCTACTATGCTAACATTTGTGGAGATTAATAAGTCAGAAATGATATCCGAATCGCCGGCATTTGATGTTCGGGCAATGGCTAGAATTAGTACCACTAGGAAGGAGCTATGCTTGAGTGTGTCAAAGGCCATGGTACACGACGTTGGTATTTGTGTTTGAATACAAATCTAATGCAAATGGGATTTATAACCTACTTAGGACTTGTTTTGGCGTTCTTTCGGTTTGGATGTGTAGCAATCATAGTACGAAATAGTATTTATAGGAAGGTTTGGAGGATTGTGAAGAGATTTTCTATTATGCAGGCCTATGTAAGCCGGCAACAATCGATGGAAATTAGAAGATTATCTGTGCCTTGCTCATGTCTCTTTCATATCAATGTTACTTGCGAAGATACGCGGAAGCTTTGTAAGGTGGACAGCTAAGTCCTTTGATAGTTCTCCTTGATTTTATCATTTTTTGTGTGAGTGATCTTAACCATCCATATTAAAGAAGGTTAATGATCAGATTGTAACGACAGTTAGATTGGTGTGATATATGTATGACATTCCATGAAACCTGTGCTGGACCTAATAACATTGTCCAGTCTTTACATCCGTCGATTGGATTATGTAAGTGTCCCAATGCAACTACGAGCACCATATATAACCTACTGCTGTCTTAGAGCACTGGAGCATTTTTCTCTCATTTTTACATGGGTGGCAACAGGTCGGGTTCAACCCAAGCAGGCTAAGAATTCTTGCCCAAACCTTACCCATGACCCATTCCATTCCGGCACGATCCTATTATTTACGTGTAATACTTGAAAATTTTAATGCTAGTGTAGGTAGCATTACACGAGTATAGTATATACCCCAATTTGAGCTTTTGCTTTTAGGACAATGAGCCTCGGATTCCTAACCAGTTGAAATCATAATCTATCAACCCCTCTCCCAAGTACATGCACATACACACCCCTCCATTCATCTCAAGCCTACCTATCATAATATACTTGATCTATCACCGATCAAAACCATTGAAAGTACTCACCATGGATCTATTAAATTATCCAATCGTTCAATTCCAATCTGGGCCATCGTATTATCTCGAAATTGATAAAGATCTAATCTGAAACTTCTACACTTGATCATTTGCAATTCTAAACCATCCATCATGACCCTAATACCTTGATCAATATTTTATACAGTTGAAGTCGAATTTCAATGGAAGAAAACACACCAAAGATCACCCAACCCAATTAAATTGTACAATTAATAACCTATCTTATAGAACATGTGATCATCCATTGTTCGCTCGCCTCAAGTGTAAGGTTGCGATATAGTAATAATTCTCGGTGAGATCGAGGTCGATCCTTAGGAATTGTCATAAAAATTATAAACTACGTAATTATGATGGATTAAATTCAGAATTATATTAATGGATAGATTTTAAGAATACAAAACTATATACTTTAGACCTAAATCAGGAAAATAAAACACTGGAGCATCAAGGATCCACTTATAATCATCAACAATGCTAATTCAACCATTCAAGCCAATAACTCAATTGGAATCGGAATTCTATCTCTATCCAATTAAAATATGGAGCAATCAAATCATCATAATATATCTAATATGGATGACTATTGATATGGTTCTCTCATACCAACTAAGGCATTGGGCGTATCCAATCACACAACTCAATCATTCACAAAACAAGAGAGATCACATTCATTGTTCTTCCTCAAGTCTTGTCACTAGATTTGATTTAGAAGCATGAATTGAACTTCAATTGAATTAAAATTAATACATAAACATTTATCTTAGATCAAATCAAAAGATAAGAACTCCTAATTTAGTTCTAGATAAGCACTTAGAAAACTTAAGTTGTAAGATCTCCTAGCATCCAACATATTATGATGGATCTAAGATATCTACAACCCAAAATTCTATCAACAACACCCCATTAAGCAATCTTAGTAAATCAAAATATCTCATGTAAGCAAAATTACAAGAGAGAAAATTAAACTAAGAATATTAACTTTATTTCAAACTTAAACTAGAATTTTTTTTCATTAAACTCAAAAGTACTTGAATTAACTTAAACTAAGCATTGTAAACAATTATAAGTTTCACCTCTTAGCCCTACCTAAGAGGTTTAGCTAACCATTAATAGGTTAAACTAAAACACAAAGGAAAATTACTACTATAAAACATAAAAAAAAAATTCAGATTTGGAGGAGTTGCAGACGCTTCACAGTGATCATCTTCACCTCCCACGACTTCCAAGCATTTTATGATGATTTTAGATCCACCCATAGGTGTCCTTTTATAGCATTAAAGCTCCACTTCTTTAGAAGAATCGAAAAACCACAGAAGACTTACGCAGTTGTGCAAGAATTTTCGAAACTTCAAGCTGAAGTTACTGATTGTGAGAGGCCGACCGGTCGGACTGGTGTGCTGGCTTGTCCAGCGTGCACAGAGGGATTGCTGCCTTGTGGCCGACCGGTCATGACTGATCTGACCATTGTTTGCATCACTTTCTTTCTGTCTCTCCTCTATTTGCTTCTTTCTTCTTCTCTTGGCCCATCTTCTATTATCATCAAATGACTTCTTTAATGTGGTCTTTAGTCATCAATTAGGTGAAGTCTTTCTCTCATTCCTACAATCACAAAACATACATTAGATATGTACTTCAAACAATCAAACTATGCATAATGAGTGATGAAATGGGGTTAGAACATGCACAATTCAAAGCTCAACATCCATCAATTGAACCAACTAACCATCAACCCAATTCGATCCAGCCATCCTTTTTGTCCATCTTACAAACCCAACCATCCATATTTACGTATCATCTATCCCAATTGTCAATCAACAATCCCAATTGCTCAATTCATTGGTTAAGATAGCAAAATCCATCTATGTCCATCACCTAAAGATCAAAATTGCTCATATATTAGGTCCTTCTTCTTAATAGTCTCCGCCATCAAATATACACCATTCCTCCATTAGCCTAGGAGACTTTTAATGGCCAGCGACCTCTACATACTACTTTCTCTCGAGCCACCCACCAAAGTCTTGGATCTGCTTCATCTACGAGCTTTACCCTAACATTACCTTATTTCTCATAAACGTCACGTGGACCCCACCTAGCCCCGCTATAAATTTGCATGTCCGCATGCAATCCATAAACCTCATCCGCTGAAAACAACTCCTGCTCATGTCTCTCCTCTCCAACTTCTCTCTCCCCTTCCGTCATCAGTTGTAGGACCCACCATCAATCCATATTGTTCATCCGTCTCCCAGTGAAGCCTTCCCAAGCTAGCATCCATTCCTTGCAGTTCCTATCATGTGGCCCACCTGAAATTCAAATCTATCTCATTTTTAAACAATGGTTGATCATGACCAGGCGAACCTAATGAATGGATTGGACTTCCGTGAGCATTATAGTGGACCTCACCTAGCTTTTCCCAGGATTCCGTGAGCAATCCGCATCCGTAAGCTTCTCATGTCGAACCTGCTTTTGAAGAAAAACTTCCCTTTTCAGGAAACTGTGTTGAATTAATGTACTTTAGGTAGATACATTTATGTGTTCTAATACATGTACTTGTACTTTAAGTATGTACATGTACTTTATGAGATACATGTATTTGTTCCAATAGATGCATGTATTCATGCCTAGGATTTTGTGAGAAGGTGCATGTCTCATTATTGAAAAGGTGCATGTTCTTAGTTTTTTTTATGCACTTATTAAGTAGCTTTTATTTCTTGAATGTATATAAAAGTTTATAAACACGGTGTATGTATTCATCCATTAATTGAACCAACTGACCATCAACCCAATTCGATCTAGCCATCCTTTGTTGTCCATCTTGCAATCCCAGCCATCCATATTTACATGTCATTTATCCCAATTGTCACTTAACAATCCAAATTGCCCAATTCATCGGTCAAGACAGAAAAATCCATCTATGTTCATCACCTAAAGATCAAAACTATTCATATATCAAGTCTTTCTTCTGAATAGTCTCGACCATCAAATATCCACCATACCTCAATCAGCCCAGGAGAATTTTAATGGCCAGCGACCTCTGCCTACTACTTCCTCTCGAGCCACCCACCAAAGTCATGGATCTGCTTCATCTTCAAGCTTTACCCTAAAATGACCTAGAAAAACAGTTGGAAGGAATGGATTTCTCATAAACGTCACGTGGACCTCGCTTAGCCCCGCTGTAAATTTGCATGTCCGCATGCAATCCGTAAACCTCGTCCACTGAAAACAACTCCTACTCATGTCTCTCCTCTCCAACTTCTCTCTCCCTTTCCGTCATCAGTTGTAGGACCCACCATCAATCCATATTGTTCATCCGTCTCCTAGTGAAGCCTTCCATGGTTAGCATCCATTCCTCGCAGTTCTTATCATGTGTCCCACCTGAAATTCAAATTTACCCCAGTTTTAAACCATGGATGATCATGACAAGGCGAACCTAATGAATGGATTGGATTTTCACAAACATTATAGTGGACCCCACCTAGCTTTCCCGGGATACCATCAGCAATCCGTGTCCGCAAGTTTCCCGTGCCGAACCAGCTTTTGAAGGAAAACTTCCCTAATCAGGAAATTTGAGCTTGTATCAACAGTTTGGTTGTTATTGTGCATTGGAATGTTCCGATTTTATGACTGAGATGTAGAGACAAGGATGACTCGGCTATCTCTAAAAAAGAGAGCCATGGTATCTCACAACAAATGCCTAACTTCTCTTCTAAATGTCACCAACTTTTCTTGATAGTGTACTTTTTCAATTTGCCAAACGATCACTAAAGAATTTGTTTCTAGGAAACAAAATTCTTGAGAATGAGTTGGGAATGTAATTTTGTGGAATCCATAAATTGTGTTTAGGTGCTGAGAATGAATTCATACAAATTATATTAGGTAGTTAAAAATGTTTGGGAAGGTATCCATTTCCTTAGAATTTGCAGGCAAACATATAAGAAGGAATAAAACACAAAAGATGGAATCGATCTTTGAATGGAAACTGTTTCTAAGCTTTCCAAGGATCCCCAAGTAGGAATTTATGCCTACTTATAGATTCCATTTTTAGATACTTATCCAGGTAGCCAAGCATGTTGCGCAGCACACCAACAACACCGGTGAACCGAGATCCAATCTCCAGTCTCACCCACAAACGATAAACCGGAAGAAATAATAACTAGAAGTAGAATTCAGATAAACCAACAATCCACAAGACAGAATTTACGTGGAAAAACCCCAACAAGGGTAAAAAACCACGGGTGTAAACTTCTACTATGAAGAAAAATGATCTTACAAGCAATACACTTATCTTCTCCTATACTCCCATGCACAGAGATGGCCCTTTTACTAATCATCTGGCTTATTTTTCACCTTGGACGTATAGAAACCCTAATCTCGGATTACACCCCTTTATATAATAAAATCAAAAATTACAACTCAAAATAGGAAACCCCACACGTTGGTTCGCGGCCGGTCAGGCGCCCAGTCAGATTAGGTCGGGTGCCCGCCCATTATAAAGAACGTCTAGCGAGTGATAGGCTAAATCAGCCGATTATCGAGCGCCCGATCACTTTGATCGTCGGGCGCCTAACTATTCACAGAACAGTCCAGAGACTTATGTCTGAAAACACATGAATATCGGGCGCCCGGTCCTCAGACCATCTAGGCGCCCGACCATGCCTGGGTGTGACTTGGCTCCACACTCAACAATCTCCCACTTAGAGACACATCACCATATGTGTCACGCTCCAAATTCGGTTCCCGACGTCCATTCGCTGTAACCCGAATTCAGAGGTGGCAGCCTCTGTAGTACCCCGATCTCGGATCCTAACCCCACATGCCAGGTTCCGATCCTGGGATACCACAAGGAGGATTTTAGGGTCTGAATTTTTTTTTTGAAACATGAGCATCACCATATGAGTACCATCAAAGACAAACACAATATTTCCACTAAATCATTTCATTTACATACAGTATTGAAAGGTAAATACACAATGTGTAAATATAAAAACTGTGCACAATCCGGCACCTCCTGCTACTGCACTCCTAACTCCAACTCAACGTTGCTGATATACTCTGGTAGAATCTGCAACGTAACAAACGCGCATAAGCTTCGAACAAAGCTTTGTGAGTGCGTGTGTGCGTGCACAATGCGTATGACAAGCATGATAAATATCAGAGTACGCAGTAAAGCATGATGAGAAATCTAGACCAAAACTTAGCCTAATTAGGCTACACGATCATATGATATGAATAACCAGCCTACAACGGCTATGCAAGCATGCAATACAGATAACCAGCCTACCAAGGCTATATACTCATACTATGCGATGGCCTACAGGGCCTAATGTCACATATAATGATCCAATGCATGTATGCAAATCACCACCTCTAAGTACAGTGGTCCAGATACGAACAGTCATAACGCAATCACGTAAGCAATGCAGGACTCGGAACTGGTAGCTCGCCCAGGCTTACAGCCCCGCCCACATCACACCCGCCCACATTAGGACCGTCCAACACCATACAGTGATACCAATACCATCTCTGAAACAGAACATCACCGGGGTCTCACAGACCTCACTACTCACCAGTAGAATGCCAATGCCTATTTGGTGCAATAGCGGACCTACTCACAGCTGGTCAAACTCAACCCCCTTTGCCAACACTCTTCCGGCAGGTTAGGTCAGACCTCCTTCCAAACTGACCACGTGCAGTGGAAAACACCGCCGTTTGGTATTCGGCATACTGGTGTATGATTAAACCACCCGGTCCTTGAATAGAGCACCCACCTTGGTACCAACGGGTTTAGGGACTTTCACCCAAGGACATCTTTGGCATCCAGTTTAAAGATCACATATTTTCGGTGTTCTGCAAACCACGATGGAGCTGTGGTTGCAACGTAGTAACCATGCTATATGCGGCACAAGCAGACGGTGCGAAATGCAACCATGCATACAAACGTGAGACTACATGCCCGTGCAAGTCTCCAAAGAGCACCATAAAACTATAAGGTCTCAAACACAATGTCACCGTCAGCTGGTAATGAACTGCACGACAATCACGGCCGATATGGCCGGTTGATACAAGACAATCAGATGAGCCAAGCATTCATGATGCATGAGTCAAGTATACAATATGAGTGCCAACAAGTAGTCCATCTACCACGATGGCAATAAATCAATCTAGTCCAACCTATTTGAGATATGATTAAGATGAGGGGACACATATGAATGATCGAGTCATAGTGCGGGATGTCGCTAGCCAGGGAATCTCGCACCAAGGGCTACAAGGTATGCTAAGCTATTCCTACCATACAGTGTAAGTCAGGATGATAGATTCTTGTCCTCGAATAGTCCCATACCTATTGGAGAGGTTTGCGATAGAGAGCACGTGAATTACATTTGCGCGACTACATCTCGAATGCTTTATGAATGCATTTATGCCCTAGTGGTCCCCAACTAACAATGGTGATTCGGGATGCATACTCATTACACATGCATAGTGGTCGTCAAAGCATATATTATATAGATCGCATAAGAGTATTCCAAATAACACTACGTGTGACAACAGACATACTAAAAATAGCATAAAAAGATAATTCACTTATAATACAAGCAAACATAAAGAGATAAGACTCTAAATGGATGGTATACAACAACACGGATGGTCCAACAACTGAACGGTGTGGATTAACCTTCAACACTCAAATAACCCAAATGGAAAGAAAATGATTGAATACACTACCGACACATCAAAGGTAGAACCTACTTGAGCGGCAAGAGTGGAATACTCAAAATCATGTCGAGACCCATAATCCTGTAGTACAGTGGAGATGAACACAATAATGGTCCGTAAAAGGAATGTCATAGAAGGGGTTGCAAGATAGACATGTCATGACAGAGGATCGATTATAAATGGTAGGGTAATCTGCGATAGATGGTCGATACAATGAGGTCCAAAAAGGGACAACAGGTCTAACCTCATACTACAAGATAGGCTCCATATAATGGATGGCCTAGATGACATACGAACGTCGAGGATGAGCCCCATACTCGTCCTATAGGTAAACGGACGGTGTGGATGAGATATACACAATATGGTAGTCTTTAATAGTTGGGTACAAGGGTAGAAGGGGTGAGTCATATGAGTATACAAGCTGAGTTACCAAGATCAATCAACATGGTGAGTAAACAAGGTGGGTCAATAAGGCAGGTTGACAAGGCGGGTCAACATGGTGAGTTAACGAGGTGAATTGACAAGACGGTTCAACAGGGTGAGTTTAAGAAGGTAGCCCTGTGACTTGGATCAAGCAAACTCTAAGGATGACCTTTCAATAAGGGTTTACACAACTAATCATCAAGGTGGATCCACGGGATGGACAATGCGGTCATTCGAACACACACTAAGGTGGTCCCAAAGCCATCCTGTACATAACATGCTAGGGTCCATTTATTTGGATGGTTTGGATCAAGCGCAAATTTAAGGCGGTCCTAATGGATGGCTAACATACATATCGCACCATAGTTAGCCAATGGCTGACGTGGATAGAACACATGCATAACAAGGTGGACCCGTGGTTGGGTATAACCGCACAAAGGAGTGGGGAAGCCACATACATCAATGGGCCACAACAGTTTGGGATCAACCCAATATTTGTGCTTTCCCACTAATCAAGTGAGATGGCAACCAAACACCATGGTGGGGCCCGCACACCACACGAGTGGAACCCCACCCATAGCTGGGTGACTTATGAGCAGGAAGAATGGCAAATAAACATAACAGACGGGTCCTATAAAGTTTCCAATGGTAGGCATTCAATCACCCTTACTTCCTACATGTGGCCCACCCAAAACTGGACCTCACGCCCCGGCCAAGGTGGACAACAATGTATACAACACATCTATCAAGGTGTATCAAGGTGGGAGCCCAAGATGGGCCCCATGGCCTTTGGTTGGATGGAAAATTAAACATTACAATGGCCCCAAGGAAGGTTTCAAAGGTGGGCATCAATGACCACTGTTTCCTACAATGTGGTCCACCTGAGGTTTGGATTTACCTCATTATGAGGGCCCCTGGCCCTAAAATAATATGAAAAAATAGATGGGCGGCATACATAAAACAGATACATCGTGGTGGGACCCACAGAGCGTAGCACCCAAATGGGCCCCAAGAATTTTGAATCAAACTAATATTTTATTTTCTCCTTCATCCATATACATGTGATCTTACGATCAGGTTGAATGACAAATAAACATCACTGTAGGGCCTAGGAAGGTCTCAATGGTGGCAATCATTATTCCCACTGTTTCCTGTGACATGGCCCACTTGAGGTTTGGATATGCTTAAATTTTGGGCTCAACCACTAAAATGAGCTGGAAAAAAACATCTGGACAGAATAGATAAAGCAAATACATTCTAGGTGGGTCCCACGAGTGGGCCAGCCGCTGGACAGCCCAACCAGCCCACGGCCAGCGCCCCTTTCCTTTTTCTTTTTCTTTTTCTTTTTCTTTTTTTTTTTTTTAAATGATCTCATCAAGTGGGGCCACAGAAATTTTTGATCAAGGTGGTATTTTCGTTTTCTCTTCTTGCACACGTGTGTGGAGTTATGAACAGGTTGGATCTCAAATAAACATCATGGTGGGCCATAGGAAGGTTGCAACGGTAGGGTCACTGTCCCTACTGTTTTCGGTGGTGGGGCCCCCCTTGAGACTTGGATCTGACTCAATCTCGGGTTCATGCCCTAAAATGATCTCCCCAAATGGATGGACGGTGCGGATACAGCACATGTATCATGGTGGGACCCACGAGTGGGCCTCAGCTGGCAGCACGAGCCAGCGTCCGTGGACGCTGGTACGCCCAGCGCCCGGACGCTGCCTCTTCTCGTTTTCTTTCTTTTTTTTGTTTATTGCACTCATATCATGTGGGGCCCACATGGGACTGATCCACTCCGTTCATCAGGTTCCCTAACTCATGAGGGACCTAACAAGCCCAATATTAGGTATGTTACGGGGTCTACAAACATCAGTGTGGGCCGAGGCAGTTTCGACAGTGGACATCATTCACCCCACTGTTTCATGTGGTGCGGCCCACTTAAGAATTGAATATGCTTCAGATTTGGGCCTTAGCCCTAAAATGATATGGGAAAATAGATAGACGGTGTGGATACAACAAAAACATCAAGGTGGGTCCCACGAGTAGGGACCCTATTCCAGCGGTCCTGACGCTGGACGGTTCCAGCGTCCCAGACGCTGTGAACGTCCAACGTCTGGACGTTGTTTTGCTTTCTTTTTTTTTCTTTTTCTTTTTCTAAGTTTATATCAGGTGGGGCCCACTTAGGGAAAATCCAATCCATTCATTGGGTTTCCCAGCTCGTTGGGGACCTAATAAGCCCAATATGAGCAGGTGGAACGGTCTACAAATGTCACGGTGGGCCCAAGAAGTTTTGACAATGGGCATCCTTGCCTCCACTGTTTTCGATGGTGTGGTCCACCTGCAATCTGGATCTGCTGCATTTTTTATGTCCAGCCCTAAAATGGGCTAGAGAAACAGATGGACAGCGTGGATTACATACATGCATCAAGGTGGGTCCCACGAGTGGGGACCTGCTTAACGCCCAAAAGAACTTGCCCTGCTGGGCAGCAGCGTCCTCTGGACTACTGTCTGTCCAGCGGGTGAACTTTCTCCCCTTTTTTTATTTATTATTATTATTTATTTATTTATTTATTATTATTATAAGGAGGTGGGGCCCATTCATGGATGATCCAGCTCATCCATCTCATTGCCCATCACAAGGTGGGCCCAAGGGAAGAAAATGAAAAGTAAACGAGAAAAAAAGGGGGGAAGATTGCACTCCCAATGATGGTTGGACGGTTGGATTGCCGATCGGACGGTCCGGATGATGATCGGGGTCCTCCAAGCTAGATCTCCTCCTTCAATCTCTCTAACTCTCTCTTTCTCTCTCTTGATCTCCCTCTAAATCTCTCTACTTCTCTCTCTTCTTTCTCTTCTCTCTCTTCTATCAAATCTCTTTCTCTCTCCTTTCTCTTGCAAAATAGGAAAATGAGAAGGCCACACCCCCCCCCCCCCCCCCCCCCCCCCCGGTACGTATGGCTCTTGTATGGGAAGAGGGGGGTGCATGATGTAATGATGATGATGATGGGAGATGACATGGGAGGAATGGGTTGGAGTTGACTTTGGTGAGAGAGGGATGGGATAGGTATGGTGTGTGTAGGCTAGGGTAATGATAGGGGTATGGGTGAGGGTGATGGTGATTGATTTGACATGTTGTTGGGATTTGTGCAAGTGGGGCCCACGCCACACGCGCGTTGCGCGGCCCACCTCGGATTGCTCAAAAGTACGCATCTCACACACCGGGTATCGCAATGGGGCGTGCCGCGCGGCATTGGAATCGTGGCGCCCGCGCGGTCGCAAGGGTACAAGTCTTAGATCATTGCGGTACTAAATTAGGGTCGCGATCAAGGCTCGCTAATCTAGGTCCGTCCGGGACGTACCGGTACCGGAAACTAATCGTACGGAGGGCAATTCAGGGTATGGGTCTTACAATATGATCCTTCGTCTTCTACATCCGAAGTGCACCACTTCCCCGTCTTCAAGCTTGAAGACCAATCAAAACTAAACAGAGCTTCAGTTTCTCCCGTGTGACCGCTTTGGTCAACATATCTATAGGATTCTCACTTGTATGGATCTTCTCCAAAGCAATCGATCCATCATCCAGTAATGAACGTATGAAGTGATATTTGATGTCAATATGCTTGGTCCTCGAATGAAAAGCTGAATTCTTAGCCAAGTGTATTACACTCTAATTGTCACTGTACAGCTTGCAATTTGCTCGCTTCTTCCCCAACTCTTCCATAAAACCTTACATCCACACCATCTCCTTGTACACTTCTGTAGCTACAACATATTCTGCTTCCAGTGTATTGATGGATATTATCTTTTGTAACTGAGAGACCCAACTGACTGCAGCACTACCCAGGGTAAAGGCATACCCTGTAGTGCTCCTTCTGCTGTCGATATCCCATGCTAAATCTGAGTCGACGTAGCCTTGTAGCTTGATTATCGATCCTCCACAACATAGCCCTACATCCACAGTACCTACCAGGTATCTGAGGATCCACTTCACAGCTTCCCAATGTTCATTCCCGGGGTTGTTCATGTACCTGCTAACAACTCCCACTACTTGAGCAATATCTGGCCTTGTGCTAACCATAGCATACATGAGGCTCCCAATAGCTGACACATAAGGGACTTTAGCCATGTAGTCCCGTTCTTCCTGCGTCTTAGTTCCTTGTTCCTTAGAAAGCTTGAAGTTGTTGGCTAATGGAGTGCTAACCGGCTTAGCACCTCCCATGCTGAATCGATCAAGTACTTTGGCTATGTACTCTGCCTGTGACAAAACTAGCTTCTTGTTTTCTCTATCACACTTTATCCTCATGCCTATGATTTGTTTTGCAGCTCCTAAATCCTTCATGGAACTCTCTAGACAGTTATCTTTTGAGATCTGAAATGTCCTTCATGCTTGATCCGGCCACAAGCATATCATCAACATACAAAAGAAGAATGATGTACGACGTATCAAACTTCTTCAAGTAACAACAGTGGTCAGCATAACATCTCCTGTACCCATTTCCTGACATGAAACTGTCGAACTTCTTATACCACTACCTTGAGGCCTGCTTCATGCCATATAGACTCTTCTTCAGTCTACACACCTTATTCTCCTTTCTTGGTGCTACGTATCTTGTCGGCTGATGCATATATATCTCTTCTTTAAGGTCTCCATGAAGAAAGGCTGTCTTAACATCTAGCTGCTCTAGATGTAAGTCTTCTATAGCCACTATACGTAAGACCATGCGAATTGTAGACATCTTCATCACTGGTGAAAATATTTCAGTGAAGTCGATACTTGCCTTTTGTTGGAACCCTTTCACAACCAATCTAGCCTTGTACCGCTTCAAACCATTGTGTTCCTCCTTCAATCTGTAAACCCACTTGTTATGAAGAGCTTTCTTACCCTTAGGTAGAGTGACTAGCTCCCACGTACGATTATACTGAAGAGAGTCCATTTCATCATCCATGGCTTGCTCCCACTTAACTCGCATATCTGACCGTAACACCTCTTCAAAACACTCTGGCTCACCATTATCTGTCAGCAGTAGATAATGTAAGGAGGGTGAGTATCGGACCTTGGGTCTTCTCTCCTGAGTAGACCTCCTTACAACCGGTGTCTGAGGCTCTCATCATGCTCATGTGCATGCTGATCCTGTGGCACTATAACACCTGCATTCGGTAACTCTTCCAACTCTACAAATTCTTTCTTGTCGGCCTTATTCTGCTTTTACTGCAAACAGTCTTTATGCATCACTTTTTCATTGAAGACTACGTCCTTGCTTCTGATAATTTTTCGATTCTCTGTGTCCCAAAATCGGTAGCCAAAATCATTCTGACCATAGCCTATAAATGTGCACCTTTTGGATTTCGCATCCAGCTTGTTTCTGTGCTATGCATCAATGTGAACATAAGAAGTGCAACCAAACACTCTGAGATGTGCAAGGTTCGCCTCTTTTTCAATCAACGTTTCTTCTGGTAGCCCACTATCCAATGGTGCTAAGGGACTTCTATTGATGAGATATACGACAGTATTTACAGAATTTGCCCAAAAAGTCTTCGGCAACCCTGCTTGTAGCCTCATACTCCTAGCATGCTCAAGGATGGTCCTGTTAATCTCTCGGCCACACCGTTCTGCTACGGTGTCCCTGGAATCATTTTCTGATGTTTGATCTCCTTTGCTGCACAATGCTTCTCAAACCTCTTATCATAGTAAAACCTTGTAGATTCCATGAGCCACTATCGATAGGTTTTTATCCTTTATCCTTGTAGTTCTCCCCAACCTACCACGGGATGAGAGGTCGGCGACGGGATAGAGCCCCATCTAGAAGAGGGCAATCGGAAGAGGGTCGTCGGCAAGAAGGACACCATAGAGAAAGGTCGTCATCAGATCGGAGCCAATGGCAGGAGGTCAATTGGTTGAGGAAAAAGGGAGACGGATTCAGCCTGTTCGTGGGAAACATTCGTTACGACTGGAACCACCAAGACCTGCAAGAAATTTTCCAAGCGTATGGTAAGATTATTGACATCTTTATACCAAAAACCCCTAATTCTATCAAATCGCGAGGTTTTGCTTTTGTCAGGTATCGTTATGAGGATGATGCAAATAAGGCAAAAGGGGTTTTGGATGGCAAGAAGATAGACGGGCGCATCATTACGGTTAGGGATGCAAAACCGAGAAGAAATAGGGAAGAACAGGGTAAGATACTGACAGAGGTGAGTCCAAGGTCTTTGGATGCAGAGGCTCGTGGACAACCGGCTGCGAAGGAACCAGCGTCTCAACCATCCTTTGCTCAAGTAGTAAGAGGGGAGCCACAATTTCAACGACATCTGGGTTACACAGAGACTCATATTAGCTCAGGGAAGATTTCACGATGATAGCAGATGAACCGTCAGTTACCAGAAAGAGGAAGGAGCTAGAGCTCGGTCTAGTGGGAACAGCGACAAATGACACCGTCTCGATAATGCAGCTTATCGGGGCAATTAGAGACTCCCGATTTGTGGCCTCGGTGATTGACGTATCAAGAATCACCCACTCCAGGTTTTTAATGGTGTTCAAGACAAAATCAGAACTAATTGATTTTCTGGCAGACAAGGAGATACAAAAAAAGATGGGACTGGTAGAAGTGGAAGCGTGGTCTCCGGATATAGTCTTCGGAGGCGATGGGGTATGGATAAGGTTATTCGGCATACCAGCACACGCTTGGATTGAATCAACTATTCTCGATCTAGCAAATTACTTCGGTAAGGTGGTGCAAATAGATACTGTGTCGAGGTACGGTATCTATCAAATGTTCGCTGGGGTGAAGGTCATTCTCAATCCAGGAGTTGATGCGAAAAAGGTTCTCAAGCTGGTAGTGGGGAGCAGATCATATCCAATTATAGCCGAAATCGAACACATTGCCATACCTGTAGGGAACACTGGCCGAGGGAGGCCTTCCATCCAGCAAGGGAATTAAGGGGAGGGTATGAGAAAGGCAGGAACATCAGAGAATGGGAGGGACATGGACCCCAGCACACTAGGTGTTTGCTGTTTAAACACAGAAGGAGGTAAGATTGTTTACCAAGCTGAGGGGATCCAAACCAGATGCCGAGCAGATGTTTGTCAAAAGGCTGCAGAGGAGGTGCATAACCAGGACCAGCTAGAAGGCAGATCTGAAACCACTAGAGCAGACCTGGACCCCAGCACACCAGGTGTTTGCTGTTTAAACACAGAAGGAGGTAAGATTGTTCACCAAGCTGAGGGGATCCAAACCAGTTGCCGAGCAGATGTTTGTCAAAAGGCTGCAGAGGAGGTGCATAACCAGGACCGGCTAGAAGGCAAATCTGAAACCACTAGAGCATGGGTTGATCGAAATTTTGTGAGACAGGACATAACTACACAGATCAGATCCTTAAGTACTAGCCCTAAAGCAGCTGCTACAGCTCTACCAGACCGGCTGGAAAGGATCAATGAGAGGCAAAGTGAGGAAAATAATGCTAATAGGGAAGTAGAATATCAGCAGCAATATGGGCATCCTCAAACAGTATCAGAGGAGACACTATTACTTGATGGCACGATCAAACCACAACAGCAGGAAGTAGATGGGCAGGAACCATGTTCAGGCAAGTCTTCTGAAGAGGTTTCGGAGCAGATAAGCACTGAGGTTAGCAAGGAACAGGCACAACAGGAGGATCGGGAGGGTATGATAAGGGAAAGCGAGAAGCGAGAAGAGCAAGGAAATGACTGCACATTACCGAATACAACCTGTGGGAACGAAAGATGTAGGTCTCGCCCACGCTCAGTAGGATGCAGCCCTCTAAGGCTGGATGATTCATGGTTAGCATGGGGGGAGGAAAATGATGAGAGAGACAATAATATATACCTTGACAAAGTGCAAGGAATGCAGATTTCTGTAACAGAGGATACTCCTATCCTGTTGGAAGAATCCCCCGGAGACGAGATCAGTTTAGCTGTGGATCTGTCCCCTTTTTTTAATAAAGTGGCAACCGGAATAGAAAATGCTACCGACAGGGCAGAGATGAGGGACGAGACGAATCAATGTAAAGACATAAATCATAGAGTAACTGAAGAAGGGAGAACAGCAGGCCAGAGTGAGCAGCGACCCGTGAACACACAACGCCATGATAAGGTAAGACGGCTAAACTTGAGGAAAGGGGTGGAAAAAGCAGCAAATGGGGAGAGGTCTGGGATATTCTTCAGGGAAGGCAGCGGTCGTCTAAGAAGACTTGACCGAAGGGCTATGAACTCAGGCTATGTAACTGATGGATAAAGCCATCGTTTGGAATGTCCGAGGTATAGGAAACGAGGCGTCAACCAAGACCTTGAGACGCGTAATTAAAATCAATAATCCGATGATGGTTGCGTTGCTGGAGCCTATGCTCAGGGAGGATAAGAGAGTGCGTATGGGTCTAAAATTGGGATTTCACCAATCTCTGTCAAATGGCGAGTTGGGAGGGAAGATTTGGATTTTTCATCGCAATTATCTAACTGTCAGAATCATCAACATGACAGACCAGATGGTAACTCTGGAAATCAGTGATCAAGCTCTTCCGTCGCCGATTCAGATTTCGATTGTGTATGCTAAGTGCAGTAGAATTCAAAGGAAGAGACTTTGGGATGAGATGAAAATCAGGGCAAGATCGCAGTTGGGACCGTGGGCAGTTTGTGGGGATTTTAATGCGGTGCTGGAAGCTTCAGAGAGATTGGGCAGCAGGAGAAATGATGATACTAGCTCAGCAGAATTCATGGATGCATTGAATGCGGCAGGTTTGATGGACGCGGGGTTTACGGGAAACAGATTCACGTGGAGCAACAATCATTCGGGGAACTCGCGAGTGTGGGCTAGGCTAGATAGGGCGGTGTATAACATGGCATGGGCTACAGCTTTCCCTCATTTCAAAGTGTCCCACCTTCCAAGAATCAACTCAGACCACGCTCCTCTTCTCCTTGCCTTCCCTCACGCCTCAGATGCCGGTCCGCGTCCTTTCAGATTTCAAAGAATGTGGCTCCAGCAAGATAGCTTCATGCAGACAGCTAGAGCCGCTTGGGAATCAGATAACTCTCCCCATCCCATGATAAATCTGATAGTAAAGATGAAAAGGCTCAAGCAAGCTCTAAGAGATTGGAACAGGGAGGTAGTGGGAAATGTGATGCAGAAGATTCAAGAAGCTGAAAAATCTATATGCAACTTGGAAAGAGCTGTGGAAAATGATCAAGACAGTCAATCAGCAGCATCCCTTGCTTCAGCTAAACAGGAGCTCACAAGATTAGAAGCCATGGAGGAAATCTACTGGAAACAAAAGGCCCGAAACAACTGGTTAGAAGAGGGTGATCGCAACACAAAATATTTCCATCTTGTAGCTAACGAGCGCGCGAGACGAGCTTCTATTCAGAAGATCCATCTGGAATCGGGTGAGCAGATTTCTGATATTGGTAGGATCAAAGAAGAAGCAGTTAACTTCTTCTCTATGCAGTTTAAGACAGAAGAAACGGCCCCACTAGGCAGCATACTGGAGTCCATTCCTGCCCTAGTGTCAGCTGAAGACAACATAGCGCTTTTGGCAGAACCGACGCTGGAAGAAGTGAGGTAGTCTGTTTTTGCAATCCCAAAAGATAGTGCGCCTGGGCCGGATGGTTATTCCGGAGCTTTTTTTGCAGGCTGTTGGGATTTTCTGGGTCAGGACCTGCTTCAAGCAGCAAAGTTCCTCTTCAAGGGTGGTGGAATTCCCAGGGCTTTCTCTTCCTCGCTCATCTGTCTCATACCCAAGAAACCGTCCCCTACCAAGTTTGCTGATTTTTGGCCCATCAGTCTGTGTAATTGTATTTACAAAATATTTGCTTTGATTATTGCAGCCAGGTTGAACAAGTTGCTTCCGAGAATCATTTCTCTTGAGCAAGGAGCCTTCACTCAAGACCGATCAATAGCGAAAAATATCGCCCTTGCTCAAGAGATGTTCAGAGATATCGACAAAAAAACTCGGGGTAGTGGAAACATAGTTCTGAAGCTAGATATGGAAAAGGCTTATGACCGGGTCGAATGGGGCTTTCTTTCAGCAGTTCTTGGCAAGTTTGGGTTTAGTGAAGCTTGGAGGTCACTTGTTGAAAAATGCTGGAGGAACAGTTGGTTCTCAGTCTTGATCAATGGGGAAACGGTGGGTTTCTTCAAAGCTACGCGTGGGCTGAGACAAGGAGACTCGTTGTCGCCTAGTCTCTTTATCATTGCAGGGGAGGTCCTTAGCCGTGGTTTGAAACATCTCATGGAAAGAGTTTTCTGCCATCCATTCAAGACTAGTCAGGTGTGCCCAATTGTATCCCATCTTCTCTATGCCGATGATACTATTCTTTTTTTGAACGGTAGCAGTGCGTCCCTGACAATGGTGAATAATTTTCTTTCCTCCTACCAAGCCATATCAGGGCAAAGGGTAAACCATTCTAAGAGTGTGTTTTTCGTCTCTGACAAGATGAAACTTCACAGGATTCGAAACATAGAAAGGGTGCTGGGCATCCGCAAATCAGTGGGATCCCTAACTTACCTTGGGGTGCCCATCACCAAAGGCAGAAACAGAAGAGCCGTGTTTCAACATGTTGTTGACAAAATAGCATCTAGGGTGGCGGATTGGCAAGGCCGTTGTCTTTCGCAGGCAGGTAGGCTAACTTTGATAAAACATGTACTGAGTGGGATCCCTATGCATGCTATGGCTGCTACAGTTGTTCCGGCTCAGGTGATTAAATGTATGGAAAACATTTTAGCAGACTTCTACTAGGGATGGTTGGATGGTAAGAAAAAACTGCACTGGGTGTCCTGGAACAGGTTTACAACTCCCAAAGAGGAGGGTGGCCTCGGAATCATCAAGCTGAAAGAAGTTATGGTCGGGTTCAGGTGTAAAATGGCTTGGGCAGCTAGATATGGCAGTGCTGAATCCTTGTGGGTCAACTTCGTTCGCGCGAAATATGGATGCAAATGTGATAATGGGGAAACGGCTGTAGCTAACCGCTCTCCATCCCCTTTTTGGACTTCGATTGCAAGACTTTTCCCGGTGATTGATGAAAAGGCCCGCAGGCTAGTGGGCAGTGGAGAGTGCAACCTATGGATAGTTGATTGGACGGGCTTGGGTAAACTCTCGCAATGGGCTCTCAAGGACATCCCAGAAGCTATATATCATCTTAAAGTCAAAGATATCCTTAACGATGAAGGTCTGAAGCCTCACCACCATCTTTCGGATTTGCTACCGCAGATTGTGTGGTCTCACATCAGTGAAACAGGGTTGTGCACCTCGTGTAGGGAAGATAGCTGGGTTTGGCCGCTCGATACCACTGGCCTCATGTCAGCAAAATCAGGCAGAGACTCTAGCAGAGTAGGTGGTGCCCGTAAGGACTGGGCAAAATGGGTTTGGCACCACAAAATGCCCCCTAAGATCTCCAACCTGGTGTGGCGGATCATTCATGGGGCTATTCCAGTTGATGACGGAGTTCAGACGAAGGGCATTTCCTTAGGGTCTAAATGTTCCTGTTGCTGGACCGATTTGCTGCAGCGCCCCCAAACAGAATCCATCTCCCACCTCTTCATCTCTAGTGAGCTCGCTAGCAAGGTATGGAAGTTCTTCATGTCTCGTTTTGAGATTGCCCCGTGTGCGGATCGATCAGTGTTGGGCAGGTTAATGCGTTGGTGGACAGTTTCTTCCGCTAGTAAAGAGACACAAGATGCTTCAGCAATCACCCCCCTTTTGAGAGCGACTCTCTCATGGTGATCGATACACTGACGGATCTCAACAAGAAAATCTGAAAATGGTGGTATTGGAAGGAGAGGATGTACAGGCTCATTAACACAGGTGAGTTCATCCTCAATCATGTCCCAAGGGAAGGAAATACAGTGGCTGATAGGTTGGCCCGCTGGGGAAGTGAAGCTCAACTCAAGAAATTTTTTTGCAGTTTGGCTAATCTGCCTCAGGAAATCCGTGGTCTCATCTTCCTTGACAAAATCGGTCTTCAGAATCTGGCTAACCGTGAGGTGGTTCAGAGGTCTTTGCGCAGCCCCTTCCACTTTCGAGATGGAAGGGTAGTGTCTTACGATAGGTAACCTCAAAATCTTTTTGTTTGAGGTTCCCCGAATGAGTGTCTATATTTGTCCTGGCTGTGGCCCTTTGTGAATATATCAGTTGTTTAAAAAAAAAAAAAAAAAAAAACCTCTTATCATAGTACTCTCCCCCATTGTCTGATTTGAGACACTTCGCAGTTCTACCTATCTCATTTTCTACCATAACATTCCACTTCTTAAATATATCAAATATATCAGACTTGTGCTTTCAGAAATAAACTCACCGTTTTCTACTAGCATCATTCATGAAAGAAATGAAATAGCATGAACCACCAAGAGATGATACCTGTGTCGGTCCTCACACATCAGTGTGTACAAGCTCCAACAGATGCGTCTTTGGAGCGCGTCCTGTCTTCTTGAAACTTACCCTCTTCTGCTTGCCACACACGTAGTCCTTGCAGAATTCCAGATTGATCGCTTTCAACCCTGGTAGCTTCCCCTTTAACAATAGCACTTTCATCCCTTTCTCACTCATATGTCCCAACCTCTAATGCCATAACTGCCCATTCACTCCAGTTGATGCGACTGCGAGTGAACTATATGATCCGGAAGTTACGTAGAAGGTACCTTCCTTCTTGCCTCGAGATATCACCAAGGCACATTTTGTGACCTTCCATGCAATACTCGTGAATGCCGTCACATATCCGGTATCGGCCAACTGCTCCACCGAGATCAAATTCTGTCTCAAACTCGATACATGTCTGACATCTTTCAACTTCAAGACCGTTTCGTCTTTCTGACTTAAGTGAACGTCTCCCTTGCCAACAATACTGCATGACCCATCATCACCCAGGTAGACTCTTCCGAAGTCACCTGACACATAATCACGAAGAACTTCTCTTGACGAAGTGGCATGAAACGAAGCACTTAAGTCTATAACCTAAGACTAATTTCGCACATCAAGAGACAAGATTAACACCTCTGTGTCACTCTCCTGAAATAGATTCATTGAATCCTTCCCACCTTGAGAGCTTCTTCTTGTTTCTTAAGCGCCCTGCAATCACGCTTTATATGACCCTTCTTCCTGCAATACCAACACCCGTCCTTGTCTTTCGGTCCCTTGGACTTATTCCTCGACTTAGAACGACCGTGTTTATTGCCTCCTTTGTTTGAAGATCTTCTTCTTCTTTCAACATTTAGAGCATTCCCTGAATCCCCTGAAGCTCCCGATGCCTTCCTTCTAGATTCTTCACTAAGAATTAGACCGGCCACATCATCGAATTTCAACTTCGTAGACCCTGAGGAATTGCTCACGACAATCACCAAACCATCCCAACTGTCTAGCAAATTGGACAAGATCAAAAGTGCTCTGACCTCATCATCAAAAGTGATGCCAACGGATTCTAATTGGCTCATGACTGTATTGAACTAGTTTAGATGTTCAGCCACGCCCCCACCATCTGACATCTTCATGTTGAATAGTCATTTCATAAGATGAACCTTATTGGATGCCGAGGGTTTCGCATACATCGTAGCCAGAGCCTGCATTAATTCTTTTGTGGTCTTTACTTTGGATATATTGAAGGCGACGCTATCAGACAAAGAGAGTCGGATCGTTCCTAAAGCCTTCCGGTCCATTAAAGCCCATTGATCATCTGTCATCTTCTCTGGTTTCTTCTATTTTCCTTCTAGAGGAATATAGAGGTCCTTCTAATACAAATAATCCTCCATCTGCATCTTCCAGAAGGTAAAGTTTGAACCATCAAACTTCTCAATTCTAGTTTTTCCTTCTTCCGTCATCACTTCCACTTGAACTAAACTAATAGCTCTGATACCATTTGTTGCGCAGCACGCCAACAACGCCGGTGAACCGAGATCCAATCCCGGTCTCACCCACAAATGATAAATAGGAAGAAATAATAACTAGAAGTAGAATTCACACAAATCAACAATCCACAAGACAAAATTTACGTGGAAAAACCCCAACAAGGGTAAAAAATTATGGGTGCAAACTTCCACTATGAAGAAAAATGAAGTTACAAGCAATACACTTACCTTCTCCTATGCTCCCATGCACATAGATGGCCCTTTTGCTAACCCTCACACTTATTTCTCACCTTGGACTATAGAAACCCTAATCCCATAGCCTAATTCCGGATTACACCCCTTTATATAGTAAAATCGAAAATTACAACTCAAAATAGGAAACCCGCACTTTGGTTCGCGGCCGGTCGGTCACCTACCCATTATAAAAAACGTCCAGCGAGTGATAGACTAAATCAGCCGATTATCGGGCGCCCGGTCACTTTGACCGTCGAGCGCCCGACTGTTCACAGAACAGTCTAAAGACTTATGTCTCAAAACAAATGAATATCGAGCACCCGGTCCTCAGACCGTCCGGGCGCCCGACCATGCCTAGGTGTGACTTGGCTCCACACTCAACAAAGCATCCCCTAAAGGACTATTGAGATGGGTTTTTTGTTGGGTTCCAATGTTCACGTTCGAGTTTGAAATTTAGTAACTTGAATGAATTTTTGAAAGCTTCTGTGAGTATTACAAACTTGAAATATAGATAAAACGATTGGAAACTTGGCGATCGTATGATTATCTGTCCAATCGATGAATTACACTTTGTGATTATTTTTACATGAATGCTAGGAATATATATTACTGATTACATGATAGGGGTCAGTAAGCAATTTCTACTTGTATATCGAATTTGGTTGAAAACGCGTCTCATTTTCCTTCATTGTTTTGTTCTCTTTACTTGGCAAGCATTCAAAACACTAACAAGTAGAAGTTCCCTTTTCTTTTCTATTGGTATACAGTTGTTAAATGGGCATTTATTTTGCAGAATAATACTCTTTTTAGGTATGTGAGCACTAAAAAAAGAAAGAAAAGAAAAGAAAAGAAAAGAAAGAAAGGTATGTGAGATCTAGTAAGTCATGCAACATCAATGTTTAGAAAAATATGGTTTTAGAATCTCATTTGATTTCTTGATCAAATTTCTTTAGTTTAGAACATTTATACGAATGTTTGTGTTTGAAGTGTTTCAAGTGCTCGATCCGTCTGAGGTTCGTCGTTTTAAATAGCAGATATAATGAATCTTGAAACGACATGTGGAATCATCCTAGGCGCTAGGATATGGAATTCGGCGAATTTGAAGACGATATGGCCATGACTGTGGTTATTATATAGATCAGAGTCCGTCTGAATATTCGCATGATCCTGTTGTGAGGGCCTCATTACTGTGCATAAACAGTGTCCATCGACCAGTTGGGCCAGTGGACAAATTGGTGCAATTTGCGGTCCAAACTCTCAGGACATTTTTTGGTTTTCAGACCGGTCCCTGGTAGCTCAGACCAGTCGTCCGACCAGTCGCAAAGTGGTCAGACTGGTCTGGGGACAGGTCTGAGTTGAGGCAGCGGGCAGGCAAACTCTCTGGACTGTTTGCAACCGGTCTCCGGTTTATGAGATTTAATAGCGTTGCGTAGTTTTCGCGCTACTTGTTTCTAATTTCGGGTTTCCTCTTATAAATAGGTTTCCTAAATGTGTTTGGAGTTATTCTAAGCAATACCTAGGTGATCTAAACGGGATTAGGGTTATTGGGAGAGAGAGGATTGAGAGTTTTTTGTGCCTTGTTCATCTTTGGGATCTACTCGGGTAGTTCTAGCTTTGTAATCATCTGAGATTCATAGTGGAGTTGTCGCTTTGTGCCGTGGTTTTTTCCCGCAAGAGTTTTCCATGTAAAGTTCGTTTGCTTTTGCGTTGATTCCTTGTGTGGCTGTTTGGTGATTGTTTGATCTTCTTCGGTGATTTCGTTGACCAGATTTCCAACAACTGGTATCAAAGCTATCGTTGGAAGGTTGAGGAAGAAGTTTTCTGAAACGATCCCATGGCTTCAAGTATGAAGTTCGACGTTGAGAAGTTCTCGGGCAAAAACAACTTTGAGTTATGGAAGGTGAAGATGCGTGCCGTCCTAACTCAGCAAGGGGTCGTGAACGCCCTTGGAAAGCGCTCTGTTAAGATGAAAGATGAGGAGTGGACGAAGATGCATGAGAAGGCTATAGCATCAATCCAATTGTGCTTTTTGATAATGTCCTCTATAATGTCATGAAGGAGAAGACTGTTGTAGAGATATGGACCAAGCTAGAGAACATCTATGCGAAGAAGTCTCTAGAAAATCGCATGTATCTAATGATGCAACTCTTCACTTTGAAGATGACGGAGGGGATAGATGTGGAGGACCACATTAGCACATTTAACAAACTGATTTGCAAGTTGCTCGATTTTAGTGAGCAGATGAAGGATGAGTATCAAGCCTTGATCTTGTTGAACTGGCTTCCTAGTTCATATGAGTCACTCAGGGACTCGTTTTGCGCGGGTAGGGACACTATTAGCGTCGAGACCGTTGTCTCAGCTCTTCAATCGAAGGTCATGAGACAGAAAAATGGTGATACTAATTCCTCCTCCGAAGCACTGTTTATAAGAGGAAGGAATTCTGAGTGAGGTGAAGGATCATCGTATTCTCGTTACAAATCGAAGGGCAAGGGTAAAGGCAAGTTAAAGTGTTTGGGATGTGGCCAAGTTGGGCACATGAAGAAAGACTGCAAGAGTCCTAAATATAAGAAGAAGAAGTGAGGTGATTCTTCTACGGAATCCAATACCGTTGAAGCCGAGGAAGGTGGTTGTGATGTGTGCGAGGTCTTAACAGTGTCAAAGGCTGGATCTCTCTACGATGAGTAGATCATGGACTCCGGGGCTTCGTATCACATGTGCCCAGATAGGAGCATCTTTACTTCCTACAGGGAGTATGAGGGAGGCTCGATATTTCTAGGCGATAACTACGCCTGCAAGGTTGTGGGGATTGGTATAGTGCGCATCAAGATATTCGATGGGATCGAACGGACCTTGACAGAAGTGAGGCACGTTCTTGGGTTGAGGAAGAATCTGATCTCCCTTAGTGCACTCGAAGCATTGGGGTGCAAGTTCACCAGTTTTGACCGATTCTGCAAAGTTTCAAAGGGGGCCCTTGTAATTATGAAGGGAAAGAGGCATGGTAATATTTATAGGATGATTGGGAGCACTTCAGTAGGTGGAGCTGTAGCGACTGTAACAGATTCCACGTCTGCACGTATGTAGCATGCACGCTTAGGCCACATGAGCGAGCAGGGCATAAAGGTACTTTTTAAACGATCTTTAATTCCTTCCTTTAAATCTATAGACTTTAGTATATGGGAACACTGTATGTATGGGAAACAGTCTAGATTATCTTTTAAAGTGGGGAAACATGTATGTAAAAGGGTGTTTGATTATGTCCATTCCGATGTATGGGGGTCGTCGCTCATTATTTCTGTTGGGGGTCATCGTGGTTCGTGTCGTTTATCGATGACCATAAGAGGAAGGTTTGGGTTTATTTTCTGAAAAATAAATTCGATGTCTTCATGACCATCAAGTATTAGAAGGTGATAGTGGAGAATCAGTCAGGGCAGAAATTGAAGATTTTGAGAATTGATAATGGAGGTGAGTTTACTTCCAAGGAATTTAACACGTACTGTAAGGATGAGGGGATTGTGAGGCACAACATAATGCGCCACACGCCAGAACAGAATGGTGTGTCAAAGCGGATGAATCAGACTCTCTTGGAGAGAGCTCGATCCTTGATTAATAATGCTGGGTTAGGCAAAGAGCTATGGACTAAGGCCGTTAACACGGCTTGTTACTTGACAAATCGGTCTCCCTCTATTGCAATTAAATGTAAAATCTCTAAGAAAGTGTGGAGTGGTCGTACGCTCGACTACTCATGTCTGCGGGTCTTTAATTGTGAGGCTTACTCTCATGTACCATTAGTTGAGAGAGATAAGCTAGACCATAGGGCCAGAAAAGTGATCTTTATGGGTTATGGTGATGGTGTGAAGGGATATAAAATAGATGACGCTGTCACATGGAAGATCACCCTAAGCCGTGATGTCAAGTTTGATGAGGGGTCTTTGTTCTGTAAGGATGCTACAAAGAAACCAAAAACATTGGAACAGGTTGACACTCATGAGGACAGAGATGAGACACGGGACAATACTGAGACGCAGACAGAGGTACAGGATCAGGTGGAGCAGCCACCTGTGCAAAGAAATCCACCCGGGGATCGTAAGTTACTAGCAAGGTACAGAGATGACTCGAACGTTGCATTTGCTCTCATTACAAATGTGGGGGATCCGTTTAACTTTGAGGAAGCACTACAGGATGTAGATGTTGAAAAGTGGAAGACGACAATGCAAGACGAGATGGACTTCTTGCACAAGAATGAGACTTGGGAGCTTGTGGAGCTTCCAATGGGCCGAAAAGCGATAGGTAGTAAGTGAATTTTTCGAAAGAAACAGGATAGGTACAAGGTAAGGTTGGTAGCGAACGGTTATGCTCAGCGTGAAGGCGTGGACTTCAGTGAGATTTTTGTGCCAGTTGTGAAGTAAGTATCTATCAGGTTCGTGTTGGCGCTGGTTGCCAAATACGACATCGAGTTGGAACAGATGGATGTGAAGACTGCTTTCCTGCATGGGGAATTAGAAGAGCAGATATATATTGTGCAACTAGAAGGTTATATAGTGTAAGGGGTCGAGAACAAGGTTTGCAGGTTGAGGAGATCGTTGTACGGTCACAAACAGTCGCCTAGGCAGTGGTACAAGAAATTTGATTCATTCATGATAAGTCAGGGCTTTACCAGGAGCGAGTACGATCATTATGTCTATTACAAGACACTGAATGATAAGAAGTTTCTCATATTGGTGTTGCACGTCGATGACATGCTTATTGCCAGTCATAGCATGTCTGACACAATGTATTGAAAACTCAGCCTTCAGGGACATTCGAGATGAAGGATCCGGGGGCTGCAAAGAGGGTTATTGGCATAGATATTCATAGAGACAGGAAGAAGAGTAGGTTGTGGTTATCTCAAGAAGAATACTTTGAAAAGGTATTGAAAAAGTACAAGATGGACAAGTCCAAACCGATTAGTATTTCCCATGCGGCTCACTTCAAGCTTTCTTCTGAACAGTGTCCTAAGACAGATGAAGAAAAGCACGTTATGTCTCATGTGCCTTATTCAAGTGCAGTGGGCAGTTTGATGTATGCCATGGTCTGTACAAGACCAGATATTTCACATGCTATGGGTGTTGTTAGCTGATTCATGTCTAACCTGGGCAAACAACATTGGGAAGCTGTGAAATGACTGCTTCGATATATTCAGGGTACGCAGGACTACGTCTTGACATTTGAAAAGTCCAAGGACAAGTTGGTTAGTTACGTCGATTCTGACTACGTAGCTAGCGTGGACGGTAGGAGATCGACTTCAGGGTACTCATTTGTATTAGCGGGTGGAGTGATTAGTTGGATGTCTAAGCTTCAGTCTGTGGTGGCTCTTTCCACTACTGAAGCTGAGTTTATGGCAGTGACAGAAGCTTTCAAGGAAGCTATTTAGTTGAAAGGGATAATAAATCAATTGGGGCTTTAGCAGGTAGCCGTGCCGGTTAATTGTGATAGCTCAAGTGCTATAAATTTAGCTAAAAATTTTGTTTATCACTCACGTACTAAACACATTGATGTGCGTCACCATTTTATTCAATAGGTGCTTGAGGAAGGAGATGTGACTCTGGATAAGATTCACACTAGCGTGAATCCAGTGGATATGCTGACTAAGGTGGTCCCCACAGAGAAGTTCAAGCTCTGTGTAACTTCTCTGGGATTGGCGTAGGCTCAAGAAGACGCAGTAATGCATGAGAAGCAGCGACTATGATTGGGATGAGTTGGTTTTTTGAATAGTAGAAGAGATGGTTCGATGTTTAATGATGCCTTGGTGGAGTTTGTTGTGAATGCCTCATTACTGTGCATAAACAGAGTCCACCGACCGGTCGCCTGACCAATCGGCTAGTGGACAGATTGGTGCAATTTGAGGTCCAAACTCTCTAGACGTTTTTTGGCATTTTGAGACTGGTCGCCAGATCGGTTGCCCGACTGGTTGCAGAGTGCTCAGACCAGTCTAGGGACAGGTCTGAGTTAATGCAGCGGGCGGGCAAACTCTCTGGACTGTTTGCGACCGGTCGTCTGACTGGTCTGCAGTCTGCGGGATTTGATAGCGTTGCGCGGTTTTCGCGCTACTTGTTTCTAATTTCGGGTTTCCTCTTATAAATAGGTTCCTAATCGTATTTGGAGTTATTCTAAGCAATACCTAGGTGATCTAAATGGGATTAGGGTTATTGGAAGAGAGATGATTGGGAGTTTTGTGTGCCTTGTTCATCTTTGGGATCTACTCTGGTAGTTATAGTTCTGTAATCATCTGAGATTCATAGTGTAGGTGTTGCTTTGTGCTGTGGTTTTTTCCTGTAAGGGTTTTCCACATAAAATTCGTGTGCTTTTGCGTTGATTCCTTGTGTGTCTATGTGGTGATTGTTTGATCTTCTCCGGTGCTTCTGCTGACCGAATTTCCAACAGAACCAACGTGATTTTGGCAAGCTTACTTCCTTGCACTTCTATGCTTGGTCCAAGGTAAAAAGAGAATAGGTTTCTGGCTATGTGCAATGCTTAGTGCTTCTTAGAGTAGGGCAATTTTTGTTCTCATAATGCTAAATATTTTTTTGGTATGGTACACTAAACACATCTGCAATGCACATTGGCATGCATGTACACTTCATTAGTTAGATAGTAAGGCTGTGTTGTGCAGGGACTTGAAACAATGGCTGGTGAGTATGGAACCCAACTGTCCGGTGGACAGAAACAGAGGATTGCGATTGCAAGAGCAATTTCGAAGAACCCCAAGATCTTTCTTCTTGACGAAGCGACAAGTGCTTTGGATGCTGAGTCAGAGCAGATAGTTCAAGAAGCACTGGTTGTCATTGAGTGGAGATACTTGGAGATGAAGATAGTGAATTGGGTTCCTTAGCTTTGTTGTCTGCTGATCTTTGGTTTCCTGGCTAATGGTTGTTCTGCTGCATTTACTCCCATCGACAATTACTTGATTGCTTGTGGGTCTTCTCAAAATGACTCTGTTGAAGATCAGATTTTCGCTCCCGATTCACACCAATCTTCTTTTCTGTTAAAAAGCCAGGGAGATACTATTGTCGCTGGCTCTAATTCCTCTGTCATCTCCCCAATTTTGCAGTACACCCAAACAAACCAATGTGAGCCGTAGACAGGACCGCTTGCTTGATGAAATAGAAACGTTAGATGCTTTTCATTTCTAACTGTTCAACAGGTGTCTGCCAAATCAATGCTTTTCATTTCTAACCGTCCAACAGATTTTTTTTTTTTTTTTTTTTTTTTTTTTTTTTTTTTTTTTTTTTTTTTTTTTTTTTTTTTTTGCATCTAAAATGGGACCTGTAATTTGGACATTCAGTTTCAATTCTTATATGACAAATATTCAACTTCTTAGTGCTAGTGCATCATCCACAAACTCTGCCAGAGTATCAAACACTTTTTAGATATATAATTTATGGATGTGATTTAACTGTTGCAGAGGGGCCTGAAAATAAGAGGCTGTGGGGCCCAATGTAGTGTGGGTGACATCCATTCCGTCCATTTTAGATAGCTTCTTTTATTGCTATTAGAGATGGACATGCTGTTCTTTCACAATCACATTATGGGAGACAGGGATTTTGTTCTCGTTGGCACTTGTGACAATACCTAATTACCTTAAATTTCTGCATCATATGGTTTGATTCTCATGACTGTAGGTACGGATCCTTCACTCCTTAGATCACCCGAATGTACTCAAATTTTATTCCTGGTAAGTCATGCTACAATTTAAATTAGCTTTTTCTTTTTTAGCATTCCATCTGATGGCACTACCATTAGAAATTTAGAAGGATGTAGCTTCCTGTCAACTGGGTGCACTGAATCATTTCTGATATCAGAATACCTTTATTGGGAATGGCATCTGAAACTTTGAACTGAGGACTAGTCTGTAGTGTGATTCCTTATTGGTAGTTGAACTGAGGACTAGTCTGTAGTGTGATTCCTTATTGGCAGTTGATTTGGTGTTTCAAAGGGACTCAAACTTTAACTTCGGAGAATTTTACTTCAGTCTCAGTGATGCAAGTCGTAGGGCCTATCATGACAAACAAATACAATGAAGGATATCCTGGTGCAAGATATTATGGTGGAAATGAGTATGTATATAGCATTGCCTTTTATCTTTTAGTATTTTTTTTTAGAGTTAAATATTGTATTGATTGGTACCCATGATATCTGATATAAGTTAGTGTACTCACCATGCCAGGTACATGACATGGCAGAATCCTTATGCCAAAAACGTGCCTTGGAAGCATTTCGTTTGGATCCTAAGAAATGGGGATGTAATATGCATGTCTAACTGTATATTTCACTTGAAATTGCTAGTGTATGAAGCCAAAGTATGTTGGAAATGAGACAAACTGGATATAGAAAGAGCTCTACAAGAAAAAGGGATCTTCAAGGGAAACTTCATACGTCATATTCAAACAGTTGAGTGGAATCTGTTAGTTTCTGAACCATTTCTCGTATTTTTTTTTTTTTTTAAGAACTTCATGAGTCATAAGCAGCATTTTTAAACTTGGACTGGACCTATGCCCATTTCTGTCAGCCTCTTAGTACCAGATGGTCCAACTGCATCCTATCCGTAATGTCTAATTAAGTACATAATTGATTCCCACAGAATTCGGTTACTCAAATTATCAGGTGGGCCACAGCAAAAGTTCATCAAGCTTGGGCTGACCCTGACTTGGACCGAACCCGATCCATTGCTAGGCCTAATGTTTTCTAACCCTTGCAAGCTTTGGATTTGACAGAACTATTGATCGCCGTAAGAGGTTAATTATAGCAATGGATGCAGCATTTGGAATGGAGTACCTTCATGAGAAAAATGTTGTCCATTTCGATCTGAAGTCTCATAACTTCTTGGTGAATATGAGGGACCCACAACGACCAGTATGTAAGGTAATTAATGTGGTGCGATCCAGTCAGCTCACATAATTGATGCTAGAATATCTTCTCTCAGTTCCAGATTCCTGTACCCATCTGCATCAATGCTGCAAATTTGTACCGCTTCCTTAAACCAAGGGACAACTTCCTTATATAAGAATGATTACAATTTGCATCCACCAACATTGTCGGATGGTGGCAACTCGTCATCTGTAGCATGTGTAGTATACATGTAGGTCAATCTAGTGTTGCGCAGCACGCCAACAACGTTGGTGAACCGAGATCCAATCTCCAGTCTCACCCACAAACGATAAACAGGAAGAAAATAATAACTAGAAAAGAATTACACAAACCAACAATCCAAAAGACAGAGATTTACGTGGAAAAACCCCAACAAGGGTAAAAAACTACGGGTGCAAACTTCACTATGAAGAAAAACGAAGTTACAAGTAATACACTTACCTTCTCCTATGCTCCCATGCACAGAGATGGCCATTTTGCTAGTCCTTTCACATTTTTCTCACCTTGGACGTATAGAAGCCCTAATCCCCGTCCCTAATCTCGGTTTACACCACTTTATATAGTAAACCCCGCAATTAGAACACAAAATAGGAAACCCGCGTCTTAAGCCCGCGACCAATTGGGCGCCTTGACATAACTGGGTCGGGCGCCCGGCCAATACAAAATATGTCTAGCGTTAAAAAGGAGAAAACAGACTAATTTCGGGCGCTCGGTCACTTTGACCGTCGGGCGCCCGGCTACTCTCAAAACAGTCCAGCGGACTGAAGATAAAACCAGGCTGTTTTTTGGGCGCCCAGTCACTTTGACCGCCGGGCGCCCGGCCGTTCACAAAACGGTCCAGCAGCCTATGGCCCAAATGGTCTGAATATCGGGCGCCCGGTCATCAGACCGTCCGGGCGCCCGACCATTAACATGTGTGGCTGTCTCCACACTCATCAATCTCCCACATGGAGACAATCATCACCTGATCCTTCGTCTTCTACACCCGGAGTGTACCATCTCCCAGTCTTCAAGCCTGAAGACCAATCAGAGCTGAACAGAGCTTCAGCTTTTCCCGTGTGACCACCTTGGTCAACATATCTGCAGGATTATCACTTGTATGGATCTTCTCCAAAGCAATCGATCCATCTTCCAGTAACGAACGTATGAAGTGATATCTGATGTCAATATGCTTGGTCCTTGAATGAAAGGCTGAATTCATAGCTAAGTGTATTGCACTCTGACTATCACTGTACAGCTTGCAATATGCTTGCTTCTTCCCCAACTCTTCCATAAAACCTTGCATCCACACCATCTCCTTGCACGCTTCTGTAGCTGCAACATATTCTGCTTCCGTTGTACTGATGGATAATATCTTATGTTACTAAGAGATCCAACTGACTGCAGCACTACCCAGGGTAAAGACATACATTGTATTGCTCCTTCTGCTGTCGATATCTCCTACCAAATCTGAATCGACGTAGCCTTGTAGCTTGATTTCCGATCCTCCATAACACAACCCTACATCCACAGTACCTACTAGGTATCTGAGGATCCACTTCACAGCTTCCCAATGTTCATTCCCGGGGTTGTTTATGTACCTGCTAACAACTCCCACTGCTTGAGCAATGTCTGGCCTCGTGCTAACCATAGCATACATGAGGCTCCCTATGGCTGACGTATAAGGGACTTTAGCCATGTAGTCCCGTTCCTCCTGCGTCTTAGCTCCTTGCTCCTTAGAAAGCTTGAAGTGGTTGGCTAATGGAGTGCTAACCGGCTTAGCACCACCCATGCTAAATCGATCAAGTACCTTGGCTATGTACTCTACCTGTGACAAAACTAGCTTCTTGTTTTTCCTGTCACGCTTTATCCTCATGCCTAGGATTTGTTTTGCAGCTCCTAAATCCTTCATGGCAAACTCTCTAGACAGTTGTCTTTTGAGATCTGAGATGTCCTTCATGCTTGATCCGGTCACAAGCATATCATCAACATATAGAAGAAAAATGATATACGACGTATCAAACTTCTTTAAGTAGCAACAGTGGTCTGCATGACATCTCATGTACCCGTTTCCCGACATGAAATTGTCGAACTTCTTGTACCACTGCCTCGGGGCCTGCTTCAGACCATATAGACTCTTCTTCAGTCTACACACCTTGTTCTCCTTTTCTGGTGTCATGTATCCTATTAGCTGATGCATATATATTTCTTCTTCAAGGTCTCCATGAAGAAAGGCTGTCTTAACATCTAGCTGCTCTAGATGTAAGTCCTCTGTAGCCACTATGCTTAAGACCATGTGAATCGTAGACATCTTCACCACAGACGAAAATATCTCTGTGAAATCGATACCTGCCTTTTGTTGGAACCCTTTCACAACCAGTCTAGCCTTGTATCGTTTCGAACCATCGTGCTCCTCCTTCAGTCTGTAAACCCACTTGTTATGAAGAGCTTTCTTACCCTTGGGTAGAGTGACTAGCTCCCACGTACGATTAGACTCAAGAGAGTCCATCTCATCTTCCATGGCTTGCTCCCACTTAACCCACATATCTGACCGTAACACCTCTTCAAAACACTCCGTCTCACCATTATCTGTCAGCAGTAGATAATGTAAGGAAGGTGAGTATCGGACCTTAGGTCTCCTCTCCCGAGTAGACCTCCTCACAACCGGTGTTTGCAGCTCTGCCTCATCATGCTCCTGTGCATGCTCATCCTATGACACTGCAACACCTGTGTCCGGTAACTCTTCCAACTCTACGAATTCTTTCTCATCGGCCTTGTTCTGCTTTTGCTGCACACTGTCCTTATGCATCACTTTTTCATTGAAGACTACATCCTTGCTTCTGATGATTTTTCGGTTCTCAATATCCCAAAACCTGTAGCCAAAATCATTATGCCCGTAACCTATAAACGTGCACCTTCTGGACTTCGCATCCAGCTTGTTTTTGTGCTCTACATCAATGTGAACATAAGAAGTGCAACCAAACACTCTGAGATGTGCAAGGTTCACCTCTTTCCCAGTCCACGTTTCTTCTAGTAGCCCACCATCCAATGGTGCCGAGGGACTTCTATTGATGAGATATACGGCAGTATTCACAGCATTTGCCCAAAAGGTCTTGGGCAACCCTGCATATAGCCTCATGCTCCTAGCGCGCTTAAGGATGGTCCTGTTAATGCGCTCAGCCACATCGTTCTGCTGCGATGTCCCTGGAATCGTTTTCTGATGTTTGATTCCATTTGCTGCACAATACTCCTCAAACCTCTTATCACAATATTCTCCCCCATTATCCGATCTGAGACACTTCACAGTTTTACCGGTCTCATTTTCTACCATAACCTTCCACTTCTTAAATACATCGAATACATTTGATTTGTGTTTTAAGAAGTAGACTCACAGTTTTCTACTAGCATCATCAATAAAAGAAACAAAGTAACGTGAACCACCAAGAGATGATACTTAAGCCGGTCCCCACACATCAGTGTGTACAAGCTCCAATAGATGCGTCTTTGGGGTGCGTCCTGTCTTCTTGAAGCTAACTCTCTTCTGCTTGCCATACACGCAATCCTCGCAGAATTCCAGATCGATTGCCTTCAACCCTGGTAGCTTCCCCTTTGACAATAGCACTTTCATCCCCTTCTCACTCATATGTCCCAACCTCTGATGCCATAACTGCCCATTCACTCCAGTTGATGCGACTGCAAGTGAACTATACGATCCAGAAGTCACGTATAAGGTACCTTCCTTTTTGCCTCGAGATATTACCAAGGCAACTTTTATGACCTTCCATGCATCGCTCGTGAATGTCGTCACATATCCGGTATCAGCCAACTGCCCCACTGAGATCAGATTCCGTCTCAAACTCGGTACATGTCTGACACCCTTCAGCTTCAAGACCGTTCCGTCTTTCTGACTTAAATGAACATTTCCTTTGCCAACAATACTGCATGGCTCATCATCACCCAGGTAGACTCTTCCAAAGTTACCTGAGACATAATCACGAAGAACTTCTTTTGATAAAGTGGCATGAAATGAAGGACCTGAGTCTATAACCCAAGACTCATTACGCCATCAAGAGACAAGATCAACACCTCTGTGTCACTCTCCTCAGATAGATTCACTGAATCCTTCCCACCTTGAGAGCTTCCTTTTTGTTTCTTAAGCGCCCTGCAATCACGCTTCATGTGCCCCTTCTTCCTGCAATGCCAACACCCGTCCTTGTCTTTCGGTCCCTTGGACTTATTCCTCGACTTAGAACGCCCATTTTTATTGCTACCTTTGTTTGAAGATCTTCCTCTTTTTTCAACGTTTAGAGCATTTCCTGAATCCCCTGAAGTTCCTGATGCCTTCCTTCTAGATTCTTCTCTTAGAATTAGACCTGCCACATCATCAAATTTCAACTTTGTAGATTCTGAAGAATTGCTCACGGCAATCACTAAACCATCCCAACTGTCTGGCAAACTTGACAAGATCAATAGAGCCCTGACCTCATTATCAAAAGTGATGCCAACGGATTCTAATTGGCTCGTGACCGTATTGAACTCGTTAAGATGTTCAGCCATGCCCCCACCATCTGACATCTTCATGTTGAAAAGCCGTTTCATGAGATGAACCTTGTTGGACGCCGAGGGTTTCTCATACATCGTAGCCAAAGCCTGCATTAATTCTTTTGTGGTCTTTACTTTGGATATGTTGAAGGCGACGCTCTTAGACAAAGAGAGTCGGATCGTTGCTAAAGCCTTCCTATCCATTAAAGCCCATTCATCATCTGTCATCTTCTCTGGTTTCTTCTCTTTTCCTTCTAGAGGAATGTAGAGGTCCTTCTGATACAGATAATCCTTCATCTGCATCTTCCAGAAGGAAAAGTTTGAACCATCAAACTTCTCAATTCTAGTTTTCCCATCTTCCACCATCGCTCCCAGTTGAACTAAACCAATAGCTCTGATACCAGTTGTTGCGCAGCACGCCAACAACGCCGGTGAACCGAGATCCAATCTCTGGTCTCACCCACAAACGATAAACAGGAAGAAAATAATAACTAGAAAAGAATCACACAAACCAACAATCCACGAGACAGAGATTTACGTGGAAAAACCCCAACAAGGGTAAAAAACCACGAGTGCAAACTTCACTATGAAGAAAAACGAAGTTACAAGCAATACACTTACCTTCTCCTATGCTCCCATGCACAGAGATGGCCCTTTTGCTAGTCCTCTCGCGTTTTTCTCACCTTGGACGTATAGAAGCCCTAATCCCCGTCCCTAATCCCGGTTTACACCCCTTTATATAGTAAACTCCGCAATTAGAACACAAAATAGGAAACCCGCGTCTTAAGCCCGCGACCGATCGGGCGCCCGAACATAACTGGGTCGGGCGCCCGGCCAATACAAAATATGTCTAGCGTTAAAAAGGAGAAAACAGACTAATTTCGGGCGCCCGGTCACTTTGACCGTTGGGCGCTCGGCTACTCTCAAAACAGTCCAGCGGACTGAAGATAAAACCAGGCTGAATATCGGGTGCCCGGTCACTTTGACCGCCAGGTGCCCGGCCGTTCACAAAACGGTCCAGTAGCCTATGGTCCATATGGTCTGAATATCCGGTGCCCAGTCATCAGACCGTACGGGCGCCCGACCATTGACATGTGTGGCTGTCTCCACACTCAACATCCAGACAATGCAATATTGCAGGGCCTGTTTTGTATGGAGCATTGCCTAGACATTACACTGATTGGATGATCTTAAGCAGCCAGTTGGCAGCCTCTGAGCGGCTGGATAAAAATAACTTTGTCAGCGGTGCAGATTCTATAGCTGAAATCAAATGGTTAAGATCTTCCACTCACTCTAATGTTCAGGTTATGCTCTGTTATGATGGGCCTGTGATCTGGATTTTCTGGATTTCCATACAGGTTTGCCATATGTACAGTGGATGAGTCACCATCATCTAGAAAATGGTGGTGAATCTAGATAGTGGTGTATCCCCCTTTTGATTCTTTCATCATAATTATTTTGGGCACTGGCTGCCAATATCAATATAAGCCCTACATTATTCTTCACTTGACTAATTTATATTTGACATTTCAAAATTCTCATCTTCTTCAAATTGGTGATCTGGGCCTGTTAAAGGTGAAACGAAAGACCTTAGTATCTGGTGGGGTTCGAGGAACCACACCGTGGATGGCTCTTGAGCTTTTGACTGCAGACAAAAGCAGCATGGTAACAGGAAAGGTTGTATTTTTCACCTACAGTGTATTTAGTATATTTATGCTGTAACTTTTTCTTGTTATTGTTACTACTTAGAACAAGCGCTCACACTTCCCTTTTCTGTAGGTCGATGTTTACACGTTTGGGATAGTCATGTGGGAACTTTTAACCGGAGAAGAACCTTACGGGGACATGCTTTCTGAGGAAATAATAGGTATACTTATTATGGGGGTGGTTATTTCTTTTGTGTATGTGCCTATGTATCATTAGGTGTAATGATAAACAGCAAGTGATGCTGGAGAAATTATTGGGTTCAGAATTAAGATAAATCAGGATGTGAATAGTCACCAATACACCAGTTCTGTTCAAGCAGGTTGGATCAATTGTGGATTGGGGATGCCCAAAAATGATTCGAGATTAGAATGTTGTAACTCTTGGACCAGTGGCCTACAAATGGATGATTAAGAAAAATAATACAGGAACAGTCCAGGAAAGAGGCTAGTGCCTGGATTGCTGGGGATTTCCAGTCCCCAATGTTGTTGGAGCATCCCCATCCCCAGTGGGTTCCATCAAACCAACATCTTCAAGATCTTCTAGGGAATAATGCTCTTCCTCGTGCTACCACTACACCAAAATTAGACATTTGAAACGGTCGGCTTTTGGCTTAGGAAGGGCATCAAGTCGTTATTAGAATAGGAGTCTTTTGATTCTATCGATGATCCTTGTCATAGGTGAGGTTCAAATATTGGGATGTATTGCAATGCATCAGGAATATTTTCTTGAAAACTTCATCCCGCAATACAGTATTAAAATGGCGTCAGCCCTATATATGCTCTATTTGGATAGATAAGCTTCCATTTTACTTCACTGAGTAGCATATGCATTTTTGGGAAACCAAGTGATTATCTTGCACTAATCTATACAGCCATGTCACAAGGAGGGTGCTTGTCCATTGCCTAATTTCTTCTTCTTCTTTTTTCCATGCAGGATTACTCGACATTGGTATTTGCTTACTAGTTCATTTATGTAGTGGCAGAGGAGCTGAAAGCGAAGCTGTCCAGTGAATCAAAGATGGGTTGAAGAAGACAACCGATCTTGAGCCATCAATTTATAGTTATGGAAGTGTCAATGGGCACAAGCATTACGAATGACCTTTTTCTATCAAGAGCTTAGCTTCATGCTGAGCTGCTTTATATTGTTATTTATTTGATATTATAGATTCATGAGCAACGGGTTGGAAGAATGTAATATGCTAATGCTTTATTGAGTGGATTTTTGGGATGAATGCATGGATAAAGATTTGTTGCAAACCTTTGCCAGAGTCAACAGATGATTGTCTTTTCTTTTACTGGCGGAAAATACTTTTTCTGACGGTCAACGGCTTTCACCGACGGTTTTTGGCCGTCGGATGAGCCATCGGGAAAGGGGAGCATCACCGTTGGAAATACCAATGGTTAATAGCCGTCGGCGTTTCTTTGGCATACAAAAAAAAAAAAAAAAAGTTGTCAATGTTTGAACATGGCCACAACAGCAAATAGTTGGCACTCTTATGGATTGGCTATCAATGTTAGAAGATAAATGTGTTTGGAAAAATAAATGCCAAGCAATCATTTTTCAGAGCACGTTCGTCTCCTAACATCAATAGTCGATTCATAAGAGGTTGCGTGCCAGCTATCTGCTATTGGGGCCATTAGCTCATACGTCGACGGCTCAGTTGTTGGAAACATGCAAGAGGAAAATGAAAATAAATGAACATGATATAAAAGCGATTTTATAAGGAGATGAAAAGAAACGTCTTAGTAGATGGATCCATTTTATAGGAAACAATCTGTAACCAACATTATTTTGCCCTTGATATACCACCATTATTCTTCCATACACATTAATTTCTTATCTAGCACCCTAATGTCGAGCTTGCCTCGTTGGTAGACTTTGCGGAATTTCAACAAGGGGTCTCGGTTTCGAAACCCATCAGTGGTGAAATATCCACGCTGCTGACAAGCACCAGTGGGTGAGTTGCATGACTGACTAGGTGGGTGGGTTGCATGACTGACCCCAAAAAAAAAAAAACCCCTAATGTCGAGCTTTGACCCATACAAAAATAGAATTCCATGCGGACACATCAAGCTGATGTGAAGAAGCTAAAGATGATTTTGACGACTATTGCCCGAAAAGTTGGCCGATGTGTTTACCAAATTTTAACTTCTATATGAGAAGTTATAGCATAAACGAATCATGAAATTCATGAAAAAGTAAATTCAATCCACCATCACTTCATGATGCCTCTCCAGTCACCACATGACAACATTCTGCAAGTCATCCAATCACACATCCATGTTGGTCAATTCATTGATAGTCCAAGTAATGGTCTCAAAAGTCATTTTCAGTTGAGGCATTTCCACCAACAATTAACATGCATGATATACATGAGACTGTATTACCTAGAGCCAACTAACCAAGGTATTGTGCATTGCAAATCTAGATGGGGAGTTGCATGATACTATGGATGTAATTTGAGCGGGTCAACCTGACCCAACCTGACCTCAAGAAGACCAAACCCATAACCGGCCTGACATGAGTTCTAACCAGAGGTGCCCAACCTGACACAAATATATGTGATTTCCTAACCCGACTTAACCTATCTTGAATGTACTGAACTAAAACCCATCACAAATTCAAATCGATTGCCAATTTCCAACCCAAACATAACCTTAATAGGGTTAAGTCCCAAATTTGTAAGAAAAGATTGGACAAGAAGAAGAAGAAGAAGTAGGACTGACAGGTGCTCAAATGAAAGCTTACACTTAAGTTATTCTCAATCAGTATCTGACAATGAGAAAGACACTAAGGCAGCAACAGATTGCAATCAGGCAGAAGAAGATGGTTGTAAACCAGAGATAGTGCATCATTCAATACATCAAATGGGAAAGGATCACCACGATTGCCTGGTGAAGGAAGTGAAGTTGACAAGGTGGGCCATCACTTGCAGATAGAAGGACTTGGGTCACTAGGAGAAATCATGAACAGTGTGGTAGTACAACTAAGGAAATGTTTCCAACCTAGCGAACAAAGGCTTTGGATGAAAGGGGGTAGTCGATCCTGTTCATTGATTTGCTTCACCACGGAAGGCTCATTCCAACCATGCCCAAGGACGACACTATTGGAAATCCTATCAGCGGAAGCACCGAAGAAAATCAAACAATCACAAACAGTCACACAAGCATACAACACAAAAGCACACAAATTTTACATGAAAAACCCTTGCGGGAAAAAACCACGGCACAAAGCGACACCTTCTACTATGAATTTAGATTATTACAGAGCTAGAACTACCCAAGTAGATCCCAAAGATGAACAAGGCACTCAAAACTCTCAATCCTCTCTCCCAATAACCCTAATCTCGTTTAGATCACCTAGGTATTGCTTAGCATGTCGTCTAACACGATTAGGAAACATATTTATAAGAGAAAAATCGGAATTAGAAACATGTAATGCGAAACTGTGCAATGCTATCAAATCCCGTAAACCGCAGACCGGTCGGACGACCGGTCGCAAACAGTCTAGGGAGTTTTCGCCAAAACTCCAAACACACTGCCTCAACTCAGACCTGCCTGACGACCGGTCTGAGCCTCCAGTGACCAGTTTGGTGACCTGTCTCAAGACGTCAAAAAATGTCCAAAGAGTTGGGCCTTCAAACTGCAACACGCTGTTCACTGGCCAACCGATCGGATGACTAGTCGGTGAACTCTGTCTTTGCACAATAATGAGGCCTTCACAACAAACTCCACCAAGGCATCATTAAACATTGAACTATCTCTTCTACTCTTCAAAGAACCAACTCATCATCAATTATAGTCGCTGCTTTTCATGCATCACTGCATCTTCGTTAAGCCTTATCCAATCCCGGAGAAGTTACGCAAAACTTAAACTTTTCTGTAGGACCACCTTAGTCAGCATATCCGCCGGATTCATACTAGTGTGAGTCTTGTCCAGAGTTACATCTCCTTCCTCAAGTACCTGTCGAATAAAATGGTGATGCACATCAATGTGTTTAGTACGTGAGTGATAAACAGAATTTTTAACCAAATTTATAGCACTTCAGCTATCATAATTAACCGGCACGACTTCCTACTGAAGCCTCAACTGATTTATCATTCCTTTCAACTAAACAGCTTCCTTGAAAGCTTCTGTCACCGTCATATACTCAGCTTCAGTAGTGGAAAGAGCCACCATAGGCTGAAGCTTAGACATCCAACTAATCGCTTCACCCGCTAATACAAATAAGTACCCTAAAGTCGATCTCCTACTGTCCACACTACCTGCGTAGTCAGAATCGACATAACCAATCAATTTGTCCTTGGACTTTTCAAACGTCAAGATGCAGTCCGGCATACCCCGAATATATCGAAGTAGCCATTTCATAGCTTCCTAATATTATTTGCCTTGGTTAGACATGAATCGGCTAACAACACCCATAGCCTGTGAAATATCCGGTCTTGTACAGACCATGGCATACATTAAACTACCCACAACACTTGAATAGGGCACATGAGACATAACATGGTTTTCTTCATCTGTCTTGGGACACTGTTCAGAAGAAAGCTTGAAGTGAGCCGCGTGGGAAAAGCTAACCGATTTGGACTTGTCCATCTCATACTTTTTCAATACCTTCTCAAGGTATTCTTCCTGAGATAACCACAACCTGCTCATCTTCCTATCTCTATGGATATCTATGCCAAGAACCCTCTTTGCAGCCCCTAGATCCTTCATCTCGAATGTCTCTAAAAGTTGAGGCTTCAACACACCGTTGTCAGACATGTTATGACTGGCAATGAGCATGTCATTGATGTATAACACTAGTATGAGAAACTTCTCATCATTCAGTGTCTTGTAATAGACACAATGATCGTACTCGATCCTGGTAAAGCCGTGACTCATCACAAAGGAATCAAATTTCTTGTACCACTGCCTAGGCGACTGTTTGAGACCATACAACGATCTCTTCAACCTGTAAACCTTGTTCTCGACCCCTTACACTGTATAACCTTTTGGTTGCACTATGTATATTTGCTCTTTCAATTCCCCATGCAAGAAAGTAGTCTTCACATCCATCTGTTCCAGCTCGGGTCTTATTGGGCAACTAGTGCCAACACAAACTTGATAGATACTTGTTTCACAACTAGCGCAAAAATCTCACTGAAGTCCACGCTTTCACGCTGAGTGTAACCTTTCGCTTCCAACCTTGCCTTGTATCTATCATGTTTCTTCCGAAAAATTCACGTACACCCTATCACTTTTCGACCCACTGGAAGCTTCACAAGCTCCCAAGTCTCATTCTTGTACAAGGTGTCTATCTCGTCTCGCATTGCCATCTTCCACTTCTCAGTATCTATATCCTGTAGTGCTTCCTCAAAGTTAGACGGGTCCCCCTCATTTGTAATGAGAGCGAATGCAACGTTCAAGTCATCCATGTACGTTGCCGGTAACTTAAGACCCTTGGGTGGATTTATTCGCACAAGTGGCTGCTCCACCTGATCCTATACCTCTGTCTGTGCCTTAGTATCGGCCCATGTCTCATCTCTATCCTCGTGAGTGTCAACCGGTTCTAATGTTTATGGTTCCTTTATTGCATCCTTATGGAACAAAGACCCCTCATCAAACTTGACATCACGGCTTAGGGTGATCTTTCGTGTGATAGGGTTATAAATTCGATATCCCTTCACACCATCACCATAACCCACAAAGATCCCTTTTTTAGCCCTATGGTTTAGCTTATCTCTCTCAACTGATGGTACATGAGAGTAAGCCTCACAACCAAAGACCCACAAACTTGGGTAGTCTAGCGTACGACCACTCCACACTTCCTCAGGAATTTTATATTCAATTTCCATAGAGGGTGACCAGCTTATCAAGTAACAAACCATGTTAACGACCTCAGTCCACAGCTCTTTGCCCAACCCAACATTACTAATCATGGATCGAGCTCTCTTCAAGAGATTCTGATTCATCCGATCTTCTATACCATTCTGCTATGGAATGTGGCGCACTATGTTGTGCCTCACAATCCCCTCCTCCTTACAATATGTGTTAAATTTCCTAAAAGTGAACTCACCTCCATTATCGGTTATCAAAATCTTCAATTTCTGCGCTGACTGATTCTCCACCATCGCCTTTCAATACTTGAAGGTCATGAAGACATTGGATTTATTTTTCAGAAAATAAATCCAAACCTTCCTGCTATAGTCATCGATAAACGACAAGAACCACGATGACCCCCAACAGAAATAACAGACGACGACCCCCATACATCTGAATGGACATAATTAAGCACTCTTTTATATACATGTTCCCCCCTTTAAATGATAATCTAGACTGTTTCTCATACATGCAGTGTTCACATATATTAAAGTCTACAAATTTAAAGGAATGAATCAAATATCGTTCAAAGAGTACCTTCATGCCCTACTCGCTCATGTGGCCTAAGTGTGCACGCCACAAGCGTGCAAACGTGGAATCTGCTACAATTGTTGCAGCTCCACCTACTGAAGTGCTCCTAATCAACTTGTAAATGTTACCATACCTCTATCCCTTCATAATTACAAGGGCCTCTTTGAAACTTTGCAGAACCGGTCAAAACCGGTGAACTTACACCCTAATGCTTCGAGTGCACCAAGGGAGATCAGACTCTTCCTCAACCTAGGAACGTGCCTCACTTCTGTCAAGGTCCGTTCGATCTCATCGAACATCTTGATGCGCACTGTACCAATCCCCACAACCTTACAAGCTAGTCATCGCCTAGAAATACCGAGCCTCCCTCATACTCCCTGTAGGAAGTAAAGACACTCCTATCTAAAGCACATGTGATACGAAGCCCCGGAGTCCATGATCCACTCATCATAGAGAGATCCAACCTTTGACACCGTTAAGACCTCGCAAACATCACTACCACCTTCCTCAGCTTCAGTGGTATTGGCTTCCCTACAAGAATTACCTGACTCCTTCTTCTTATATTTAGGACTCTTGCAGTCCTTCTTCATGTGCCCAACTTGGCCACATCCCCAACACTTCAACTTACCTTTGCCCTTGCCCTTCGATTTGGATCGAGAACGCGACGATCCTTCACCTCACTCAGAATTCCTTCCTCTCATAAACAATGCTTCGGAGGAGGAATTAGTATCACCGTTTTTCTGTCTCATGGCCTTCGATTAAAGGGATGAGACAACGGTCTCGACAGTAATAGTGTCCCTACCAGCACACAACGAGTCCCTGAGTAACTTATATGAACTAGGAAGCAAGTTCAACAAGATCTAGGCATGATACTCGTCCTTCATCTGCTCACAAAAATCAAGCAACTTGCAAATCAATTTGTTGAACGTGCTAATGTGGTCCTCCACATCTGTCCCCTCCGCCATCTTCAAAGTGAAGAGTTGCATCATTAGATACATGCGATTTTCTAAAGACTTCTTTACATAGATATTCTCTAGCTTGGTCCATGTCTCTACAGCTGTCTTCTCCTTTATGACGTTATAGAGGACGTCATCAACAAGGCAAAATTGGATTGAGGCCATAGCCTTCTCATCCATCTTCATCCACTCCTCATCTTTCATCTCGGCAGGGCGCTTTCCAAGGGCGTTCACGACCCCTTGCTGAGTTAGGACGGTACACATCTTCACCTTCCACAACTCAAAGTTGTTTTTGCCCAAGAACTTCTCAACGTTGAACTTTGTACTTAAAGCCATGAGATCGTTTTAGAAAACTTTTTCTTCAACCTTTCAACGATAGCTCTGATATCACTTGTTGGAAATCCGGTCAGCGGAAGCATCAAAGAAGATCAAACAATCACAAATAGCCACACAAGCACACAACACAGAACCACACGAATTTTACGTGGAAAACCCTTGCGGGAAAAAACCACAGCACAAAGCGACACCTTCCAATATGAATTTGGATGATTACAAAGCTAGAACTACTTGAATAGATCCCAAAGATGAACAAGGCACTCAAAACTCTCAATCCTCTCTCCCAATAACCCTAATCTCGTTTAGATCACGTAGTTATTGCTTAGCATGTCGTCTAACACGATTAGGAAACATATTTATAAGAGGAAACCCAGAATTAGAAACATGTACGAAACCGCGCAATGCTATCAAATCCCACAAACCACAGACGGGTCGGACGACCGAGCGCAAATAGTCCAGGGAGTTTTCGCCAAAACTTCAAACACATTGCCTCAACTCAGACCTGTTTGACGACCGGTCTGAACCCCCTGCAACCGGTTTGGCGACCAGTCTCAAAACGCCGAAAAACATCCAGAGAGTTTGGCCTTCAAACTGCAACACGCTGTCCACTGGTCGACCGGTCAGATGACCGGTCAGTAGACTCTGTCTTTGCACAGTAATGAGGCCTTCACAACAGGCACATTGCTGCATGTAAAGGTGCATGTGGAGAGGGTGCTTTTGAGGCTAGGAAACCTCTATTATATTATAATCATGTTCAACACTCCTATTTCTTGAATAGGAAAAGAGTTACCTTCATCGGGCATGTGGTTGTGGGCATGTACAGGTGTATGCATGCGTGTAGCCATGCAAACAAGTATGGTTCTGAGTGCAAACACATTGCTTACTACGAAATGTTATATAGAAAATTAGCAACCAATTAATAAAACAAAAAATGCTTCTTACCTGGGATCTGAAATGAATGGATCTTTCAACCTGTACCCGTGGAAATATATATATATATATATATATATATATATATATATATATATATATATATATATATATATATATATATATATATATAAAGTAGGAAGGTTTTCAGTTGTCAATGCTAGAAATCGTGATAGATTTCATGCGGCACTTGCAGAAAAGAGGAAAAATATTATGAGATAAGGGAACCTTTCTTTATAATATCTCTTTTGAAGAGCCCAATGGATTTGGTGCTTGGCTTAATGCTAATGGTTGTATTTCTCATGCCGAAACTGATGGAAAGCATGGATCCTGAAGAAATGAAGGGGGCTCAAGAGGAAATGAGGAATCAAGGATCGGTTGAGATTGCAGTCCCAAACTAAACTTGGATGAATCTGGGGTTAGCTGCATCTTTGACAACACATTACTGATGGAGTTTTCCTAATTCATTGTTGTCGCAAGCAAATGAACCTAGTACATAAATACATGCATATGAGCATTCGGCCCTTTTTGGCAACCGAATGTGTGCATAATCCATGTCCAACATCCAAGAAAACCATGCATTCAGAACATGTGAGCAAGATGTGGATGGTTCAACATGTGGGGTTGACATTCAAGTGTCTTATGGCTGGAAAATCACAATGATAATACCATTCTAATAATCTAATTAGCATCCACCGAAGTCCACATTAGAACAAAAAAAGAAAAAAAAGCAAAAACCAAAAAGCAAAAAGTAAATTAAATGGCCCATATCTTCCAGGCTTTTTCAATATGAACATGGCATTCGGCAAAAAAGCACATACCAATATATGCTCTCTACATTGAATTTGGCACATGTCAAAAACCTTTACATCCTTCAAGCAGGCACCACAAAAAGACTCTAGCCTCGCCTATCATATACATGCCATCAAAGCAATATTGTACCATTTTAAAACAACAAAAGCCACCTCAAAATTTACAAGGACTGCAAGAAAAAAGAAGAAGCCTGCATCCGACAAATCCCTAAAACAAGTCACATCACAAACCACCTATTCTTCCTTCCACAGCAGTGCAACTAATATTTCCGTCAAGTCCAGAGATGTGCAACAGCTCTCAACTTTCCAATCTCTGGTTCCTTTATTTTTACACAAAGCTCCTCCCAGCTCAAGTCCATCTACAAAAACAGATTCAAAACATCAATTTCTACTCATATTCTCCTTGAATATAGTCCTAATATATTAAAGGTAAACAACACTTACACCGTTCATTACATCCGAAGTGGGAATGGAAGAATACATGGTCTAGCTCCATACATTACCTCAAAGAAGTTACCCTTACTGGCTCAAGTCCTAAATAAGAATTATCACAATTGGCTAACATTACTTTTGAAATTGTATGGCTCAAGTCCAAAATGTTACAAGCCCGAGTCTTACCCATGATCATTTTGCATAGCCAAGTTCTGAGCTCAGCCCAATCCTGAGCCCAAATTGAACCATCCTCTTTTGTGCAAGATCTATATTGTTCATTAAGCATGCCCAATGATGCATGATACCCATGATACCGATGCTCATTAAAAAGGACACCACTCGGGTGATGTCGATAATAATGACAATGATGATGGCATTTGTATGCATGCATGAACTAGTATGTACCTCAAGAAGTCCAGTGGTGATTTGGAATTTGTGTCTTGAATCCATTGCATGTAAATAACTTGATGTCAATCCCAAAGAGAGAGCAGTCGACGATTGTCTGTACTCATGTTCATACTGAAACAACCATTTCATCAGAAATGTTGATGCAATAAATGTTACTGAATCGGCTAATGGAGGCAAAATCTAATAATAGCAAGAGATGCTAAATGAAATTAGTACAAAGAACCCATTAGTTTTAAAACTAGGTAGAGAAATAAAATTGAAAGTGAAAGAGAAACTACAAATATACAGTAATTATATCCCAGATTATGGAGATTCGAAGACCATTTTCCACAATTAAAAATATGTGCTAGAGAATGTAATTGTTGGTTCAAACTCAATATCAGATGGGACTAGCTAAGTATCACCCACGTTGAGGTGAGTTTTACTTTCACCAATTTAGAATCATACTGACAATAAATTAAAAAAGCATCATATTCTTGGGATCAACGAATAAAAAAAAGGTGATACTTATCAAGCTACATGTGTTAGTTTGAACGACTTTTTAAACAATCACGATTTTTTTTTTTTTTTTGGTCAAAATGCATTATGTTAGGGTAGAGCATGACAAATAACAACAGATTATGGAGATTGTTAACATACACGGTGCACCAATGGCTAGTTTACACATACTCTACAAGAAAATAAAGATAATAATTAGGCTGCAGTAATCAACAGATGCTTCTAATGGAATTGCAACTGTGTTGCTAAAAGACATGAGTGAGCGACGGAAAAGCACCAAACAACAGGTTTGAATGCAGTATTGGGTATTCTAAATGACTTGATCAAGAAAAGTTGAAGCACATGCTATACAAATCCGTTAGTTCCCAAACACAAATCAAATAACATTGTTAGTTTCCTAGTATTGACATAAAATTCATTGCATAGTGGCATAATAAGAACATTACATTGAGACTAAACAACAATAAATTGAATCTTAACATCAACATAGTATTCATACTCAACACACAAAATCAACGTTGTTAGTTTATAGAGGACCAAGTTGTTAGATAAATATATAAGAAGAAAAGAAACTTTGCCTCTGCTAATTAATCGTTCAAACTTTGGCCATAATTTAATTTATGATTTTAAGCCATTTACATTTCTTTCTAATAAGATACTTTTCATATTCTTAGAGATTGGATTCAAATTCTAAGGTGTCAAATACAACTTGACGCACTAAATTCTCAAAAAACCAATTACTAGACGTGGATTCTTCAAATTTTTAGTTGCCAAACCACCCCTAATTTCCTTTGAAGACATCTCTAACCTCTCTTCCATCTCACTCTAACTCTTTATGCTCGCTCTTTGAAGTTGCTAGTGCTGCTAAAGAAGAAGAAGAAGATGCAACCATGCACATGCCTTTAACAAAGAAACAAGCCCATCTGCTGATAGATGGGCATTTTTGGGCCATTCTTTTATTTTTAGCATCTGTAATCTGATAAACCTCAAGGTATTTTTTTTCGCAAGTTTGCAAAGATATGGTAAAAATTGTAGGCTGAGATGGATAAATTACATCAGGCTAGATCTTAAAAGAGGTCATTTCTTACGGCAAGAAGAAGATTTCATAATCAGTCTCCATAAAGTTTGGGAAATAGGTACTTTAAAGATTGCTAAATTTCTTCAATTTCGTCGTCTTTCGACACGAAAGTTGAATTAGGTATTTGATTTTTTTCTGGTTTTTGGATTGTAGGTGGTCCCAAATTGCCTAAGTTTGAATTTGAATTTGTATGTGAGTCTCTGTCGCTGACTAACCATAGCTCAAAAAGGCCAAAAGAAAAGAAAGACATTTTAAAGAAAAAGACTAATAAAATATTTTCGACTTCTAAAGGTCATAACACATTTCATGGATATATTGGCATGTAAAAATCCCACTGATCAGTTGATCTTAGCCATCCATGAAAAATGACAATGAAAGTAGCATAACTTAATTCTCTCCCGAGTACTACAATTCACCTAATAGCAGAACCTATAGAGAAAAAACATGCAAAACAACCCAGATTCTAGACCTCAGGCTAATGTGCTCCAACTTGAATGGAACTCTCCACATTAGAATGGATAAGAACATTTAACATCAATGGTTCATAATCGGTGGAAAATGGAATGAGTGTTGAATTTCTAATCTAGTGGCGTTCTCTGGTTTCCACAATCCATGATGAGGCACATCAAATCAATGATCTTGATTTTTTATTTTATTTTATTTTATTTTGTTTTGTTAGGGTACACACATGTAAGGAACGACAAACATTTAATTTCCTAACTTAAGGTCTAATGCAAACTAAGAAGGACAAAATCAAGCGCGAGCTTCCACAAGAAAATACCACTCCCTTGTAGCATCTTTAGTACATCCAACAACATAATCAAGCATCCACTTGTAGCTTTATCTTTCTGTTCTCTACTAATTACAAATTCCAACACTCCTGTGAAACCCACTTAAAAAATCATTAATACAACTAATTAGGGTTTTCACATTCACAATCCTAATTCGGTTTTTGACATTAAGGTTTTCCACATTCACAACCCTAATTAAATTCACAATTACACAACCCTAATTAGGGTTTCCAAGTTGTACACTTTTTGACATTAGGGTTTTTCACATTCACAACCCTAATTAAATTCACAATTACACTACCCTAATTAGGGTTTCCAAGTTGTACACTAAAAATCCCTAATTAAATCGGTCATTTCATTTACTTTTGCTTTTTTTTTTTTTTTTTTTTTGTTCTAATGTGGACTTGAACTAAAGGTGCTGATGCTATTCAAAATTTGTCATTTGTTGCACAACCCTAATTAGGGATTTGACTCTAAAAATCCCTAATTAAGGTTTAGGGAATCAGCAACCCCAATTGCATTTACTATCATACAATCCTAGTAAGGGGTTTCACATTCAAAGTCATGAGAGAGAGGGAGGGAGATTTCGGCACCAAAATGAATCAATTAGAGAAATGTCCTGTTAGAATGGAGATGAGAGGTCATAAAAAATCGCCTTCTTTTTTTACTCGAGAGAGATGAAATGTCACACATTGATGGGCCTGTAGAGGTATTTGAGGGATGAAGGGTCCCCACCTAGTCGGTCATAACTAGTTGATGGAGAAGAGGGAGAAAGAGAGCCAGACGTTCGAACCTCGTCGTGGGTCCAGGCAGACCGGCTGGACAAGGTTCGAGAAAATCGGTCGAAGACAAGATGGTGAGGATGTGACGACTGCGGTAAAGGGCTCGAACGATGGGGCAGAGAGTGAAAGCAGACGAGAAAGATTGAAAACGGAGGAGAGATGAGAGAGATTGAGAACAGACAGAGGAGAGAGAAGCTCGAGAGGGAAAGACCGAGAGAAGGCGTGAGAGATCTAAGAGAGGGAGGGTGAGAAACGCATTCGAAAGGCTCGTGGGCTCATGGTAACAGTGTCTACGGCATGTGAGTGGAGACACAAGAGCTCCTTGAATCAAATCTTGCCACGTAAGGGTCCCACAATATTGGGTGAGTCTGGGGTCACAGGTAATCTTCTCCCATTCATATATGCCTTGTATGTCACATCACCTCTCCCTTCATACTGTCACTGTCATATGAAATTAAAACTCCACTACAAATTCTGACTTGAACCCCTACTAAATGAGATACTAAGCTAGGGCTCCTCTCAAGTTCAATGGAGACCGTTGACCTGCGCCATGGGCCTTCTTGATCAGCCATTGATCCTATCTCCGTAACTATCTCTACTCCCACTTGCAGACTTCTCTTCCTCTGTGCTTCAAGTGATGGAATGCAAAGTGGGGGTAGGTAGAAAAACGTGATTGTGTTTTGGGTATTGGAAGTATGGGATGCTGAGTCAAACAAACAGGCGTGGTAAGGACCGATATAGGCAGTGAGTACTGTCGAGGATCATTGATATAGAGGGACAGGAGAGAGACTATCAAGAGGTCCCCAATCAACTAATCAAATGGATAGCTGTCTTCCTGACCTGTCCTTTTGGCGTATAAGAGCTTCCATCCTGTGCCATGATACTTTTTAGATACATGGCCTCAAGCTAGTGTGACTCGGTTACGCACGGATCGTTCTGAAGGTGTGAAATTCTTCTTTCTCCACACCAATATTTACGGTTGGCCCCACCAGCTGGACAATCATCCAACAATGTGGCTATGTGTGCCCCACTCAGTGCCTGGCACAAACCAGCTGAGGACTGTGAATCTCCACTCACACAATGATCAAACAATGCTCCAAACTCAAACACAAAATATAGGAAGAGATTGACAAATCAATTTGAATAACAAACGAACAATGTTCAAATACAAAGAGCCTACCAAAAAAAGAAAATCAATAGGGATTATTATCTTCTCATTCAAAATAACATACGATCTAAATCTTCAAATCTTTAAGCCTTGGGTGCAAGTCCAGCCTTAATCTTCTGAACTGTGGCGTCGTCGGTCTTGAAAGATTTTTCAAGGATGACATTGTCAATGCCTGTGGCGAAGACAGTGCCAGGAACAGACACCGTTCCAGCATTCGCACTCCCAAAGGCCGAGACAGCAACCGCCAAATCTTTACCATCACTATTATATTGGTAGTGTACAAGTCCCTTAGGGAATACAAACATGTCACCTGCCTGGAGGGTCTGAGTGTAAAGTTTGCTAGCCGTGTCGACAAACCCCACCTCCAGAGACCCTTCCAAGAGGAGCAGGAGCTCAGCGGAACGGGGGTGGGTGTGAGGCGGGTTTACTGACCCAACTGGGTATTGTAGAACTGCGAACGAGACGCTCTGACCATTGAGGGCCGGGAACTCAGCCATGCTCGCTTTCATGACCTTGAATGTTGTGGGTGGGTCTGCATCTACAAGTGCCCGGAAGCTGGTGTAGGTGAAGAAGTTACTGTCTACTATGCTAACATTCGTGGGGATCAAGAAGTCAGAAATGATATCCGAGTCACCGGCATTTGATGTTCGGGCAATGGCTAGGATTAGTACCACTAGGAAGGAGCCATGCTTGAGTGTGTCAAAGGCCATGGTACACCACGTTGGTATTTGTGTTTTAATACAAATCTAATGCAAATGGGATTTATAACGTACTTAGGACTTGTTTTGGGGTTCTTTCGGTTTGGACGAGTAGCAATCATGGTACAAAATAGTATTTGCAGGAAGGTTTGGAGGATTGTGAAGAGATTTTCTATTATGCAGGCCTATGTAAGCCGGCAAGAATCGATGGAAATTAGAAGATTATCTGCGCCTTGCTCATGTCTCTTTCATATAAATGTTACTTGCGAAGATATGCTGAAGATTGTAAGGTGGACAGCTAAGTCCTTTGATAGTTCTCCTTGATTTTATCATTTTCAAGTTTGAGAAATGCTCCAGTGTTCTCAGTGCACTATAAGTTGTAATACTCCTAGTTGCATCTGGCACTTGGACGGTTCAATTGAACAATCTCGACTATATATCGAGTCCAGAACAAATTTTATGAGCTACTACGCAAAAAATGCACTCCTCAGCTGAGCCATTCCAGCCATGGTTTGTCCTTATTTTTGTAGCCATCTTTCTTCTAATCCATGGAGAAGATGGTTATCATTGTCTAACAAAGTGACTCTTTAGAATCAGAAGCAATCTATGATGGCCCCAACATTTAGATTGATCAAATTGTTGTTTGGACCCTTTTTTGTGTAAGTGATCTTAACCATCGATATTAAATAAGGTTAATGATCAGATTGTAACGATAGTTAGATTGGTGTGATATATGTATGACATTCCATGAAACCTGTGCTGGACCTAATAGTGTCCAGTCTTTACATCCGTCGATTGGATTATGTAAGTCTCCCAATGCAACTAGCAGTACCATAACCTACTGCTGTCTTAGAGCACTGGAGCATTTTTCTCTCATGTTTACATGGGTGGCAACAGGTCTCGGGTTCAACCCAAGCAGGCTAAGAATTCTAGTCCAAACCTTACCCATAGAGCTGGGCACAAACCAAGCCAGCTCGAAAGCTCGGCTCGGATAGGTTTGAAAAAGCTCGGCTTTTATTGGTTCCAATGGAAGTTCAAACCAAACCAAGCCTCATAGTCAATCTTGTTTGAAAAACCAAACCAAGCTCAAACTAGGGAAGTACCGGCTCGGCTCGGCTTGAAGCTCGATTTGATTCGGCTCAGTTTGATTCAGCTCGTATTTTATAAGCACACGGTTTCCTATGGTGTGATCCACTTGAGCTTTGGATATGATTCCATTTTGGGATTATGTCCTAAAATGATATATGTAAAATAGATGGACAACATGGATAATACATATACATGATGACATGGATAATATATAATACATATACATGAATGCACACTGTTTCGTTGCACTCGTAAAATTATGTTCGTTTACATTTGTTTGGAAAATGCTCTTACATGTCTATTTTGAAGCTGCACTCCTTTGGTGGATGTTAAACAACATCTAGTAAGATACGTTTGTGCTTTTTCTTTCTAACTTTTTAAATTGTTTTCTATTTAAATAAACAAGCTAAAAAAGAGTTGTCACCTGTTGAACTCGGGCCGGCCCGGTTCAAAATTTTTTACTACACCAATCCCGGCTCAAACCAGATTTTTCTGGAGCAAACCAAACTCGGGCCGCATGGGTCGGCCCAAAACCCAAACCAAGCTGATCCACAAAATGAGGTGGCACAAAAACAAATCAAACCAAACTAGGGCTAACTCGGCTCGGCCCATATCGTTGCCCACCTCTACTTACCCATGACCCATTCCATTCTGGCATGATCCTATTATTTACGTGTAATACTTGAAAATTTTATGCTAGTGTAGGTACATGAGTATAGTATATACCCCAATTTGGGCTTTTGCCTTTAGGACAATAAGCCTTGGATTTGTGCCATTGTACGCACAAATGGAACCTACCCTCGTACACCTCCTAATGACTTTCGAAAGCCAATATATCATCATATATCCAATCAGTTATCTAGGTAACCATTGAAATACTTATACACCACAAAGAAAAGACATATATATGGCCGTCCACTTCACTTTCAAACCACCCCATCATAGATAACCAACTTTGAGATATCCTTGCATCCACACGTGCACATCCATCCATAATTCTAACCCATGCATCTTATCTAGCGCCCATCTATAAACCTACCTAATGATTGAAATCATGATCTATCAACCTAAGATGTGGATCTACTTAAGTTTTGGGACCATGACTTAAAATGATCTCTCAAAATGGATGAACGAATTCGGGTTGTTTTTTGCACCCCATCATGGCTCATGCCCTGTAATGAGATGGTAAAGTGGATGGAAGGTGTACAACACATATATACATCACTGTACGACCCACAAATTAACTAAAATAGGTGGGCCCCACCAAACAATAGACAGCGACAATGGACCCCACAAGCAGTGGACAGCGACGGTGGGCCTCACAATTAGTGATTTTAATTGAAAATCCCAAATTATGAATTTTAATTTCAAAAAATTGAAAAGCCTTAATTAGGGGTTTACAAAACAGTGGGCCCTACCAAACAGTGAACAGTGATGGTGGGCACCACAATTAGGGATTTTAATTGAAAATTCCAAATTATGGATTTTAATTTCAAAAAATTTGAAACCCTTAATTAGGTATTTACAAAACAATGGGCCCCACCAAATAGTGGACATCGATGGTGGGCCCTACAAGCAGTGGATATCGATGGTTGGCCTCATAAGCAGTGGAAGGCGACAGTGGGCCCCACAATTAAGTATTTTAACAATTTAAATTGAAAATCCCAAATTAGGGATTTTAATTTCGAAACCCAAATTAGGGATTTACTAAATCAGTGGGCCCAACAAACAACGGACAGCTACGGTGGGCCCCACTAGCACTATACATCAACAGTGGGCCCCACAAACACTGGACATCGACGGTGGGCCCCACAAGCTAGCACTGGACAACGATGGTGAGACCCACAAGTAATGGACATCGACGGTGGGCCCCACAAGAAATAGACAGCGAGGGGGGGGGGGGGGGGGTTACCAGAGGTGATGACGGCCGGACGTGCAGCGTGCGGCGTAAGGCGGTGACGGCCAGATGTGACTTTGGTAAACAACCGGACGGTGTAAGGCAGTGACAGCCGGATGGCGGTGACAGCAGGAGGGAGAGAGAGAGAGAGGGAGAGAGAGAGAGAGAGATGGATGGGCACTAGAGTCGTTTCAACTTAAAATATAACATCATTACCGACAAAATTTTTCGTCAATAATAATTTTGACAAATCGTCAGTAAATAGATTCAATAATATTTGGGCCCACCTGTGCTCTAACAGCTCCATCCACTCCGTACATATGTTTTTAAATACACTTATCAGTTACACTAAAAACAAAAATTATAAATCAACATCCATGATCGACCACACACAATGAAATAATATGTCCACCATTCATTTTGTCCGATGATGTATCTATGTCGTCGGTAAAAAAATTCCTTACCGACGAATGTTTTAGTCGGCAAAAGACTTTTTACTAATGATATTGTATAACGTCGGTAAAAATAGCTTCTCCGTCGTCATTGTGGACGCTCGCCTTTTCGTGCTCCCGACCCTCCCTTTTGAAAATGGATTTTCACAAATCGTCGTTATGCCACTAGCTCACTTCTTTCTCGAGGGATTTTTCGGTTGTCATGTTAAACTAGATATGTTCGGATGAGTTCGTATAAGACCAGAGTTGCCACTAACCAGTTACTTCGAATCTACAGTCGGCTAGACCCCGTAGAAACGTTAGAAAAGGGAATAAGAAGATTCCTTCCTCTAAAATGACTCATTTTAATCTGTGATCAGAGATTTGAGGTAAGGGATCACGATTACAGGGTGGGAAGGTGTTAGGCACCCACTCTGCCCGTACTGAGGTACAGTCTTTACTTCACAGAATCGAGCTAATACTTGAAAGTTTGATTTAATCCTCGTATATTTTTATGAATGATATGATGCATGAATGTAGGTTTGAACAGTAAGAGTTTCCAATAGGCAAGTTTCCATTAACAGACAAGCCCAGAGCATACGCTCGAACTGACAAGTGCTTTATGTGAGATGCATGCCGTGTGTTTGATTGGTCAAAATTTCTGATGAATGAATTCTAAGCAAACCAGCAAACTTCAAAGTATACACTAAGACCTGATCAAGTGTTTATAGTAGAATGACAAGTAGGGGGGTTGGAAGAATAGTAAATGTTGTGCTTATGCTAGATGCGAATGAGATGATTCTGATATGAGAGTAGCTGAATGGATGGAGGTTTCACAAGGGTTAGCTTCGAGCGGCTAAGATTGGAACTTAGATGGCTTGAGAGGCTTGAACCAAGGTCAGCCTAGGTTGGACCAGGGCTAGACTCTTCTCACTCGGGCTCTCCTTGGTGGAGGAATGGGCTAAGGGGATGGAGATAGACTCGAAAATTGGGGTTTTCTTTGGGTGTTGAGGGATGCTGTACGAAGGGGGAATGTGGTATTTATAGTTGCGAGCAATGGCAACTCTCATAAATATATACGGGCGGCCATTAGACGGTCACCCGTACGACCATTTTGCTTTAACTTCGGAGTGTACTTGCTCCAAACCTGAAGTAGAAAAAGCCCAAGGTTCGAGTTCGGAGCTGCTCTGAAGGTGCGGGTCAAAACTAGGTGAGTCAACTGAATTTGAAAGATGGGGTTGATAGGGTGAGTTGATTGGGTGCGAGGGCTGGACTGACTCAGTGAATTGACTCGGTGATTTGACTCAGTGGGTTGACTCACAAGGTTGAATTTTTTGGGACTTTTATACTGATTTTTTCTATGGATGATTTTTTGGGCTGGTGCTTTTTGGGGTGAGTTGACTGGGTTCAAGCTTGAGATTGGCTATGGATTGGGGCTTACAAGGGTGAGATTGGCTAGGTTTGGACATGGGGTTTGGGGGTATGGACCTCCATCTATTCAGCTATCTCAACCAACATTGTAGCCGAAGGTGGGGTGTCTACAGATGCCCCTCTTTGGCAGAGGTTGCATGCAACCGAATGTCAAAGCGAGTGGACACCCCACTTCTGACCCAGTCATTCATAGATCGTGGTCTGGAATCTTTGGTTGCCTTTGTATCTATGTCAGTTGATTGTCTGGAAATAGATAACTTGCACATAACGTGGGAGTTTGGAGAAAACATTGTGATTGTCCCTGCATGAGCTGCAACTTGGGTACCCAAACGCAGCCCTTTCGTTCCCGATCGGTACTAACATCGGAAAGGTACAGTAGAGCCTTTGTGTCCATGTAGTCTTACGAGGTTACTGACCCTATGATTGATTGTTCGTCGCTTTCCCGGATCTCTCCAGGAGTATTTGTTTCGCTTGACTATCAAAGTGGTTAGCTGCCATGCGTCTGCGCAGCCTTACGGGTAATCCACTACTTCGACTTGGACTCAGTCAAGGTACTTCAGGCATCCACGCTTAGGTATGTGCGAGTGAACTTTTTCCACCCAATCTTCTGGTTTTGATACTTGGGTTACAATATATTAATGTTTCCACCGTTCAGATGGTTTCTTTGACCAAGACTTTTGGCTTTCATCTTTTTCGTATCTGACATTTGGTACAATCGTCCTGACACTAGAGTTCAGGCCGACTGTACTTTAAGTGCATTTGATCCGATGGTCTCCGAGGAAACCGCGAGACAGCGGATCTTATTTGATTTTTACGTCAGCTCCTACCCAAAGATATGGAAGATCTCTTAATGTCTTAAAGGTCGAACGCTCTACTAAGAAAATATTTTTGGATTTTGGAAAGATACCCACTTTGGGAAGTGATGCTCCATGGGGTTTTTATTTGCCAATAAGGACATATATATAATATTTTTTTGAAAAGGAAATCTGGCTTGCACATGCCTCCACTGGGGATTCTTGTGGGATCTTTGGTTAACCGACTTTTATTTTGAAAGTAGGTAAACATGTTGATTGATGTGATGAATGCTGATGTATGTGGATACATATTTGATGATGGATGCATGGTTTGGCTCATTCTCTTCTCGTTCAATTATTTTTCTCTTGTTGGGGATGTAGAGAACTTAAGCTTATTGCTTGCAGGGTTTTACTTCCCTGGAGACTTTCTTTTTAATGCGGATGTTTGGTTAGCGGGTTGGTCAAGATCCCGATCCGTGGTCGATTAGGTCCATCGTCCCAACATTTTGTTGCATTTGTTGCTGGTAATGGATGAAGGAGGTTCTAGGTTGCAACCTCAAAATACTCTTTTGGGGAATGGATGTGATTGGGATGGTGTGTGGTCGTCATTTTTTGTCAAGATTCCAATTTGCGGGCGATTGGATCTGTCATACCAATACTGTGAAGTGGGTGAATGGAGTTCGAGACTCCTGAAGTGCTTCGCCAAGGATAGTGATGATATTTTTGTGATTTTTGCAAGTATTGATCAGAATCTTTATCTGGTCAGGATGGAGATCGGTGTTACTAAAAACAAGAGAAATATTTTTGTGATTTTTATAAATATCTTATCCGAGTCCCTTCCTGAGTGGTCAGGATGAAGATCGATTTTATTAAAAGTAAGGAAAATATTTTGTGATTTTGAAAGTTGATTTTGCAATGTTTTGATATTTTGTTGGATTTTCTGAAATGTAGGGAAAGGTATGAAATTTTTATCCACTTCCAGCTTCTACTGCTGGTAAGGCACCCGATCTATTTTACGTCAGCAAGCAAGACGAATCTCACACAGTTAAGTACCATAGTTTTACATCTTCAGATGAGGGAATTTTGAGGGTTTTCAGTCAACACACCCATAAAGTTGCATGTTCCTCATGTGCAATGCACATAGACCACGTATCGTCCGACGGACTCCTTCGGCCACAAAATGAGCCACACCCTCACATTTCCCTTTATCAATCCAGTTTGGGGTCTTATGCTGCTCACAATTCTGTGAGGATGCGCTTCACTTCCCAACTGCCTTAATCCCCTTCATGAGTTTTAGGAATAAGGAACATCCGTCAGATTCAACAACAACTTCCAAGTCAAGGTCGTCTATCACTGTGTGTTCAACACGAACAGGATCGTGAGGCTTTGCCCACCTCGACCTTTACCTGCTTAGAGAACTCCGGACACCTATACGATCAAGTGTCAGCCATGTCCGGAACAGGTTAGGAAAGAAAGCCCCGAGAAGCTAATCCCAGTGTATTTTAAGGTCTTCGGACCGCTGGGGATAGATTTGTGCAGTTAAAATCAAAGTTGAATCTTTTTTTTTTTTTTAGAAAGTTTCAGACCTTGACTCGAGTGGTTGAGACTGGTGCTGGAAGGCTAAAATATTTTTTGTATTTTTGAAATGATGCAGGTCATCAAACCTTGATCCGAGCGGTCAAGGTCAACATCGATTTTTGTTGGAAATAGAAAAGTCCCCTGAGAAGTTAATCCCAGTGTAGTTTAAGGCCGACGTCTTCGAACCAAAGATATATACATGATTGCAATTTTTTTTATATTTTTAAAAATGATCCGGATCATCGAATTATGACTGGGATTGTCGAAATTGATACCGTTTTATTAAAAATCCCTCGGGATGCTGATCCCGACGTAGCTTAAGGTCTTCGGACTAAAATTTGTACAAATAATTGAAAATCAGGGTTGGAAATTTATGATGTATTCTGAGGATGACTCAGGTCATCAGATCATGACTTTAGATGGTTGAGATCAATGTTTGACCAAGTCAATTTTTTTTTCTTTTTGAAAATCTCATGAAGCCTTTTTCCACATCATCTTCTCATTTTCTCATAATTTTCTCAAGAGATGAGATTTTTATCAATTTCTCTTCATTTTCTCCTTCTCTTTCTCTTCCATCACCTCAATCTTACACAAGGACGAGATTCCTTACAATTCATCTTCCCAAAGGGGGAGTTCTTGCCAAGGAGGAGGGTGTCAAATCTTGTCAAGATGGGAAGGACGAATGGCCTTCTGGTGGCTGCCCATCCGCCCCCTTGTCCACTGGTTTTCCCAGTGGTTTGGATAATAGGGGTGGCTCATTTTGTGTATAAATCCAGAGGTATGCCCCCCCTCTCATTCGTGCATTTCTCTCTCTCTTGTCTCTTGCTCACTTTCCTCCTTTTCTTCAAGTTTTTCTATTTTCTTTTGGTGGCCCTTCATTTCTTCCAAGTGGTGGGGCTTTTTGTGAAGCTTGGGATAGCAAGGTGGAGCTTGAGATAGCAAGGTGGTCTCTCATTGGTGAGTGGTGAAGGTATAGCCCACTTCTCTATTTTGTTTTCTTTTCATTTTTTTCTCTTTCACTTTCTCATGTCTCTTCTTTCTCTTTCATGTAGGTACCTTTCAAAAGGTGTGGTGGGCCCAAGTTTGAGAGACTTCAAGATTTGTTTAAAATCTCAAGGTGGTGCATTGGAGTGGAGCTTTCAAGTTTTTCTTCCACTTTCCTTCAAATCCCTTCATGTGTTCGAGGGTGCCTTTTCCATGTCCATCAAGTGTGCATGGCAAAGTCTCATTCTTTCTTTCATTTGTGTTAGGCCTAATTTGTAAGAAATGGGCCCAAAGTGAAGTTAGGGCCTTTGGTGTATTTGGTTGCACCCAAAACTTCATTTTGAACTCTCACGTGTGTATTTGTCATTTCCTTTTTCCCTTCATGTTTCTCATGCTTTTCAACTTTTCCTTTCTTTTCAAGTGTTGGGCCCATGGGAGTGAGTGTGGCCCACTTCAGATTTTTGCGCCTTCACTCATCAATATTTGAGATAACCCCATTTCTTTAGTTATGCATGTATGGACATGAGGAGCCCAACTTATACTTTTTCTTGTATTTCTTTTCGTCAAGTGTGCTAAATTCCCAAGTTGGGCTTCTAATGCACAAGTAGCCCACTTCTCTTACCATTCTTTTGGTTTGTAAACACTCGTTTTGGTATCCTTAGAACAAAGCGTGGTAATCCTTTCATCATTTTTCAAGATGGGTGAGCCTTTGGTCCATTTGTGGCTCTTGTGTAATTTGGCAAAGGAGCTTCCATCACACTTTGTGCATTTAGGATTCAATTTTTCCTTTTTTGTTGAGAGATTTGAGCCACTTGGGTTTTCAAGAAGGCTCATTGGTGGGTTAAACCATCACTCTTTCAAGTCTAAGTGGGTCCTTGAATAGTGGAGAGAATGTAATGTCAAAACGTTTGCTTGTAATGTTTCCACCCTAAGTGAGTCATTCTTTGAGATTTCTCTAAGTGGGCCTTCCACCATTCATAGCTTCTTAATCCCATTTGGTAAGTCATTATTCCATATTTCTTTTATTCTAAATGACTTCCAAATCATAGAAGAGGTTGGTACACATAAGTTTCCCACGTTGGGCCCAAGATTGGGCACTTTTGACTTTTCTTTGCAAATGGACTATGTGCACCAAACTCAACCATATTCATTCTGTTCCATAAAGTTTGGGTGGTCCACTAAATCAAGCTTTCACATGTTGAAGTGTCTTTTCCTCTAATTAAGAGAGTGGTGCACATAAGTTTCCCAAATTTGACTCTTTGACGGGTGCCTCCAATCTTGTTCTCTTCAAGTGGGCTATGTGTACTACTCTTGACCTTTAGGGAGTGTTTTTAAGTTACTCTTGACATTCCATAATTTCCAACATTCTTTCTTTGTCCATGCTTTCATACGTAAAAGAAATGGGGCACCTTAAGTGATGCTCATGAAACTCATTACCTTTATGTGGCAAGTGGACTATCTATTTGCTTCCAAGTGGTGGTTTGTGAACTTAAACCTTTTGTGCCTTTGATGTTCTCTTGTGCATTGAGATGGTTCTCTTGTCATATATAGGTTTTGATGTATAGCCCATCTTAAGTAAACCCCACTCTCTTTTGAATGGGTGCCCAACATATATTAATAGTGAGATAGGAGGTTGGGATTTTGGATTTTACATATGGGTTTTCCCACTCATGGCTTCCTATGGTTCAATTTTTGAGAAGTTTGAAGGTGAGATGCTTACCTTATCACGTTCATAGGGATTGATGGTGGATGACACTTGGGGTTGTGGCAGCCGTGCTCTGGAGGATGATCCTGCTCATATTCTTTGTCGTGGGGATCATATGTGCTCTTTATCCAGAGAGCACTAACCACTTTCGGACATTAAGGGTCGGGGGACTCGAGAACTATGGGATGTCTGGGTGGAACCTCCTCACCCTCTGATTGAGCATGTACTAGTCGGCACTACTTTCACTGGCCTTTACTCTCTTAGGTTCAAGAGAAGTAAGGCCAACCGTATGCTCCTTGCCGCCTTGTGTGAGAGATGGAGAGACGAAACTCACACTTTTCAGATTTCGTGTGGCAAGTAGGGGATTACTCCCCCAGACGTCTACATGCAGATAGGCTTCCCTTTCTATGGGGTGACTCTACCTCGTGCTAGTTCACTTTCTCCCATCGAGCCTGAGGATTGGATGCGGCTTTTGGGGGTTGTTCCCCCTTCTTCAGAATTTCAGTATGTAACGCCCCGAAATTTCGGCTCTCGTGGGCAACACAATGGGCCGAGTTTTCGGGTGTTAACTGAAATGTGTTAAGGATATGTTTCCACACATTCATCTTTATTTTCCAAATTCATGGCATTCATAGGAAAATGACGAAATTCAAGGTTCTTATTCGAAGTTTTTCTACTCTACGTGTTATCAACATAATGTCCTTAAATCATACAAATTACATAATATTCTACTTTCTAGTCTCCATGAGAGGCTTAGTACAAGTTACATGAAAATAAATCTACTCTACAAAGACAATAAACATAATCCATCTTCAAGCCTTTTCGGTTTCATCGTCCGTCATTTGCTGTCACAAGCCTTCGAGCTCCTCGTCGTAGTGTCCGATTCTCTTACTGGATCTTCACCTAGATTATCTAAGATGTGGTTGGATAGCGTTAAACACTATCATAGTGGGGAATATCTCTTTAAGACAATCATGATAATAATGGTACAGAGTAAATGCAATCAGGATATTATCATTTAATCAAATCAAAACAACTCAGTAAAAGATCTTTGTTAATGCAATGCATGACATGCATGCTCTAGCTAAGGCACCATGACTAAATGAGACGTGATCACTCCACTCTTCTCACCAGCCACTAGTCACCAGAGGTTCTAGCTAGGACGGGATCACTCCACTCTTCCCATGCACCAAAACCTAACTAGTGAAACGGGCCCACTTTTACTAGATAGCGAGAGAGAAATGGGCTCATGCACACTTTCTCTAACGCCTGAGGGGTTGACCCACCAAGTCGGGTCCAATGAATGCATGATTAGTTTCTCCTTTAATTAATTTAGTTTAGCATTCAGCCAATTCAATGATGTTAATGACTAATGATCACTCCTTACCCCAATCAGTTCAAGAGTCTTCATATTCATCAATTCCATACTTTAGTGGATTCATCACAGGTAGCGAATCAATAAGAATCCCTTGGCACGTAAACAACAATGCGCACACAGTAGTGCCAAACTCAACATCATGGCATATGCAACCAACAACACATACACATGCCAATATTTGATTCTCGATGTCAAGGCACATTCATTCAATAAGACACACGGTAATGCCGACTTTCACAATAAGGCATATTCATCCAAAATCTCCACATGGTAATGCCAACGTAACAAAGCCTCGCACAGGCTTCATCTCTTTACATCAACGATTACATCAGTATGGGGTTAAGGGGTGTTCATTAACGTAACATCCATATACAATATCTTATAGCAAACAAAGCATCAATCATCATAAGCATGTGACGACGTAAATCGAGCATGGTCTCCACATAAGCATATACATCATTACAATTCCTTCTCCAACCACTTAAGCATGATGCATACGTCAAGATTTAACATACACAACAAGAAACATTATACAAATCATATTTACATGGAGAGATTTCAACAAGCACGATTTCAAGAGATCATATAATAAAAACCCTAATTTCTAAGCATAAAATCAACATACAACTTAATATTATCATAGCTAGGCTTAAAGGAAATCCCCACCTCGTGATACTGGATAGTTAGAGACACTACTAAGGCCGCAAAATCAAGCTTAGATTTAAACCTACATCGTTGAATGGAAAAATATGAGATTAGGGTGTATATATATATATATATATATATATATATATATATATATATATATATATATATATATATATATGGTTTTCATTATTCTGATCATGACCTGAGATTAAAATCTCATCTCGGCCTAGGGTTTAGGCTAGTTTTAAAGATCTAGATCAAGGTTAGATGGGCCTTACCTCACTCAGCAATAGGGAGACTTAATAACTCGGTGAGTTGACTAGATCTTGACTCAATCCTCCTCTCTCTCTTTCCTTCCTGTATCAAAGCAAGGTAAATGCTCGATATTAAATAAAAAAATCCAAATAAAGTTATAAAATTTTTCAAATAAATCCCAAAAATTTTGGGCATTACACAGTATAATCAAGTGAAGCTTCGTTAGCTGAAGAATACTTTTGCCAAAATGGCACCTATGACTAAACTCAAGGCTTTTTATAAGGCACGGGCGATGATTAATTACTTATGCCTTCGGTTCATTCCTCTTTTATCATGCAAATGAGAGGTTTGATCCTCCTTTTCTTCGGTTGACTGAGGATTTGCATCAGTCTTATAACTGGAATGGCGCCATCTTAACTCGTATTTTTCAAGGTCTGGAGAAGACCTCCAAGTCCAGTCGATCCTTCACCGGGTTTTGGCCCATGATAGAGGTATCCTCTAGCTCTTTTCTTGCTCTAAATTTCCTTCTTTTTCCCAATCTTGACCTTTTTCTGCTGGTCAAACCTGTTTCTTTGAGCATTTTCCCCACCTTTCTCCCTTGATGAGGGCTGACCTGAAGCCACCTGTATGTCGGTTCATGTACTGGCATATTAAGAACCGAAAGCCCAACCCTCGTATTTCCAAATATAACTAGAGGGCTGATGTGGATGGCCTTACTGATGTCGATTCTCTTCTTAACTACTAACTTTGTTCCTATAGATGTCCATTTTAATTATGCCTTTCTCAGTCAATTTGTCTGCATGCCATACTCCAGCGCTCCACAATATTATACCCCAGAGTGGGTCGAGGCGTACGAGGCCTCTTGTACACGGATCATTCTTTCTGATGCCGAGTCTCTCCAATGGTACTTGGGTGAGAGATTACTTCATCAGGTGACGGGCGTCGCTACAGTTCTTATTTCTCCTCCGCCACCTATCGATCAGATGCCTGCTGAGGTTGTTGATGAGGCCCTCATGGGTTAGCCAGGGTATCGCTTCACTATCCCTGATCGTGACTATACCGAGTGCTATCTAGAGTTTGGGTAGGGGACTCTTCTTCCTCCTCTATATGATTCGCGCGGTCGTCACTGATATGCTGGTGGTTCTGTGATGGCTCCTATGATGGATCAGCATCATTAAGAGTAAGAAGAGAAAAGTAGGGATGATGACTATGTCGGCGACTTGTAGCTGCTTCTTTTTCCTCAGATGCTCTATTTTTCATACAGTTCTTTGTAAGGCTGCTTTTCTGTATCTTCTTTTGTATGAACTTTTCCTTATCAATGAAGTATGTCTTGATTTTCTGCAGCTTACTTTTTGTTCCCTTGATGTCTCAGATCACTCTTGTATGTCTGCTTTGGTTGTTTCTTGCTTTCAGCCTGACTTGAAGCATTCAGTTCTTCCTTTAATGGTGTTTGATGATTTTCAATGGTATGGATTGACCCAGTTTGGCCTTCAAACAGCCTGGATTGCTTGAATTGTGCCCATATATATATCCTCTTGAAGATTAGATCTATGATTGGGCCTTCTTGTTTGATGATCAGACACTTAGTCTGGCTTCTCAATGCTTCATGTAAGCTTTCCTACGGTTCAGATTATGCTAGATCAGCCTTTGGACGACTCAAATTGCTTGTGGACCCCACTTGATAGTTTTTCTCTCTTCTGACATGATCAGATCTATGCCAGCAGTGGTTCTTCATTATTTGGTGGGTGGAGAAATTTTTTGACAGTGCAAATCAACTTCTGTCCGAATTTGGGGTTAATAAGAGTTTCGGACGGCCTTTAGAAGGCTAACTGCTGAGGTCATGGCCTGACAGATCTCACCTACTAGCGAACTGTGGAGCCAATCCCGCAAAGGGAGAGGCGAAGCGTCCATATGGGCGGCCCAGTAGTGGCCGCATGTCTCTCTGTTCATGTGTGGCTTTGGCCAGTCCTAGTTCAGACATTCCACTGTTGTCTTCTGCTACCGTCTCCTTCATTCCTCGTACGTGACTTCGATTCAAGCCATGATTCCACCATCCTCTTTGTCTTTTCTCTTCCTTTTGTCTTTTTCTTACTTTGTCCCTTCTTGGGCCATGGATGGTGGTGATTTGGGGACTGTAGTGGTTGACCAAGATGAGTCCCACACTTTAGATCTTCAATAGGACTTTGATGTTGGTGATATGCTTTTAATGGAGGGGGTAGATGAAGCTTTGAATGGGGGCATTGATGGGGGTTTGAATGAGGTGGTTGGGGAAGCTTTAAATGCCCCCATTAATGGTGGGATTGCTGGAATTTTAGAATGGAATGGGTCATTGAATGTAGGAGGATCGGATGATGTGGATGAGATGGGAAGGGTAGCCATAGGTGAGGCTATGCTTTCATCAGATGTGGGCCATATGGATAGTGTGATCAATGGTGATGATGAGGTTAATATGGACATTGATGGGATGATCTCATGTTTTGATGGTATGAATGGCTTAGATGACACTTTTGATGGCTTGGATACACTTAATGACGGTTGAGATGTACGGTACACTTACTTGGGTGGACTTAATGTGATCATTAAGGATGTCCCTTTTATGATGGATGGTACAGATGTTCCGACCATCCCTTTGACTAGACAGAGCGATAGTTAGATTTCAGACTTTACGATGGAGAGAACTGCAGGTCCAGATATGACCGTTGATTCTTCGATCGGAGCCGTTGGGACCTTTCTTGACGGTTCAGATGCACTTTTTAGCATTCGGATTGTCCTGGACGCCACGATGTGCGGTGTGATCTTTGCAAATAGCTTTCTTGACGTAGACCATCATTCTTTTTCTGACCATCGGTCCTTTGCGCACTCTATTCACGAGGTGGGAAAGTCTTCTCATGCAGCTGAGATGGTGACGATTTAAGACAGTGATGTGACTATATCAAACATAGTTGCGACAGGGGCTGTCTAAGGGATTGTTGATTCTACAAGATCCCTGCTTTTCCTTCTCCTTCGCCCGTTGACCTTCCGATTCTTGAGGAGCTGTCAGGGATTTCATGACCTTTCGTTTTGGAGGGGATTCCTGTAAGGACTTGTCAATTTCTTCCTCGTACTTCTTGTTCGCCCCGACTACTTGCATGACTTGACAGACTATCAATTTGGGAGATTCGAGAGATGGAGTCCTACGGCTTTGTCGGTCTTATTCATATGGCCCGAGTTGATATTGACTGGAGGATGCTTGGTGCTGCACTGATTGACTAGGTCCCATCATTGAACCTGTTTACGTTCAACGATATGGAGATGGGAACTTTTTTGGAGGAGCTTGCGTGCTTGACAGGTCTTCCTTGGGATTATGCACAGTATTTTTCACCGAAGACTTTGCCAAAGACTGCCACTCCATATAACTGGTTTGGGATTCCGTACCTTATTCACCTTGCAACTGATGGTTAGGATGTTGTAGTCTTTTCTTTGGATGTATTGTACGATCTCTTTTCGAGCCCTCAGAGTGCGACAGGGTCCATGCTTTCTCGGAATGCACTGATGTTTTGTCTGAAAGCTGAGGAGTTATTCTCGGGATGACACCAATCTCAGACTCCTCTGCTTTTTGAGGTGATGAGCCGAGCTGTTCATTGACAAGGGATTATTTCTCTTGTCCTGGCTAAGCTGTTCAATGGGTTGACTAACTGTGCCTTAGGCCGTACCCATGTCCTTGGCGGGTGTTGCTCATTTCTTCAGGTAATTCTTTCGTACATTTGTCTTTCTTGTCCTAGGAACTGTTTGCTTTGGCTGATTTTCTTTATTTTCTCATGATCAAATCTGGCTGTGGGAACATCTTTCTATGACTATTCCTATATCATTTCCCGATACTCGTCGCTCTGATCTTATGCGCCATATCATCGAGTTTCTTCCGCATACTACTAGTATGAGTGAGCCTCTGTATCATAGGATGTTTATCGAACTGCGGGACTCGAACGTGCGTTAGGAGTCATCTTGGCTTTCACTTCCTTCGGTGATTTGTAATGCTCATTGCTTTCCTCTGATGCTGGTAGGCTTTCGCTCTTATTTCTCTTATCATCCTATCCAATTCTTGTGGCAGTTCGGGTACGAGTAGGATGTTCCTCCTTTTGATTTCTCGGGTATCAAGTGTCGATCACTTCTGGCCAGATCATCCAATTTTAGGACTCCAGTTGATGGGTCTTGGGCAGGTCACTTGACTGTTGATTTGCTCGATTTTGAGTTGCGGACCTTTCTAATGGCGACTGCCCCATATCAGCATTAGGTCGCTGAGCAATCTCTGTATCAGTGTATTCCTTGTTGGCATCTGACGGCTGATGAGGATGAGCTAGATGTCCTCAGGGATGCTGGTTCTTCATCTGGTCCATATGAGCCCTTTAAGGAGTACCCATTTATCGACCCTGGCTTCCTCTTGGCCACTCATGCCACCTTCTATCTGAGATTTCCGTACGTCGGTATCATTGTGAGATGATGTCGACAAGATTAGTCGTCGATCAGAGATTGTCTGATGAGGAGGCGGTGATCCATATCCTTGAGAGAGATGAGGTTCATTACCTGCACATAGAGGTGAGCAGGCTGAGAGCGAGGTTATTTCATTATGAGTCAGAGGACTTATTGACGTAGCTAAGGGGGAGGGCATAGATTATTTTTTGCCTTTGAGGGTTGTATCAGTTGTCTATGCGTCCCTTTATGCATGGTACATGACTGGCAATGATGTATTTTTTTTTGTATTTTGAAAGAAATGATATGATGTATGTAAAAGAAATACGATGCATTAATAGAAAGAAAAAACTTTTTGAGAACTTATTGTGCCATGAGTTGTCTTATGAGTGTGTGTCTAAATTTTGTGCTAGGATAGAGGAATCAGAACTAAGGCTTAGCCAATGTTTTGACTGATGTTTCGAGATTAACTTCTAGGGGATCCCTTTAGTTCCCTAGAGGTGTAGGTATTTGAAACCGTTACTTTCTAAGAATTTTGTCAGAGTTTGTAGAGTTCCTGTCCCTGACTGTATTTCTTCTTGCTCTCGACCTAGGATAGTTTAGGCTGATCTGGACTTTCTTGTTTATCAGTACTTGCACTTTTTATTTTTATTTTTCCTTTTGAGCCATTTTTTCCTCTAGTGCTCTTTCGAGTTTTCAGCACAGCCAGCTTTTCCCATCATTTTTACCCGTGACACCCTTTCAGGTTTTCACCATGTCTCGGGTATTTGATCTTGCCTATCCCTTGGCTGCAATGTTGTTTTCAACCTCGGTGCCCTTTCGAGTTTTCACCAAGTCTGTTGTATGCCCATTGTTTTTACTCGGAGCGCCAATTCAGGTTTTCACCTCACCCTCTTCGTTTATGCACACATTTCTCTTTTTTTTTCTTTTAGATAACCGCAGTGACTAAAGGTCAGGAATCCGTCGTTGCCGGCCGATGGTATCCTTTCAGCCCTTATCCTGAGTTACGATGGTAGACCTATTGGTCTTAGCTATAGACCCGTCTGAGATGAATGGATGGATGGCTATGTTTCCTTTCAGATTGATTTTTTTCTTGGGTGCCTTGTTTTGGCTTCCCCATTTTCTTTCTCTTTTGTTCTTTTCTTTGTGCTATCTTTTTCTTCTCTTTTTCTTTTGAAACTCTTTGTTTGGAACACTTATTAGTGGACAGGAAGAGATTCTCAGAGGTCTAAGCTTTGACCCCTTGACTTTAGCTCTACTAATGTAACTCTGGATAAGGTCAGAATGACTTACCCGTGAAAGATCTTCACTTTGTCGGCGTTGATTGGCTCAAGAAGATCCACCCCTCTCATGTTGGTGAGCTTGAGGGCGCCTCTGAAAAGTACTTCTCTTATGATCAGTGGTCCGTCCCATGATGGCTTGAATTTTCCTCTGGGATCCAGAAGGTGTGACAGTAGAATCTTCTTCATGACCATGTCGCCCACCCTAAAACTTCTTTTTCGGATTTTCTTGTTGTAAGCCTGAGTGATCCTTTTCTGATAACACTGGGAATGACTTAGCGCACGCATGCTCTTTTCATCTACTATCTGTAACTGATCGAATCTAGCCATTGCCATTCTCCTTCTTCAATTTCGCTTTCCAGTAACACCCGTAATGATGGTATTTCTACCTCGACTGGTAAAACTGTTTCCATTCCATAAGTAAGCTCGAAAGGAGTAACGCCTGTAGTATACCGTACAGACGTTTAATAGGCCCAAAGTGCATATGGGAGCATGCCTGACCAATCTCGATAAGTTACGACCATCTTCTCGAGTATCCTAACGATCGTTTTGTTTGTGGCTTCTGTTAACGTCGGATTTGGTAACAGGATCCTCCAGACATTCACCTTCATTCAAACCAGCTCTCCTTCGAACCTGAAAGAATATAAGAGAGAACTAAAGGTGGCTGGCGTCCAGCCATTAACCCTCCGAAGCTTAAGTCAGATAGGATATGGTTGCAAAGGAAAACTAACAATTTAGGAGTTTAGAGATTGTGTATTATGTACCTTTACCACCTATAGGATTATCTATTTATGTAGATCTAGGTGGTCCAGTCCGTTACGCAAGCCATTAAGATTACTGCTGATTTTTGGGGATAAGGAGCTTATCCTATCAATCCTTAGATAAGGGGATAGCCTAACCGTTCTATACGTCCAACTGATTACGTCTCTTGATGGAGATCCCCCATGGTTCGGAGCTACAGATAGAAACAAACCAAAATCGGCCTATATGGGCTGCTGGTACTATAAGCTGAGGTACGTCATTGCCAGAGACCAGAGACCAGGGCTGCTCACATGTCGGGAGCTGCTCGCAAATAGGGCTGCTCACAAAACGGGAGCTGCTCGTGAGTCAGGGTGCTTGCATGTTAAGATGCGACACCTTTCAATGACCACGAGCCGAGCTGCTCACAGGTCGGGAAAGATGTTCCGTACTTTCCTAATATTCGACCATCGACCACAAGGGCTCAAGAACTCGGTAACTGTGCGTCGTACTTGTCTAATGTGCGAGACTTGACCAGGTGGGCTCGCGAGTAGAATATTGCTATAAGGGTACTCGCATGTCTCGAGTTCTTACGAGAACTCTGATCCACCACGATTTGACTATAACAGATGCCCCCCAAGTCCTTACCGCCAAGAAGTCTAAGGGAAGGACTTGCCTACTGTCACGCATAACCGCCTAATACCTTTATCGGAGATGAAGCCATACATGATTGGGCTGGCATTAATGAGCGCTAGCCTTCCGCAGCTTTCCGGCCGAGAGGAAATGAAGAGACGCTCGCCACGTGTCTCTGAAATTAATAGCCATGCCTGTTCGACTGCTGTGCCAAACAGGTGGTAGCCACGTGTCGCTAAATCCTACGGAATGATTGCTTATAAATATACGAAGTCCGCCAAATATTTGGATTTTCACGAAAGTTTTCGAAGCTTTTCCTCTTTCTTCACTCCCCTGGTGTCCTTTTCTTCCTCCGATGTCATTTTCTTCTCCGATATCTTTGGTATAATCCGCTTCTTCCTTTTTCTTCCCTTCTTTTTATAAAAATGGCTGGAGACTCCGACGAGGAGACCATCCCTCTGGGGGATGCCACCCCAGAATCTTCTTCCTCCAATAATGCTAGGATTCCGGTGGGTAGGTATACCGCGTTTGGGTATCCATCCATCCTATCAGAGGAACGGCTGAATGAATTACAGGAGAGATACCAAATCCCTGACTCAATCGTTTTCCGGTTACCTGGAGAGGGAGAAACCCCGGATTTCCTCCCCCCGGTTGTGTTGCCCTATATGAATACTTTTCCATTCTTGGGGTATGTCTCCCCCTCCACCCCTTCATTTGCGGCGTACTTCAGAGCTATAGGATTGCCCTCGGGCAACTTATAGTAAATGGGTGGAGGGTAGTCCTGAGTTCCTTCGCTCTCTAGGCGCAAGCCGGTAATGGAGAGTTAACCACCGAAGAATTTCTCTGAATGTACCAACTTAAGAAGGCGCCCTCCAGCGAAGGCTGGTACTATCTCTGTTACTAGCACCGGGATAACTTTGTCCTGGGGAAGCCCACTTCAAATTACCCAGGGTGGAGGAAACGGTGGTTTTATGCTTCCGGGAGCTGGGAGTCTGAGACAAGATCTTCGTCTGGGGGCCCTGGTGTGAACCGATTTTTCTGTGAAGGTGGGCATAGTTTCACGCTTCGCAGATTTTTGCAAGTCAATTTAGGGTTTTCTGATTTCTGCTTCTCTGACTTATACTCGTATTTGCAGGTGTTCTGACTTTGACGAAGCCAAGCTTGAAGGGAGGGATTCACGAGAAAATCGTGAAGGTATACATGTTGCCTGCTCGCGACAGGCATATAAAGGCTTGTCTATCATCCCCTCGACTCGCAGCGGTAGGACTAATATCTCACAAGGAGCTTGCGATGACCAATGCTGGGGAGAAAAGAGGGTTGCTGCCTCGCCTCAAGGGTACAAAATCGAAGAGGCAGAAGAAGATGCCTGCCGGTCCTTCTCATCCATCTAATCGGATGGGTGTCGCCCAAACTCCCCCTCTCGAGGCTGCGATAGCCGTGCCAGCGGCTCCTGCTCCTGTCGCTCCTTCACTGGTGGTTCCTCCTGAACCACCAGTTATTAATATTATTGATAACTCCCCGAGGGATGACAGGGCGGGGTCAAGTTGCCCCCCAGTTGAAGAATCTCGCGAGCCTGAAGGTGCTCGCGAGTTGGCTCCTGCTCACGATTTGGCTCCTTCTCGCGACCCGGCTACTACTCAAGTTGCGAGCCCAGCTGGGCTAGTAGTAGCCCAGCCTTCTAGTAGTGGAGCATTCACCGTCCCCTGTCATCTCCACCCCATCTGCAAATTCTTGTTTGACAATATTTCCCCCCAGACCTTCGGCACCCTTCACGAGCCAAGTCCTGAAAACCTCTTCCTCGAGGCAGGAGTGAGGATGGTACAGGTAACTTATTTTTAATTTGATCCCGTTGTTTTGCCTTCTTTTTGTTTGCGCCCGAGTCTTCATCTTAGAACCTTTCTTCCGTTCTGTAGGGCTTGGACCTCATTCTACTGACGAGGCGTGACATCCTCGCCGCCCGTCGTGTAATAGATGAGGCCGACGAGAAGAGGATTGCTCTAGAGAAAGAGGTCCATGGAAGGGACCAAGTCATCAAGTCTCGCGAGACCCTGATCGCGAAGATGACTGAGGAGAAAAAGATCCTCATTGAGAAGGTCCAGGTCCTGACTGATAGGTACCAGGCTTTAGACTCTAACTTCGCCAAGCTCGCGGAGTTGAAAGAGAAGGCAGAGAGAGAAAGAGAGATCTTCCGCCAAGACAAGATCTCGTTGGAGGAGCTGCTCGCAGAGGTCAAGTCGCAGCTCAAGGAAGCTAGCGACAATTTGGAAAAAGAGCGATCCACTCTCGCGCAGCTCAAGGACGACTCGATCCACTGGGACAAGGAGAGAGTAGCCCTTGTTAAGATGCTCTCTGAAGAAGGAGCTCGAGCTATCACGGAGTTCCGAACTTCGCAGTTGTATGACGAAGAGAGATATGAGTCATATGATGCTGGTCGCGACTTCACACTACGAGTAGTGCAACGGATGTCCCCATCTTTTGATATGGATGAATTCGAGAAGGTCGCTGCCATCATAGCTGCGGAGGAGAGAGCAGCTGCCGAGAATGAAGTGATAGAGGTCACTCAAGCTGGAGGGGTCATCGAAGTGGGCCCTGAAGTCAAAAGTGCTGCTCCTCCTTCAACTGATGCACGAGAATGATTGTCTACTTCTTCTCTTTTTTTTTATGTATTGAATTCTCTTTGTAAACAACTAGACCTTGTAATCTGTTGAGATGAAATGAAAGAAGACACCTTTTGAAGATATTGTTGGGGTTTTATCTCTCCTTTCTTTCGCTCTTTCTTGCTTATATGCTGAATGCCTTCATACTTAACTCAGATGAGTTAGGCTCAATCCGGGGGTCTTGGTGACCATGTCCGCGTGGAGATAGACTGATCTATCAATTGAGGCTTTGACCCTACCAAGGGTAGGTAATTGGCCAAGAGAGTGTGTGTATTCTCTTCGGGGCTAATCAGGTCCGAATAAACGGAGTAGCGACCAAAATACTAATTTTAACCCTACCAAGGGTAGGCAATTGGCCAAAAGAACGTGGATATTCTCTTCGAGGCTATTCGGGTCCAAATAAATGGAGTAGCGACCAAAAATACTGTCTTTGATTGATATTTATTCAGATGTCGTCCAACATTTACATCGGATTAAGGGAAATACCGTAGCAAATGTTCCACATGCCAAGGGCGACGTACGGGTCTTCCCTGCATATCTTCAAGGTAATAAGTATCAGGTCGCACAATTTTGATGACTCGATACGGGCCTTCCCAATTTGGATCCAGCGAACGAGCAGGAGCTCCGAGGTTCTGTCTAAGGACCAAATCACCGAGCTGGAAACCTCTAGGCAGAACTTTAGCATTACGATAGCGAGCGATGTGCTGCTGATACGCTACTGCTCACAACTGGGCAGCATCTCTCCGCTCTTCCAAGAGGTCGAGATGAAGTAGAAGACCTTCCTGATTATGGATGGGATCATACTGCTTGATTCGATACGAAGGTACTTGAACTTCAACTGGTACTACTGCGTCGGTACCAAATGCTAAGGAAAAAGGAGTTTCGCTTGTTGATGTGCGAGTCGTAGTCCTATATGCTCATAAGACTTCCGGCAGGAGTTCTAGCCACAAGCCTTTACACTCACCGAGCTTGGTCTTTAGATGATGCTTGATAATTTTATTTACTGCTTCAACTTGCTCATTTGCCTGAGGATGATATGGAGAAGTGCGGATATTGCGTATCTTCCATTTTTCATAAAATTCATCGAAAGCGGCATTGTCGAATTGCTTTCCATTGTCGGTGATTATAGTGTGGGGGAGCCCATAATGGCGTACGATATTTCTCCATACGAACTTAGTGGTCTGTTTCTCGATGATTCTGGCTAATGGCTCTACCTCGGCCTATTTGGTGAAATAATCGATCCCCACGATTGCGAACTTGTTTTGACCTTTCCCGATAGGTAAGGGCCCGATGATATCAACTCCCCATTGGGCGAAGGGCCAAGGGCTATCCATTGGCGTCATTTTCTCGGATGGTATATGAGGTATAGGAGAATATCGCTGGCACTTGTCACATTTTTTAGAGAATTCGATCGCATCTGCCTTCATAGTGGGCCAGTAGTATCCTTGCCTCATCGCCTTATATGCTAGAGATCGTCCCTTTGGGTGGTTACCATATGCCCCCTGGTGTATTTCATGTAGAACACGATGTGCTTCTTCTGGGTGAAGACACCTTAAATAGGGCAAAGAGAAACTCTTACGTAATAACATTCGATTTTGTAAAGTATACCTGGCAGCTCGATGACGAAATTGTCGTGTGGATTTCTTGTTATCTGGAAGATGTCCATCCCTGAGATAGAGGAGAATGGGGTCCATCCAACACGGAGAGGGATGGATCACGATCACTTGCGCAGGAGTTGCTTGATCGATACTCAGGGTCCGAAGGTGCTCGATAGGAATTGAATGTGATAACTCAGATTCTGGAGCGGAGGCAAGTTTTGCCAAAGAATCTGCAAGTTTGTTCTTCTCGCGAGGGATGTAGATCATTTTATAATTTTTCAGCTTCGCGAGCAGGATGAGCACTCGGGATTTGTATAGCGCCATCCTTTCTTCTTTTGCTTCAAATTCGCCGAGTACCTGATTGACTATGAGCTGAGAGTCACTATGAATGAGTAGATTTTGAATTGAGAGGACATTTGCCAGTTCGAGGCCAACGATCAGAGCTTCATATTCTGCTTCATTATTTGAGATGCGAGAATCAAACCGTAAAGCATATTGGAAACGCGACCCGTTTGGAGCAACTAGAATTAAGCCTGCTCCGCTACCGGTGGCCCATGAGGACCCGTCCACGAAGAGTGACCAGGATGGCTAGTCGCTGGTCACGGGATTATCGACGGGAGAGGAGTATGTAAATTTGGCGATGAAGTCTGCCACGGCCTGGCCCTTGATTGCGGTCCTGGGGCAGAACGAAATATCGTGCTCGCTGATCTCGACCACCCATTTAGTTAATCGCCCTGAAACCTCGGGTTTCTGAAGGACCTGCCGTAATGGGTGGTTTGTTGGCACTAATATAGCGTAGGCTTGGAAGTATGGTCGTAGTTTCCGAGCAGCCGTGACTAAAGCGAAGGCCAACTTTTCCATATCAGAATACTGAGTTTCGGCATCCACCATTGCTCGACTAATATAATAAACGGGCCTTTGTACCCTGAAATCTTCTCTTATTAAAGCGGCGCTAACGGCCGTAGAAGACACAGATAAATAAAGAAGAAGTTGTTCGTGCGCCACAGGTTTAGATAAAACGGGGGGTGCACTCATATATTGCTTCATTTGTTGAAACGCTTCTTCGCATTGCGGTGTCCGCTCCCAACCAGATTTGGCTGTGGCTCGGAGGAGTTTAAAGAAGGGTAAGCACTTGTCCGAGGCCCGCGAAATGAACCTGTTTAATGATGCGATGCGACCCGCCAAATGTTGGACATCTTTGAGAGTGGTCGGAGACTTCATTTCGATCAATGCTCTTATTTTTTCAGGATTTGTCTCAATCCCTCGCTGACCAACCATAAATTCGAGAAACTTTCCAGCGGACACACCGAACGCACATTTTTCTGGATTTAGTTTCATCCGATACCTCCTCATTAAGTCAAAGGCTTCACGAAGGTCTGCAAGGTGGTCATTGCCTATGACGCTTTTCACGAGCATGTCGTCGACATAAACCTCCATATTCCTGCCAATTTATGTGGTGAATATTTTATTGACGAGGCGCTGATAGGTGGCCCCTGCATTTTTAAGACCAAAAGGCATTACTTGGTAGCAATACAGACCTCGGTCGGTTATGAAGGCGGTATGCTGGCTATCAGGCGGATACATCATAATCTGATTGTAACCAGAATAGGCGTCCATGAAACTTAGTAAGGCATGCCCTGCCGTCGAATCAACGAGCTGATCGATTCGCGGTGTCGGGAAGCTGTCTTTTAAACACGCTTTGTTCAAATCAGAATAGTCAATGCACATCCTCCATTTGCCATTAGTTTTTCGAACAAGAACCACATTCGCAACCCACTCTGGGTAGTCGACTTCTTTTATAAAATTGACTGCGAGCAACTTTTCGACCTCGGCTTTGATTACCATTTGCCTTTCTGCAGTGAAGGCACGTCGGCGTTGATGAACAGGTTTATACTTCGGATCAACATTCAAACCATGCGCCATGATGCTGGGGTCGATGCCCGGCATATCTTTGTGAGACCAAGCAAACACATCTTAGTATTCGGTGAGAAAACGGACCAGATCTTCTCGAAAGACGCTGGTTAAAGAGGACCCAATGTATACGACTTTGGTCAAATCGTCTTCGGTTAAGTGGATTTCCACTGTCTCTTCTCCGGGAGTTCCTGATTGGAGAGCATTTTCTCTTGGATCTAATGAGGTAGCCGTCGGGAGGCTTGGCGAATCTTGTGTCACCATCATAACTGGTGTCGTCTGAGCCTTCTTTCGGTCTTGTACGGCTATCTCATAACACGACTGGGCTTCCTTTTGATTTCCTCGTACAATCCCAACACCATTTGGGGTAGGAAATTTGATGCATAAATACAAAGGATGTAAAGCTATTCCAACCTTGTTGAGCGATGGTCGCCCTAAAATGGCGTTATATACTGACCTCCGATCCACCACGAGGAAATTGACGAAGACAGTCGTTTTCGCTGGACATTCTCCAAAGGTGACTGGGAGGTCGATGCTTCCTTCTGGTGTTACCACCTTGTCCCCGAAGCCGACGAGGGGAGTTGAAATTGGTTTGAGTAGGCTTCTGGTGAGTGCCATTTTGTTGAAAGCCTCCAGGTAGAGAATATCCGCAGAGCTACCTGTATCCACCATAATGCGATGAGTCAGATAATTTGATACCTTTAGTGCGACCACGATGGAGTCTTCGTGAGGGAAGTGAATCCCCTCTGCATCCTCGAGGGAGAAGGAGATTGGAGGATGGCCAAATTCTGACTTGTTGGGCGTCTGCTCCAACCAGTAGATATGTTGGGGTTTCTTAGACGCCTTACGAGTATAAGCTTTCCTCGAAGCTTGAGAATCTCCCCCACAAGCTGGCCCTCCGGCAATGGTCCGGATTTCTCCGGCAGGTTCAGCATCTTCTTGCGGAGTATGATGGTGAGGTGACTTCTTCTGGTGTGATGCGCCTTCCGTGCTTTTAGGCGACCGACCTTGGCGAACAACATAATCTTGGAGATGACCATTCCAAATGAGAGCTTCGATGTGATCTCGTAGAGATATGCAATCTTGAGTACTATTCCCATGATCTTTGTGGAAATAACAAAACTTGCTCTTATCTCTCTTTTTGGAATCAAATTTGATCTTTGCAGGCTATTTCACATATGGTTTATGCTTGATCTCCATTAGCACCTTTTAGGAGATCGGTTGAGAGGAGTGTAGTTATGATATTTACCAGAATAAATCTTCTTGAGAGAGCGGTCCCGTCGATCGTGTCGATATTTCTTATCTGGGGGCGAGATTTCCTTCGGCTTGCGCTTCTTGCCCTGTATACCATGACGTGCCAAAGCAACTTTTTCTGCATTGATATATTTTTGAGCTTTTGCTTGGAATTCCATCATGGTTTTTAGAGGGTTCTTATCTAGGGTGAATCTAAATCTCTCGCTTGTGATTCCGGCAATGAGGGCGGTGAGGCCTTTTTCTTCGGTGAACCTTCAGTTTGAACGGCTTTTGTAGTGAACCGTACTGTGAATTCTTTTATCGTCTCTCCATACTGCTGTTTCAAATCCATTAGGTGAGATGCCGGCTTTTTAGTGCGGATGCTTCCCATGAATTGAGAGAGAGGAATAGCTCTGATAGCTGCGCGAAGGACCCGATGGATCGGGGTTTTAGCCCCCGGAACCATGTACGAGCTGCCTCCTTTAAGGTTAGGGAAAAAGCCCTACACATGATTTCTGACCCATGCCCCTCCAGCTCTATAAGAGACCTATATGTTTCCAGGTATTCAAGAGGATCGCCTATATCGGTGTATGGGTTGATGACGAGCGTGCGATACTTCCTGGGTAAAGGTGCTCCCATGACCTCGCAGGTGAAAGGAGACTCGGATCAATGTATCGACGTCACAGCAGCAGATGATCGATTTGGCTGGTATCGTTGTTCCATGTCGTCGAAACGATCATGGATTCTCTTGAGATCTCCTTCCCATGGTAAGGTATAACCTGACACTTCGACGGTGGACCCCTGAGATTGCTGTTGCCAGGAAGTACTGGAGTGTATGGAATGCGGGGGTAGTACAGGGGCTTGATTGTTGAATGGTATTCAATTCGATGGAGGATGATTTGGTTGGACTTGTGGTTCATCCGCGGAATGTCTGGAAGCCACTGGTATAGGTTGCACCGGTAACCCTTCGGAAGGTTGCCGCTGGGGCTCCAGGAAATGTTGATCAAGCTGATTAGATAAGCTTGAAATCCGACGCTAAAGGTTAGGAGTGTGTTTTCGAGGAGACACATGACATCTTCTTGATTCCCGGAAACATCAAATTACTGGTTTTGCAACGGCACGTTAGGATCTCCCTGAGGTAGGCCTGTCGAAGTAGTTTGAGGGATAGGTGCCTGTTCGGTAGTGTCAGGCAGAGGTAGCGTCTGCCTTGAAGTGGAAGGATGAACTGTCTTTTTGGGAGGCATGGTGGGAGGACTTTGATCAGTAATGAGAGCGGCTAATTTTGGCGATCAAGTTCCTACAGGCGGCGCCAATCTGTTAACGTCGGATTTGGTAACAGGATCCTCTAGACGTTCACCTTCCTTCAAACCAGCTCTCCTTCAAACCTGAAAGAATATAAGAGAGAACTAAAGGTTGCCGGCATCCAGCCGTTAGCCCTCCGAAGCTTAAGTCAGATAGGATATGGTTGCAAAGGAAAACTAACCATTTAGAAGTTTAGACATTGTGTACTATGTACCTTTACCACCTATAGGATTATCTATTTATGCAGATCCAGGTGGTCCAGTCCGTTACGCAAGCCATTAAGATTAGTACTGATTTTTGGAGATAAGGAACTTATCCTATTAATCCTTAGATAAGGGGATAGCCTAACCGTTCTATACATCCAACTGATTACGTCTCTTGATGGAGATCCCCCATGGTCCGGAACTACAGATAGAAACAAACCAAAATCGGCCTATATGGGCTACTGGTACTATAAGCTGAGGTACATCATTGCCAGAGACCAAAGACCAGGGCTGCTCACATGTCCGGAGCTGCTCGCGAACCGGGCTGCTCGCATAACGGGAGCTGCTCGCGAGTCAGGGTGCTTGCATGTTAAGATGCGACGCCTTTCAATGACCACGTGCCGAGCTGCTCACAGGTCGGGAAAGATGTTCCGTACTTTCCTAATATTCGACCATCGAGCACAAGGGCTCAAGAACTCGGTAACTGTGCGCCGTACTTGTCTAATGTGCGAGACTTGACCAGGTGGGCTCGCGAGTAGAATATTGCTATAAGGGTACTCGCACGTCTCGAGTTCTTGCGAGAACTTCGATCCACCACGATTCGACTATAACAGCTTCTACCCCACCATTCATCTGAGGACGGTAAGGGCTTGATCGATGATGATGAATCTTGAACTTACTGATGAAGTCATCCATTTTCTTATTGACGAACGAGGTCCCATTATCTGTGATGATAACGTTTGGGATTCAATATCGGCAGATGATGTTGTTCTTCATGAATTTGATCACTTGAGATGCTATTATCATGGTGTAGGAGGCTGCTTCTACCCACTGGTGATGTAGTCGACTGCCACAAGTATATACTTATGACCATTTGATGCTTTTGGACTCACCTTCCCAATGACGTCAAGACCCCACATAGAGAAAGGATAGGGAGTTGTCAGGTTTTATAGTTTTTATGAAGGGGCATGGATTCGATTCACATGCTCCTGACACTTGAAGCATTTTTTGATGTGCTGACAACAGTCTGTCTTCATGGTGAGCTTATAGTAACCGAGTAGTAGAATCTTCTTCGTCATCATGTGCCCGTTCATATTTGGGCCACAGATTCCTTCGTGTATTTCTTTCATGATTGTAGCAGCTTCAGTTTCATCAACGCATCGAAGGAGGACTTGATTATAGGATCTCTTGTAAAGAATTTCACCACTGATGGTGAACTAGCCGGCTAAATGCTGGATGGTTCGGCGATTTGTTATCATTGCTGCCTTCGGATATTCCTGAGTTTCGAGATGTTGCTTGATGTCGGCATACCGAGGTTTGTCAGGGGTGGTTTTGGCTTCTTCTATCTGCAGGTAGAAGGCAGGTTAATCTTGAGTTTTGACTATGAGCTCGCATTATGAAGTTCCTTTTAGGATCTCGAGCATTGATGCAAGGGTAGCAAGAGCATCTGCAAACTAATTCTTGGTCCTGGGCATGTACGAGAAGGTGATTTCTTTGAATTCTTCGACCAGATTTTCAAGGTACACATGATATGGTATCAACTTCTCATCCTTGGTCTTCCATTCGCCATTGGTCTGATACTCCAAATACTTGTAACTTCTTGACGCCCAAGATTATGGCTTCCCTTGGACCAGCGATGCACGCTTCATACTCTGCCATGTTGTTGGTGCACTCGAATGTTATACGCCATGAGATAGGAATAGGGACGTCGTCTGGAGAGTAGAGGATTGCTCCAATTCCACTTTCTTTTGAGTTGGCCGCGCCGTCGAAGAATAACGTCCACTCAACTTTATTTTTCTTCTCTTCATTTTTGATAAGTAGGAGATCTTCATCAGGGAAGAATATTTCGAGCGGTTGATAATCAAGGAGAGAATGGGTGGCAAGATGATCAGCAAGGGCTTGCCCCTTGATTGCCTTCTGAGTGACATAGGTGATGTTGAACTCAGACATGAGTAATTGCCACTTAGCTATCCTTCTAGTGAGCGCTAGTTTCTCAAACAGGTATTTGAGCGGATCCATGCGAGCAAGGAGGAGAATAGGGAACACAATCATGTATTGTCGGAGACACTGAGTTGCCCAGACTAGGGCAAGGCAAGTCTTCTCAATTAGGGAATACCTGGTCTTATAGTCGGTGAACTTTCGGCTCAAATAGTATATTGTTTGTTCCTTCTTTCCGATCTCGTCGTGCTAGCCAAGGACACTGCCAATGGCTTCTGCTGCTACCTAGATGTATAACAATAATAGTCGTCGGAACTAAAACTGGAGGATTCATGAGATATTTCTTGATGCGGTTGAAGACGACTTGACAATCATATTTTCATTCTTTTGGTACATTCTTCCGAAGGAGCTTGAATATGGGCTCACAGATAGGTGTGAGCTATGCGATGAAGCGACTGATGTACTGGATTCTGCCGAGGAAACCACGGATTTTTTTCTCAGTTCTTAGAGGGGGCATCTCGATGATTACTCTGGTTTTGGTCTCATCGACCCTGATGCCGTCCTCGCTCACCATAAAGCCAAGGAGTTTACCTCCAATTGTACCAAAGACACATTTCTGAGGGTTGAGATGGAGCTTGTACTTTTCTAACCTGTTAAATAACTTCTTCAGATCTTCAAAGTGTCCTTCAATCATGCGAGATTTGACGATCATATCATCCACATATACTTCGAGCTATTTATTCATCATATCATTGAATAATGTTGTCATTGCTCGCTGATATGTTGCTCCTGCATTCTTTAGACCGAACGGCATTACCCTGTAACAGAAGGTTCCCCATGGAGTGATAAATGATGTCTTCTCGTGATCTTCAACGGCCATCTTGATCTGATTGTAACCTGAGAATCCGTCCATGAATAAGAAGATTTTGTACCCTACGGTGTTGTCAACTAGAGTGTCGATATGCGGCAAAGGAAAGTCATCTTTAGGACTGGCTTTATTGAGATCTCGGAAGTCGATACATATTCTAACCTTGCCATCCTTCTTTGGTACTGGTACGATGTTAGCGAGCCATTCAGGGTAGTTGGAGACTACCAAGAATCCCGTGTTGTACTACTTGATAACTTCATTGCGAACTTTCAGGGCCCATTTTGGCTTCATTCTTCACAGTTTCTGCTTAACCGGCTTCATATCTGGCTTTGTTAGTAGATGGTGTATAACGAGCTCTTCATCGAGCCCTGGCATGTCTTCATATGAGAATGCAAAGTTGGACAGTCTTGGAGCTAGGAACTATATCATTCTCTGCTTCATCTCTAGTGGCAACGATTTCCCAATGCGTACTTCCCCAGGGATTTCTGGTGTCCCCAAGTTTACTACCTTAAAATCATCGGCTACAACATTGGCTTTAGATTCCAACTTTTTGAGGAGGTCCTCTAGTATAAGACTCGGGTCATCAGTTTTCCCCATCCCAAGCTTCATCTAGACCCATCAGTTCGAAGTCTAATTCGATGTTAAAGTCATATGATTCGACTCCAAACTCATGCGACTCTTCAGACAAACTTGGTACATTATTGAATGCAGGAAAAGAAATGCTTTTTGGTTTTTGATAATTTTCTGTAATTGAAATGTTAGATGTTTTTGGCTTTTGAAAGTTTTTTATTTTTTTTCATTTTTGAAATTTAAAGGACGGACCCTGAACAAGTGGGCATTGCAAACCATAATTGATCCCAGCTTGTCCCAGGGTACCGCTCGTTACTTAAACTGGCATTTTTTTGGGAACCAGAGTCCTCAAATGATTCTCTAGCTGATTCAGAAGTTAAGGGAATAGATGACCATTCAAGACCCCACACTCCTTCCCCTGGAGAGGTCGGGGTTGATGATTTAGGCAAAGAATCATACTCTGGCCCAATGACCATGATTTCTCGCTGGTCGGGTTCGAGATTTGAGTCGTACTCAGTCCTTCCCGAATCACTTACCTCACATTGTAGTTCGTCTGGTTCAACGGCGAGACACAGGTTCGAAATCTGGACATCGGACTAATCTAGGGCTGGCCATTTCCCTTTCTTGGTCCAATGGATGGACTGCTTCTGCCCTTGGCTGATGATTAATGGTTTGATTCCACAAAGATAGGCAAGTTATGCCCCTTGTTAATTAATGCTGAGATGGGCGAATTGTGCCCCTGGTTGACTGGAATAGAAGTGGGCAGGTTGTCCCCCTGGTTGACTGGAATTGAAGTAGGCAGGTTGTGCCCTTGGTTGACTAGAATTGAAGTGGGCAGGTTGTGCCCCTAGTTGACTGGTGGTGAGGCAACGAGAGCAGGTATTTGAGTAACCTGGTCCTAAAGCTGCTTTATTTGATCTTCTCCTTCATCTACATCATCTTCTTCTTCTTCTAGAGACTTAGATGGTTCGAGAATCCAGTCCCATCGAATGGGAGGCCACATGGCCTAAGCTAGGCTCATCGGGAGGCCTTTATGTAGCGCACTTGGTAGATTTTTTCTTGGATCTCTGCAAGGCTCTCCTAGTCTGATGAATTAAATGGGTAGGCACTGAAACTTCCTCTTTCTTTTATCCATGATGACTGACATGTACCCGAGACCCCATTTGCGTTGATTATATACCAGTGGCATCTTTCTGAACTTAAAATGATTCTTCATGCGGTACTTAAGACTCAAACGTTCTGTTGGTGGAAAGACACGATCCACACTTATCAGTTCTGGATTGGCGATAGCATTTACAGTCTCAAACTTGAAACTGTGAAATGGGACGTCTTATTCAGAGTGTTGGATGTCGATGACGGGGATATCTGGTTCAGTGGCAGTGATATTGGAGGGAATGATGAGCTCCTTCTCTACATGGACAAAGATCACTTGGTTCCCACAAATGTACTTCACCCATTGATGCAAAGTTGATGGCACAGCCCTGACCTTATGCAACCAAGGTCATCTGAGCAACATGTTGAAAGAGATTGATATATCCAAGATTTTGAATGTGATAGTGGAGACTTCTGGTCCTATCTATACCTCTATGTCAACTTCTCCTTCCACTGATCGGCAGGTGTTGTTGAATGCTCTGACTTACAAGGTACTAGCTTGGAATGAGGAGGGGCTGATTCCTCGGCATTTCGCAATCTTGAGTGGGCAGACATTTAAGCTTGAGCCATTATCGATAAGAACCAGTGGGACATAGAGGTCTTTTTACTACAAGGCTATGTTGAGAGACCACCCATGGTTACGTCCTTCTGGTGGCAACTCATTATCAGTGAAGGTGATGACGTGCTGAGCCAAAAGTTGTCCGATCATCAATGCTATCATTTCAAGTGTTGTATCCGAGGAGACGTGGGCATCGCTCAGTGCCTTGGTGAACATTTCTCGGTGTATGCGAGATGTGCAAAGTATCTCCCATACCGAGATTTGGGCAAGGATTGACTTGATCTGAGTTGCGACATCATATGCAGCTTCATTTTTGTTGCCGACGCTTGCGAGAGTGCTTTTGGGATCTCCTTTGTTCTGATTATCTCTTCGAATGCAATGCCCATTGGGGTTCATGTTCCTACTTTGGCACATTATGGGTAGTGCCATGGGACTTCTTTGTAATTTTCCACTCCTTTGCTTTCTAGGACCACTGGATCTTGCAACTTTGCTGGTGCGAGTACCAGATCTTCTCATATAGAGCTTTTGCCTGAAGACTACATTGTTGCCTGTGCTGAAGGGATAATATCGAGGCTTATCTTCATAGATCACATAAGGTCGTGGCCCTAGCTTGATTGTTCCTGGAGTGGGCGGTTCCCATGGAATAAACACTGGTCCTCTTGATATGGCGAGGGGTCTCTCTGTTCAACCCAACTGCTGTAGCGTAATTAATACACCTCTAGGACGTCTTTGTGGCTTGGGGATAGGATTTGCCCCTTGCAATATGACTGGCTCGACTGGGGGAGCCCCTTCTAAGACAAGGGGTTCTTACTACTGATAAGTATAATCTCTCCATTACGGATTGAATTGTTCTTGAACTGAAGCTATCCCTTGCAAAACGACGAGTTCGTATACTGGCACGATGTATGATTGTGCTCCTTCCTGAACGACCGGCTCCTAACATGAATGATTGTAAGGTGCCCTTGTGAAAGGACGGGCCCCTAGGCGACTGGTGCATCATATGAAGGTGCTCCTTCGAGTACTAGAGGCTCGAAGATTGAAGGAAGGAAGGGGTTTGCCCCTTGCAGGATTGGAGGAGAGTTTGTTAGCCTATGAGTGTAGGCATGAATGGACTGGATAGGGGAGAAGAAGCGATCGAGGCGCTCTCCCTCTTCTATGCTGTTGAGGGCAGGGCTGCAAGTTAACTGGGGTCTGTCAGATGCTAAGGTTAGGGATTCTGAAGGATGTTGGTAGGAGCAGCTGGAGGAGTTCCAGGGATCGAGATGACGATCTTGTAGTCGTCAATCAAATTTTAGATGACATTCTTCAGAGTCATGCATCGTTCAATGGTATGGCCACATCCTTGATGATAGGCACAATACTCATTTTCTTGGTAGTTCAGAGGCAGAGGATTTGGAGGAGGCCTGGGTGCCATTAGAGTGAGCAATTGCTTTTGTACCAGCATAGTCATGACTTAACTGAGTGGCTGAGTGAGAGCAGTGAATTTACTGAACTCCCTGTAATTTTGCCTATTCTGATATGAGTATTGGCCATTCCCCTTGAACTGCTGCTGCTGTCGGGGTGGTTCTGGCTATGGTTGAGGATTCGGTTGCGGTTGGTACCTCTAAGGTTGATGCTGAGTTTGATTCTGCTAATATGATTGACATCCCTATGGGGGAGCATATTAGTTGCCCTGAGCAATGGCAATGATGTTGTTTACCTCTGTCGGGCGAGGAGGAGAACCGCTGCGGTTTCCATTCCTGTATCCAATAGGTCTTCGTTCCACTCTGTTTCATTTGACTGGAGTGGCCTGGAGAGGCCATGTGGAGATTGTCCCTACGCGGATTCCTGCTTCGACTTGCTCTCCAGCACGGATCAATTGAGAGAAATTCATATATGGATGCAAGATGAGATACCCAAATATGCCAGAATATATCGAGTGGACAATCATGGAGATTTGTTCTTCGTTGTCGATGGGTATCAGCATTTTAGCTGCCATAGCTCGCCAACATCCCACATAAGCTGACAATGTTTCGTCACTCCTTTACCTGAGAGCTGCGAGGTAGACTCTCATGGGTACCATGTTAAGATTTTTTGCAAATCTGTCGACGAAAGCATGGGAAATCTATTCCGAAGTCCTGATGCGATGACAATCCAATGATGTATACTAGTCTAAAGCATCGCTCTTCAGAGATTTTTAGAATAAGCGAATGAGGGCTCCTTCATTTCCTGCGATTGCGCTTAGCTCTCCACAAAAAGCCTTGAGATGTGCTGTGGGACAATCGCCGCCGTCATATCTTTTGAATTTTAGAACCTCAAAGTTTTGAGGTATCTGAACATCTACAAATGGACACAAGTCTCTGAACTTGGTCAAGGGTAGATCGATTCCCCGTTGCCACCGTAGTTGATTTTGCAAGGTCTGGAACTGCTTCCACAACTTGTCCAGTCCCGTATTATCCACTCGAGCGGTTAGTGCCTCTTGTAGCAAGACACGTTCCTCTTCAGCATAGTGGTCAATGTCTTCGACCCTATGATCTTGTTGGAAAGCAAGTGCAAGTTGCTGAATTTGACTCGACGATTGGATTGGATTTTGATGAACTTGTGCTTGAAATGACTGTAATTAAGCTAAAGATTGAACTGAAGGTTGAACTAGAACATGCTGGAAATTAACTAGAGACTACTGAATTGAAGATTGCTAGAAATTAACTGGAATCCCATTGGCAGGGATGTGTTGGAATTGAAAAGTGCTCCTGTTTGTAGGAGGCTGAGATATTGGGAAGTGACCCCCTTGTTGGGTATTCGCCATTGTCCGCTGATTGATGTGGGCTTGACACTAACTCCATTGTGGGCATTCGCTAGTTCTATCCATGCTGTCGGAAATTGAATTGAAATCCCATCAGTGTGGATGTGCCGAAATTGAGTAAAGGTCCCATTGTCGGGGATATGCTGAGAAAGAAAAGGGGTCTCGGCGGGGACATGCTGGAATCTACTGAGATCGTTGCTTGTAAGATTGACTGAAAACTGACTAGAAGTGCCTATGGTGGGAATGTTCTGAGACGGTCTTGTTGCCGCAGGAAGGTATTGAGAAGGATGCCCCATAGCAGAGGGCTGAGATGACTGTTATCGGTAGTCTTAAGCAGACTCCTACGGTTGTGCTTGATTTGAACTGTAGGCCGGAAGAGCCTGGCATGGCTGTTGAGATTGCTGAACTGGGCCAACTTAAATGTTAGCTGCTCGGTAGCTTGTGCTTGCATGAATTGCAAGAACATTTCTTGCATTGCTCTCATTCCTTGTGCCAATTCTTGCATGATTGGCGTGTTCTCAATCAGTTGTTGCGCTGGAGGTTGTGCTCCGGCAATGTCGAGGGCAGGGAAGAGGTGAGCCTCTTCTTCATGGTCGGACATGGCTTGCTGAGCTCTAGTGCGGATTATGCTGTGGTAAGGAGGCTATTTTCGAAGACATTGAGCCAAAGGAGGCGCAATGGTGAGGAATATGTTCTACTTTTTTTTTGGATTTTCTACTTTTTTTGTTTATAGATAGAATGCTATGCAAATGAGATTGTATGAGGACTAGTGACTTTCAAGTATAAGAAAGATTCTGTTTTTCAAGTTGGATCACGACTATTGGGACTAGAAAATCCCCAGCAGACTCGTCATTCTGTAGACACTCGCCTTTCCTGCACTCCTGACCTCCCTTTCAAAAAGGGGTTTACACGAATAGTCATTGTGTCACTAGCTTGCCTCTTTCTCGAGGGCTTTTTCGGTTGTCATATTAAATTGGATATGTTTGGATGAGTTTGTATAAGACCAGAGTCGCCACTAGCTAGTTACTTCGAATCTATAGTCGGCTAGACCCCATAAAAACATTAAAGAAGGGAATCTGAAGATTTCTTCCTCTAAAATAACTCCTTTTGATCTACGGTCAGAGATTCGAGGTAAGGGATCATAGTTACAGGGTAGAAAGGTGTTAGGCACCCACTTTACCCGTACCGAGGTACGGTCTTTACTTCACAAAATTGAGCTAATACTTGAAAGTCTAATTTAATCCTTGTACATTCTCATTAATGATATGATGCATGAATGTAGGTCTGAACAGTAAGAGTTTCTGATGGGCAGGTTTCCATTAACAAGCAAGCCCAGAGCATACGCTCGAACTGACAGGTGCTTTATGCGAGATGCATGCCGTGTGTTTGATTGGTCAAAGTTTCTGATGAATGAATTCCAAGCAAACCGGGAAACGTCAGAGGATACACTAAGACCTGATCAAGTGTTTGTAGTGGAATGACAAGCAGGGGGGTGGAAGAATAGTAAATGTTGCACTTATGCTAGATGCGAATGAGATGATGCTGATATAAGAATAGCTGCATGGACGGAGGTTTCACAATGGTTAGCTTCAAGCGGCTAAGATCGAGACTTAGATGGCTTGAGAGGCTTGAACCAAGGTCAGACTGGGCTGGATCAGGGCTGGACTCTTCTCACTCGGGCTCTCCTTGGTGGAGGAATGGGCTGAGGGGATGGAGATAGACTCGGAAATTGGGGTTTTCTTTAGGTGTTGAGGGATGTTGAATACGAAGGGAAAATGGGGTACTTATAGCTGCGAGCAATGGCAACTCTCGTAAATATGTACGGGCGGCCATCAGACAGCCACCTGTACGGCCATTTTGCTTCAGCTTCGGAGTCTACTTGCTCCGAACCTGAAGCAGAAAAAGCCCGAGGTTCGGGTTCAGTGCTACTCCGAAGCTGTGGCTCGGAACTAGGTGAGTCAATTGGGTTTGAAATATGGGTTTGACAGGGTGAGTTAACTGGGTGCGAGGGCTGGACTGACTCAGTGAGTTGACATGGTGATTTGACTCAGCGGGTTGACTCACAAGGTTGACTTTTTTGAGACTTTTATACTGATTTTTTCTACGGATGATTTTTTTTGTTGGTATTTTTTGGGGTGAGTTGATTGGGTTCAAGCTTGAGCTAGGTTATAGATTGGGGCTTATAAGGGTGAGTTTGGTTGGGTTTGGACACGAGGTTTGGGGGTATGGACCTCCATCTATTCAACTATCTCAACCAATATTGTAGTCGAAGGTGGGGTGTCTACAGTCACAAAGGGCACCAAGAGAAAGTAATAAACATTTTGCCGACGAACTGTTTTTTTCATCCAGGAAAACGAACTTTACCGACGAAATAATCGTCGAGAAAATAGTTTTCACCGACGATACATAATATCGTCAGAAAAGGTATTGTGGCCGTCGTTGTAAATGGTGGCGGGAACATATTTGGTGGTGGCGGGAAGGATTGGCACCTTGTGCTGGGGAAAATGATATTCACTGATGAAATGAATTTCGTCGAAAAAAAGTTCGTTAGTAAATAACCAATTTCTTGTAGTGGTGGGTGCTTCCAAGTTCCAATTTGATTAAGAAACATTTTACTTATAGACAGATGTAAGTGACAAAGTTCTGAAAGATATTAGCCAAAATGATGGTCATGATGTAGAACCTTAATCAGGCTGAATTCAACAGAACCTTAAGTAGTCTTTTAAATTCTATTGGCTCCCATATCTCTTGATCATGTTGATAGTACCTTTGTCATATAGAAGTAAAAAAAAAAGTTATTTATGTTGTAGATTGTTTGTATTGGACTTTTGCAGTGCAGCCATGATGTTAATACAACTGACCTTACTACCCAATATTTGCTCTAGCTCATTAGAACAGTAATGTCACATCTATATGCTAGAACTATTATTTAGCTTTTAATTCTTTGTTATGTCTTGTTGTAGATTGTTTGTGTTGGACAATGAAGGATGGTTGTGCCCCCGAATTGAAAGGGATGACCCCAGTCATGCTACCCCAGAGGGGAATTTGTCAATAGTTGATGTGCGAATAAAGTAATCATTCTTTTATTTTTATTTTTATTATCAATTTTCTCTTCAGTTTCTCTGCTTATGTTCCACACCCCCATCATCATTTCAATTGCACTCACAACTTTAAATCTCAAATGTCTGATTTCTGAATCATTTTATGTTTTTCCTTCTACTTTCACAATAAGCAAAAGTCCAATGTTTGTTTAGATAACGATATTCAATTAATATTCTAAAGAACCACAATAAGCATTTTCTGTGGGCGAGTGGGATGTTTTGCATTTTCTCTCCTTACTCTTTGGGTGTTGTGTTTTGCTTTCCTTTGCATAAGAAGTTGAGTTGCAATTCAAGAAAAAAATGTTCTAGTTGTTTTTCTTTTTGTTAAATTTTCTCTAAATGAACAGTTTGGAGCTCTGTTATAAGCGTTATTTTTTTCATTTCTTCCTAATATTTTCATGAGAGCATTTAAATTTTCTCTAAATGACATGTTCAGTGCATGTTGATTATGAGAAGCATCACTTAAGAAAAAAATGTTCATTGGAGCATCCTCTCATTTTTCTCTTTAGAAAATGGACTTTTGCTGAAAGAGGTATGTGATAGAGTGATTGTGATATGGTTTTCATTATCTTTGAATCATATGCTGTGCAGTTATCAATAGCTATCAGCTAAGTTTTTGTTGCCTTTTCATTAGGAGAGTTTGGAGATAGAGAGAGAGAGAGAGAGAGAGAGAAGAGGACCGCATCATCATCTAGTGTGGGGCTCTTTGGATTGACCTAAGGTGGCAACCATCAGAGTTCATTTTCCGAGCGGATTGGTGGTACATTCTACATAAAATTTGACGCAGGGAGGACGTGGTAGGTCGATCACCGTCTCCCTAATCGATAGTTTCTCGAATCCACGAGAAGAAAGAAAAGATAAAAAAGAGGAATTTAATTCCAAATAATTGTTTATTGAAGATTGAATGAATAATAACGAAATTACAATGTATATAAATAGGAAACTAAACCCTAGGTAAAGTATTAGAATCCAACTCCAACTTAAACTCCTAGAAAACGCAACTTACTATAAATAGTAAACTTACTATTTATAGAAGTCGTTCAATCCTACTAGAACTCTTGGTTTTCGGCAAAAAATAGAAAGTTTTCAAACGGCCTCAACCACGTTGTTCTACTAAATATTCTAAGCCCTTTCATGTTAGGCACTAACTCTAAAACCATACTGGATGCAAAGTTATGATCGAATTAAAACTTATTATAAATAGTAAAACTGAAAATAAACTAGCCTAATGACTGTCGATATGGTCGATTCTCGTGACTCCGGCTTGGGCAACCCGGCGTAGCGGGGTTGGTTGGCTAAAGTAGCTCGAGCTACCCCAAATTGATATATTATACGTCCCGTAACTCATTCCGGATTATGAGATACGACCGATTTACGGTCCTGATGGTCCGGATCACTTTCGACCCCGACCGGTCTTCTTTTGCTCCATCTGGGCCATGAAATAATCAGCGACCCGTTCTACATCCGTCTCCTCCACTTCGAAAGAACTCGACCCCGAGTTCTCGTCCTGCTTTGGTTCATGATATTCGTACAAATCTGCCACGTTGAAGGTCCTTGAAATCTCCATGTCATCCGGAATATCAACAACGTAGGCATTGTCATTGATCTTGTGAATGATCGGTACCGGTCCAATCTTCTTGTGTTTCAACTTGTTGTAGGTACCGGTAGGAAATCACTCTTTACGTAGGTGGACCATCACCTAATCACCTATTTCGAACACTTTAGGCGCGTCGATGCTTGTCGGCCGCTTCTTTGTACTTCTCGTTCGAAGCCTGTAATTTGTTGCGCACGTCTGCATGTATGTCCATGATTCGGTCTGCCATATGTTCAGCTGTAAAGCTCATGCCCGGAAGCTTGGGCAGGGGAACCAAATCGAGTGTGTGACGAGGCACGCACCCATAAACAATCTGGAACGGAGACTTTCCTATCGATCGGTTCACCATATTGTTGAACGCAAACTCTGCTTGAGCCAGTGCCATGTCCCACTGCTTCGGTTTGTCACCTGAAAGGCAACGGATGAGATTCCCCAATGTGTGGTTGATGACCTCAGTCTGCCCATCTGTTTGTGGATGATAAGCACTGCTGAAGTGAAGTCGTGTACCGAACCGATTCCACAAGGCTCGCCAAAAGTGGCTAACGAACTTTGTGTCCCGGTTTGAAGTGATCGTCTTAGGAATCCCATGTAGTCGCACAACCTCTCTGAAGAAAAGGTTCGCAACGTGTATCGCATCAAAGGTCTTCTTGCACGGAATGAAGTGTGCCATCTTAGAGAATCGGTCTACCACCACGAACACTGAGTCCATGCCGCGTTGTGTTCGTGGGAGCCCTAATATAAAATCCATAGATAAATCCTCCCAAGGGGCATCTGGCATGGGTAATGGCGTGTAAAGACCTGTATTTTGAGATTGTCCCTTAGCGGTTTGACAAATATGACATCGTTGTACCGCCCTGCCAACATCACGAGCAAGTTGCGGCCAGTAATACCGCTCTTCCACCATCGCTCGAGTCTTATCTCGTCCTAGATGACCGCCGAGGCCACCGCCATGCAGCTCGATAATAATTTTGTCCCGTAACGAACTCTGAGGGATGCAAAGTCGATTTCCTTTGAAGAGGAAGCCATCTTGAATTAGAAGGTCACTCGGGTGCCCCTCTTGGCACTTTTTCCATGCATCTGTAAAATCCTCGTCCTCGGCATAAAGTTCCTTGAGACAGTCGAATCCGATCACCTCACTGCTCACTGTAATAACAAGGGATGCACGTCGGCTTAGTGCAGCTGCCACCTTGTTTTGCTGCCCTGATTTGTGTTTCAGAACGAACGTGAATTCCTGTAAAAATGAAATCCATCTAGCATGCATACGATTCACATTAGTCTGAGTATTGATAAATTTTAAGGCTTGATGATCAGTGTACAGTATAAATTCTCTTTGAATAAGATAATGGCGGCAATGGCGCAGTGCCTGAACCACTGCATATAATTCAAGTTCATAGGTCGACCACTTCTGTCGTGCGTCGCTGAGTTTCTCACTGTAAAAGGCAACCGGCCTGCCCTCCTGAGAAAGGACTCCCCCAATGTCGACAATAGATGCTTCGCATTCTACCTCAAATAGCTTATCGAAATTAGGGAGTACCAAGACCGGGGTAGTGGACAACCGATGTTTAATTTCTGCAAAGCTCTTCTAAGCCCCTTCGGTCCATTGAAATGGACCCTTCTTTATACAGTCGGTAATCGGCGCGACGATACTGCTGAAGTTCCGCACAAATCGACGATAGAAGGTCGCCAACCCATGAAAACTTCATACCTCATGAATGTTTGTCGGAGTCGGCCTAATCCCGAATAGCTCGTACTTTTTCTTCGTCCACTCGGATACCCATGGACGACACGATGAACCCCAGAAACAATAATTGATCAGTTAAGAAGCTACACTTTTTCAGATTTAAGTATAGCTTGTTGTCGGCCAACACTTGTAGCACTTTTCTGATGTGGGTCATGTGCTCCGTTTCATCCTGACTGTATATTAGAATGTCGTCAAAGTAAACGACAACGAAACGGCCAATGAACGGCTTCAACACTTGGTTCATTAAACGCATGAAGGTGCTTGGTGCGTTGGTCAAACCGAAGGGCATAACCAGCCACTCATATAGCCCTTCCTTGGTCTTGAAGGCCGTTTTCCACTCGTCACCTGGCCTAATACGGATTTGATGGTATCCACTCCATAAGTCCAGTTTCGAGAACACCCTGGAGCCCTCGAGCATGTCCAGCATGTCATCCAACCGCGGTATTAGAAATCGATATTTAACTGTTATTTTATTGATCGCGCGGCTATCGATGCACATACGCTGTGTTCCATCCTTCTTTGGGGTAAGGAGTGCCGAAACAGCACAGCGGGCTCATGCTCTCTTTAATAAGACCCTTACGGATCAATTCCTCCACCTGTTCCTGTAGAATTTCACACTCTTTCGGACTCATCCGATAGTGCGGTCGGTTGGGTAGACTGGACCCTGGGATAAAGTCGATGTGATATTGTTGTATGTCTCGCATGGGAGGCAACTCATCAGGTAACTCTCCAGGCCAAGTACTTCGAAATTCTTCTAGCAGTGGTTTAAGGCGTTAAGGAATATTAGAGGATCTTGGCTCCTCGCCTTTTACCATAACGGCATAAATCTCGCCCGTTTCCTTTGATTCCTTAACAAACTCGCGAATGGTAAGGAGAGAGTTCCCCTCCACTTTAGAAGCTTCAGGGTGTTTGTCTGGTGTCATAGGGGCCAAAATAATTTTCCGACCATCTTTGGTGAACATGTATATGTTTTCCCGTCCACTGTGGGTCACATCTCGATCCGATATATTGCCATGGCCGCCCAAGTAATATGTGGCAGGCTTCCATGTCAACCACATCACAGAGGACCTCGTCCTTATAGCTTTTACCAATGGAAAAGGAGATAATGCATTGATGAGTTACCTTGGTTTCGTTCACCTTCTTGATCCAACCGATAGAGTAAGGGGTAGGGTGCTTCGTCATAGGCAGATGTAACTTATCCACCATAATTCTCGAGACAATATTTTCGCTACTCCCACTGTCTATGATCACATCACAGATTTTGCCCTGCACGGTGCACTTTGTGCGAAAAATATTATGTCGTTGTGGGTGCACTTCCTTCCTGGGAGCGTAAAGTAGTCGTCTTACTACTAGCGATTCCCCATGATCTTCAGTCAGCCAATCGACATCTTCTGTGTCCCCCTCTTCGGCCTGTTCCAATTTAGGGTTGTCTTCTGTTGACTCGCCTTCCACGCCGCCTTCATTCGTAGTTAAGTGTGCTGCAGGGTGTTGAGGGCAAGCGTTCGACCAGTGACCTGGTTGGCCACAACGGAGACAATGGTCTGGTCTTGGCCGACCATATGGGTTGGGGATCCTGCTGGAACCCGCTGTAGTGGGAGCTGTACGTTGAGGTCTTGAGGAACCGCTTCCCCAGTCCCGGTTCGTGACTGTAGGAGGTTGAGGACGCCCTCCTATAGGTTCCTTGCCTTTGGCCAACGTTGTATCTTGAGTGGGTCCGGTGTTGGGATTTCGTGTTGCCGGATAGGGTCGAGCAGGGGGCCGTGACAACTGTGTTTCTGCTCGAGTGGCCAATTGGTTGGCCTCACTCAACGTCCAGACTGGATGCATCTGGACTCGATCCTGGATTGCAAATCGCAACCCACCAATGAATCGTGATACTTGTTGTGCCTCTGATTCCAATAAATTATTCCGTGTAGCCAATCGTTGGAATTCTTCGAGATATTCGAAACGGTTCGATTTCCCTGACGACAATTTTGATATTGTTGGAACAAAATTTGTTCATAGTCGCTAGGGAGGAATCGAGCTCTCAGAAGCTGTCTCATCCGAGGCCATGTTCGGATGGGTGTCTTATTCTGACGGGTGCGGGAAACCTGTAGGTTTTCCCACCATGCTGAAGCACCGGATTTAAATTTATAAGCAATTGGTTTTACCTTCTTGTCGTCCGGCACTTCCATATAGTCGAAGTATCGCTCGACCTCTGTAAGCCAGTCGAGGAACTCCTCTATTCGAAGTAGGCCATTAAAGCTGGGAAGATCAGCTTTGCCCCGATAGTCTCGTTCTGCTCGTTCCACACGCTCATTCCCTAGCGCAGGTCGTCGTACAAAAATGTCTTTGACCTCATCATCGCTTGGTTCTGATTCGTCTGGTGTAGCCCTACGATTATCCACCTGGGGTGCTCTACGGACAACACGATTGTCCCGTATAGCAACGGTTGGTGGTTGTTGGTCGCCTTGCGCTCGAAGCGGAGCTAGCGATGCTGCAATCTGGTCGAGTGTTGCCTGTATACCTTGCAGGATCAACCGGTTCTCCCGTTGCACGCTTCGAAAGTTGTCGCCGTTAGATAGTCCCTTGGAACACCGTCCTTAGGATGAGGATCCATCCCTTCATTAGAGGTCATCGTCCTGAGGAAGAAACCTCTCTCTGATACCAATGACGCAGGGAGGACGTGGTAGGTCGATCACCGTCTCCCTAACCGATAGTTTCTCGAATCCACGAGAAGAAAGAAAAGATAAAAAAGAGGAATTTAATTCCAAATAATTGTTTATTGAAGATTGAATGAATAATAACGAAATTACAATGCATATAAATAGGAAACTAAACCCTAGGTAAAGTATCAGAATCCAACTCCAACTTAAACTCCTAGAAAACGCAACCTTACTATTTATAGAAGTCGTTCAATCCTACTAGAACTCTTGGTTTTCAGCCAAAAATAGAAAGTTTTCAAACGGCCTCAACCACGTTGTTCTACTAAATATTCTAAGCCCTTTTCATGTTGGGCACTAACTCTAAAACCATACGGATGCAAAGTTATGATCGAATTAAAACTTACTATAAATAGTAAAACTGAAAATAAACTAGCCTAATGACCGTCGATACGGTCGATTCTCGCGATTCCGGCTTGGGCAACCCAGCATAGCAGGGTTGGTTGGCTAAAGTAGCTCGAGCTACCCCAAATTGATATATTATACGTCCCGTAACTCATTCTGGATTGTGAGATACGACCGATTTACGGTCCTGATGGTCCGGATCACTTTCGACCCCGACCGGTCTTCTTTTGCTCCATCTGGGCCATGAAATAATCAGCGACCCGTTGTACATCAAAATTAAAGGCTCCTTAAAAGGTATGTGAAGAGTTCGCTTGCATAAAATTTCAAAGGAGTTTCTCCAACAGGTATACATATTTTTATCTGCCTCTGTATTAGTATCCTTTCCTTTTCCTGAAGTTAATTGGATCACTATGCATGATCAATATTAGGTGGGACCATTGTGGTCAATATCCAGCTACTCTACCATCATAGTTTATGCATCTTTCAAAGGTAAAAGTACAACTTTTACTCTTTAATGAAATGTTGATTTTGATTTCCAAATTCATTTACTCATTTATCTATTTATAAAATGGGTGGCTGATTGGTATTTGGTCATAACACCAAAGTGAAAGCATGAAAGCTGACCAAGTAAGAGCTCGTTAATACAAAAGCAACTTGCAGAGCCACACACCACATGCAGCAGCAACATTACATGCACATGCACCACAATGGTACATGCACAATTTGGAGCAGCCGAACACACCCTTTCAATGTTCTTTCAGGTGTTTCTGAGTTGGTTTCAGTTGACATTAATTGCTCCTAGGTCTCTGTTCTGTTCTCCCACTACTGCATGATTGGGTGCTCAAATATCTTCAGCTTTACCCATATATTCACATTAGATCTATTCAGCCGCCTATTTTGATATTAAATTGTCCATCTCTATTATCACAGCAGCCTCTTTCTAGCATGGATAATAATGAATATCATAATCATTGAATTGTATGGGCTAAAATTTTCTAGTGCTTCTGTCATGCTAAGGGAGTGTTTGGATGCAGCATCCCGAAAGAGAATTACTTCGGTATGACTGGAGATGGTCCGAAGGTAATTTTCTTTCTTCTTTTTCTCTTGATTGTTACGTTTTCATGCTTTTATGCCTTGCCTTGACACTTTGCCACACATGATATGTATCTTTGTTGTCCTCATCTTTTCGCTCATCTGATGACCACACATTTACATTAAATGTTAACTGTCCATTTCTTTTGCATGTGTTTGGTGAAGTGGATTGCGGAGATATGGACCGCAAAGATGATCATGTTTGAAATCCTAATTAGTTGGTGAAGTGGATTGCGGAGATATGGACCGCAAAGATGATCAGCCCAATAGTGCCATCCCTGTTCACAAACAAGCACATGCATATGAAGTGAGGCTAAGCTAGGAGTGGACATCAAGGATTTTTACATATTCGGATCATATTCAATTTTTATTGTAAAATATGTATTACTATTTTTTATTGTAAAGTAATACAATATTTCTTTAATATTTATTATTAACTGTATTGTAACATCCATTAGGTTTTAAATATTAAAAAAATAAAGGCTCTAAGCTGGTGGTTGCACTTTTTTACTGGTGCTTCACAAACCTTTAACCAGTTCTTTAACAAACTTTAACCGTCACTTTTGTAGACTATTACTGGCGCTTCGATAGACTTTTACCTGCGCTGGCGCTAGAAAAGCCTACTCATTCACGGCGCTTAGCAAATACGCCAGGAAAGTGTGGTTGCCGCCGGCAAATCCTGTCCCAACGGCACACTTTTTCGGCACTTGTCAAAGTGCCAGGAAACATTTTACTGGGGCTGTTTGGGACATATGACTGCCGGTAAAGTCCATTTTTCTTGTTGTGAGTTGTTCACATGCATTTACTGGGGCTGTTGGGGACATATGACTGCTGTTCGTCAATGGAAGTACCACATCTCTTAAGTCCGTCGAAAAATTCCTTGCCAAGTTCCAAGCGATCTCGGGCCAACGGATTAACAAAAGAAAGAGCAACGTTTACACCTCGAAGAAGCTGTCGTCGGTGAGAATTCGGGAAATTGAGAGGGTTCTGGACATCCAAAAAGCCTCGACCCACCTTAACTACTTGGGTGTCCCTATTTTTAAAGGTAGACAGCGCTGCGCTATGTTTGCCCCCTTGCTCAATCGTATCCGCAGCTATGTTGCTCAGGTGGCAGGCCAAATACCTCTCCCAAGCAGGTAGGCTTCTTCTCGTTAAGCACGTTTTATGCAGCATCCCTATTCATCTCCTCGCTGCGTCAGACATCCCATCCAAGGTTCTTAACCAGCTGGAAACAGAGTTTGCCAATTTTCTGTGGGGCAGCAAAGAGGGTAAGAAGAAATTGCATTGGGCAAGCTGGAAGAAGATTGCAAATCCTCCGATCGAAGGCGGGCTGGGCATCAGACGCCTGAAAGATGTCTTGAAGAGCTTTCGGATGAAGTTGGGGTGGAGAGTCAAGTTCTCGAAAGTCCAAAGCCCATGGACAGATTTTATCAGAAGCCGCTACAGGGAGGACCTTTTGGGTGACTCAGCCCCAAGCCCCACAGCCTCGAGATCCCCTTTCTGGAATGGGATTGTTAAGCTGCTCCCCCTATTGGAGGCTCCCGCCATATGGCTGATTGGCAGCGGGGAAATCAATCTTTGGAGAGATAACTGGACAGGGCTCGGTCCCCTCATCTCCAAATGCACCTCCCGCTGTCTCCACATCAGAAACAGATGCAAGTGAAGGGTCTGATAGGCCCAGAAGGCATCAACATCAGCTCTCCAGCTTTGCCGGCCCTGCCCCAATCTGTCATCTCGCACATTCAGCAGAAGGGCTTCTGCACGTCGCAAGTAGAGGATCGTTGTATTTGGCCTGCCACTCCGTCAGGGAGTTTCAGCGTGTCGTCGGCGTGGGATTCCTGCAGGCCAACAGGGACGCGTAAGAGTTGGTCCAAGTGGGTTTGGCATGCGAAAACGCCCCCCAAAATTGCTGTTTTCATGTGGAAAGTGATTCATGAAGCCGTCCCTGTGGACGGCAGGATTCAAGCTAAAGGCATCCCCCTCGCTTCCAAGTGTGACTGTTGTGGCCCCGGCAGGACCCCATCTGTGGAGTCGCTAGATCATCTTCTCTCCAACGGTCAGTCTTTCTTCAGCTCCCACATGGACATTTCCCTCATCAATGGCCAATTGGCGGAGGAGAGGGCTATGCAATGGTGGAGAATGGCGATGACTTCGGACAGTTGGGGAGTCCTTAAAGGCATCCTCCCTAGCATTATTATGTGGGAAATTTGGAATGCGAGAAACGCTATGAGATTTGAAGGCGAAAAGGTGGGAGTAGATAAGATAATCTTCAGGGTTAGAAGCTGGTTATGCCGCATTGCCTCGGATCTTCCCCCCGCAAAGAATTCGAGCCTTGTCAAGCAAATGGCCCTCCAGGAGCTGGGGCTCAAATTCCAATCCGAGATCAGGAGAAGCTCGAACATTGTGAGGTGGGCAAGGCCAGATGAGGGATGGATCAAAATTAACGTCGATGGTTCTTCTAGAGGGAACCCGGGCCTGTCGGGGGGAGGAGGGACTGCTAGAGACTCAAAAGGGAATTTCCTTTTTGCCTTTTCAAGCGGGTATGGAATAGGTTCCAATGGCACAGCGGAATTGAGAGCGATTCAGGAAGGGCTCGTCCAAGGGGTAGAGAGGGGATATACGAGAATAGTCGTGGAAAGCGACTCGCACTGCATGGTAAATGCGCTCGCCAAAAACAGGATCCCCTCTTGGAATATGTGGTATTGGTGGACGAGGATCGTCAATCTGGGTAAAGACAAGAACATCAGATTCCTATTCGTTCCTAGAGAGGCGAATGGAGTCGCTGATGCGCTTGCAAGGGAGGGTAGCGGATCTCAGGTGCGAAGGATCTTCGAGAATACAGCTGCCCTCCCGGCAACGGCTCGAGGAGAGTTGTTTATGGACCGTTTAGGCTTGGGTAAGATCAGAGAATGAGCCCTCCTGCAGCTGCCTTGCCGGTTTTTTTTTTTGGCTAAGGATAGGTCTTTCGGCCGGCTCTCTTTTTGTTTGAAAAAAAAAAATCTTCTTAGGGCTTTCTAGGCCTTGGGCTTCCCCTGGGTTGGGGTGTTTTTAGAGGTATATGATAGGCTGGCCTGGCTCCTTTTTGTTGCGGGTGGCCAGCCCGAATGCCTATAGTTTGTATAGCTCTCTTCTGTTTTATATATATACAGCAGCTTCTAAATAAAAATAAAAAAAAAATAAAAAAATACATTGTGGAAAGTGGACCTATGGTGTAATGTACCATGAATATCTCCATTCCAAACTACAGTGGCACTGATAATTATTATCCATTCACAACACACTGCAGCTGTAATGGCAAATCCAAACCCACCCATCTTCTTGGAATTTCCTTCACGTGTTCTTCCTTATTTTCCTTGTGACATACTATCACATAGGAAGCGGATTGGCTGGTGTACCGCACACCAGTGAAGTCGCTGTCGGTGCTGGTGTAGTGACATCATCAAGTTATGTGGGTCCCACCATAAGGTACTTATTATATCCAAACTGTTCGTCCATTTTTTGAGATCATTATAAGGCTTGAGCCAAACAATAAGAAATCTAAAGATCCAGTGGACCACACTGAAGAAAGCAATGGGAGATTAAACATATACCATTGAAACCTTCTTAGTAATCCCAGAACTTTTGGATCAGTCTGATATTTGTTTTTACCCTTCATCCAGGTCCGTGTGACCTTATGAACAGTTTGGATGGAAAATAAACATCATGGTGGGCCTTAGGTATGTTTTAATGGTGAGAATCATTGTCCCCACTGCCTTCTGTGGTGTGGTCCACTAAAGCTTTGGATATGACTCATTTTACCTGTCATGACCTAAAATAATCTCACCAAATGAATGGACTGTGTGGATATACTAAATACATCATTGTGGGGTCCACAGAGCCCTATTCTTCTTTGGACCGTTCATACAATAATGGTGTTCAAGGACTGGCGCTCTCGTCTTCATCCACACGTTCCCATACCAGCAACCTTGCTGGTGCAGGTACACCAGCCAATCCGCTTACTTTCACATATGCCTTGTATGTCACATCACCTCTACCTTCATACTGTCACTGTCATATGAAATTAGAACTCTACTACAAATTATGTCTTGCACCTCTACTAGATGAGATACTAAACTAGGGCTCCTCTCAAGTTCAATGGAGACCGTTGACCTGGGCCATCGGCCTTCTTGATCAACCATTGATCATATCTCTGTAACTATCTCTACTCCCTCTTGCAGACTTCTCTTCCTCTGTGCTTCAAGTGATGGAATGCAAAGTGGAGGTAGGTGAAAAACGTGATTGTGCTTTGGGTATTGGAAGTATGGGATGTTAAATCTAACAAACAGGCGTGGTAATTAAGGATCGCTCGATCGATATAGGCAGTGAGTACTGGCGAGGATCATTGATAGAGGGATAGGAGAGAGACTATCCAGAGGTCCCCAATCAACTAATCAAATGGATAGCTATCTTCCTGACCTGTCCTTTTGGTGTAAGAGCTTCCATCCTGTGCCATGATACTTTTTAGATACATGGCCTCAAGCTAGTGTGACTTGGTTACGCACGGATTGTCCTGATGGTGTGAAATTCTTCTTTCTCCGCACCATTTACGGTTGGCCCCACCAGCTGGACAATCATCCAACAATGTGGCTATGTGTGCCCCACTCAGTGCCTGGCACAAACCTGAGGACTGTGAATTTCCACTCACACAATGATCAAACAATGCTCCAAACTAAAACAGCAAAAAATAGGAAGAGATTGACAAATCAATTTAAACAACAGACGATCAATGTTCAAATACAAAGAGCCAACCGAAAAAAGAAAATCAATAGGGATTATTATCTTCTCATTCAAAATAAAATCCGATCGCAATCTTCAAATCTTTAAGCCTTGGATGCAAGTCCAGCCTTGATCTTCTGAACTGTTGCGTCGTCGGTCTTGAAAGATTTTGCAAGGATGACATCGTCGATGCCTGTGGCGAAGACAGTGCCAGGAGCAGACACCGTTCCAGCATTCGCACTCCCGAAGGCCGAGACAGCAACCGCCAAATCTTTACCATCACTATTGTATTGGTAGTGTACAAGTCCCTTAGGGAATACAAACATGTCACCTGCCTGGAGGGTCTGAGTGTAAAGTTTGCTAGCCGTGTCGACAAACCCAACCTCCAGAGACCCTTCCAAGAGGAGCAGGAGCTCGGCGGAACGGGCGTGGGTGTGGGGCGGGTTTACTGACCCAACTGGGTATTGTAGAACTGCGAACTGAGACGCTCTGACCATTGAGGGCCGGGAACTCAGCCATGCTCGCTTTCATGACCTTGAATGTTGTGGGTGGGTCTGCATCTACAAGTGCCCGGAAGCCGGTGTAGGTGAAGAAGTTACTGTCTACTATGCTAACATTTGTGGGGATCAAGAAGTCAGAAATGATATCCGAGTCACCGGCATTTGATGTTTGGGCAATGGCTAGGATTAGTACCACTAGGAAGAAGCCAAGCTTGATTGTGTCAAAGGCCATGGTACACGAAGTTGGTATTTGTGTTTAAATTCAAATCTAATGCAAATGGGATTTATAACGTACTTAGGACTTGTTTTGGGGTTCTTTCGGTTTGGATGAGTAGCAATCATAGTACAAAATAGCATTTATAGGAAGGTTGGAGGATTGTGAAGAGATTCTCTATTATGCAGGCCTATGTAAGCCGGCAACAATCGATGGAAATTAGAAGATTATATGTGCCTTGCTCCTGTCTCTTTCATATCAATGTTACTTACGAAGATATGCTGAAGATTGTAAGCTGGACAGCTAAGTCCTTTGATAGTTCTCCTTGATTTTATCATTTTCAAGTTTGAGAAATGCTCCAGTACTTAGACGGTTCTCAGTGTTCTCAGTGCACTATAAGTTGTAATATTAATAGTTGCATCTGGCACTTAGACGGTTCAATTGAACGATCTCCACTATATATCGAGTCCAGAACATATTTTATGAGCTACTACGCAAAAAATGCACTGCTCAGCTGAGCCAATATTCCAGCCATGGTTTGTCCTTATTTTTGTATCCATCTTTCTTCCAATCCATGGAGGGGATGGTTATCATTGTCTAACGAGTATAGTATATACCACAATTTGAGCTTTTGCTTTCAGGAGAATGAGCCTTGGATTTGTGCCATTGTACACACACATAGACCCTACCCTCGTACACCTCCTAACGACCTTCGAAACCTAATATATCATCATATATTCAATCAGTTATCTAGGCAACCATTGAAATACTCATACACCACAAGGAAAGACATCTGGCGGTCCACTTCACTTTCGGACTACCCAGTCATAGAAAACCAACTTCGCGCGAGATCATTGCATCGACACATATGCACATCCATCCATAATTCTAACCCATGCATCTTATCTACCGCCCATCTATAAACCTACCTAACCGATTGAAATCATGATCTATCAACCCCTCCCAAGTACATGCACATACGCACTCCTCCATTCATCTCGAGCCTACACATCATAATATACTCGATCTATCACAAATCTAAACCATTGATAATACTCACCATGGATCTATTAAACTATCCAATCATTCGATTCCAATCCAGGCCATCGTATCATCTCAAAACTGATAAAGATCTAATATGAACCCTCTACACTTGATCATCTAAAATTCTAAATCCTCCATCATGACCCTAATACCTTGATCAACATTTTATACCATCAAAGTCGAATTTCAATGGCCGTAAACACACCAATGATCACCCAGCCCAATTAAACCGTACAATAATTAATAACCCATCTTATAGACCATGTGATCATCCATCAATTGAGCCAACTGACCATCAACCCAATTCGATCCAGCCTTCCTTTTTGTCCATCCTGCAAACCCAACCATCCATATTTACGTATCATCCATCCCAATTGTCAGTCAACAATCCCAATTGCTTAATTCATCTGTCAAGATAGCAAATTCCATCTATGTCCATCACCTAAAGATCAAAATTGTTCATATATTAGGTCCTTCTGAATAGTCTCCGCCATCAAATATCCACCACCATCAGCCCAGGAGACTTTCAATGGCCAGCGACCTCTGCATACTACTTTCTCTCAAGCCACCCACCAAAGTCTTGGATCTACTTCATCTACGAGCTTTACCCTAACATCACCCAATTTCTCATAAACGTCATGTGGACCCCACCTAACCCGGCTGTAAATTAATATGCATGTCCGCATGCAATCCATAAACCTCATCCACAGAAAACGACTCCTGCTCATGTCTCTCCTCTCCAACTTCTCTCTACCCTTCCGTCATCAGCTGTAGGACCCACCATCAATCCATATTATTCATCTGTCTCTCAGCGAAGCCTTCCCAAGCTAGCATCCACTCCTTGCAGTTCCTATCATGTGGCCCACCTCAAATTCAAATCCACCTCATTTTTAAACAATGGTTGATCATGAACAGGCGAACCCAATGAATGGATTGGATTTCCGCAAACATTATAGTGGACCTCACCCAGCTTTCCCCAGGATTCTGTGAGCAATCCGCGTCCGCAAGCTTCCCGTGTCGAACCTGCTTTTGAAGAAAAACTTTCCTATTCTGTAAACTAACTCCATGTTTTTATATAACTGTGTTGAATTAATGTACTTTAGGTAGATACATGTATGTGTTCTAATACATGTACCTGTACTTTAAGTAGATATCGTGTATGTGTTCCAATACATGTACATGAACTTTATGAGATACCTGTATATGTTCCAATGCATGGATGTATTCATGATTAGAACTATGTGAAAAGATGCATGTCTCTTTGTTGAAAAGGCACATGTATCTTAGTTTATTGATGCACCTATTAAGTAGCTTTTATCTGTTGAATGTATCTAAAAGTCTATAAATATATGTATGTATTCATCCATCGATTGAACCAACCGACCATCAACCCAATTCGATCCAGTCGTCCTTCGTTGTCCATCCTGCATACCTAGTCATCCATATTTATATATCATCTATCCCAATTGCCCGTTAACAATCCTAATTTCTCAATTCATCACTTAAGATAGCAAAATCCATCTATGTCCATCACCTTTTTTTTTTAAGAGCTAAAATATTATTCAGCCAAAAGGGAGGAAAATACAGACTTCAGGCGGAATTCCAACAAAAAGACCGAGCCCACCTATCATATAACACTTAACAAAGCCTGACACGAAACTCTCAGAGACTCGCAGAAGCCGATGGGCAGTCAGCCCGAGTCTAAGCTATAACGCCCCGAAATTTCGACTCTCGTGAACAACACAATGTGCCGAGTTTTCGAGTGTTATCTAAAATGTGTTAAGGATATATTTCCACACATTCATCTTTATTTCCTGCATTCATGGTATTCATAGCAAAATGACGAAATTCAAGGTTCTTATTCGAAGTTTTTCTACTCTACGTTATCAAGATAATGTCCTTAAATCATACAAATTACATAATATTCTACTTTTTAGTCTCAATGAGAGACTTATTACAAGTTACATGAAAATAAATCTACTCTACAAAGATAATAGACATAATCCATCTTCAAGCCGCGTCGGTTTCATCGTCCGTCACTTGCTGCCACGAGCCTTCGAGCATCTCATCGTAGTATTCAATTCTCTTACTGGATCTTCACCTGGATTATCCGAGATGTGGTTGGATAGTGTTAAAAGCAGTCATAGTAGGGAATATCCTTTTAAGACAATCATGATAATAATGGCACAGAGTAAACGCAAGCAGAATATTATCATTTAATCAAATCAAAACAACTCAGTAAAAAATCTTTATTAATGCAATGCATGACATGCAAGCTCTGGCAAAGGCACACTGACCAAATGAGACGGGATCACTCCACTCTTCTCACCAGCCACTAGTCACCAGAGGTTCTAGCTAGGACGGGATCACTCCACTCTTCCCATGCACCAAAACCCAACTAATGAAATGGGCCCATACACACTTTCACTAGATACTAAGAGAGAAACGACCCCATGCACACTTCCTCTAACACCCGAGGGGCTGACCCACCAAAACGGGTCCAGTGAATGCATGATTAGTTTCACCTTTAATTAAGTAAGTTTAACATCCAGCCAATTAAACGATGTACACATCTAATGATCACTCCTTACCCCAGTCAGTTCAAGATTCTTCATACTCATCAATTTCATACTCTAGTGGATCCATCACAGGTAACGAATCAATAAGGATCCCTTGTCATGTAAACAACAATGCGCACACGGTAGTGCCAAACTAAACATCATGGCATATGCAATCAACAACACATACATGGTAATGCCAATACCTGATTCTCAATGTCGATGCATATTCATTCAATAAGACACACGGTATGCCGACTTTCATAATAAAGCATATTCATCCAAAACGTTCTCATGGTAATGCCAATGTAACAAGGCCTCACACGGGCTTTATCTCTTTACATCAACGGTTACATCAGTATGGGCTTAAGGGGTGTTCATTAGCGTAACATCCATATATAATATCCCATAGCAGACAATGCATCAATCATCATAAGCATGTGACAACGTAAATCAAGTATAAACTCCACATAAGCATGTACATCATCACAATTCTTTCTCTAAACAACTAAGCACAACTCATGATTCACATACATAAAAAATATTCAGAGTACACATTAAGGGATACCATACAAATCATATTTACATGGAAAGATTTCAACAAGCACGGGTTCAAGAAATTACGTAATAAAATCATAATTTCTAAGCATAAAATCAACATACAAATTAATATTATCATAGCTAGGCTGAAAGGAAATCCCCAGCTCTTAAATTTTGATGCTTTGGAATGTCGATAGAGTCATGAAATCCTACTTGATCCAAACCTATAATGTTTTATGGAAAACACGAGATTAGGGTGTAGATTGGTAGGGTTTTTATTGTCACAAACATCTAGGATTAGGATTAGGCTAGACTTATGAAACAAAAACTTTATTAAATGGATCTTACCTCTTCAATGGTGGCTAAACTCGAAATCTCATCCAAGTCGAGCCGAGTCGACTCGGTTTCTTCTTCTTTCTCTCTTGTCCTCTTCCTTCATTCCTCTTTCTTCTTTCTTTCTCTTTTTTTTTTCTTCTTCTCTTCTTCTTCTTTTTCTTCTTCTTCTTCTTCTCTTTCTACAGATCTGGAACGGGGCTCCAGTGGCAGCAACTCAGGGGTGCGAGATCCCCTCCCTACGATCTCTCTCTCTCTCTCTCTCTCTCTCTCTCTCTCTCTCTCTCTCTCTCTCTAAATGATTGTTCTCTCTCTAAATGTTCTCTCTCTCTCTCTCTCTAAACGATTGTTCTCTCTCTCTCTCTGAGCTTTTTGAAGAGGCAGGGACACCCAAGGGGGTGATATATGGAAGTTTGCCGAGATGGGATCGCCAGTGGGTGCGGATGGACGTTGAAGTCCCGATTCGAGTAAGAGTCCGAGCTGATCACTCCTTCCGCAGCTATCAATACTTGGGGACGATTGGGGTGATAGGTTGGGTCCACATAGAGGTTTGGGAGAAAGACGGGCCATCCATGCAAGGTGGACCGGAGATCTTAATGAATATTGGTTTGGACGGTGATTTGGAGCCGGTCGTACGAGCGACGGATGACAATAAAACTTTGAATGACTAGGTTTGGGTGGGGCGCTGTCACGATGGACGGAGTGGATTTGGTAGTGGGGTCCACTTTGATGGACGATGTGGGGTGCACGGACGGCAGCGCCCGTCCACTGTTGTAGCGGATGAAGAAGAAAAAGGTATGAAAACTCTCTCTTTTACGTGATTCTCGGTCAAACGTATTTGACCGAGATATGAAATAGGTGGGTTTCCAGTGGGGTCTACTGAGGTAGAGCAGAGTCGTATACACCGTTTAATCAGTGGAAAATACAAAAACAACCGTTGACATGAAAACTGAGGCAGATCCGAGTTAAGATGGGCCACTTATGGCCCGATTTCTGATTATGGCATTTGTAGGATGATCGGAGGGTTGAAATTCGACGTGTATGGTTAAAATGTGTTAAAAAGATTATATATGGAGTTTTACATTAAAGGGATCGTCAGAAACTATCATACTTAAAAATGGCGATTTAACTTTAATCAGTGGCATTTTTGTAATTATCTAAAAACAGTGAGATTTTTAAAATCCGATCTTTCTACAACATTTATAAGATTATTCTAAGCAACTTTTGTAAAGGGTCCCCTATCGAATGTCCTACGGATGGTCCGATGTTTTCAAAACAAAGTAAACGTACGACATTAAATCAAAATAAATTTTTTAAAAATTCTAAAATAAATCTCAAAATTCTGGGGTGTTACAATCCACCCCCCTTAAAAACAAACTTCGTCCCCGAAGTTTCCTGGGCGTCAATTGGGGGCAATCTCCTTCTCTTTCTCCATGTTTCTAGCTTTCCTAATCTTACTTCGGGTTAGTTGTGGTCACGCTCCACCCCCCCTTAAAGACAGGGTCCTACCCTCGAGGTTGATTCTCTGAATTCCTAGTCTGGCATGCTTCCTTGCGCATTCTGATTCCTAGATGGTTCTCTATACATCAATGGGTCATTTAAACCAAACCAATCATAATACGCCTTAATATTTCTCGGGTCTGGGAGTGCTACTTAAAATCAAAGGCCTAAGAGGATGATTAAGTTAGCTAATTATCAGGGATACTTGGTCCTTAGCGGGACGGTTGATCGGAAGTTTAGAGGATAGATTTGAGTTGATTAGGCATGATCGAAGAGTCAAGCAACAGGATAGATGGACGAGCGTGTAACTAGGCAAATGAGATATCTTCAATGATCGTTGATGGCTAAAGGTGCGGTGCAAAGATGAGATTAGGAGTACTATAGTTTAACTCATGTTAAGGTCTAAACAGCCTAGTATTCACGTTCTACGATTGTTTATACGTCTACTTTATTCTAGTCATTATATAAGAAATACATATGCATACATCTAGGAGAATGCGCAAATATCCCCAAGCTAAGCCATAAATACGATTCATGTAGTGATGGCATCACAGTCGAACGGTTCAAGTAGATTGGAATCTGATACTTAGATCTTCTACTCACAGTTGAGCACTGAGTTCATTAGTATCTATTCGAAATTCCGAGTGTCGACCCTCGGGATTTGAACTTGGATCCAATCGTTTACACAATATATATCAGGTACGTCTCATCCTTCCGTGTGGCCGTTTAGCCTAACATCCTGGAGACCTTCATGTATTCTCCCAAATGGCACAAAGCAATCAACAAGCTCATACAAAATAAAAATCCATCATTACAACAAATCAAAACATTACAGGGTCCTATTTACTTTCATCGCCATACATGGTCAGAGATCTATGCAGGGGTTCGTTAATTGGCATTCTATGGTGGTGATAACTTACCTAAGGTACCGAGTTGGGCCAAAAATTCATAGGAACGTATAATAAAATGTTGAGAAATACTCTTAGGGGTACAAGTTTATGAAAACTAGACCCGATCAAGGGGTTCTCAGGGTTTCAAGGGTAAGGAAACTAGGGTGGCGCCGAATCTGGAATGCAGGACCTATAGGCGTTCCTAGATTTCTTTCTCTCAAACTGGATATCGGTTCCTCCTGAAATTTGGTAGGTAAGCTATAGGTTAGGTTGGGAACAACCGTGATTTTTCTCAGTTTAAGATTCCTATGGTAACACATGTTTATACCCTAATCTAGTTTAAAAAATACAGCAGGTTAGCAAGGTTTTGTGCAGTATTTTCTCTACTGTTGGAATTTTCTTGATTTAGATGTTGGGGAATGAGTCAGGAGTCTCTAGAAAAATTTACAAAAATTTTCTAAGTCTGAAAATACTATTTCTAATAGTGGTACTACCGTTGGTTCAGAAAATCTAGCCTAACTTTGAAAATTCTAAATAAAATAGCCAACGATAATCACACAATTCAGCGGATTGCTGAAATAGATAGGGGGAATGGATAAGAGCCCCAATTTACAGAAAAAAGTGGGAATGCACTTCCCAAAATTCCTAAAATTTTCAAATTTCTACGTTTATCGGTTACCCTAACAATATCAAGGGGACTAAGTATGGGTCTCTACATTCATAACATCACATACGATCATTCATGGTCATTCCTAAGTTAATTTATTACTAGTTTCAAGGGCCTAAGTCCTAAGGTGAATTCATTATGCAATGGGTTGGGCTTCACACCCAAAGGTCTCGTTTATGCTCTAATACCAATTTGTAACGCCCCGAAATTTCGGCTCTCGTGAACAACACAATAGGACGGGTTTTCGAGTGTTATCTAAAATGTGTTAAGGATATATTTCCACACATTCATCTTTATTTTCTGCATTCATGGCATTCATAGAAAAATTATGGAATTCAAGATTCTTACTCGAAGTTTTTCTACTCTACGTTTCAAGATAATGTCCTTAAATCATACAAAGTACATAATATTCTACTTTTTAGTCTCAATGAGAGACTTATTACAAGTTACATGAAAATAAATATACTTTATAAAGATAATAAACGTAATCCATCTTCAAGCCGCATCGGTTTCATCGTCCGTCACTTGCTACCACGAGCCTTCGAGCACCTCATCATAGTGTTCGATTCTCTTACTGGATCTTCACCTGGATTATCGGAGATGTGATTGGATAGCGTTAAACGCTATCATAGTGGGGAATATCCCTTTAAGACAATCGTGATAATAATGGCTCAAAGTAAACGCAAGCAGGATATTATCATTTAATCAAATCAAAACAATTCAGTAAAAGATCTTTATTAATGCAATGCATGGCATGCATGCTCTGGCAAAGGCACCCTGACCAAATGAGACGGGATCACTCCACTCTTTTCACCAGCCACTAGTCACCAGAGGTTCTAACTAGGACGGGATCACTCCACTCTTTCCATGCACCAAAACCCAACTAGTGAAATGGGCCCATGCACACTTAATTTCACTAGATAGCGAGAAAGAAACGTGCCCATGCACACTTCCTCTAACGCCCGAGGGGCTGACCCACCAAGACGGGTCCAGTGAATGCATGATTAGTTTCACCTTTAATTAAGTTTAGCATCCAGGCAATTAAACGATGTACACGTCTAATGATCGCTCCTTACCCCAGTCAGTTCAAGAGTCTTCATACTCATCAATTTCATACTCTAGTGGATCCATCACAGGTAACGAATCAATAAGGATCCCTTGTCATGTAAACAACAATGCGCACATGGCAGTGCCAAACTTAACATCATGGCATATGCAATCAACAACACATACATGGTAATGCTAATACCTAATTCTTAATGTCAATGCATGTTCATTCAATAAGACACACGGTAATGCTGACTTTCATAATAAGGCATATTCATCGAAAACATTCTCATGGTAATGCCAACGTAACAAGGCCTCACACGGGCTTTATCTCTTTACATCAACGTTTACATCAGTATGGGGTTAAGGGATGTTCATTAGCGTAACATCCATATACAATATCTTATAGCAAACAATGCATCAATCATCATAAGCATGTGACAACGTAAATCAAGTATAAACTCCACATAAGCATGTACATCATCACAATCTTTCTCTAAACAACTAAGCATAACTCATTATTCACATACATAAAAAAATATTCAGAGTACACATTAAGGGATACCATACAAATCATATTTACATGGAAAGATTTCAACAAGCACGGGTTCAAGAAATTATGTAATAAAATCATAATTTCTAAGCATAAAATCAACATACAAATTAATATTATCATAGCTAGGCTTAAAGGAAATCCCCACCTCTTAAAATTTGATGCTTTAGAACGTCGATAGAGTTGTGAAATCCTACTTGATCCAAACCTATAATGTTTTATGAAAAACACGAGATTAGGGTGTAGATTGGTAGGGTTTTTATTGTCACAAACATCTAGGATTAGGATTAGGCTAGACTTATGAAACAAAACCGTTGTTGGATGGATCTTACCTCTTCAATGGTGGCTAAACTCGAAATCTCATCCAAGTCAAGCCGAGTCGACTCGGTTTCTTCTCCTTTCTCTCTTGTCCTCTTCCTTCATTCATCTTTCTTCTTTCTTTCTCTTTTTTTTTCTTCTCTTCTTCTTTTTCTTCTTCTTCTTCTCTTTCTACAGATCTGGAATGGGGCTCTAGTGGCAGCAACTTAGGAGTGTGAGATCCCCTCCCTACAATAGCTCTCTCTCTCTCTCTAAACGATTGTTCTCTCTCTAAACGTTCTCTCTCTCCTTTTATTCTCTCTCTCTAAATGATTGTTCTCTGTCTCTTTGAGCTTTCTGAAGAGGCAAGGACGCCCAAGGGGGTGATATATGAAAGTTTGCCGAGATGGGATCGCCAATGGGTGAGGACGGACGTTGAAGTCCTGATTCGAGTAGGAGTTCGAGCGGATCTCTCCTTACGCAGCTATCAATACTTGGGGATTGTTGGGGTGATAGGTTGGGTCCACATAGAGGTTTGGGAGAAAGATGGGCCGTTCACGCAAGGCGGATCGGAAGATCTTGATGAATCTTGGTTTGGACGGTGATTTGGAGTGCGTCGTACAAGCGATGGATGACAATAAAACTTTGAATGACTAGGTTTGGGTGGGGCGCTGTCATGATGGACGGAGTGGATTTGGTAGTGGGGTCCACTTTGATGGACAGTGTGGGGTGCACGGACGGCAACGCTTGTCCGCTGTTGTAGCGGATGAAGAAGAAGAAGTGATGAAAACTCTCTCTTTTACGTGATTCTCGGTCAAACGTATTTGACCGATATATGAAATAGGTGGGTTTCCAGTGTGGGGTCCACTAAGGTAGAGCAGAGTCGTATGCACCATTCAATCGGTGGAAAATACAAAAACAACCGTTGACGTGAAAACTGAGGCAAATCCGAGTTAAGATGGGCCACTTATGACCCGATTTCTGATTAGGGCATTTGTAGGATGATCGGAGGGTTGAAATTTGGTGTTTTACGTAAAATGTGTTAAAAATATTATATATGGTGTTTTACGTAAAAAGGATCGTAAAAAACTATCATAATTAAAAAAATGGCAATTTAACTTAAGTTTAATGAGTGACATTTTCATAATTATCTAAAAACAGTGAGATTTTTAAAATTCGGTCTTTCTATAACATTTATAGGGTTATTCTAAGCAACTTTTGTAAAGGGTCCCCTATCGAATCTCCTACGGATGGTCCGAAGTTTTCAAAACAAAGTAAACATACGACATTAAATCAAAATAAAATTTTTAAAAATTCTGAAATAAATCTCGAAGTTCTGGTGCGTTACAATAGCGCTTCCTTACTTTCCCTACCCCAAAATTATCAAGGACAGGCTCACCTCGAATCATCCTAGGAAGATCGGCCCGAGATATGTAGATCTTGTCCTGGTTACCGCCACTCTCAAGCTTAGCTAGCCCATCCACTACGAAATTCCCTCCACGGAAGATGTGAGAAAATTGCAAATTAAGATAATGGAAATTCCGATTGATTTTACCCAAAATGTACCATAAGGACCAAGGGCCGGAGGAACTCTGGTTAGCCACCGCCTCTGTTACAACCTTAAAGTCTGATTCAACCATAATGTTCGAGAGGCCCAGATCGGCATAGATTTGAAAGCCGTCCTCCAAGGCCAGAGCTTCGACCACATTGTTGGAGACCCACCCGTAGGCTTTGTTGAAGGCAAAAATCATGTGACCATTGTGGTCCCTGCATACTCTGCCTCCTCTCGCCTTACCTGGATTGCCTCTCGACAATCCATCAACATTCAGTTTGAGGAATCCATTTCTAGGATTTTTCCATTTCACCACTTGACATCTAACCTCTTGGTCACAACTAGAGTTAGCGATCCCCAAGGATTCTAGCGAGATAGATGTTGGGTGCGTTGCACAAAAACCTTAGGATCTCGCCCCCCAATACACTCAAATTATGGGATATAATAATTGTCACGACCCAAACTCGGGGACCGGGCTCACTAAATTTCCGACCACCGAATTTGGTGCCGACAGCCTCCGTAGTACCCCATTCTCAGCCCCTAGCTCTCATACGCCAGGTTCCGATCCTGGGATCCCACAAGGAGGATTTTCAAGGAAATTTTTGTTTATATATAGATGAGCATAACCACAAGTGTATCAAACCAAAAACTTCACATCACATATCCACTAAGATAAACTTTTGAGTACAATGCTGCAGAAAAAGGAAATACAATTTATAACTGAAAGCTGAAAGATCAAATGCGCGCCCCTGTCTCACTGTTGTCGCGCTATAGTATGTCCTGCATGTAAACAACGTGCATAAGCTTACTATGAAGCTTAGAGAGTGCGTGGTGTGTGCGCAATGCATATGACAGGTATGCAGATATCAGAGTAAGCGGAAATGATAGCAGGCTACACTACCAAGTCTATGAATGTCATTAACCATCTCGAGGCTATGCAATGCAATGGGCCTATATGGCCTAGTGTCATATGCTAATGATGCAATGTGCGCATGTCAATCCTCAACTGCTATATATCATACGGTTTACAACTGGGACATCACTGGGGTCTAGTACACTCCAGACATTGGTTGCCGCCCATCGCGTGCATAACCAAGCGAGTGGAAGAGACCTCACTATCCGCCTCGTCAATGACATATAAGAAAATCCACCCGGCTCGTCGATAGCGAACCCATTTACGAGCTGGTCAAACTCAACCTAGTATATAACCCTCTACACCTGGGCGGGTAAGGTCACACCCCCTTCCAACTGACCCCGACACAGTGGGAGACGCGGCCTACTGGTATTTGGCCCTCATGCGCTCATAATCCACTCGGTCTAGACATTGGAGCATCCTACTGGTACCACAGGGTTTAAGGACTTTCACCCAAGGACATCTTTGGCGCCCAAGTGCTAGAACATATTTTCGGTGTCCATTCCTACCATCCACGATGTGACTGTGGTGGTCACAACCCCGATGCCGCTGGGGTGAGAATCTGATCATGACATGTATAATGCGAGATGCATGAGTCATACTATCAAAGCCATGCACCAAACCCGCGCATACCGCGCGATCATGTAGGGTGACCCTATCTCATACGGGTCCCCTAAGTATCTCAAGCTGTAAGGCATATGCTATGATCGACATCGTCCACAGTCAGGCATACATATGATGCATATGTACAAATGAATGGGCATGATATTCATTACACTAAGCATATTATCAGTGTGACCTATCAAGCTAAGTATACTAGCATGTTACCAAACATATCATGTAATGTTGGCCTTAAATGGCCCAATATATATACAGAGAGTGGGACCCGATCTGTGGGCCCCATTGAAAATGTAAAGGTCTTCGCGGCATAGCCCACTTGAGACTACATCGGCCCCATACTTGGGCCTGCACATACAAAATAGGTCGACAAAAATAGTGTACGGCATGGATAAAACATATATATCAAAGGAAGGACCATGGTGGGATGAAACAAATACATCACGTTGGAACCCACAGGGTGGGCCAACTGCTGGGTTGCGTGGTACCCAGCTGGGTTCCAAGAAGTTTTGAATCAAGCAGATATTTGTGTTTTCTCCTTCATCCATATCCATGTGATCTTATGAAGAGGTTGGATGACAAATAAGCATCACTGTAGAGCCTGGGAAGGTTTCAACGTTGGAAATCATTATTCCCACTGTTTCCCGTGGCATGGCCCACTTGACATTGGATATGCTTAAATTTTTTAGGCTCAGCCACTGAAATGAGCTAGAAAAACATATGGACTGAAAAGATAAAGCACGTACATTCTAGGTGGGCCCAACTGAGTTTTGGATCAAGCTGATATTTTTTTTCCCTTCCTCACATGTGTGGACTCATCAACAGGTTGGATCTCAAATAAACATCATGGTGGGTCCCACGAGGTGGGCCATTGCTGGGCAGCGTGTCCAACACGCTGCCTCCAGCGTGGACCACACTCATGGCCTAAAAGGTTTTGGACCGAGCTAATATCTGTGTTTTCTTTTCATCCAGGTCTGTGTGTCTTGGACAACAAATTAGATGGTAAGTAAACCTCGTAGTGGGGCCCTGAAAGGGTTTCAACAGTAAACATTCATCCTCACGGTTTCCTGTGGTGAGGCCCACCCAAGATCAGGATCTACTTAATACTCGGGCTTGGGCCCTGAAATTATCTGGGAAAACAGATGGACAGCTTGGATAGAACAAATACATCAATGTGGGTCCCACGAGGTGGGCTACTGACTGGGCCAACCCAGCGTCCGTGGACGCTGGCTACTCCAGCGCCCCTGGTGCGATGAGAGGCCAGCGTCCCACGCTGGTCCTCTGGTTCTTCTTCTTCTTCTTCTTCTTTTTCTTTTGGATATCATCAAGTGGGGCCCACATGAGAGCAATTCACTCCGTCCATCATGTTTACCTTCAGTGCGAAGACAATAGCTGCCAACTCTAGATCATAAGAGCCTGAAGTACCTCTTTTCCCAGTCAGAATTGAATATGAGGCAGAGGCGCTGGATGGAGCTCCTGAAGGATTATGATTTCGATCTTCAATACCACCCCGGCAAGGCTAACATGGTGGCGGATGCCCTTAGCCGCCAGCAACGGGGCTTGGTGGCGTATATGATGGTGTAGGAGTGGAGGATGCTCAAGGATATTGCTGAGTATGACTTCGAGCTAAGCCTACAGTCTTCCATTGATCAGTTATCGGGCCTGTCGATTCAACCCTCCCTTGTTTCTAGGGTGATCGAAGCTCAACAGACAGATCAGACGCTGAAGGATTATTGGGAAGAGGCCTCGTCAGAGGATCGGACAGACTGGTAGATTGGGTCAGATGGTGGACTCCGTTTTCGAGGGCGGTTGTGTGTCCCAAACATTTCAGAGTTGCGCAGAGATCTTATGAATAAGGCACACCGATCGAGGTTCACTATACACCCTGATTCTACTAAGATGTATCGTGATATGAGGAGACAGTATTATTGGGCCGGAATGAAGCGTCAGATTGCTAGCTTTGTGTCCGAGTGCGACACCTGTCAGCGTGTTAAGGTCGATCATCGAAAACCTCCAGGACCCTTGCAGCCGTTGAGTATTCCATTGTGGAAATGGGAGCACGTGACCACAGACTTTATTATGGGATTGCCGAGGACTGATCGCGGTCATGACGCCATTTGGGTTGTCGTTGATCGTCTGACAAAGTCAGCACATTTCCTTGTGATACGTGCATCATGGCCATTGCACCTTCTTGCAAAGTTGTTCATCGATGAGATTGTGAGATTGCATGGTGTCCCGATTTTGATCGTTTCCCACCGAGACCCGAGATTTACGTCGCGATTCTGGAGGAGTTTTCAAAAGGCGATGGGGCCTACCTTGAAGTTCAGCACTGCATACCACCCACAGACCGACGGACAGACCGAGAGTAGGGCTGTCAACGGGTCGGATACGGGCCGGATCAGTGATGATCCGAATCCGACCCGATTAAGAATATATCCGACCCGAATCCAACCCGAATCCGATTCGGATCGCAAGTATATGATCCGAACCCGACCCGATTAAATTTTTCGAAATCCGTTTCCGATCCGATTATGATCCGACCCGATATCCAACCGGATATCCGAGAGAGGAGAGAGAGAAAGAGAGAGAGAAAGAGAGATTATCCTATGTTTTTATTTTATTTTATTTTATTTTATTTATTTATTTATTTATTTTATCGGGTCGGATCGTTAACGGGCCGGATCAAGGTTGATCCGAATCCGATTCGAATATTAAACGGATCATCTTTGGATATCCGTATCCGACCCGATTATCCGATTATTGATCCGAATCCGATTAAATCGGATCGGATACAGATCGGATACGGATCAAGATCCTTGCCATTGACAGCCCTAACCGAGAGGGTCAACCAGATCCTTGAGGACATGCTCCGAGCTTGTGTGCTGGATTTCTCAGGGAGCTGGGATGAGCATCTGCATTTGGCTGAGTTTGCATACAATAACAGCTACCAAGCGACCATTGGTATGGCACCTTTCGAAGCGTTGTATGGTAGACCTTGTAGGTCTCCCAGTTGTTGGACCAAGGTTGGAGAGAGTCATCTCCTAGGTCCCGAGCTTGTGCAGAGGACATCAGAAGCTATCGATACCATCAGGCAACGGATGCGCACAGCTCAGAGCCGACAGAAGAGTTTTGCAGATCGTCGGTGTCGTCCCCTGGAGTTTGACGTTGGGGATCGTGTGTATCTCAAGGTCTCGCCTATGAAGGGCGCAGTTCATTTTGGAGCCAAGGGGAAGCTTGCCCCGAGGTTTATTGGACCCTTCGAGATCACTGGGCGCATTGGCGCCGTGGCTTATCAGCTTGCCTTGCCACTTCAGTTGTCTGGCATCCACAATGTTTTTCATGTTTCTATGTTGCTTAAGTGTGAGTCAGATGTGGTTCCCGTGATAGATTGGCAACCGTTGGAGGTTCGTGAGGATGCTTCTTACAACGAGCAGCCAGTCTGTATCCTTGACCGGAAGGAGCAGGTTCTCCGAACCAAGGTCATTCCTTTAGTAAAGGTTCAGTGGAGTCACCATAGCGTAGATGAGGCATCGTAGGAGCGAGAGGTAAAGATTCGCGAATGTTATCCCCATCTTTTCGATGACTGATTGTATACGTATGTTTGTTTTCAGTTTGGTATATATGTAGTGACGAGATTCCTTTTACTTGTCAGCTTCAGTTAGTTTGACTTCATAGTATAAATTTTGAGGACGAAATTTTTTGTTAGGAGGGGAGAGCTGTAACACCCGTACCTTAATTAGCCCTCCGTACACCTCTTTTCCGAACTCGGTAAAATAGTCCAAATCGGCGAGTTTCGATCAGACACCCTATTTTAGTACCGCAACGACCCGAGACTTATACCCCGGCGACCGCGCGGACGCCACGACTCCAACGCCGCGCGGCACGCTCCGTTTCGATACCTAGTTTGAAAGATGCATACATGTGCGCAAATTAAGGCTACACATGCATGGTGTGGGCCCCACTTGCACAAATCCCTAAGTTGTCCCATCAATCAATCAAGCAAGCATCAATCAATCAAGGGTCTCATCAAGTACATCTCTCTCTCCTCACAAGTCAACTTAAGCCCATACCTAAGCCATCCACTCTCATAATTACCTCATCCCCTTGCTATCATCATTCCCTTGTCTAATGCCATCCATGTCCCAAAGTCCCTACAAGAAGTGACATACGTAGCCACCCCATTAGAGAGAGAGAGAGAGAAGTAAGATAGCAAAGATAGTTGTGAGAAGAGAGTGAGATTGGTGAAGGAGATCCACCCCATCAAGACCGTCCGATCGACTATCCGACCCGATCCAACCGTCCATTTTCGAGTGAGTGCTAAAAGGGGACATAAACTCCCCTTTCTTCCTTCTTTCCCTTTCATTTTCGGGGCCACAAGTGGGCCATGTTATGAGACAGCGTGCCCCGCACGCTGCCACGACATGGACCACCTTGTGTGGCCCACCATGATACTTTATTTTCATTTTTCCCTCATTCTTTAGATCACAAAGATCTAGATGAAGGAAAATGCCAAAAATCGTTTTGATCCAGAGTTTTAAGCCCACCTTGCGATAGAGAACCAGATGAAGGGTTTGGATTGCCCATACATGGGCCCCAAATGATCTTAATATTAGAAAAACAAAAGAAAAAAAAAGAGAAGAAAAAAAAAAATAGATGGCAAGACTGCTGGACAGCCAACGTCCAGAGGACGTGCTGCATGGGCGTAGCCCCTTTTGGGCGTTGACCACGGGTCCCCACTCGTGGGACCCACCTTGATGCATGTATTCGATCCACGCCATCCATCTGTTTCTCCAGCCCATTTTAGGGCTGGACACCAAACATGAAGCATATCCAGATCTCAGGTGGACCACACCATAGAAAACAGTGGAGACAATGTAGCCCACTGTCGAAACTTCTTGGGCCCACCGTGATGTTTGTAGACCTTTTCACCTGCCCAATATTGAGCTCATTAGGTCCCCAATGAGCTGGGGAACCTGATGAATGGAGTGGATTACACTCATGTGGGCCCTACTTAAAATAAACAAAAGAAAAAAAAGGGAAAAGAAAAGAAGAAGAATGACCAGCGTACAACGCTGGTCTCTCTCTGCGTCAGGGACACTGGATGATTGGAGTGGGGTCTCCATTCGTGGGTCCCAACTTGATGATTTTGTTAGATCCACTCCGTCCATCATGTTTACCGGCTCGTGGGGAACCCAACGAGCCCAATATTGGGTAGCTTATAAGGTCTACAAAATTTAAGATGGGCCAAGGAAAATTCAACCATAGACGTCATCATCTCTACTGTTTCAGGTAGTACGGTCCACTTGAGATTTGGATTTGGTTCATGTTTGGGCCCTGGCCCTAAAATGATCCAGGGAAACAGATGGACGGTGTGGATCTAACAAAATCATTAAGGTGGGTCCCATGAATGGGGACCCCAGTCCAATCGTCCAGCGTCCCTGACGCAGAGAGAGAGAGAGACAAGCGTTGTAAGCTGGTCATTCTTCTTCTTTTCTTTTCCCTTTTTTTTGTTTTCTTTTGTTTATTTTAAGTGGGGCCCACATGAGTGTAATCCACTCCATTCATCAGGTTCCCCAGCTCATTGGGGACCTAATGAGCCCAATATTGGGCAGGTGAAAAGGTCTACATACATCACGGTGGGCCCAGGAAGTTTCGACAGTGGGCTCCATTTTCTCCACTGTTTTCTATGGTGTGGTCCACCTGAGATCTGGATATGCTTCATGTTTGGTGTCCAGCCCTAAAATGGGCTGGAGAAACAGATGGATGGCATGGATCGAATACATGCATCAAGGTGGGTCACACGAGTGGGACCCATGGTCAACGCCCAAAAGGGGCTACGCCCATGCAGCACGTCCTCTGGATGCTAGCTGTCCAGCGGCCTTGCCATCTTCTTTTTTTTTCTTCTTTTTTTTTCTTTTGTTTTTCTAATATTAAGATCATGTGGGGCCCATGTATGGGCGATCCAAACCCTTCATCGGTTCTCTGTCGCAAGGTGGGCCTAAAACTCTGGATCAAAACGATTTTTGGCATTTTCCTTCATCTAGATCTTTGTGATCTAAAGAATGAGGGAAAAATGAAAATAAAGCATCATGGTGGGCCACACAAGGTGGTCCATGTCGTGGCAGCGTGCGGGGCACGCTGTCTCACAACATGGCCCACTTGTGGCCCCGACAATGAAAGGGAAAGAATGAAGAAAGGGGAGTTTATATCCCCTTTTAGCACTCACTCGAAAATGGACGGTTGGATCGGGTCGGATAGTCGATCGGACGGTCTTAATGGGGTGGATCTCCTTCACCAATCTCACTCTCTTCTCACAACTATCTTTGCTATCTTACTTCTCTCTCTCTCTCTCTCTCTCTCTCTCTCTCTCTAATGGGGTGGTTACGTACGTCACTTCTTATAGGGACTTTGGGACATGGATGGCATTAGAAAAGGGAATGATGATAGCAAGGGGATAGGGTAATTATGAGAGTAGATGGCTTAGGTATGGGAATAAGTTGACTTGTGAGGAGAGAGAGATGTACTTGATGAGACCTTGATTGATTGATGCTTGATTGATTGATGGGATGTTGATTGATTGATGGGACAACCTAGGGATTTGTGCAAGTGGGGCCCACACCATGCATGTGTAGTGTGGCCCGCCTTAATTTGCGCACATGTACGCATCTTTCAAACTAGATATCGAAACGGAGCGTGCCGCGCGGCGTTGGAGTCGTGGCGTCTGCATGGTCGCCAGGGTACAAGTCTCGGGTCGTTGCGGTACTAAAATAGGGTGTCTGATCAAAACTCGCCGGTTTGGACTATTCCAGGTATGCCGAGTTCGGAAAAGAGGTGTACGGAGGGCTAATTAAGGTACGGGTGTTACAATAATTGAATAATCAACAATAAAGCATCAACCACACGACACAAAGATTTTTTACGTGGAAAACCCTCAAAGTGGTAAAAACCATGGGACCTAATCCAGACAAACAATCCACTATGAAGTAGAGCGTTACAACCGATCACAAGCACACATCGCTTGGATCAAACCTTCTTCACTCATGTAGGAGTGGATGAACAATAAGAGAATAATAAAAACAGAGAGATCTCACCCGAGCACGAGGACGTTGAAGAGCCGAGACGTCGTTGCACCGTGAATCACTTTCGCAAGCAAAGCCCCATCTACCAACAAGCTTCCTTTCTCTCTTTTCTCTTTCTCTCTTCCTCTTTTTTTCTCTCTCTCACCTTGGACGTGAAAACACCTTAATGGGATGCCCTAATCATGTTTTGGAACCTCTTAAATAGAGAACCAGAGTGATTAGAACACAAAGAGGAAACTGCTTATAAGCAGTCCCGCGTCGGGTTGGGTGCCAGTCAAAAGGGCCATCGGGCGCCCGCCCAAACAAAAACTGTCCAGTGAGAAAACCAAAAGGAACTTCCCAATTTCGGGTGCCCGGACCAACTTGGTCAGGCGCCCGCATAGGGCACCGGGCACCCGGTCACAAGACCATCAGGAGCCCGACTGTTGTCAAAACTGTCCAGCAACTTTCTGCCTCATCTAGGTGGTTTCGGTCGCCCGACCAATCTTGGTCCGGGCACCCGACCATACCCAGGCTGCACCAATCTCTCCTCTAAGCTGAGGAGGAAAACCCCATCAATAGATTCTTCCATAGAACTCTTACCATTCCCCGGGATAACAGAGCTTAGCTCCCTTAACCATCTAGAGGCATTGACAATGATTTGCTTAGCGACATCTCCTTGCCCTCCATTTTGGATCTATTTCCCAGGATATAACACTAGGGGCTAGCCCCAACAAAAAATTGAATTTTGACAATTTGTTAGCCTTTCTCATCCAGCTAAAAATTCTCTATTGAATGGAGTGGCTAGTCACTGTAGGAATACCCAACAGACTACCAAAGTAAGACCAAACCTTGCTAGCAACAGCCCCGTGACAAAAAAGATGGTCCAGGTCCTCCTCTTTGTTGTTGCTGGATACCTGCGCAGGGGGAGGAGAACTGGGTTAATGCGTCCACCTTTTGATGAAAGGTTGACCTGTGTTGGTTGCGATCCGGCTCTAGTCCTCACGGGGCCTGCTTGAGATATCTATGTCCATCACCTAAAGATAAAAAATGTTCATATATCATGTCTTTCTTCTGAATAGTCTCGACAATCAAATATCCACCATACCTCAATCATTCCAGGAGAATTTTGATGGACAACAACCTGTGCCTACTACTTCCTGTCGAGCTACCAACCAAACTCTTGGATTTGTTTCATCTTCGAGCTCTCCCCTAAGATGACTTAGCAAAATAGTTGGACGGAATGGATTTCTCATGAACATCACGTGGACCCCGCCTACCCTGCTATTAATTTGCATGTTTGCATTCAATCCGTAAACGTCATCCATTGAAAACAGCTCCTGCTCATGTCTCTCCTCTCCAACTTCTCTCACCCCTTCCGTCATCAGTTGTAGGACCCACCATCAATCCATACTGTCCATCCGTCTTCTAAGGAAGCCTTCCATGGCAAGCAACCATTCCTTGCAGTTCCTATCATGTGGCCCACCTGAAATTCAAATCTACCTCATTTTTAAACCATGGCTGATCATGACCAGGCGAACCTAATGAATGGATTGGATTTCTGCAAACATTACAATGGACCCCACCTAACTTTCCTAGGATTCCATGAGCAATCTGTGTCCGCAAGTTTCCCGTGTCGAACCTGCTTTTGAACGAAAACTTCCCTATTCAAGAAACTAACACCGTGAATTTCTATAACTGTGTTGAATTAATGTACTTTAGGTAGATACAAGATGTAGAATGGGTCGCTGATTATTTCATGGCCTAGATGGACCAAAAGAAGATCGGTTGGGGTCTAAAGTGATCCGAATCGTCAGGACCGTAAACCGGTCATATATCTCACAATCTGGAATGAGTATCTGGACATATAATATATCATTTTGAGGTAGTTCGAGCTACTTTAGCCACCCGACCCCGTTACGCCGGATTTCCCATGCTAGAATCGCGAAATTCAACCATATCGAGGTCATTAGGCTAGTTTATTTTTAGTTTTACTATTTATAATAAGTTTTAATTCAATCATAACTTTGGATCTATAGGGTTTTAGAGTTAGTGCCCAACATGAAAAGGGCTTAGAATATTTAGTAGAACAACATGGTTACGCCTGTTTGATAACTTTCTATTTTTGGCCGGAAACCAAGAGTTCTAGTAGGATTGAACGACCTCTATAAATAGTAAGTTTACTATTTATAGTAAGTTGCATTTTCTAGGAGTTTGAGTTTGAGTTGGAGTTGGAGTTTAGTACTTTACCTAGGGTTTAGTTTCTGTGGACCCTCGCCGTTTCGCGCTCCCACACGACGTTCCCGTCGCTTTCCCTTTTGGAAGAAGGAAGAAGAGGATGCGTGAGTGCGAATCGCCGTTTGTGCCACTGGCTTACCTCGTTCTCGAGGGCTTTGTTTGGTTGTCGTGTTAAGCTGGATGTGTTTAAATGATTTTATATAAGACCAGAGTCGCCACTGGCCAGTTACTTCGAATATACAGTCGGCTAGACCCCGTAGAAACTTTAGAGAAGGGGATCCGAAGATTCCTTTCTCTAAAATGACTCCTTTTGATCTGCAGCCAGAGATTCGAGGTAAGGGATCACGGTTACAGGGTGGGAAGAGGTTAAGCACCCCACACACTGCCCGTACCGAAGTACGGTCTCTACTTCACAGAATCGAACTAATACTTGAAAGTCTGATTTAATCCTCGTGCATTCTCATAGATGACATGATGCATGAATGCAGGTCTGAACAGTAAGAGTTTCTGATGGGCAGCTTCCACTAACAGGCAAGCCCAGAACATACGCTCGAACTGACAGGTGCTTTATGCGAAATGCATGCTGTGTGTTTGAATGATCAAGGTGCTTGTAGTGATATATACATGAATGCAGGTCTGAACAGTAAGAGTTTCTGATGGGCATGTTCCACTAACAGGCAAGCCCAGAGCATACGCTCGAACTGACAGGTACTTTATGCGAGATGCATGCAGTGTGTTTGAATAATCAAAGTGCTTGCAGTGAAGCAGGGGGGTTGGAAGAAAAGTAAATATTGCACTTATGCTAGATGCAAATGAGATGATGCTGGAAAAAGAGTAGCTAGATGGACGGAGGTGTCGCAAGGGTTGGCTTCGAGTGGCTGGATCAAAACTTGGATGGCTTGGGAGACTTGGACCAGTGGTCAGGCTGGGCTGGACCAAGGCTAGGATCTCCTCACTCGGGCTCTCCTTGGTGGAGGAATGGGCTAAGGGGTAGAGGGACAGATCGCACTCGGCCTAAAGAGAGGGAAGTGGATGGATTGCTGAAATGGGAAGAGGCTAGGGGTATTTATAGCAGTGGACAGTGGCAGATTACGTAAATATTCAGGGGACCGCCCGTACGGACGCTCCTCGGTTTCCAACGCGTGGTACGGTCATTTCTCGGGGCAGCTGTTTTAACTCGGTGGGTTGACTCGGTGAGTTGACTCAGCGGGTCGACTCGGTGATTTGACTCGGCGGGTTGACTCGGTGTTTTGACTCGACGGGTTGACTCAGAGGGTTGACTCAGCAGGTTGACTCAGTGAGTCTGACTTTTTTAGGATTTTTGACTGGTTTTTCTTATGGGGGGTTTTTCAGGCTGATGTTTAGGGGTGGGTTAACTGGGTTCAGGCTTGAGTTGGGCTATGGATTAGGGCTTACAAGGGTGAGTTTGGCTGAGTTTGGACTTGGGATTTTGGGTTATGGTACTCCATTCATCCAGTTATCTCTACCAACAATGTAGCTGAAGGTGGGGTGTCTGCAGATGCCCCTCTTTGGCAGAGGTTGCGTGCAACCGAATGCCAAAGCGAGTGGACACCCCACTTCTGACCCGGTCATTCATGGATCATGGTCTGAAATCTTTGCTTGCCTTTGCATCTGTGCCAGTTGATCGTCTAGAAATCGATCACTCGCACCTTTGCATCTGTGCCAGTTGATTGTCTCTATAGTTTGCTGCAACCTGGGTACCCAATCGCAACCCTTCCATTCCCGATCGGTACTAACATCGGAAAGGTACAGTAGAGCCTCTGCGTCCATAGTCTTACGAGGTTACTGACCCTGTGATTGATTGTATGTTCGATGTTTTCCCGGATTACTCCAGGAGTACTTGTTTCGCTTGACTGTCAAAGTGGTTAGATGCCCTGCGTCAGATAGTCTTACGGGATTCTACTACGCCAACTTGGACTCAGTCAAGGTACTTCAGGCATCCACGCCTAGGTATGTGCGGGTGGACTCTTTCCACCAGACCTGCTGGTTTCGATGCTTGGTTTGCAATTCATTCTTTCCTCGATTGTGGTCTGGAATCTTTGTTGTCCTTTGTATCTGAGTCAGTTGATTGTTTGGAGATTGATAACTCGCACATACCGCGAGAGTTTGGAGAAAACTTTGCGATTGTCCTTGCAGTTTGCTGCAACCTAGGGTACCCAATAGCAACCCTTCCATTCCCGATCGGTACTAACATCGAAAAGGTACAGGCAGAGCCTCTGCATCGCTAGTCTTATGAGGTTGCTGACCCTGAGACTGATTGTGTGATAGTTTGATGTTTTCCCAGATCACTCCAGGAGTACTTGTTTCGCTTGACTATCAAAGTAGTTAGATGCCCTGCGTCAGATAGTCTTACGGGATTCTACTACGCCGACTTGGACTCAGTCAAGGTACTTCAGGCATCCACGCCTAGGTATGTGCAGGTGAACTCTTTCTACCCAATCTGTTGATTTTGATACTTAGGTTACAATTCATCGTTTCCACCTGTTCAAATAGTTTCTTTGACCGAGCCTTTTGGCTTTCATCTTTTTATATCTTGGCATGTGGTACAACCGCACTGACACTGGAGTTCAGTTCGACCGTACTTTGAGTGCATTGGATCCGATGGTCTCCAGGAAAGCCGCGAGACATCGGATCTTATTTGATTTTTGTGTCGGCTCCTACCCGGAGATATGGAAGATCTCCTGGTGTTTTGGAGGCCGAGCGCCCTATTGGGAAAATGTTTTTTTGAATTTTTGAAAAGATACCCACTTTGGGGAGTGATACTCCGTGGGGTTTTTATTTGCAGATAGGAATATTTTTTTTATCTTTTTGAAATGGAAATCTGGTTTGCATGCGCCTCCACTAGGGATGCCTGTGGGGTCTTTGGCTAACCGACTTTTATTTTGGAAGCAGATAAACATGATGATTGATGCAATGGATGTTGATGCATGGAGATGCGTATGTGATAATGGATGCATGGCTTGGCTCATTCTCTTTTAGCTCGATGATTTTGCTTTTGCTGGGGATGCAGAGAATTTTGAGCTTATTGCTTACAGGATTGTGCTTCCCTGGGGTTTTTCTTTTTTCTTATACAGGTGTTTGGTCAGCGGGTTGGTCAAGATCCCGACCCGTGATTAATCAGGTCCATCGTCACAAGATGCTGTTTTTTTGCTAATGAGAATATACGAGGATGTCATCCGACTTTAAGATGTTCTTCTGGGCACAAATGCGATTGAGACGGTGCTTGGTCGCCAGTTTTGGACAAGATTCCAATTTGCGAGCAATCGGATCCGTCATCCCAAATTGTGAAGAGAGTGGAGTTCAAGACTCCAGAAGTGTAGTGCTAGGGGATAGTGTCAATTTTTGTGATTTTTGCAAATATGTGGTCCGAATCTTTACCTGAGTGGTCAAGATAGAGATCAGTTATTGAAAACAAAGGAAATATTTTTGTGATTTTTTGAAAATATTTGATTTGAAAGCAAGGGAAATATTTTTTATGAATTTTGCAAATATTTTATTTGAAAGCAAGGGAAATATTTTTTTGTGATTTTTGCAAATATTTGATTTGAAAGCAAGGGAAATATTTTTTGTGATTTTTGAAAAGGTGATTTTGCAATGTTTTGGTATTTTGCGATTTTTCTGAAGTGCAGGGAAAAATATGGAATTTTCATCCACTTCCAGCTTCTACTGCTGGTAAGACACCTGATCCATTTTACGTCAGCGAGTAAGACGAGTCTCACACAGTTAAGTGCCGTAGTTTTACATCTTCAGATGAGGAGATTGTTGAGGGTTTTCAGTCAACACACCCACAAAGTTGCCTGTTCCTCATGTACAATGCACATAGACCACGTATCGTCCGACGGACTCCTTCGGCCACAAAATGAGCCACATCCTCACATTTCCCTTTGTCAATCCAGTTTGGGGCCTTACGTTGCTCACAATTCCGTGAGGGTGCGCTCCACCTCCCAACAGCCTTAATCCCCTTCATGAGTTTTGGGAACAGGGAACATCCGTCAGATTCAACAGCGACTTCCAAATCAAGGTTGTCTATCACCACTACAAGAAAACGGATTTTTACCGACGAAAGTATTACCGACGAAATAATTTTCGTTGGAAAAAACCATTTTTCCCGACGAAATGGAAAAATCGTCGGTAAAAATCTCCCGCCACCACCAAATTCATTCCCGCCATACACTTTTACCGACGAAATTTTTATTTCGTCGGTAAAAAGATTATTGCCGACGAAGTAACCCGTCGCTAAAAAAAAAACCTGAAAACTTCACTTTTACCGACGAAATATTTACTTTTACCGACAAAGAATTTCGTCGGTAAAAGTGTTATTTTCCTGATTCCCGCCAAGAAGTGAGAAGGGCTTTTATCGACGAAACTTGTTACTTTTACCGACGAAAAATGTCGTCGGTAAAAGTCTTTTAACTTAATGTCCAGCACGCAACCCCTCATTTCTTCCTCTCTCTCTCTCTCTCTCTCTCTCTCTCTCTCTCTCTCACTCTCTCGCTCGCTGTCTCTCTCTCTGGAACGAACCCCACCCCACCCCACCGTCCGCGGCCGTCTCTCTCATCGCCGACCATCGGCGTCCGGCGTTCAGACACCGGCGTCGCACCATCTCTGCCGACCACCCATCTCAGCCGACCATATGTTACCGGCGTCCCACCGCCGCTTGCCAAGAACCTCCGCCGGCCTCCGTACGCCGCCGCCACCTCCGATAACCCTCTCCCCCTTCCTTCTTCCTCCATTTCCCCTCTCTCCCTCTCTCCTCGTTGTTCATTGTGGGGCCCACTTCCAAAATCCAATGCATGTGGGTCCCACCGTCGATTTCCATCATCCATTGCATGTGGGGTCCGCCTTAGCTGTCCATTATTTGGTGGGGCCCACTGATTTAGGAATTTCGAAATTAAAATCCCTAATTAGGGATTTTAAATTTTAAAATCCAAATTGTGATTTAGAAATTAAAGAAAAAATGAAATTGTGGGGCCCACCGTCGCTGTCCACTGCCTGTGGGGCCCACGTCGATGTCCACTCGCTGTGGGGCCCACCGTTGCTGTCCACTGGCTGTGGGGCGCACCGTCTCTGTCCACTGCCTGTGGGGCCCACGTCGCTGTCCACTGGCTGTGGGGCCCACCGTCGCTATCCACTGCCTGTGGGGCCCACGTCGCTGTCCACTGTTTTAGATGAAGCATATATTTGTGTGGAGTAAACTATGTGGGGCCCACAGTGATTTACGTATTTTATCCACTCCATCCATCCATCTTAGTAGGTAATTTTAGGTATGGTGCCCAAAAATGAAGCATATCATAACCTAAAGTGGACCACACCATAAGTGTGAACTGAATGTCTATCATTGAAAAATTCTAGGACGACACAGAAGTTTTGGATCAAGCTGATATTTGTGTTTTCCCTTCATCCATATCCATGTGATCTTATGGACAGGTTGGATGACAAATAAAGATCATAGGGGAGCCTGAGAATGGTGGAAATCATTATTCCCACTGTTTACCATGGCATGGTCCACTTGAGATTTGGATATGCTTAAATTTTGGGCTCAACCACTAAAATGAGCTGAAAAAACACCACAGTTTGGAATAGATAAATCACATACATTCTAGGTGGGCCCAACTGAGTTTACTCTACATGATAAGAGATAAGAGCTAGCGTGCAGAGTTACTCCGCACGCAATCCGATTCCCATGGTGGGCCCTCTACATACTTATTTGTTCAGAAAATAGCAGTCATTAGTTATTTGATTAGACTTGATTCATGGTGTTGATGATTCTGTCATTTTCATGTGCTTGTGTATCTGGAATTGATGGAGCAAACCCGGATGTGCGTCGGAGCTACCCGTGGTTGATTTATGTGGATGTATGTTGTGGATGTATTTGGCTTATTATTAATAGTTATTTTTTGTCCACAAATGGTAGTATAATAGAATCAGTTAGCCCATTTGGAGATTTTTATATTGCCGAGCATAGATAAAGTGTGTTTTGGAGGTATAGAAATCTGCCAAATTGTCCTATTGGACAGTCCAAGGTTGGATAGATTGGAATGTTATCGTTGTTTGTCATTTACATGCTCTGTCATTAGTTTCGTGCGGTAACTCTCCTATTCTCTCTGGATATGTTTCTTATGTTTAATTCCATTGTCAATTTAATCCACACAATGTGTGGATAGTTGACGTGGAAATTAAATGTAAGATAGATATATCTGGAGAGATAGGGGGAGATACTGTCGAAATTTAGGCTTGGGCATTTAAATGGAAATAATGATAGCATTTCAATCTATCCATCCTTGGATGGGCGACTGATTTTATTATATTATCATTTAGTGGCAAATTAGATGACGAACATGATACTTGTGATTAAGAGTAGTTGATTGATGTTGATGTTGAGCGGGGGTCCCTGGAAGGTGGGAACCGCGGTTTAGACCAGGATGATGAAGCTGTCCTGTTCCTACGGACAGTAATATGGGTGGCCTGGCCATTTGGACAGGCCCGTGTTTATGTATTAGCTCGAAATTAATGAAGCAGACCCGGATGTGCGTCGGAGCTATCCGGTTGTTGAGCGGGGGTCCCTGGAAGGTGGGAACCGCTGTTATGACCATGATGATGAAGCTGTCCATTTCCTATGGACAGCAATATGGGTGGCCTGGCCATTTGGACAGGCCCGTGTTTATGTATTAGCTCGAAATTAATGGAGCAGACCCGGATGTGCGTCGGAGCTATCCAGGTGTTAAGCGGGGGTCCCTGGAAGGTGGGAACCGCTGTTATGACCATGATGATGAAGCTGTCCATTTCCCATGGACAGTAATATGGGTGGCCTGGCCATTTGGACAGGCCCGTGCTTATGTATTAGCTTGAAATTAATGGAGCAGACCCGGATGTGCGTCGGAGCTATCTGGTTGTTGAGCGAGGGTCCCTGGAAGGTGGGAACCGCTGTTATGACCATGATGATGAAGCTGTCCATTTCCTATGGACAGCAATATGGGTGGCCTGGCCATTTGGACAGGCCCGTGTTTATGTATTAGCTCGAAATTAATGGAGCAGACCCGGATGTGCGTCGGAGCTATCCGGGTGTTGAGCGGGGGTCCCTGGAAGGTGGGAACCGCTGTTATGACCATGATGATGAAGCTGTCCATTTCCTATGGACAGCAATATGGGTGGCCTGGCCATTTGGACAAGCCCGTGTTTATGTATTAGCTCGAAATTAATGGAGCAGACCCGGATGTGCGTCGGAGCTATCCGGGTGTTGAGCGGGGGTCCCTAGAAGGTGAGAATCGCTGTTATGATCATGATGATGAAGCTGTCCATTTCCTATGGACAGTAATATGGGTGGCCTGGCCATTTGGACAGGCCCGTGCTTATGTATTAGCTCGAAATTAATGGAGCAGACCCGGATGTGCGTCGGAGCTATCCGGTTGTTGAGCGGGGGTCCCTGGAAGGTGGGAACCGCTGTTATGACCATGATGAAGCTGTCCATTTCCTATGAACAGCAATATGGGTGGCCTGGCCATTTGGACAGGCCCGTGCTTATGTATTAGCTCGAAATTAATGGAGCAGACCCGGATGTGCGTCGGAGCTATCCTTAAGTTGCTTGAGTCTCCAAGACCTACACCCTAAACCCGAAACCATAAACCTAAAACTAAAACCTATAAGCTATGGCTAAACCGAAACCTAAAATCAATTCATCTAACTCTAAACCTATACCCTATAAACAATGAAAATGCGACCCTAAACCCGATCCCGAACTCGCAAATCCAAAGCTATGCCCTAAACCTAATCTCATGTCACCTAACCTAAACCTACACCTATTCCTAAATTCATTCACCTAACCTAAACCTAGACCCAAACACGAGAACCAAACCCGAAACCCGATCCCGAACCCGCAAATCCAAACCTATGCCCTAAACCTAATCCTAAACTCATGTCATCTAACCTAAACCTACACCTATTCCTAAATCCATTCACCTAACCTAAACCTAGACCCAAACACGAGAACCAAACGCCGAGCTGGCCATGGTGCTAAGCTCATGGCACAAACTAGAGCTGGCTCCAGCCGATCCGTAGCTGGTGAGAGCGGTCAACGCCGAGCTGACATCGCAGAGAGAGAGGTTCAGCAGCTACGGGTCGTCGTCGATGAGATTCGAGAGCAGCTGGAGAGGCAGAGGGAGGAGGAGCAGAGGCGACCGGAGGAGGAGAAGCGACGGGAGGAGCAGAAGAGGAGGATCGAGGAGTTGCGGCAGGAGCATGAGCGACGGATGCAGGAGATGTTTCAGGCTCTCGCTGCACGCCTTGGCGCCGATGCCCCGCCACCTCTGCCTTCATCTTCCTGATTAATTTTTTTAATATAAGACTTTTAACTTGTATGTATTTGTGTGTGGATGAATATTATTTGTTTGTGGATGTAGAATGAATTATTTGTGTATGGATGGTGTAGTTTTTGTTTATTTGTATGTTTGTGGATGTGAATAGGAGAAAAATGTATAGGTTTTTTTACAGGTGTATATCAGGAATTTTCCTGAATTTTGAAAACAAATGAAACCGAGACAGGAAAAACTTTTACCGACGAAATAATTCGAAGGTAAAAGTATGTAAAAACTTTTTACCGACGAAATATTTCGTCGGTGATAATATATTGGAAACTTTTACCGACGAAATAATTCGTAGGTAAAAGGATGTAAATAATTTTACCGACGAATTATTTCGTCGGTGATAATATACTGGAAACTTTTACCGACGAAATAATTCGTAGGTAAAAGGATGTAAAAAAATTTTACCGACGAATTATTTCGTCGGTGATAATATACTGGAAACTTTTACCGACGAAATATTTCGTCGGTAAAAAATTTTTACATCCTTTTACCGACGAATTATTTCGTCGGTAAAAAGTTTTTACATACTTTTACCTACGAATTATTTCGTCGGTAAAAGTTTTTTCACCGACGTATCATTTTCATTACCAACAAAAATTCATATGTTTGCCCGACGAATATTTTCGTCGGTAATGGTGTAATTATTACCTACGAAAAATTATTTCGTCGGTAAAAACCTTTACCGACGGCCTTTCTGCGACGATGTTAGCCGCGAAAAATTTCGTCGGGAAAAAGATTTCCCGACGAAATTTTACTGATTACCGACGAAATCATTCGTCGGTAAAAATGAAATTTCTTGTAGTGCACGGTGCGTTCAACACGAACAGGGTTGCAGAGTTCTGCCCGCCTCAGCCTTTACCTATTTTAAAAGATTTCGGACACCCGTACGATCAACTACCAGCCATGTCCGGAACAAGTTGGGGAAGAAAGCCCCCAAGAAGTTAATCCCAGTGTAGTTTTAGGTCTTCGGACCGCTGGGGATGAATTTGTGTAGTTGAAATTGATGGCAAATTTTTTTTTATTTTTTTTGAAAAGGTTCCAGAGTTCAACTCAAGTGATTGAGATTGATACTGGTTTTTATGGAAAACTCAAAAAATCTTTTTAGTATTTTGAAAATGATCCTGGTCATCAGATCCTGGCTTGAACGGCTGGGATCGATGCCGATTTTTATTAAAAATCTCTCGGGATGTTGATCCCGACATAGTTTAAGGTCTTCGGACCAAACTTTCGTACAAGACAGGGCAAACACATTTTTTTGTTTTTTGGAAAAGGTCCGGTGTCAGCGGATCTTGATTCGAACGATCCAGACTGCTACTGGTTTTTATTTGAAAAGTCCCTTCGGATCTTGATCCCGACGTATTTTACGGTCTTCGGACCCAAATATGTATAAGAGATATGTATATGTATATTTTTTTGGTTTTCAGAAAATGTCCAGGGTCGTCAGATCTTGATTCGATCCAGACTGATGCCGGTTTTTATTAAAAGTCCCACAGGATCTTGATCCTGACGTAGTTTAAGATCTTCGGACCCAAATATGTACAAGAGATATGTATATGTATATTTTTTTGGTTTTCAGAAAATGTCTGGGGTCGTCAGATCTTGATTCGATCCAAACTGATGCCGGTTTTTATTGAAAGTCCCTCGGGATCTTGATCCTGACGTAGTTTAAGGTCTTCGGACCCAAATATGTACAAGAGATAGTAATCAAGGGCGGAGATTCCTGGGATTCTTCTCGGAATGGTTTAGATCATCAGGTCATGACCTTGGATGGTTGAGATCACTGTTTGACCAAGTCAATTTTTCTTTTCTTTTCCTTGAAAATTTCATGGAGCTTTTCCACATCATCAAACCAATTTCCCACCAATTTCTCACAAGATGAGATTTTGGTGAGATTTCTTACTTTTTCTCACCATTCTCTTCCATCACTTCATTCTTACAAGGAGGTACAAGATTCACTTGCAACCACCCTTCCCAAGGAGGAGTTCTTCCTAAGGAGAGGAGGTGAGAAGTCGTTTCACCTAGGTGGAGGGTAGGACGGCCCCCTGAGCGCCGCCTGGACCGCCTTTGACCCCTGGTTTCGTCGGTGGGTTGGGTAAAGGGGTGCACCCCCCTTTTCTATATAACATGGGGCACCCCTTCCCCATCCAACGTGCAATCTTTCTCTTCTCTCTCTCATACTCTTTCTTTCTCAAAGTTTTCTCTCTCCTTTTGGTGGTTCTTTGCTTCTCTCAAGTAGTGGGCCTTAGAGAAGTTTTAGGACAGCAAGGTAGTTCCTCTTTGGTGAGTGGTAAAGGTATGGACCACTCCCTTTCTCTTTCTTGTCTTTTTCCTTCTTCATTGTTTCTTCTCATGACTCTTTCTCTTTTCCATGTAGCTATTCCAAAAGGAGTGAAGGTGGGCCCAAGCATTCTTGACCTTTTTCTAGATCTCCAATCTCTTTCAAAGGTGGTGCATGGAGAAGGACATTGCAAGCTTTCCATTTCATTTTTTCTTTTCTTTTTTTCACACTCCCTTCATGTGTATGTAAAGGGTAATTTTGCCATGTCCATCAAGTGTGCATGGCAAAATGTCCTATCTTTCTCATGGGAGTTGGGCCTCTTTTCATATGTATCAAATGGGCTCAAAGTGAAGTCATGGCCCTTGGTATATTTGATGGGCCCAATGCTTCATTTTGGGCTCCATCATGCTTTCTTGCCCTTGTCATTTTTCCTTAAAGCTCTTCTTTTCTTTTCCATCTTCTTTTCAAGGTTTGGGCCCATGGGAATGGTAGGGCCCACCTCAAGTTTTGGGCTCATGGAGCTCATTTTGGGTGGCCCCATCTTTCTTCACATGTGTATGGACAAAGGTGACTAGCCCATTCATCCCTTGGATCTTCAAGTGGGCTAGATTTTTTTAAGTGGGCCTTTATGGACAAGTAGCCCAAATCTTCCATCATTTCTTGATTATGATGTACATCCTTGTTCACAAAGTGTGGTGGCTTCCTTAGAATTTTTCCATATGGATGGGCTTTGGGCCCTCATTGAAACTTGGATTTCTTTGGACCATGTGTGCACCACTACACTTTGTTCATGTAAGATTTTTTATTTCATGCTTTTTCTTTTGATGGATGGAGGACTTGAGTTACTTGACCATCTACAAGTCCCATGAGTGAGTTGTCTCAACAATCTCACTCGGTTCAAATGATTTTTTCTTGTGGTAGGAAAGTGGTTTCCAAGAGTTTCCTTTAATGTCATCAATCTCAAGTGGATGATTCCTCTTCAAGTGAGCTATCCATGCAACCATAGCTCCTTGAACTTCCTTTGGGGGGCTTGGTGGGTCATCATTCTCAAATATGAGTGATTTTTCTTTCAATTTGTGAGAAAGAATGATACCCATAAGTTGCCAATTTTGTCCCATGCTTTGGGGCATTTTGGATTTTGATCTTCAAGTAGGCTATGTATATCATTTTTACCCATTTCCATTATGGTTGGGTGACTCTTCAAGCCATGCCTTCTTGTGCTCAAATGGTCCCCCTTTTTGGTGAAGAAATTGGTGCACATAAGTTGCCCAAACTTGTCCTTGCATGGACACTTCCAACTTTGATTCTTCATGTGGGCTATGTGCATCAAATTTTTACCATTGGCCTCTTTGATCCATATGTTTGTGGGTAGACCTCCATGTTGTGCTCTCATGGTCAAAACTCTTATCAAGATGATGCACATAAGGGTGCCCATGGTTAACCCATGAATGAGTCCTCATGTTCTTCAAGTGGGCTATGTGCTCCCTTCAATCCATTGAGGTGAGGCATTTGGGTTGCTCTTGGGGGCCCACTTCCCTTCTATTCTCCATTTGTCCATGTACGTGTGTAAAAAAAGATGGAAACATTTTAAGTGAGAATCATGTCCTTGGCATAAAAAGTGGATCAATCCTTGGTCACATATGGACTTTGAAGAGGGATTTCTCATGTGAAGTAGAATTCTCATTCCTTGTTGATCTCATGGCACTTGAGTGCATTTGTTGTCCAAAATGTGTCCTTTGATGATGGACTTTTCTTGCCTAAGGCATGGCATGCAACCTTCCTTAAGGTGGGCCTTGCTTTCTTCAATGGGCCCAACACATATCCTAGGTGACACATGGAGTTAGACTTTGGATCTTGCATTTGAATGTGAGTCCAATCCCATGTGTTTCCTGGATGATAATTTGGATTTTAACGGGTAAAGGATAGGGACTTACCTTGCCAAGCTTGTAGGATTCAATGGCGGACGGTACCAGAGGACATCGAGTGATTGACGAGGATGATCCTGCCTTCATCATCCGCCGAGGGGACCATATGTGTTCCTTGGCTATGAAGCACCAACCTCTTCCCGCCATCAAGGGTCGAGGTACCAGGGACCACTGGGATAACTGGGTGAAGCATCCACAGTCTTTGCTTGAACGAGTATTGGCTGGTACTCCTTTTGCTGGCCTCCTCACCTTACGCTTCCATAACAACAGTGCCAACCGCATGATGCTCGCGGCCTTTGCAATAGGTGGCGGGATGAGACCCACACCTTCCAGCTCCCTTGTGGTGAATGGGGAATAACTCCCATGGATATCTATATGCAAATTGGCTTTCCATTTCATGGGGTAGTTGTTCGCCAAGTCAGCTCTCTGGCTCCCATCACTTCCACTGACTGGCTACAGCTTGTTGGTGATGTCCCACCCGAGGATGAATTCCAAGGCCATCAAGTAAAGATGCGATGGTTCTACAACACTTTTGCCTCCGTCACCCCCACTACCGAACTAGAGGCCCTCCACAAAGCACGGGCCATGATCACTTATGCATTCGGGTCTTTCCTTCTCTGCCACGCAAATGAGAGGGTCGATCTTAAATTTCTTCGCTTGGTTGAGGATCTTCACCATCCCTACAATTGGAACGGGGCTATCCTGACTCATATTCTCCAGGGTCTGGATAAGACCTGTCGGAATAGCCGGTCCTACACAGGTTTCAGGCCTGTCGTTGAGGTACTTCTTCTTTCTCCTTTCTTGGAGACATTTACCTTCTTTCTCTCTCTAATCGTTAGGTGTGCCCTTGCCCAGACTTGCTTTTATGACCATTTTCCCTACCTTGCACCGAGAATGCGAGACGACATTGAGCCATCTTTATATCGCCACGTACTGGTATCAACAAAACCGTCAGCGGAACTCTCGAGTTTCTAGGGACAATTGGCGTGCCGACATAGACGGATTGACCGTTGATGATGTAAGTATCTTCCTTCCCTTATCCCTCGCTCTGTACTGTAATTGACCGTAGTGACCTCATTCGTTGTAGCTCGCTCGGATGCCGTACGCCAGCTTCCCTCTCTATTACACCCCTCAGCGTGTGGAGGCATATGATGCTTCATGTCTTCGTATCATGCTTTCTGACGCTGAATCATTTCAGTGGTATCTGGGTGAGAGGCTGCTTCGGCAGGTCACTGGGGTGGCTCGGGTCCCTTGTTCTGCACCTCCTCCAGTTGCTCAGATCCCAACTGACGAGATGGCTGATGCTCTTGTGGGCCAGCCCGGGTTTCGTTTCATGATCCCGATTGCGACTATGATGAGTGGTATTTGCTGTACGGCCAGGGGCCTTTGCTTCCTCCGCTCTATGTTCCAGGGGGGCGTCACAGATACGCTAGAGGCTCAGTGACAGCTCCTTTGATGGATCTTTACCATCGAGAGCGGGACGAGAGGAGGGACGATGACGACTATGTTGGCGACTTATAGCCTGCTTTTGTGAAGGTATATTCAGCTTGCTTGATGTATAACTTTTTTCTTTTACTTTCTTCTGTATCGAAATCTTTTGGATGAATATACAACCTCAATTCTTCTCAAACTTCTTGATGACGCCTGGATGCTTTGATTTCTGACTCATTCTTTAATAATTTGTGGGAGATAAGACTTCTTAACTGTATGGATAATGACTTGAACGGTTCAGACTGCTTGATTTTGGCCCTGTGGGCCCCCTCTAGACCTCAGCTTTGCTTTGGAGCACCTTTTTTTTATGTTTTATGAGGTTAAGAAGGCTTCTTATAGTGTGGATGGTGACTTGAACGGTTCAGATTGCTTGATTAGGCCCTATGGGCCCACTTAATGATCGGATCTTGGACCTGGCCTTCTTTCTTGATGATCAAACCTTTGATCTTGCTATTTCATGACTTATGTAAGCTTTTCCATGGTTTAGATCATGCTGATCTGGTCTTCGAATGGCTCAGATTGCTTGTGGCCCTCTCTTGATCAGCTTTCCCTTTCTTTGACTTGATCAGACCCATTCTGGCCGCAATGCTTCGTGATTGGACCGGTGGAGTACCTTCCAAATGATCTTGATCATTCTAAATCGAAATCTGGAATGGATTGGAGCCTTGAGGGGCCCTCAGGGTGCCATTTGCTGATGTGGACTGTCAGCCTCACCTACCAACAACCATTGAGCCAATCTCGCGGAGAGAGAGGGAGCGCGTCCGTACGGGCGGCCCAGAGCGGGCCGCCGAAGGCTTGCCTCTTGTGCGGCCTGGGCTGGCTCGTGCTCGGACATCCTCTGTTGTCCGCTGCCCTTGTCCCCACCTGCTTTGTACGTCCAGGTTTGATTTTAACCATGAATCTTCCTCTTGTCTCCTCTTTCCTCCTCCTTTTGTCCTCTTCTTAGTTTGTCCTTTCTTGGGCAATGGATGGTGGAGATTTAGGGGCTGTGGGGGCTGTCCATGGTGGGTCCCACACTTCAGAAAGTGTTGAAGGCTTTAATGATGAAGGGTTTTCTTTAATAGATGGTGGAAATGGAGCATTGAATGGGGGCATTGATGAGGGGCTAGGGATGGTGGTTGGTGGAGCTTTGAATGGCCCCATTAATGGCAGCCATGCTGAAATTTCTGATTTGAATGGGGCCCTCATTATGGGAGAAATGGATGGCATGGATGAGATGATGAGATGGAACATAGGTGAGGCTATGTGTCCCTTGAGTGTGGGCTATATGTATGATGTGATTGATGGAGGTGATGGGACCATGATGGACATAGATGGGCTGATCTCATTTCTGGATGGAATGGATGGTTCAAATGATACCTTTGATGGTTTGGATGCTCTTGATGAGGGCCGAGATGCACGGCATACTTGCTTGAGTGGACTTGATGTGATCATTGATGATGTTCCCCTGATGATGGATGGTGTGGATGCCTCGATGATCCCTTTGATCGGCCAGGATGATGACTGGATTCATGATTTCCTGTTGGAGAGGGCCGCAGGTCCAGATCTGACCGTTGATTCTTTGATCGGGGTGGCCGGGACCCTTCTTGATGGTTCAGATGTATTTTTTATGGTCAGATTAGCCCGGATGCCACGATGTATGGTGTGATCCTTGTGGATAGCCCTTTTGATGGGGAGTATCATCCTTCTCCTGATCGTCGGTCTTTTTCGCACTCTGTTCATGAGGTGGACGAGTCTTCTCATGCGGCTGAGGTTATGACAGTTTCAGATAGTGATGCGACTATATCAGACATAGTTATTACTGAGGGCAGGTCAGGGGCTGTTGAGTCTGCAGAGGTTCCAGCTTTTCCTTCTCCTTCGCCCGTTGATCTTCAAATCCTTGATGAGCTGTCATTGATTTCTGGGCCTTTTGTTCTGGAGGGGGTACCAGTGAGGACTTGTCAGCTGCTTCCTCGTCCTTCTTGCTCGCCACGGCTGCTTGCTTGGCTTGATAGTTTGTCAGCTTATGAGATTCGGGATTTGGAGTCCTATGGCTTCGGCAGTCTGATCCATATGGCTAGAGTTGACATTGACTGGAGGATGCTCGGAGCTTCATTGATTGACTGGGTCCCTTCGTTGAACTTGTTTGCGTTCAACGATATGGAAATGGGACCCTCTTTGGAGGAGCTTGCACGCTTGACAGGCATACATTGGGATTATACTCAGTATTTCTCGCCGAAGACATCGCCAAAGGCTGCCACACCGCAGAACTGGTTCGGGATCCCCTATCTTGTTCGGCCTGCAGCTGCCGGCCAGGATGCTGTAGTGTTCTCCTTGGACTTACTGTATGATCTTTTTTCGGGTCCTCGGAGTGTGGCCGATTCTACCCTTGCTCGGAACGCATTGATGTTTTGTTTGATAGCGAAGGTGCTGTTCTCGAGATGGCGCAGGTCCCAGACTCCTTTGCTTTTTGAGGTGATGAGCCGAGCTATCCGACGGCAGGGGATCATTTCTCTCATCTTGGCCGAGCTGTTTAATGGGCTGACTGATTGTGCCCTGGGCCGCACTCGTGTCCTTCAGCGGCTGCTGTGCATTTCTTCAGGTATCTTTTCTGCACCTTTCCGTTCTTACTTTGTTAGGAATTGCTTTACTTTAGCTAAACTTCTTTTCCTTTTTGTGATCAGGTCTGGCTATGGGAGCGTCTTTCTCTGACCGTTCCTGTACCCTTTCCTGACACCTGTCACCCAGACCTTATGCGACACATCATGGAATTTCTTCCTCATACGGCTAGGATGAGTGAGCCCTTGTATCGCAGGATGTTCGCTGATCTTCGTGACTGGAATGTTCAGTTGGGAGTCATCTTGGCTTTCACTTCCTCCAGTGCTTTGTGATGCACACCGCCTTCCTCTGATGTTGGTAGGCTTTCGATCTTACTTTTCTTACCACCCTACCCGGTTCCTGCGGCAGTTTGGGTACAAGCAGGATGTTCCTCTTTTTGCTTTTATGGGTATCGGGTGCCGAGCACTTCCATCCAGGACCTCTGACTTTAGGACTCGGATTGATGGATCCTGGGTGAGTTATCTGACTGCTGATCTGCTTGGTTTTGAGTTGCGGGCCTTTCCGATGGCGACCGCCCCATATCAGTACTGGGTTGCTGAGCAGTCTCTGTATCGACGTATCCCTTGCTGGCATCAGACTGCTGATGAGGATGAGCAGGATATCCTTGGAGATGCTGGCTCTTCATCTGGTTCATATGAACCCTTTAAGGAGCGCCCGTTCATTGATCCTGGTTTCCTTTTGGTCACTCATGGACATTTGTTTTCTGAGATTTCCGCACTTCGGTATCATTGTGAGATGATGTCGCGGAGATTGGCTGCCGATCAGAGGTTGTCTGATGAGGAGACAGCGATCCGTACCCTTGAGCGCGATGAGGCGCATTACCTGCGTATGGAGGTGAGTAGGTTGAGAGCGAGGCTATTTTATAATGAGTCAGAGGACTTACCTGATGTGGCCTGAGGAGGAGGGTAGAGATTGATTGTGTTGGCCACCTGAACATTCTTTTTTTTTTTGCATATATGATTGATGATGCATTTTTTGTATTTTTTGAAAGAGATGACTGATATGTGTAAAAGAAATATGATGTATTTAATGAAAAAGGAGAACTTTTTGAAAATCTACTTGCCATGAGTTGTCTTGTGAGTGTGTCTGGATTTTGTGTCGGGATATAGGAATCAGAACTGGGGCTCGGCCAATGCTTTGACCGATGTCTCGAGATTTAACTTGTTTGCTCCTTTAGGTTCCCTAGAGGTGTAGGCAACGGAAGCTATTGCCTCCCGAGATTATCGAAATTTGTAGAGCTCTTCGTTCCTGACTGCACTTCTTCTTGTTCTTGAACTGTGACTGCTCGAACTGATCTGGACTGTCTAATTTCCTGGTACCTGCACTTTTATTATATATATTTTTTTCTTTTTCCATTTGAGTCATTTTTGCCTGCAGCGCTCTTTCGAGTTTTCACCACAGTCGGCCTTTCCTCGTCATTTTTGCCCGTGGCGCCCTTTCGGGTTTTCACCACGTCCCAGGTGTTTGATCTTGCCTACCCCTTAGCAGCTATGCTGTTTTTACCCTCGGTGCCCTTTCGGGTTTTCACCCAGTCCACTGTATGCCCACTGTTTTTACTCTGAGAGCCCTTTCGAGTTTTCACTCCGCCCTCTTTATTTAGGCACACATTTTCTTTTTCTTTTTCTTTTTCTTTTGGATCTTTGGATAACTGCGACAGCTAGAGGTCGGGAATCCGTCGTTGCCGGCCGATGGCAGTCTTTCAATCTCTTATCCTAAGTTACGATGATAGAGCTGTTGGTCTTAGTTAAAGACCCTTCTGAGATGAATGGATGGATGACTGTGTTTCTTCTCAGGTTGATTTTTTTCTCGGGTGCCTTGCTTTGGCTTCCCTTTTCCTTTTTCTCTTTTTTTTTCTTTTGTATTCTTTTTCCTCTCTTCTTTTTTTTCGTATTTATATTTTTTTTTAATCCCCTTATTTGAAACACTTGTTGGTGGACGGAAATGATTTCTCAGAAGTGTTAGCTTTGACCTCTTGACTTCAGCTCTATTAAAGTAACTCTTGATAAGGTCAGAATGATTTACCCGTGAAAGGCCTTCACTTTGTCGGCGTTGATTGGATCAGGAAGATCCACCCCTCTCATGCTGGTGAGTCTGAGGGCGCCTACGGGAAGTACTTCTCTGATGATCAGTGGCCCGTCCCACGAGGGTTTGAACTTTCCTCTGGGATCCAGAAGGTGCGACGATAGAATCTTCTTCATGACCATGTCGCCTACCTTGAAACTTCTTTTTCGGACTCTCTTGTTGTAAGCCCGAGCGATCCTTTTCTGATAACACTGGGAATGATTTAGCGCATGCATACGCTTTTCATCTGCTAGCTGCAACTGATCGAATCTGGCCCGTTGCCATTCTCCTTCTTTAATTCCGCTTTCTAGTAACACCCGTAGTGATGGTATTTCCACCTCGACTGGTAGAACTGCTTCCATTCCGTAGGTAAGTTCGAAAGGAGTAACGCCCGTAGCAAACCGTACAGACGTTCGATAGGCCCAAAGTGCATATGGGAGCATATCTAACCAATCTCGATAGGTCCACAACCATCTTCTCGAGTATCCTGACGATTGTCTTGTTTGCGGCTTCTACCCCACCATTCATCTGAGGACGGTAGGGGCTCGATCAATGACGTTGAATCTTGAATTTGCTGAGGAAGTCATCCATCTTCTTGTTGACGAATGGGGTCCCATTATTTGTGATGATAGCATTGGGGATTCCATACCGGCATATGATGTTGTTCTTCATGAATTTGACCACCTGGGATGCTGCAATCGTGGTGTAGGAGGCTGCTTCTACCCACTTAGTGAAGTAGTCGACCGCCACAAGTATGTACTCATGACCGTTTGATGCTTTGGGACTAATTTTGCCAATGATGTCGAGTCCCCACATGGAGAAGGGCCAGGGGGTGGTCAGGTTGTATAATTCTGATGAGGGGGCATGGATTTGATTCGCATGCTCCTGACATTTGAAGCATTTTCTGACGTGCTGGCAACAGTCTGTCTCCATGGTGAGCCAATAGTAGCCGAGTCATAAAATCTTCTTTGCCATCATGTGCCCGTTCATGCGTGGGCCACAGATTCCTTCGTGTATTTCTTTCATGATCTTTACAGCTTCTGTTTCATCGATGCATTGAAGGAGGATGTGATTATAGGATCGCTTGTAAAGAATTTCGCCACTGATGGTGAACTGGCCGGCCAAACGCTGGATGGTTCGGCGATCTGTTGCTGTTGCCGACTCCGGATACTCCTGGGTTTCGAGATATTACTTGATGTCAGCATACCAGGGTTTGTCAGGGACAGCTTCGGCTTCTTCTATTTGCAGGAAAAAGGCAGGTTCTTCTTGAATTTCGACTATGAGCTCCCATTCTGAAGCTCCTTTTGGTATCTCGAGCATTGATGCAAGTGTGGCGAGAGCATCTGCAAACTGGTTCTTAGCTCTGGGCATGTATGAGAAGGTGACTTCTTTGAACTCCTCGATCAAATTTTCAAGATACACATGATATGGTATCAACTTCTCGTCCTTGGTTTTCCATTCGCCATTGGTCTGATTGATGATAAGCTGTGAGTCTCCAAATACTCGTAGCTTCTTGACACCCAAGATTATGGCTTCCCTTAAGCCGGCGATGCATGCTTCATACTCTGCCATGTTGTTGGTGCACTCGAATGCTATGCGCCTTGAGATAGGAATAGGGACATCATCTGGAGAGTAGAGGATTGGTCCAATACCACTTCCTTTAGAATTTGCTGCGTCGTCGAAGAATAACGTCCACTCATCTCTTTTCTTCTTTTCTTCACCTTCGATAAGCAGGAGATCTTCATCAGGGAAGAATGTCTTGAGCGGTTAATAATCCAGGAGGGAGTGGGCCGCAAGATGATCGACGAGGGCCTGCCCCTTGATTGCCTTCTAAGTGACATAGGTGATGTCGAACTCAGACAGGAGTAGCTGCCATTTAGCTATCCTTTCAGTGAGTGTCGGTTTCTCGAACAGGTACTTGAGCGGATTCATGTGAGCGAGTAGGAGAATAGGGAATGCAATCATGTATTGACGGAATTGCTGAGTTGCCCAAACTAGGGTGAGGCAAGTCTTCTCGATCGGGGAATACCGGGTCTCCTAGTCGGTGAACTTTCGGCTCAAATAGTATATTGCTTGTTCCTTCTTTCTGGTCTCGTCGTGCTGGCCAAGGACACATCCAATGGCTTCTGCTACTACCGAGATGTATAACAATAGTGGTCGTCCAGGAGTTGGTGGCACTTGAACTGGAGGATTCATGAGATATTTCTTGATGCGATCGAAGGCGACTTGGCAATCATCATTCCATTCTTTTGGAACGTTCTTTCGGAGGAGCTTGAAAATGGGCTCACAGATAGGTGTGAGCTATGCGATGAAGCGACTGATGCATTGAATTCTACCGAGGAAGCCACGAATTTCTTTCTCTGTTCTGGGAGGGGGCATCTCGATGATTGCTCTAGTTTTGGTCTCATCGACCCTGATGCCATCCTCGCTCACCATAAAGCCGAGGAGCTTACCTCCCATTGCACCGAAGACACATTTCTAAGGGTTGAGGTAGAGCTTGTACTTTTCTAATCTGTTGAATAACTTCTTCAGATCTTCAAAGTGTCCTTCAATTGTGCGAGATTTGACGATCATATCGTCCACATATACTTCAAGCTCTTGGTTCATCATGTCGTGGAATAGTGCTGTCATTGCCCACTGATATGTTGCTCCTGCATTCTTCAAACCGAACGGCATTACCCTGTAACAGAAGGTTCCCCAGGGGGTGATAAACGATGTCTTCTCGCGATCTTCAACAGCCATCTTGATCTGATTGTAACTTAAGAACCCATCCATGAATGAGAAGATCTTATATCCAGCAGTGTTGTCGACTAGAGTGTCGATGTGTGGCAAGGGGAAGTCGTCTTTAGGACTGGCTTTGTTGAGATCTCGGCAGTCAATGCACATTCGAACCTTGCCATCCTTCTTTGGTACTGGTACGATGTTGGCGAGCCATTCAGGGTAGTTGGAGACTACCAAGAATCCCGCATTGTACTGCTTGATGACTTCATCTCGGACTTTCAGAGCCCATTCTGGCTTCATTCTTCGAAGTTTATGCTTCACTGGCTTCATATCTACCTTGGTTGGCAGATGGTGTACAACGAGCTCTTCATCGAGCCCCGACATGTCTTCATATGAGAACGCGAAGCTAGACAATCTTGGAGCTAGGAACTCTATCATTTTTTGTTTCATCTCAGGTGGCAACGATTTTCCAATGCGTACTTCCCTAGGGATCTCAGGTGTCCCCAAGTTTACTATCTCGAAATCATCGGCTACAACATTGGCCTTGGATTCGAACCTTTTGAGGAGATTCTCTAGTTCGGGAGCCGGATCATCATCTCCCTCATCCCGAGCTTCGTCTAGACCCATAAGGTCGAAGTCTAATTCGATGTCAAAGTCATATGATTCGACTTCAAACGCATGCGACTCTTTAGACGAACTTGGCACGCTATTGAATGCAGGAAAAGAAATGTTTTTTGGTTTTTGAGATTTTTCTGAAATGAAAATTCTAGATGTTTTTGGTTTTTGAAAGTTTTTAATTTTTTTGGGTTTTTGAAATTCACGGGACTCTGAACAAGCTGAGCATTGCAGACCATGATTGATTCCAGCTTGTCCCAAAGTTCCGTTCATTGCTCAAACGGGCATTTTTTTTTTAAAGCCAGAGCCCTCAGATGACTCTTTGGCTGATTCAAAAGTTAGGGGAATAGATGACCATTCAGGATCCCACACTCTCTCCCCTGAAGAGGTGGGGGTTGATGTCTTGGGCGAAGAATCACGGTCTGGCCCAATGACCATGATTTCTCGCTGGTCGGGTTCGAGATCCGAGTCGTACTCGGTCCCTCCCGGATCGCTTACCTCGCATTGCAGTTCGTCTGGTTCTACGGCTAGACATGAGTTTGGAATCTGGATATCGGACCAATCCAGGGCTGGCCATTTCCCTATCTTGGTCCAATGGATGGGCTGCTTCTGCCCCTGGCTGATGGTTGATGATGTTGATTCTGTAGAGATGGGCAAGTTGTGCCCCTGGCTGGTTGGAACTGAAGCGAGCAGGTTGTGCCCCTGGTTGATTGATGCTGAAGAGGGCAGGTTGTGCCCCTGGTTGGGAGCAGGTATCGGAATAACTTGGTCCTGAAGCTGCTGTATTTGACGTTCTTCTTCATCTTCATCCTCTCCTTCTTTTTCTGGAAGTTTAGATGGTTCGAGAATTCCGATCCCATCGAATGGGAGGCCACGTGGCCCAAGCTAGGCTCATCAGGAGGCCTTTGTGAGTGCAGTTGGTTGATTCCCTCCTGGATCTTTGCAAGGTTCTCCTGGCTTGACGAATTGGATGGGTGAGCGCCGAAATTTCTTCCTTCTTCCGAGTCCCCATTTGCGTTTGTTATATACCAGCGGTACCTTTCTAGACTTGAAATGATTCTTCATTCGGTATTTGAAGCTCAGACGTTCTGCTGGTGAAAAGACACGGTCTACCCTGATCGGTTCCGAATTGGCGATAGCGTTCACAGTCTCGAATTCGAAACTGTGAAACGGGATGTCTTCTTCAGAGTGCTGGATATCGATGACCGGGATGTCTGGTTCAGTGGCAACAGCATTGGAAGGAATGATGAACTCTTTTTCTGCATGGATAGAGATCACTTGATTTCCACAGATGTACTTCACCCGTTGATGCAGGGTTGATGGCACAGCCCCCACCTTGTGCAGCCAAGGTCGTCCGAGCAACATGTTGAAAGAGGCTGATATATCCAAAATTTGGAATGTGATAGTGGAGATTTCCGGACCTATCTATACCTCTATGTCGACCTCCCCTTCCACTGATCGGCGGGTGTTGTCGAATGCTCTGACGCATATGGTGGTGGGTCGAAATGAAGGACTAATTCCTAGATGTTCCGCAGTCTTGAGTGGGCAGACGTTTAAGCTTGAGCCATTATCGATAAGGACCAGTGGAACGCAGAGGTCTTTGTATCGTAAGGCTATGTTGAGGGATCGCCCATGATCGCGTCCTTCCAGTGGGAACTCATTATCGGTGAAGGTGATGGCGCGTGGAGCCAGGAGTTGTCCAATCATCAATGCTATCATCTCTGGTGCCGTATCGGAGGAGACATGAGCATCGTTCAAGGTTTTGGCAAACATCTCTCGGTGTATGCGAGATGTGCAGAGTAGCTCTCATACTGAGATTTGAGCAGGGATTGACTTGAGCTGAGTCGCCACATCGTATGCGGCTCCATTTTTGTTGCCGAGGCCTGAGCGAGCGCCTTTGGGATCTCCTCTATTTTGATTATCTCTTCGGATGCAACGTCCATTGGGATTCATGTTTCCCACTTCCACACATTCTGGATAGTGCCATGGGACCTTTTTATAATTTTCCTCACCTTTGCCTTCTAGGACCACCGATTCTTGCAATGGTGCTGGTGTGGGTACCAGATCTTCCTCGTACGGAGCTTTTGCCTTGAGAACTACATTGTTGCCTGTGCTAAAGGTGTAATATCGAGGCTTGTCTTCATAGATCACATAAGGTCGCGGTCCTGGCTTGACCGTTCCTGGAGCAAGAGGCTCCCATGGAATGAATACTGGTCCTCTTGATATGGTAGTGTGATTGACACGCTTCCGGAATTTGCCCCTTGCAATATGACTGGCTCAACTGGAGGAGCTCCTTCCAAGACAATGGGCTCTTGCTGCTGATGAGTATAATCTCTCCATTGCGGATTGGATTGTTCTTGAACTGGAGTTACCCCTTGTAAGATGACAGGTTCGTATGTGGGCTCGATGTATGACTGTGCTCCTTCCAGGATGACTGGTTCCCAACATGAATGGTTGTAAGGTGCCCCTTAAACAACTGGTATATCATATGGAGGTGCTCCTTCGAGTACTAATGGCTCGGAGACTGAAGGAGGAAAGGGGACTTGCCCCCTTGCATGATTGGAGGAAAATTTGTTGGCCCATAAGTGTAGGCATGAATGGACTGGATAGGGGAGAAGAAGCGATCGAGATGCTTTCCTTCTTCTATACTGTTGACTGCAGGGCCACGAGACGAACTGGGGTCCGTCGAATGCTGAGGCAGAGGATTCTGAAGAATGTTGGTGGGAGCTGTTGCAGGAGTTCCAGGGACCGAGATGACGATCTTTTGGTCATCGATCAGATCTTGTATGGCATTCTTCAAAGTAAAGCATCGATCAGTGGTGTGGCCACATCCTTGATGTTAGGCACAGTACTCATTTTCTCGGTAGTTCGGAGGCAGAGGATGAGGAGGAGGCCTGGGTGTCATCAGAGTGAGTAACTGCTTTTGTACCAGCATAGTCATGACTTGACTAAGTGGTTGAGTGAGTGGAGTGAACTTCCTGAACTCCCTGTAATTCTGCCTATTCTGGTATGAGTATTGACCATTCCCTCTGAACTGCTGCTATTGTCGAGGTGGTTGTGGCTCTGGTTGAGGATTCTGTTGCGGCTGATATCGCTGAGGTTGGTGCTGAGCCTAATTCTGCTGATACTGTTGCCGTCCTTGTGGGGGAGCATGTTGATTACCCTGAGCAGTGGTATTGATGTTGTTTACCTCTTTGTTTACCTCTGTCGGGCGGGGAGGAGAACCGCTTCGGTTTCCATTCCCATATCCGATGGGTCTTCCCTCCACTCTGTTCCTCTTGACTGGAGTGGCTTGATGAGGCCATGGGGAGATTGTCCCAACACGGATTCCTGCTTCGACTTGCTCTCCAGCACGGATCAACTGTGAGAAATTCGCATATGGGTGCGAGATGAGATATTCAGATATGCCCAGATATGTTGAATGAACAATCATGGAGATTTGTTCTTCGTCGTCGATAGGTGTCCGCATTCTGGCTGCCATAACTCGCCAACATCCCACATAAGCTGATAGTGTTTCATCACTCCTTTGCCTGAGAGCCGCGAGGTCAGCTCTTATGGGTGCCATGTTGACATTGTATGCGAATCTGTCGACAAAGGCCTGGGAGAGTTGTTCCCAAGTCCTGATGCGATGGCAGTCCAATGAAGTGTACCAATCTAAGGCATCGCTCTTCAGAGATTTTGGAACAAACGAATGAGGGCCCCTTCATTTCTTGAGATTGCACTTAGCTCTCCACAGAAGGCCTTGAGATGTGCTGTGGGACAACCGCTGCCATCGTATCTTTTGAATTTTGGTACCTCAAAGTTTTGAGGTACTTGAGCATCTGGGAAAGGACACAAGTCTCTGAACTTGGTCGAAGATAGATCGATTCCTTGTTGTCGCTGAAGCTGATTTTGCAAGATCTGGAACTGCTCCCGCAACTCATCCAGTCCTGAGTGATCTGTTCAAGCGACTGGTGCCTCCTGGAGTAAGGCACGTTCTTCTTCGGCATAGTGGTCAATGTCTTCGACCCTATGAGTTTGCTGAAAAGCAACCGCGAGTTGCTGAAATTGATTTGATGATTGAATTGGGTTCTGATGAACTTGTGCTTGAAAGGATTGTAGCTACACTGGAGATTGTACTGAAGGTTGAACTGAAACTTGCTGGAAATTAACTGGAGTTTGCTGAATTGAAGATTGCTAGAAATTAACTGGAGTTTGCTGAATTGAAGATTGCTGAAAATTAACTGGAATCCCATCGGCGGGGATGTGCTGGAATTGAAAAGTGCTCCTGTTTGCAGGAGGCTAAGATGCTGGGAAGTGACCCCCTTGTTGGGTATTCGCCACTGTCCGCTGATTGATGTGGGCTTGACACTGACCCCCATTGTGGGCATTCGTTAGTGCTGTCCCTGTTGCTGGAAATTAAATTGAAATCCCATCGGTGGGGATGTGCTGAAATTGAAAAGGGGTCCAATCGGCGGGGACATGCTGAAATCTACTGAGACTGTTGTTTGTAAGATTTGACTGGAAGCTGACTGGAAGTTCCTGCGACAGGGGTGCTCTGAGACGGCCTTGTCGTTGCAGGAAGGTACTGAGGAGGATGCCCCATAGCGAAGGGCTGAGATGGCTGCTGTCGGTAGTCTTGGGCAGACTCCGATGGTTGTGCTTGATTTGAACTGGAGGCCGGAGGGATCCGACATGGCTGCTGAGATTGCTGAACTGGGCCAACCTAATTGTTGGCTGCTGCGGTGGCCTGTGCTTGCATGAATTGCAAGAGCATTTCTTGCATTGCTCTCATTCCTTGTGGCAATTCTTGTATGATTGGCGTATTCTCAATGGGTTGTTGCGCTGGAGGTTGCGCTTCAGTCATTTCAAGAGCGGGGAAGAGGTGAGTTTCCTCTTCGTGGTCAGACATGGCTTGCTGAGCCCGAGTGCGGATTATGCTGCGGAAGGAAAGTTGTTTCCGAACACGTTGAACCCGAGGAGGCGCAATGGTGAGGACTATACTCTTTTTGGGTTTTGGGATTTTCTATTTTTTTTGGGTTTTGGATAGAATGCTATGCAGATGAGATTGTATGAGGACTAATGACTTTCAAGTATAGGAAGGATTCTGTTTTTTAAGTTGGATCACCACTAGTGAGACTAGCTCATCCCCAGTGGAGTCGTCATTCTGTGGACCCTCGCCGTTTCGCGCTCCCACACGACGTTCTCGTCCCTTTCCCTTTCGGAAGAAGAAAGAAGAGGATGCGTGAGTGCGAATCGCCGTTTGTGCCATTGGCTTGCCTCGTTCTCGAGGGCTTTATTTGGTTGTCATGTTAAGCTGGATGTGTTTAAATGAGTTTATATAAGATCGGAATCGCCACTAGCCAGTTACTTCGAATCTACAGTCAGCTAAACCCCGTAGAAACGTTAAAGAAGGGGATCCGAAGATTCCTTTCTCTAAAATGACTCCTTTTGATCTACGGCCAGAGATTCGAGGTAAGGGATCACGATTACAGGGTGGGAAGAGGTTAAGCACCCCACACAGTGCCCGTACCGAAGTACGGTCTCTACTTCACAGAATCGAACTAATACTTGAAAGTCTGATTTAATCCTCGTGCATTCTCATAGATGACATGATGCATGAATGCAGGTCTGAACAGTAAGAGTTTCTGATGGGCAGCTTCCACTAACAGGCAAGCCCAGAGCATACACTCGAACTGACAGGTGCTTTATGCAGAATGCATGCTGTGTGTTTGAATGATCAAGGTGCTTATAGTGATATGTACATGAATGCAAGTCTGAACAGTAAGAGTTTCTGATAGGGCATGTTCCACTAACAGGCAAGCCCAGAGCATACGCTCGAACTGACAGGTGCTTTATGCGAGATGCATGCAGTGTGTTTGAATAATCAAAGTGCTTGCAGTGAAGCAGGGGGTTGGAAGAAAAGTAAATGTTGCACTTATGCTAGATGCAAATGAGATGATGCTGGAAAAAGAGTAGTTGGATAGACGGAGGTGTCGCAAGGGTTGGCTTCGAGTGGCTGGATCAAGACTTAGATGGCTTGGGAGACTTGGACCAGTGGTCAGGCAAGGCTGGACCAGGGCTAGGATCTCCTCACTCGGGCTCTCCTTGGTGGAGGAATGGGCTAAGGGGTAAAGGGACAGATCGCACTCGGGCTGAAGAGAGGGAAGTGGATGGATTGCTGAAATGGGAAGAGGCTAGGGGTATTTATAACAGTGGGCAGTGGCAGATTGCGTAAATATTTTTGGGCGACCCCCAGACGGACGCTCCTCGGTTTCCAGCGCGTGGTACGGTCATTTCTCGGGGCTGCTGTTTTGACTCGGTGGGTTGACTCGGTGAGTTGACTCAGCGGGTCGACTTGGTGATTTGACTCGGCGGGTTGACTCGGTGTTTTGACTCGACGGGTTAGCTCAGCGGGTTGACTCAGTGAATTTGACTTTTTAGGATTTTTGACTGGTTTTTCTTATGGGGGGTTTTTCAGGCTGATGTTTAGGGGTGGGTTGACTGGGTTCAGGTTTGAGTTGGGCTATAGATTGGGGCTTACAAGGGTGAGTATGGCTGAGTTTGGACTTGGGATTTGGGGTTATGGTCCTCCATTCATCCAGCTATCTCTACCAACAATGTAGCCGAAGGTGGGGTGTCTACAGTTTCCTATTTATATGCATTGTAATTCCGTTTCTATTGATTCAATCTATCAAAAACAATTATTCGAAATTAATTTCCTATTTTATTCTTTTATTTCTTCTCATGGATTCGAGAAACAATCGGTTAAGGAGACGGTGATCAACCTACTACGTCCTCCCTGCGTCATTGGTATCAGAGCGAGGTTTCTTCCTCAAGACGATGACCTATAATGAAGGGTTGGATCCTCATCTAAAGGACGATGCTCCAAGGGACTATCTAAAGGTGACAGCTTTTGAAGCAGCACAACAGGAGAGTCAGTTGATCCCACAAGGAATACAGGCAACCCTCGACCAGATTGCAGCATCGCTAGCTCCGCCCCGAGCCCAAGGCGACCAACAACTACCAATACTTTCTATACGGGACAATCCTGTAGTCCGTAGAGCAACCCAAGTGGATAATCGTAGGGCTACGCTAGACGAATCAGAGCTAAGCAATGACGAGGTCGAAGACATGTTGGTATGACGACCTGGGCTAGGGAATGAGTGTGTGGAACGAGCAGAACGAGATTATCGAAGCAAAATTGATCTTCCCAGCTTTAATGGCCTACTTCGAATAGAGGGGTTCCTCAACCGGGTGACAGAGATCGAACGATATTTCGACTATATGGAAGTGTCGGACAACAAGAAGGTAAAACTAATTGCATATAAATTAAAATCCAGTGCTTAATCATGGTGGGAAAACCTACAGGTTTCCCACGCCCGTCAGCATAAGACACCCATCCGAACATGGCCTCAGATGAGACAACTTCTTAGGGCTCGATTCCTCCCTTGTGACTACGAACAAATTTTGTTCCAACAATATCAAAATTGTCGTCAGGGAAATCGAACTGTAACCGAATATCTTGAAGAATTCCACTGATTGGCTACACAAAATAATTTATCGGAATCAGAAGCATAACAAGTATCAAGGTTCATTAGTGGGTTGCGATTTGCAATCAAGATTGGGTCCAGATGCATCCAATCTGAACATTGAGTGAGGCTAACCAATTGGCCACCCAGGCAGAAACACAGTTGTCACGGCCCCCTGCTCGACCCTATTCGGTAACACGGAATCCCATCACCGGACCCACTCAGGATACAACGTTGACCAAAGGCAAGGAACCTATAGGAGGGCGTCCTCAACCTCCTATGGTCACAAACCGGGACTGGGGAAGCAGGTCCCTCAAGACCTCAACGTACAACTCCCAAAACAACAAGTCCTGGCAGGATCCCCAACCCCTATGGTCGGCCAAGGCCAGAACATTGTCTTCGCTGTGGCCAACCAAGTCACTGGTCGAACGCTTGCCCTCAACGCCCTGCAGCCCACTTAACTACAAATGAAGGTGGCGCGGAAAGTGAAGTAACGGAAGACAACCCTGAATTGGAAGAGGCCGAAGAGGGGGACACAGAAGATGTAGATTGGCTGACTGAAGATCATGGGGAATCGCTAGTAGTGAGATGACTACTTTACGCTCCCAAGAAGAAAGTGCACCCACAACGACATAATATCTTCTGCATAAAGTGCACCGTGCAGGGCAAAATCTGTGATGTGATCATAGACAGTAGAAATAGCGAAAATATTGTCTCAAAAATTATGGTAGATAAGTTACATCTGCCTATGACGAAGCAACCTACCCCTTACTCAATCGGTTGGATTAAGAAGGTGAATGATATAAAGGTAATTCATCAATGCATTATCTCATTTTCCATTGGTAAAAGTTATAAGGACGAGGTCCTCTGTGATGTGGTTAACATGGAAGCATGCCACATGTTACTCGGGCAGCCATGACAATCGGATCAAGATGTGACACACGACGACTGGAAAACATATACATGTTCACCAAGGATGGTCGAAAAATTGTTTTGGCTCCTACAACACTAGAAAAACACCCTGAAGCTTCTAAAGTGGAGGGGAACTCTCTCCTTACTATTCGCGAGTTTGTTAAAGAATCAAAGGAAACAGGCAAAATATATGCTGTTGTGGTAAAAGGCGAGGAGTCAGGATCTTCTAATATTCCTCAACGCCTTAAATTGTTGCTAGACGAGTTCCGAAGTATTTGGCCTGGAGATTTACCTGATGAGTTGCCTCCCATGCAAGACATACAACATCATATCGACCTTGTCCCAAGTCCAGTTTGCCCAACCGACCGCACTATCGGATGAGTCCGAAAGAGTGAAATTCTACAGGGACAAGTGAAGGAACTGATCCCACTACAACAATTTTCACTTTTATTGAGGAAATTTTTCCTAAGTAAAAGTTAGAATTTCCTCGCAAAAGGTCATAACCAACGAAAATTTTCGTCGCAGTCTTCGTTGCAACAAGACCGTCGAGGAAAACAATTACCGACGAAATGAAATTTTTCGTCGGTAAAAAGTGACTTTTACCGACGATATATTTCGTCAGTACAAGTTGAAAATTTTGTGGATATTACTTATTTCGTCGGTAATTATGAGACTATTACCGAGGAAAAAGTTCATTGGAAAAAACTATTGTCGAGGAAATTACTGACGAACTATTTCCTTGAAGAAAGTACTCGTATAATCGTAAAATTACCAACGAACTATTTCCTTGGAAAAGGTAATAGAATTACCGATGAATTATTTCCTTGAAAAAAGATAATATCATTACCCACGAAGTATTTCCTTGGAAAAGTATTACCGACAAAATATTTAGTTGTAAGAAGCGTTATTGCCAACAAAAAATTTCCTTGGGAAACTTGTATTACCAACGTAATATTAAATCAGCAAATATAATTTTTCTTTAAATATCATAATAACCTGATAAACATGCACTTCACAGCCACCTACTAAAGCATTCAATATCCCAATCACATGATAAACCATTCAACTCATATCCAAAGTGACCATTCAATTTATATCCCAATCACATAATAAACCATTCAATTCATATCTCAATCACATGGTAAACCATTCAATTCATATCCAAAATGACCATCAAGTTCGTATGCCAATCAAAATGACCAGCCAACTGTACATGCAAATGTCAATTCCACATGTACATACAAATGTCCATCCCACCAGTACAAAAAACAAAACAAAAAAACATCAGCATGAACATCCTCGCTAGCACCAACAAACAATTTGCAATATAAAACAACATACAATATTAGTGATAATTTATCATTTTAAATCACATTATGAAACCTTAGAAATAAAACTTGAATTGAAGACATTTATCAAAACTAGGGGTAATCCATATTATGCAATTAACAATAAGTTTAAATATTATAATTCTTACATGCAGTGGTAGGTGTGGTCGGATGGACAGAAGGCTCCGACATTGACTGTGATGGAGCCTGAGATTGTTGTGGAGGTTGAGACTCTAACAGAAGTTCTGGCCTAGCTTGTGGTGTAATGGTGGATCCCGTGCGAGATCGTTTTCCGCTGCCCCCCGATGCCATCGTGATATCCTGTGACAAAGACAAGCATATACATAGATACACCCTAAGGAAAAGAAACCAACCCTGTCCATCCCTTTTGCCAGCTCATGTTTGGGCATGATCCAAAAATACAATCCTTAAGTGGCCACACAAATTTATGAAAAGATGGACGGTATAAATTTTTTGGTAGCATTCTCCAAGTAATGCACCCATCCCACCTTAATCAATAAACGTGATTGGACTAGTAATAGTCTTTCGATTGGTAGAAACCATTGACAGTGAATCCTCCATCGACAGCTATGACTTGGCCATTGATGTATGATGCAAAGGGTAAGCAAAGGAATGCTACCAAAGATGAAACGTCCTTTGGCTCTGCTAAGCGTCGAAGGGGAGTTCGGCAAAGCAGTTCTTCCACAAACTCCTTATTTGCTAGAAGCTGTGTAAGGGGGCAAAAAACAAAATATCAGAACATGTGTCACAATTATTACTTTTAATTATTGAATTACCATTGGGTGGTGTAGCCATTTGATTTCGCAGTGGAGAGGATGCGTCTCTTCAGGCCATATGAAAAAGGATACTTTGCACATAATGCAAAATGTACTCTCAATTTTCATCAAAACGACGCACCTTTCAAAAGCTACTGGAGTCTAGGGCACAATGAGTACTATGTGCTCACCAAACGCAACCTTAGGGTATTCAAATTCATAGTGGTGTCTTTGACTCTCAGGCCATGGGTTCTCTTATTCATAATTCAATAGAATATTGCAAAGGAGAATTTTACATCTTCTGTTAAAGGAGTCTTTGTCGTCCAAGGTGCAACACTATTAGTCTGTATGTTGTCTTTTGCGCACTCACATGCCAAATTCTTTGTGAGCTAATTCAATGCTCCTAGTAAAGAGAAAATAGAAAATGAAAATTCTGGGCATCATAGGTCATTAATGATGTTATCCAGGAACACAGTAAATACTTGTACATGTGCATGTATAAGGAAACCCCTCTACACACTACCACATGCTAACATGTCATGCAAGTGAGAGAACCAAGCAGCCCATCAAGTGGGTACAACCGTACAAGTGTACTTGCCCATACATGTCGTGACTGATTAGGTGAGCCATAGTTTATGAAACAAATGGATGGCTTACTAACATGTAAGCTCTCATTGCTTGAGCGAAGATGCTTCTCTATTGGAATTTACTCATGCTTTTAATTTTTCTCCTCTACATTTTCTTTTTCTTTTACCTCTTCCTCAAAATTCCAAGTTTTGAGTTCCCATTGACTCCAGAAGAGTTAGGTTCATCATTTGGTAGAGATAGAGAAAAAAAAAAATGCTATCATTATGTCTAAAAATTGAATAATTGGCATTTCTAGAAACATTTTCCAAGTAGCCTCTAGAAAAATGAGCATAATTATTATTTTTCCTGTAAGCCCATTTGTTTTACAAATTACAGACCTCGACTATGTTGACCATCTCGGTTTCATGAATAGGGAAGCTATATGGTCAGACCCACCCGTTGGAACATGCACATGTCGCATGTTGGAGGGGAGACTCTTTGCATGTGGCGCACCAAAATCATGCACTAATTAACCACATGATTTCCATCCCTTTCCTATCCTTCTGACAATTGTCTTAATACAAAACGACATCAAACATGTGTGCATAAAAAAATTACATCACCTCTCTCTTTCCAATTCATGTTATATTAGTATGCATATAGTGGTACTGAGGTTGGTTCTCCCCTACAACGGTTGTAGAACTATGTGGTGTGGGGCTCCTCTGATGTGTGCATGATATTCAATCCGTACATCATGTGTGCATGATATTCAATTGTAACTTTGCTGATGATAATGTTCAAAAGCAGAACTGAAGAAAACTACTATCAATTATTTTATTATAGAAAGTTAGCATTTTTATAGTAGAATTCCTCATGAATTCTTATTATATAAAAAAAATGATACTTTTTGTAAGTACCAGAACATGCTTTTTGTAGGCTCAATTGACCAAAATGCACTCTCTACCTTTTCTTCTAAAATGTGGAGGTTGAGCATTATGGGGCCTATCCGTCCATGTGGTGCATGTATGACATCCATCCCTCCCAACAAGTGCAACACACCATGATGATCAGACCAAACAAAACTTCAGGCCTATCCAATCATTAGGTGGGCCATACCATAAAACAATACTCACCACCCAAAAACGTCCAATTTATGTGTGACCCACCAGATGATTTGATCTGCCTAAGTTGTAGATGATCAGTTGTACTTGTTGGATAGGTTGGATGTCATACACACACCACATGGACCCAACAGTGCTCTAGTCCACTTTCTAGAAGTTGAACTTATACAAAAAATTTCATGTATTCTTCAATGTTTGAAATGCCATGGAGGCTTACGCCTCAAAGCGAAGCTAAAGGCACACACCTCAAGGAAAATGCACTTGAGGCTTATGCCTCAAATGGTGAGGAATATGGGAGGTGCATGCCTCTTATGCACATGGACGTGACCTTGTTTTCGTAAGGGTGAAACTGAAAAAAGAAAAGTCATTTATTCTTTATTTTTATTTTCTAGAATTTCCCCTCCACCAGTTGGACAACACAAGTTCTTTTATCAAATCGTCCAATTCATCCAGTTCAAGTAACATGTATACACAGCAGGTTTATAGAGGAAATTCCAGCTCCAAAGAACAATACTTTGTTGACATATGCAAATACAAAATTCTATTTATGTATGCAAAAAAAACTTAATACATTTCACTCATACATGATATTTTCATTTTTATTTATCTAGCAAAAATAAATAACATCAACTGTTCTTTCTATTCAAATCACATAAATCTGCCTACCGATCATGTATTGAGAATTGCTTAAATCTGTCCATTGATTTTGTGCACAATCACACCCAAATCGATGGGATCCACCCAACCAATGTCCCATATCTCCCACATGTGTTTTACATTTGGTCAAATGTGCCGTGAATCCCCAATTCAATCTAGCTCGGCATGACCTATGTACAACAGGTGCCTCGATTTGGACAGTTTTTATTTCAATTACGTGTGTCCAATTCCGAGTGTGTAAATATGAACCGTCAAGATCTTAGTTGGAGCAAGAAGAGATCTTTGATACTCTAGCAGAGTGTTATAGATGATACACAAATAATTAGAGATTACTTATAAATTACATGCGTGGCATTGAAGTAATTCAAACAAAACTACCCAAATTAAGTGTCCGAGTTTAGATTATCATGAACCAAAAAATTTCGTTATTTGATTGGCATTCATTTATTGGACGGTTAAAAATGAAAAATATTTGATGGTCCTGTTTCAACAAACAAGTGTCAATGAATCAGAGGTTAGGATTTTTCAACCAATTTACAATTTCTAATTGTCTGCATATCAAATCACTTCCAGAAAATCAATGCATTCCAAAAATCGATCAAAATTTTCACTCAGTACTTCCTCTTTCAACCAACCAGTTGCAGCACTTCTCCAACACTACTTCTAAATCATCCCTATGACAGGTGAATCTCGACCGTCCAATTGGTGGGCCCTACTACAGATGATCAGTGAATCTAGTGGGCCTTGCCATGGATGATCAGTGAATCATCCCTATGACAGGTGAATCTGGACCCTCCAACATTTCTTTCTTTCTTTCTGTCTTTTTTCTCTTTTTTCCCAAATGAACATTAAAATGGAAAGATTGAACAACCATCCAACAAAATTTATAGTGCAATATCATAACAATAGGAAGTTCTAAAGCTAACCTTTAACCCTTCAATAACATGCTCCTGCCGATTGACGGTGGTGGTGGTGCGGAGAAGAGAGATTTAGTTGATTTTTTGTTTTGTTTCAAACCCTAGGGTTTCGATTTCGAAAACCCTAGATTCGAAACACTCCAGGGAGAGAGAGAGAGAGAGAGAGAGAGAGAGAGAGAGAGGGCGGAGAGGTAGAGAGATTAGAGAGAGAGGACCGAGGGTGGAGAGGGAGAGAGATTTTGAGAGTGAAAATGGGGGGGGGGGGGGGGAAGAGGGACAGTGAAAATGGGGGGCGGGCACTTTTTCTGGGAAAGTGAAAATTAGGGAGGGATGGGAACGAATTGGGTGTTACCTCGGATTGGGTACGGCCCTTACCGTGGGTTACCGTGGGGCCCACCTTGATGTGTATCCACGCTATCCATCTGTTTTTCCAGATCATTTTATAGAATTATCCAAAAAATGAAGTAGATGGGTTTTGCGATGGATCATCTGTATACACAAAAATCACGCCAAAATGAATGGATATAAAAAGAAATACCTACCAAAGTTCCTCAAATCCAATGGTTTGGGTCGCCAATCTCCGTTGAATTTTGGACTATAAACCAACAAATGCAAGGCCTACCTGATGACATCTAATGTACATTTACCAATTGTAACAAAAAATACAAGGATGGTCCACTTAAGCTTGTGTCCGTCAATTTGATGGGCAAAACGAGAGACGGTCGATGGTAGAGATTTGAGCCACTAACCCTGATCAATCACGGGCTTCCAATTGATATGATTGGTTTGGGCCACAGAAACAGTGCTGATTGACCATCCAGGCTTATGTGACATTACCATTAAGAAGTTTTTAATGGTAGGATGGTCGATCACCACTGTTTCTTATGGTATGGTCTACCTGATTATTGGATCTGCTTCATTTTTTGGATAATTCCATAAAATGATCTGAAAAAATGGATGGACGACATGGATAAATAATGCATACATCAAGGTGGGCTCCATGGTAAACCCACGATATGGGCCACACCTTCTTAGGTGAGGCCGGGGTCTCACCTAATACGCTCTCGTGTTACCCCTTATTTGAGACACGGTTTGGCTAGTGACGCTGTGGCTAGTGGTCGGTGCTCTGTGGGCCCACCATGATGTATGTGTTTTATCCACACCGTCCATCCATTTTTACAAATCATTTTAGAGCTTGATACCAAAAATGAGAAAAATATAAATTTCAAGTGGACCACACCATGGGAAAAAAAAAAGCAGTGATTGAATGTCCACCATTAAAAGCCTCCTAGGGCCCACTGTAATGTTTATTTGACATCCAACCTGTTGAGTAAGCAATACATACATGGATGAAGGGAATAAAACAAATATCAGCATGATTCAAAACTTTTTTGTGGCCATTCATCACTTTTAGTGGCAGGGTCACTAGCCAATCCGTTTTCCCTTTTGTGTGGTCCACATGGATGATATTTTGTATATCCATGCCGTCCATCCGTTTCTCCATCCAATTTTAAGATGGAGTTCCAAAAGTTAAGAATATTCAAATCTCAAGTGGACCATACCACTGGAGACAATGGTGATTGAGTGTCCCACCATTAAAAATTCAAAAGATCTCATGGAAAGGATTTGGTTATGTTTATTTGCAATCCAAGTTGTTGATAATGTAAAGATGGTCTAGATGAGGGGGGAATATAAAGATCGGATTGATCCAAAGCTCTATTGGCCCACAAAAACTTTTTAATGGCCATTCATCACTTTTTCTAGCGGTGTGGTCCACCTAAGATTTGGACATTTTTATGGTTTGTGATCACGTCCTAAAACGATATGAAAAAACAGATAGACGGCTTGGATATATAAAAAATACATCAAGATGGGCCCCACATGGTTAGGATAACACCAACTAAGATGTTCCCAAAGTAATAGCTAATCCGCTTTCAATGATAGATCGGGTGGGGTTTAGTTGGATCTTGAAGGTGGTTGTATCCCTGGTCCACTGTGATGCATTTTCCTTGTATCCATGCCATCCATCCAATTTTAAAACTTATTTTAGAGCATCCTACCAAAAACGAAACAGATCTAAATCTCAAGTGGACCATAGTACAGAAAACAGTGGTAATTAACCATTAAAAATTCTCATGGGCCACGATAGTTTTGGATCAAGTTGATATTTTTGTAGTCTCTTCATCCAGGTCTTTTTTACCTTATCAATAGGTTGGATGGGAAATAAACATTTTGGTGGCCCCATGAAGTTTTTAACGGGGAGATTCAATCATGACTGTTTTTTTTGTAATGTGGTCCACTTAAGATTTGAATCTTCTTAACTTTTAGGATCATGCCAAAAATGAGCTTTCAAAAGATGGATAGTGTGGATGTTAAGGCACATACATCACAGTGGGCCCCACAGTTAGGGATGTAAGCCTTCCTAGTGCCCATCATGATGTTTATTTGAGATCCAATCTTTTCATAACTTCACACAGACATGGAAGAAGGGAAAACACAAATATCAACTTGATTGAAAACTTTTGTTGCCCCACAATTGGTGATCGACCGACCTTGATGGATTTGGGGATCCACCTAAACCGCGCCCCTACACTCGAATAGATGGACGGTCCTATCAGGGCTCTCGTGGGGCCACCCTGATGTATATGGTTTATTCACCCGTTGAAGTCCTAAAATGATATTTAGAAATGGATGTATAGCGCGGATAAAACATATACATCATGGTGGGGCCCATAGAGCATTGATGGTAGAGGATATTATTTCTAGTAATGTTTTACCGAGGAAACCATTCCTCGTTAAAAGTATACAATTACCTAGGAAATTTGTTTTGTCGGTGAATGTACTTTTTATCGAGGAATATTTTCCTTGGAAAACATGACCTTTCACCTAGGAAACATTTCCTCTATAAAAGTGATAATTACCAACAAATTACTAATTTCGTGGGTAATTGTGATCTTTTACCGAGGAATGTATTCATCGGTAAAACTAGGCTTAACAAATTGAATTTTTTTTTGTTTTTGACACAAAATTACCCACAAAATGTATTTTTCATAGGCATTTGTCACTTTTACCAAGGAAAATTTACTTTGGGAAAAGAGAATAGTATTTACCTAGGAAACTAGAATTTCATCGGTAAAAGTGTATTATTACCCAGGAAATTCGTTTCCTCAGTAAAAATTTCCTAGGTAAAGGTTCACTTTTCTTATAGTGTCCGTAAGGGTCCCATTAAAGAGAGCATGAGCCCGTTTGTCGTTCCGGCACTCCTTACCCCAAAGAAAGACAAAACTAGGCGCATGTGTATCGATAGCCGCACAATCAATAAAATAGCAGTAAAATATCGATTTTCAATACCGCAGTTGGATGACATGCTTGACATGCTCGAGGGCTTCAAGGTATTCTCCAAACTGGACTTACGGAGTGGATACCATCAAATCCGTATTAAGCTAGATGATGAGTGGAAAACGGCCTTCAAGACCAAGGAATGGCTATATGAGTGATTGGTTATGCCCTTCTATCTAACCAACACACTAAGCACCTTCATGCGTTGAATGAACCAAGTGTTGAAGCCATTCATTGGCCATTTTGTTGTCATTTACTTTGATGACATTCTAATATACAGTCAGGATGAAATGGAGCACATGACCCACCTCAGAAAAGTGCTACAAGTGTTGGCCAACAATAAACTATACTTAAATCTAAAAAAGTGTAGCTTCTTAACTGATCGATTATTGTTTCTGGGGTTCATTGTGTCGTCCATCGGTATCCGAGTGGACGAAGAAAAAGTTCGAGCAATTCGGGATTGGCCGACTCCGACGAACATTCATAAGGTAGGAAGCTTCCATGGGTTAACGACCTTCTGTCGTCAAATAACTTCAGCAGTATCGTCGCGTCGAATACCGACTGTATGAAAAAATGTCTATTTCAATGGACCGAAGGGGTAAAGAAGAGTTTTGTAGAAATCAAACATCAGTTGTCCACTACACTAGTCTTGGTACTCTCCAATTTCGATAAGTTCATTTGAGGTAGAATGTGACACATCTATTGTCGGCATTGGCGGAGTCCTTTCTCAGGGGGGCAGGCCAAGTTGCCTTTTATAGTGAGAAACTCAGCGACGCACGACAGAAGTGGTCGACCTATGAGCTTGAATTATATGTTGTGGTTCAGGCACTGCGCCATTGGCGCCACTATCTTATTCAAAGGGAATTTATACTACACATTGATCATCAGGCCTTAAATTTGTCAATACTCAGACTAATGTGAATCGTATGCACGCTAGATGGATTTCATTTTTGTAGGAATTCATGTTCGTTTTGAAACACAAATTAGGGCAGCAGAACAAGGTAGCAAATGCACTTAGCCGACATGCATCCCTTCTTATTACCGTGAGCAGTGAGGTGGTCAGATTTAACTGTCTCAAGGAACTTTATGCCGATGACGAGGATTTTGCAAATGCATGAAAAAAGTGCCAAGAGGGTCATCCAAGTGACATTCTAATTCAAGATTGTTTCCTCTTCAAAGGGAATCGACTTTGCATTCCCTAGAGTTCGTTATAGGACAAAATTATTATCGAGCTACATGGTGGTGGCCTCGGCGGTCATCTAGGACGAGATAAGACTCGAGCGATGGTGGAAGAGCGGTATTACTGGCCGCAACTTGCTCGTGATGTTGGTAGGGTGGTACAACGATGTCATATTTGTCAGACCGCTAAGGGGCAATCTCAAAATACAGCTCTTTACATGCCATTACCTATGTCAGATGCCCCTTGGAAAGATTTATCTATGAATTTTCTGTTAGGGCTCCCACGAACACAACACGGCATGGACTTAGTGTTCGTGGTGGTAGACTGATTCTCTAAGATGGCACACTTCATTCCGTGCAAGAAGACCTTTGATGTGGTACACGTTGCGAACCTTTTCTTCAGAGAGGTTGTGCGACTACATGGGATTTCTAAGATGATCACTTCAGACCAGGAGACGAAGTTCGTTAGCCATTTTTGGCGAGCCTTGTGGAATAGGTTCGGTATGCGACTTCAGTTCAGCAGTGCTTACCATCCACAAACAAATGGACAGAATGAGGTCGTAAACCGCACATTGGGGAATCTCATCCATTGCCTTTGAGGTGATAAGCCGAAGCAGTGGGACATGGCCCTAGCTCAAGCTAGCGGAGTTTGCGTTCAACAACATAGTAAACCGATCGATAGGGAAATCCCTATTCCAGATTGTTTATGGGTGTGTGCCTTGTCACATACTCGATTTGGTTCCCCTGCTAAGCTTCCGGGCATGAGCGTTACAGCTGAACATATGGAGAACCGAATCATGGACATACATACAGACGTGCGCAACAAATTACAGACTTCAAACGAGAAATACAAGGAAGCGGCCGACAAGCATCGACGTGCCAAAGTGTTCGAAATAGGTGATCAGGTGATGGCCCATCTACGTAAAGAGTGATTTCCTACCAGGATCTACAACAAGTTGAAACACAAGAAAATTGGACCGGTACTGATCATTCGCAAGATCAATGACAATGCCTACGTTGTTGATCTTCCGGATGACATGGAGATTTCAAGGACTTTCAATGTGGCAGATCTGTACAAATATCATGAACCAAAGCTGGACGAGAACTCGAGGTTGAGTTCTTTCGAAGTGGAGGAGATTGATGTAGAATGGGTCACTGATTATTTCATGGCCCAGATGGACTAAAAGAAGACCGGTCGAGGTCGAAAGTGATCCGAACCGTCAAGACCGTAAACTAGTCGTATCTCGCAATCTAGAATGAGTTTCTGAACATATAATATATCATTTTGGGGTAGCTCGAGCTACTTTAGCCACCCAACCCCGCTATGCTGGGTTGCCAATGCCGAAATCACGAGATTCGACTATATCGACGACCATTAGGCTAGTTTATTTTCAGTTTTACTATTTATAATAAGTTTTAATTCGATCATAACTTTGGATCTATAGGGTTTTAGAGTCAATGCCCAACATGAAAAGGGCTTAGAATATTTAGTAGAACAACATGGCTAGGGCCTGTTTGATAACTTTCTATTTTTGGCCAAAAACCAAGAGTTCTAGTAGGATTGAACGACTTTTATAAATAGTAAGTTTACTATTTATAGTAAGTTACGTTTTCTAGGAGTTTGAGTTGGAGTTGGAGTCTGGTACTTTACCTAGTGTTTAGTTTCCCATTTATATGCATTGTAATTCCGTTTCTATTGATTTAATCTATCAAAAACAATTATTCAGAATTAATTTCCTCTTTTATTCTTGTATTTCTTCTCGTGGATTCGAAGAAACAATCAGTTAGGGAGACGGTGATCGACCTACCACGTCCTCCCTATGTCAATACATGTATATGTTCTAATACATGTACATGCACTTTAAGTAGATACATGTATGTGCTCCAATACATGTACATGTACTTTATAAGATACATGTATTTGTTCCAATACATGCATGTATTCATACTTAGAATTTTGTAAATATGTGCATGTCTCTTTGTTGAAAAGGCACATGTCTCTTAGTTTTTTTAATGCATCTATTAAGTAACTTTTATTTGTTGAATGTATATAAAATTATATAACTATGTGTATGTATATTTCATTTTCAAGTATGAAGAAACAATATAACAAAATTAAGCATTCTCCTATTCCTTTCTAAGTAAAAGGCTACAATAGCCTACAAAGTGGTATCGGAGCTAAGTTTTGGGTCTTGACTAGGTGTTAGAAACTTCTCAGGAAGTGGAATTGATGGCAACAAATGGTGCAATGATTCATCTGGCAATTTTCATTTTTTGAGGGGAGAATTTTGATCATTGGAGCATTAAAATGAAAACTTTGTTCCAATCTAAAGGGCTATGGGAGATTGTCGAAAACCACTTTACAGCAGGAGTTCAAAGGTACGTTTAAAGTGATTGTCATCAAGTTACAAACTCTATGAAGGGAGTATGAATTTCTGAAAATGAAAGACTTGTAAAAGATGAAAGATTATCTTTCTCGAGTTATTGACGTGGTGAATCAAATTAGAATCTATGGAGATTCTATTTCTAATGAAAAGGTGGTTCAGAAGCTTTTAATAAGTCTTCCTCAAAATATGATGATGTCATTGTTACAATAAAAGAATCTAAGGACCTTTCAACCTTATCCTTGGTTGAGTTAATGGGCTCTTTAGAATTTCATTAGCAAAGATTGTTGAGGCATGAAGAAAAATTAGTTGAAAGTATATTTCAAACAAAACTTTCAATTGATTTACAAAGTTTTTTTTAAGAAGATATAAGTTAGTCCTGAAAAAAATTAAGGCAATCACAAGAAAGGCGAAAAACTGATGCAAGGGGAATGGCAAAATCGAAACAAATGTAAAAATTCAAATCTTACCTATGATTTTTACAAAAATTCTGGCCATATTGAAAGTGAGTGTTGGAATCGAGGCAAACCTCAATGTTTTAACTGTAAAAAGTTTAGGCATGTGAAGAAGGATTGTCGGTTCAAGGACAATCAGCATGTTGCAAACTTTTTTGAAGAAAAAGTTGAAGAAAACATGTTTTTTGTTTGTCAATACTCACTCACTTAAAATGAAAACACGTAGTACTTGGATAGTGGATGCAGAAATCATATGACGGGCGATGATCAGATATTTGCATATATTGACTCATCGGTTAAATCTCAAGTCCGTATGTGAAATGGTGTCATTGTGAAAGCCAATAAAAAGGGGACAATTTCTATTGAAACTAAGAAGGGGTTCAAGTATATAAAAGACATCTTACTTCTTCCTTACTTGGATAAAAACTTGTTAAGTGTTGGACAACTTGTTCAAAATGGGCACTCTGTATCCTTCCAAAATGATTCTTGCATTATTTATGACAAGAATGGCATAAATTAAGTGATTGCTAAGGTGAATATGGACAAAAATCACAATTTTCCTATTAAATTACAGTATTGGATCGAATATCCATGAAAAGCCGAGACACTCGATGAATTTTGGCTTTGGCATAAAAGACTAAGGCATTTGAACTTTCATGGCTTAAAGTTAATGGATCAGAAGAATTTGGTAGATGGTTTACTGTCTATCAAAATTAAAAATGACATTTACTCAGATTGTACAATGGGGAAACATCATCGTGCACCTTTCTCAAGAAGCATGTGGAGAGAAAAGGCGCCCTTGGAGTTGATCCACAATGATATTTGTGGAAAATGCAAACTTCATCACTTAGTGGAACCTTGTATTTTATCATTTTTGTTGATGATTATACAAGAATGATATGGGTGTACTTCATGAAGAAAAAGTCAGAAGCTCTTTCAATCTTTAAGGGATTCAAATCATAAGTTAAGAGACAAAGTGGTCTCAAAATCAAGATAATAAGTGATTGTGGCGGCGAGTATGTTTCTAAGAAATTTGAGACATATTGTGAAGAAGAAGGAATTGAGAGGCAACTGACTATTGCTTACCTCATCAAAACAGCGTTATAGGACAAAAGAATAGAACAATTGTTGAAATGGCTCATTCTATGTTGAAGGAGAAAGTCATCCCAAATACTTTTTGGGCTGAAGCTGTCTATAACTGTTTACTTTCTTAATAAGAGTCCTACAAAAGTTGTGGATGGAATAACACCGATTAAAGCATGGCCAGGTCACAAGCCTTCTGTAAAACATCTAAAAAAATTTCGTTGCATTTATTATATTCATATTCTATCTCAAAAGCATAAAAAACTTGATGAAAATCTGAAATTTGTATTTTCATTGGTTATAGTACTCAGTCAAAAGGTTATCGAGTATATCACCTTGAGATGGGGAAACTAATATTAGTGAGATGTTTTGTTCAGTAAAAGTATAGGATGGGATTGGAAAAAGAAAAATGCACAAGGACAAGCAATTCCTGTGCAAAAAGATGAGCTGAAGAGCACTCAAGATGTTGAAGAAGAAACGAAAGCAAAAAATTATGAAGAAGATTATGGACCCACAACTCCATTTTCTTCACTTGAAGCTCTCCGCATCATCAAGTTCTTCATCAACTATTGAGGTGTGGAGCCAGCACACCAGACTTGCTAACCAGGGGGTGGTCGGGCGCTCGGCCAGTCAATGACCGAGCGATCGAAAATCACCCAGAGAGACTAAAAGTCTCTGGACTATTTTTTATACAGTCGAGCACCCGAGGTATGCTGACTAGGCGGGCACCCCAGTGCCCAAGGCGGGCGCCTGACCATGTCTGGTCGGTCGCTCGAAATTCGGGTGTTTTTAATGAAAACTCACTGGACAGATTTGATATCTGTCGGGCGCCCAATCATGTCTAGGTGAGCGCCTAACCAAGCGCGAATTGTTTCTCGCGATTTCCTATTTTAAGTTCTATTTCTGACTTATGCTTTATAAAGGGTTGTAATTCGGGATTAGGGTTACTATATGTCCAAGGTGAGAAAATGGAAGATGTTAGCGAAAATGGTCATCTCTATGCATGGGAGCATAGGAGAAGGTGAGTATATTCATTGTAACTTCAGTTTCTTCATAGTGGAACATTGTATCCATGGTTTTTTACCCTTATTGGGGGTTTTCCACATAAATTTTGTCTTGTGGTTTGTTGGTTTGTTTAAATTATGCTTCTAGATATTGTTTCTATTTGTTTATCGTTTGTGAGTGACATCGAAATTGGATCTCGGTTCACCGGCGTTGTTGGCTTGCTGCGCAACAAATGGTATCAAAGCTATTGGTTTAGTTTAAGTGGGAGCGATGACGGAAGAAGGGAAGACAAGAATTGAGAAGTTTGATGGTTCAAACTTTGCCTTCTGAAAGATGCAGATGGTGGACTGTTTGTATTAGAAGGACCTATATATTCCTTTAGAAGGAAAAGAGAAGAAACCAGAGAAGATGACAGATGATGAATGGTCTATATTGGATTGAAAGGCATTGGGAATGATCTGACTCTCTTTGTTAAAGAGAGTCGCCTTCAATATATCCAAGGTTAAGACCACAAAAGAACTAATGCAAGCACTAGCTATGATGTATGAGAAACCCTCAGCGTCCAACAAGGTTGATCTCATGAAGTGGCTATTCAACATGAAGATGTCAGAAGGTGGGGGCGTAGCTGAACACCTAAACGAGTTCAATACAGTCACGAGCCAATTGGAATTCGTTGGTATCACTTTTGATGATGAGGTCAGGGCGTTATTAATCTTGTCCAGTTTACCAGACAATTGGGATGGTTTGGTGCTTGCCGTGAGCAATTCCTTAGGAAAAACAAAGTTGAAATTTGATGATGTGGCGGGTCTAATTCTCAGTGAAGAATCTAGAAGGAAGGCATCAAGAATTTCAAGGGATTCTGGGAATGTTCTAAATGTTGAAGGAAGAGGAAGATCGTTGAACAAAGGAAGCAACAAACACGGACGTTCTAAGTCGAGAAAAAAGGTTCAAAGGACCGAAAGACGAAGACGGGTGTTGGCATTGTGGGAAGAAGGGGCACATGAAGCGTGATTGTAAGGTGCTTAAGAAGCAAGAAGGAAGCTCTCAAGGTGGGAAGGATTAAGTGAATCTATTTGAGGAGAGTGATACATAAGCGTTGATCTTGTCTCTTGATGCGAGGAATGAGTCTTGGTTTATAGACTCGAGTGCTTCATTTCATGCTACTTCGTCGAAAGATATTCTTCGGGACTGTGTCAGGTGACTTCGAGAGAGTTTACCTGGGTGATGATGAGCCTTGTAGTATCGTTGGCAAGGGAGACGTTCACATAAGTCAAAAAGACAGAAAAGTCTTAAAGTTAAAGGATGTCAGACATGTACTAAGTCTGAGAAGGAACTTGATCTTAGTAGGGCAGTTAACCAATACAGGATATGTGACAACATTCACTAGTGACCCTAAAAGGTCACAAAAGGCGCCTTAGTGATATCTCGAGGCAATAAAGAATGTACTTTATACGTGACTTCCGGATCATATAGTTCACTCGCAGTCGCATCAACTAGAGTGAATGAGCAGTTATGGCATCAAAGGTTGGGACATATAAGTGAGAAGGGGATGTGCTGTTGTTAAAAGGGAAGCTATCGGGTTTGAAGTCTGTAGACTTGGAATTCTGCGAGGACTACGTGTATGGTAAGTAGAAGAGGTTGAGCTTAAAAAAAAACAGGACGAGCTCCAAAGACGCATCTATTGGAGCTTGTACACAGATGTGTGGGGACCGACACAGGTATCATCTCTTGGTATTCATTGATAATGCTAGTAAGAAATTGTGAGTTTATTTCTTAAAACATAAATCTGAAGTGTTTGATGTATTTAAGAAGTGGAAAAGTCTAGTAGAAAATGAGACAGGTAAAACTGTAAAGTATCTCAGATCCGATAATGGGGAAGAGTACTATGATAAGAGATTTGAGGAGTACTGTGCAGCACATGAAATCAAACATCAGAAAACGATTCAAAGGACACCGAAACAGAATGGTGTGGCTGAGCGCATTAACAGAACTATTCTTAAGCGCACAAGGAGCATGAGGTTGCATGCAAGGTTACCCAAGATGTTTTGGGCAGATGCTATAAATACTGCCGTATATCTTATCAATAGAAGTCCCTCGGCACCATTGGATGAAGGTTTACCAGAGGTGACGTGGACTGGGAAAGAAGTGAGCCTTATACATCTCAAGGTATTCGGTTGCAATTCATACATTCACATTGATGCAGAGCACAGGAATAAGCTGGATGCGAAGTCCAGAAGGTGCACGTTTATAGGCTATGGGCAACATGATTTTGGCTACCGGTTTTGGGATACAGAGAATCGAAAAATCATCAGAAGCAAGGACGTAGTCTTCAATGAGAAAGTGATGCATAAGGACAGTTTGTAGCAAAAATAGAACAAGGCCGATGGAAAAGAATACGTAGAGTTGGAAGAGTTACCGAACACAGGTGTTACAGTGCCATAAGATGTGCACAGGAGCATGATGAGGCAGAGCTGCAGACACCGGTTGTGAGGAGGTCTAATCGAGAGAGGAGACCCAAGGTCCGATACTGACCCTCCTTAGATTATCTATTGCTGACAGATAATGGTGAACCAAAGTGTTTTGAAGAGGCATTACAGCTAAATACTCGGGTTAAGTAGGAGCAGGCCATCGATGATAAGATGGACTCTCTTAAGTCCAATCGTACGTGGGAGCTCGTCACTCTACCTAAAGGGAAGAAAACTCTTCATAACAAATGGGTTTACAGGATAAAAGAGGAGTATGATGGTTCGAAACGGTACAAGGTCAGATTGGTTGTAAAAGGGTTCCAACAAAAGGCAGGTATCAATTTCACTAAAATATTTTCACTTGTGGTGAAGATGTCTACAATTCGCATGGTCTTGGGTATAGTGGCTATAGAGGACTTATATCTAAAACACGTAGATGTTAAGACGGCCTTTCTTCATGGGGAGCTTGAAGAAGAGATATACATGCATCAGCTGACAAGATACGTAGCACCAGGAAAGGAGAATAAGGTGTGTAGACTGAGAAATAGTCTATCTGACCTGAAGCAGGCCCCAAGGCAGTGGTACAAGAAGTTCGACAGTTTCATGTTAGGAAACGGGTTTAGGAGATGTCATGCAGACCATTGTTGCTATTTGAACAAGTTTGATACGTTGTACATCATCATTCTTCTTTATGTTGATGATATGCTTGTAGCCGGTTCAGGCATGAAGGACATCTCGGATTTCAAAAGACAGTTGTTTAGAAAATTTACCATGAAGGATTTAGGAGTTGCAAAACAAATCTTAGGCATGAGGATAAAGCGTAACAAGGAAAATAAGAAAGTAGTTTTATCACAGGCAGAGTATATAGCTAAGGTACTTGATCGATTCAGTATGGGAGGTGCTAAGCCGGTTAGCACTCAATTAGCCAATCACTTCAAGCTTTCAAAGGAACAAGGTGCGAAGACACAGGAGGAACGGGACTACATGGCTAAAGTCCCACACGCGTCAGCTATAGGGAGCCTCATGTATGCTATGATGAGCACGAGGCCAGATATTACTCAAGCAGTGGGAGTTGTTAGCAGGTTTATGAACAACCCTGGGAAGGAACATTGGAAAACTATGAAGTGGATCCTCATATACCTAGTAGGTACTGTGGATTGGATTTAGAGTTGTGTTATGGAAGATCGAAAATCAAACTACAAGGCTATATCGATTCAGATTTGACAGGGGATATTGACAGCAGAAGGAGCACTACCGGGTATGCTTTTACTCTAGGTGGTGCTGCAGTGAGTTGGGTCTTTCAGTTACAAAAGATAGTATCTATCAATACAACAGAAGCAGAGTATGTTACAGTTATAGAAGCATGTAAGGAGATGTTATGGATGTAAGGTTATATGGAAGAGTTGGGAAAGAAGCAAGCAGATTGCAAGCTGTACAGTGACAGTCAGAGTGCAATACGCTTGGCCAATAATTCAGCTTTTCATTCAAGGACCAAGCATATTGACATCAGATATCACTTCATACGTTCGTTACTGAGAGATGGATCGATTACTTTGGAGAAGATTCATACAAGTGAGAATCCTACAGATATGTTGACCAAGGCGGTCATACAGGAGAAGATGAAACTCTATTTAGTTTTGATTGGTCTTCAGGCTTGAAGATGGGGAGGTGATGCACTTCGAATATAGAAGATGAAGGGATCTTAGCTGATGTGTCTCCAAGTGGGAGATTGTTGAGGTGTGAAGCCAGCACACCAGACTTACTAACCAAGGGGGTCGTCGGATGCCCGACGGATTAGTGACCAGGCGACCGAAAATCACTCAGAGAGACTAAAAGTCTTTGTACTATTTTTATACAGTTGGGCACCCGATGGTATGCTGACCGGGCACTCGACCATGTCTGGTGAGTCATCGAAAAATTGGTTGTTTCTCATGAAAACTCACTGGACAGATTTGATATCTGCCAAGGTACCCGATCATGTCTGGGCAAGCACCCGATCAGGCGCAAACTGTTTTGCGCGGTTTCTTATTTTGGGTTCTATTTCTAACTTATGTTATATAAAGGGTTGTAATTTGGCATTAGGGTATGGGATTAGAGTTACTATATGTCTAAGGTGAGAAAAGGGGAAGAGGTTAGCGAAAACGGCTATCTCTATGCATGGGAGCATAGGAGAAAGTGAGTATATTCATTATAACTTCGTTTTCTTCATAGTAGAACATTGCATCCGTGATTTTTTACTCTTGTTGGGGTTTTTCCACGTAAATCTTATCTTTTGGTTTGTTGGTTTGTTTAAATTCTGCTTCTAGATATTGTTTCTTCTTGTTTATCGTTTGTGGGTGACATCGGAGATTGGATCTTGGTTCACGGACATTGTTGGCTTGCTGCACAACATCAACAACCTCGAGTATTTCATCTGAAGTACCATCGAGAAAAATGAAGAGTCTGAGAGACATCTACGAGTGTTGCAATTTTTTAGTTGTAGAACAAAAAAGATTTGAAGTTATAGCTCAAGAAGATAATTGGGTGAAAGATGAGTTCGAGTCCTTGCCTCATTGGTAGACTCTTGGGAGTTTCAACAAAAGGTCTTAGGTTCGAAACACATAGGTGGTGAAATACCCAGCTAGGAAGTGACTGTGTGTGGGGTGATGCGTGTGAAAAAAAAAAGAAAAAAAATAATTGGGTGAAAGCTATGGAAGAGAAAATTTGCATGATTGAGAAGTACTCGAGAGTTAGTTGATCGTCCAAGCGGCAAAGATGTTGTTGGAGTAAAATGGGTTTACAAGTCCAAAGTTAATCTAGGTGGCTTAATTCAAAAATATAAGGTAAGACTCATTGCAAAAGGTTTTACACAACAACCAGGCATCGATTACAATGAAACCTTTGCACCAGTTACTCGATTGGAGACTATATGAACCCTCATTACACTTGCAGCTCAAAGGAAGTGGTCCATTTTTCAGCTTGATGTCAAATCAACCTTCTTGAATGGTTTCCTTAATAAAGAAATTTATGTTACTCAACCATAAGGATTTATGGTAGAGGGTAAAGAAGACAAAGTCTATCGGTTGAAGAAAATGTTGTATGGACTAAAGCAAGTGTCGTATGCTTGGTATAGCCAAATCAATGGTTATTTTGCCAAAAATCAGTTTCATCAAAGCAAGTGTAAGCCTACCTTATATGTCAAGACTGAAGGTACATCTATTCTCATCGTATCATTGCATGTTGACGATTTGATACTCATGGAAAATGATCATAGTATGCTCCATCAGTTCAAAATCGATATGATGAAGACATATGAGATAAATGGTCTTGTCATGATGAATTATTTTTTTGGAAATAAAAGTTTTTCAAAACGAAAATGGCATCTTTATTTCTAAAAAAAGGTATGCTGAATTTATTCTTACAAAATTTAGCATAGAATGATGCAACCCAGTTACTACTCCTCTCGTAATAACTGAGTAGTTGATGAAAGATGATGGTTAAAAAAATGGACGAATCATTTACAAAAGTATCATTAGAAGCCTCTTGTATCTCACTACTACAAGGCTTGATATTATGTTTGCTACGAGTTTACTATTAATATTCATGAATTGTCTAAATCAAACTCATTTAGGAGTTACAAAAAGGGTGTTGTGATACATCTAAGGAACACTGTATTTTGGAATAATGTATACTTGTATTTCAAACTCAAAACTGGTAAGATATACAGATAGTGATTGGGCAAGATCCATAGATGATATGAAAAGCACATCGGCGTACACTCTCTCTTGGATCCGGGATATTTTTTTTGGCGTCAAAGAAATAAAGTATTGTTGCTCAATCTACAGCAGAAGTAGATTATGTTATGACATTTCTTGAGGTTTTTCAAGAAATATTGCTATTACAACATGGGTGAAAAGTAAAACGAATGAATTATTATATATTACGACAACATGTCAATCATTTCAATTACAAAAAATCCAGTATATCATAACAAGATGAAGCATATTGCAATCAAGCATCACTTCATCCGCGAAGTTATTGACAGTGGTGAGATCAAGTTGAAGTATTGCAAGATGAAAGAACAGTATTGCTGACATGTTCACCAAGGCATTCCCAAAATAAAGGTTTTATCATCTTCGAGAAATGTTGGGAGTAATTCAAAAAGTGCATTAAGGGAGAGTGTTGAATTAATGTACTTTAGGTAGATACATGTATGTGTTCTAATACATGTACATGTACTTTAAGTAGATGCATATATGTGTTCCAATATATGTACAATTACTGTATCAGATACATGTATTTGTTCCAATACATGCATATATTCATACTTAGAATTTTGTGAAAAGGTGCATGTCTCTTTACTGAAAAGGCACATGTCTCTTAGTTTTTTAATGCACCTGTAAAGTAGCTTTTATTTGTTGAATGTATCTAAAAGTCTATAAATATGTGTATGCATTTCATTTTCAACTATGAAGAAGTAATACAACAAAAATCAGCATTCTCCTATTCCCTTCTAAGTTATTATTTCTAATTAAAAGGCTACAGTAGCCTACAAATTGATATAAACTATCCAGATCTCAAAACTAATCCTCCATCTGATGGTTGTCGACCCTCCAACACTTTCCATCATTGAGAGCTAATTAGAAAACATTGTTTCCCCACTTTCTTATTTGTGTTGTGAATCCTTAAGCGTGCAACAGCCGCAAGCTCCGACGCAAGAACCCACTAATTAAACTAATCCTAACCTTAAAAAAGGTGGACCCTTAAGGTTACTAGAGCATCCAAACTATCCACAATAGCCGCCTTGACGTGTTACAACGTGTGCGTTGATCTACCATTGAAGGCGATCATCTTCTCTATTGGAACTATCCATCATTGGCCATCTATGTCCCTACCGTTAGTGCATTTTTTCCAAAACCATATCTAGACTGCTAAAACCCATATGAAACACTTCGTTTAAACCTTAGATTAGGGGACATATAGGTAGTGTGTGCGAGAAAAGAACCCATGTGGAATTACCTTGTAAACTTGGACTCTAGAATCAGCCGTTGAGTCGGTTGACTTGGCTTTTAAAACCCCTTATGTGTGTTATCTCCAAAAAGGCAAGTGCATTTGGAGAGCTAGAGAGAGATTAGGTCAAGAATGAGAGTTTGGAAAACCGAAGGAGAAAACTCAAATCAAGAGAAGAAGGTGGACTCGACTTGACTCACCGCTAACTCGAGCTAGACTTAATGGAGTTCATGACAATTACCGGCGTGATTAGAAGGAGAAACCAAGAGAGAGGACAGAAAGAAGAAAACAAAGAATAAGAAGGAAAGAAAGAAGAAAATAGGAAGAGAAAAGAATTGGTTTGGTGATCGAGTCAACTTGTTGAGTCGACCCTTTGCATTGATGCTTTTGAACGAATCCCACAATTACACCAGACCTTGTACACACCAGTAAGTAGTTAATCCCTTCTTTTAGCTTCTTTTTGTATCAAAATCATAGTATTGATTGTAATTAAATCTTAGCAGCTCACTGAGTTGACTCAGCTAGTCGATAGGCCAATCTAGTTTAATCTGAACTCCGAGAATTGAAAACCTTAACATAAGAAAAGTGTTATCAATGTGTAAGTACTTGCGTAGGAGTTCCATCAGATTGTGCTGAAGCCATTAGCGAGTTATACATAGTTGCATTGAGACCAAACGAGTTATGTCAAATTGAAGTCTGGTTAAGATTTAAAATTAATCATGTAGAATTCATCAATACATCAAATTTATCTCACTTATATCAGGTAGGTGATCTTTACCCACTTGTAAATATAGAATGGATGTGGATAAATGTGTATTTCATTTTCATTTTGAACTTATGGAAATATTAAATTACTGACTACTAGGACTATTACAATGTAATTTCATATTGAATGTTGTATTTGAATGGAAATTAAAAAGCATGAGTGCTCTGCCCAAGGTCACTCCCAAAAGATCATCATGGGTGCTCTGCCCTTGGTTAATCTCTAAAAGATCAACATGGGTGCTTTGCTCAGGGTCATTCCCAAAAGATTATTACGGTTGCTCTACCCTAGGTTATTTATTAAAAGATCAGTATACATGGGTGCTCTACTCTGGGTCTTAACCTAAAGGATTAGCATAGGTCATCTGCCTTGGGTCGTCTCCTAAAAGATCAACACAGGTGCTCTGCCTTGAGTCAAAGCTTAAAAATCAATCACATGGGTGTTTTGCACTAGATTACTCCAAAAAGCTCTGGAAGAACCGCTATTGATTTAAGTCGCTATTTTCTGAGCTTATGAAAGTCGATTTACTTATGTGATTTATTAATTTATTTTTTATATGGATTCTCATTTAATATGCTAAGCTTGTATTTTGGGCACTAATGTGGAAATTCCAAATTGAGAATGAAGCGATCCCATTAACTCGTTATGGTCATTCTATCTTAAACATTTTCAAGTATCGAGCTGGAATATTACGAGGATGCAAGATGTTTTAATTGCATTAAATCTAGTTTTAGGTGTAGTTTGATTTGTTCTCTAAAGTTTAGACTTAGTTATATTTTTATTAAGATTGATGTAAAGATAGATGCAAATATTAAATATATTTCTTTAATTGCATTTGGTTATTTGAATTTAAATGTAGATGAAACGAGAATTTGTGATGATTGTTTTATGCATTGAATAAGGTTAGTTGTTAGAATGATAATTTGGGCAAGTTCGAATGGAAATGGTTGCATTAATAATGTTAATATACAAATTTTATATTTCACGGCTTGGGATTCGAGCTCCAAGTCGCCTTACTCGAGCACCCAAATTTTGGGGATCTAGATAAGAGATGAATGGAATATCTTTTCGACTACTCTGACAAATGATTTTGATCTGCATTAGAAGAGTCATAAGTAACCCAAAAGGGATAAGTCCAGTTGGCTACTATTATAAGACGTGTGTCACATATCTCACTCATGTGACAGAGTCGACTACTCGCCTTAGTAGCCTCACGGTCAATAATAGATAACAACTGAAATATGGTCATGGCTAGTGACAGATTCAGCTAATGTGCCATGGCATCTAAAAAAAAACCCTTATGGCTAAAACCACTTAAGGAGTTATAAAGCAATGTAAAGGCAACTCTAAGTTGGCCGATGTTCACAGCGCACAACACATGTTAGAGCAAAGAAAATGATAACAATCATCTACACATGGCATCTTACAAGAAATCCCGCCTGGATAATGGACTCAATACATGCGCACAACCAATGTCCGACTCATGACAAATGACTAACACGCGGTGTGGCGTTGCATAATAAGCCACACCCGTTTATGGGCCCAAACAGGTTACTTTCGTATAAGCAAACATGAGAAGTGGCTTCGAAGATCTCTCTCCAGCTACTACCTAAATTTTCTATAAATAGGAGGAAGATCAAAGACCTTCGAACCCTCACCAACACAACACAACTCTACAGAGCAACATTACTTATTCTAGTTTAGCTCTGAGGTTAGTTCTTAATGTAATTTACTCCGTCTTTGCTGCCACGTCAAACCAGCTTTAACTTAGGAGTAGTGTAATTCCCTTCATTTTTGCTCATGTCACTGCACCAAGGAAGGATTTGTTTTCCTTTTTCCTTTTAGTGTTATTCCCTTAATCTATGCCCAAGTCATTGGACCAAGAAAGACCTTAGCTTTAGGACCTTGTCATCTATGCCATGGTCATTGGATCTTCGAGGACTTTTTCTTTTATAAGTATTTATCTTTATAAATGTAACGTCTTTCCTTTTACTCTCGTACCATTTTGATTGGTCAATCTCTACTATCAGGGTAAGAAACATCTTTTCGGCTGAAAGGAAAAAATAATTCACTAGAAGGATGAACCCTTCACTTCACAAATCATCTTGTCTCTATTGCAAGTGGCTAAATAAATGGTTGAATTACAAGTTCTTAGTCATAAACATTTGTTCTCACTCTCTCTGTCCATATAATGCTTGGGATCGAAGGTGTACGGTTTGGTTTGAGCCACATTAGGCTCTAACACGCCAAGCATCACATATATATACCACACAATCGAATTTCAAGACAAACACCTTTGCCACACCCGATGGGACTTTTTGCAATACTTGGTCCAATTCAACTACACAATGAGAAGAAATTCCTATAGAGGTAAAGCTTCAACTTCCTAATCCTTCAGATCTTACTCCCCTAGAGGTTATCCCCCCTTGACTAATACTTTCAAGAGCGTTACAGGCACTTTGTTCAATGTACAGGCTAGATTACAATAGCTATCTAAGCAAGGAAGGATCAAACTAAACAAGTACATTTTCAAGCCAAGCGAGGATACAAGTCAAAATTCTCAACAGGCTTACAAGCCTTCCGTTTGAACGATTTCTCAAAAATCACCCTGGTAACATAGATCCATATCCTCAATCAAATCCTCTACAGAGTAAATTGATGCCTTCACAGTCGAGGATTAATTGGTTCGATTAATAACAATTTGGCTGAAACTTAGCCACCTCTCGTCAGCAACGGGAGAATGGACCACAATGGCCGACCTTACGGCCAATGACCAAGAGATGCCAAATTATGGAGCACTTGCAGGAAAATTTATTCCGAGGACCGAACAATCTAGGGGACAACTTCCTGTGCCTTTGGTTCCTCTGATGGTTAACCCGAACTCATAGAAAAATCGAGCACCTGCTTATTGCCTTAGATGGGCCATGAAGATTGAATCAACCTCATACAAGAGTTTGCTAGCCATCAACAAGGCCAGCATGTAAATCAACCGACATAGAAAACCTTATTCGGAGTGGATAGATTGACACCATGAACTACAGAGAGGTTATAGACCTCTTGAGTTTACCTTATTCTTGGGAGAATCCGGTTGGTCAACTGTTGAATATGCCAATCAGTTCACCATTCAGTGTAGTGAAGTTTCAAATCATGATAGAAAACCTTATTCGGAGTGCATAGATTGGCACTATGAACTGTAGGGGGGTTATAGACCGCCTGAGTTTACCTTACAGTGTGGGGAAGTTACCTACCGTGACTTCCTGAAACTTAGACTCTTCAGAAATTCTCACGAGTACTACCTTGATGTGGTACGTCAACTTAGCACCTAATTCTATTAACACATAATTGGAAATTAAAAAAAAAAAAATCTACGCATAATTTTTCAAGGAAAAGAACTATGGTCCTTGCCTTCAAGGAAAAAAAAAACCCATCTGAAGGACTAACCCTCCCTTTTATAAATCTTACTTAATTCCTTATCAATGGTTGAGGCCAGTCTCCAATGGTCTTGTCCTCATGGACCTTTAACAAAGGTCCTATTCAAGAAATTAATTTTGAAATTCTTTAACAAAGGTCTCAAATCTTTAGATATTAATTTTGAAATTGGACGTACCGGTTTCCATTTATTTAATAAGTGTATGTTTGCTTGCACCAAATATCATAAAATTTCATGATATTTTGCACAAAATTAGATTGACTAATCATGAAATTTCAAGATATTTGGTGCAACCAAACACACCCTAAATGAAATATCCACACGTGTGACACAACTTGCATCGCACTTAGAAAAGTTCATGACTGGAAGCTTTGTTTAAAGTTCAAACACTGCTAATGGCATTTGGTAAATTTTGAAATATTTCAAATCCTAGGTTACACCTGCCCCCTAACAAAGTCGTGGAAATCCATGCAAAAGGCTCTTTTTACACATTCTCCATCAATCTTACATACCCACTTTTGATTTTACGTATTCACCACTGATGTTAAACATTGGCCACTGATCTTATGTACTAACCGTAGATCATGCAATTCTATCGATCTTACATCTTCACCATTTATCTTTCATTTTAACTGTAACTTTCCACCTCAAATAGTAGTTCTAATAATACTTACATGCATCTACAAGGGGTGGCAATGGGCTGAGCCAGGTAGGCCCGGGCCAGCGGCATTTACAACAAGGCCCGAACACAACCTAAGCCCAGATGGGCCTAGCACAGCAATATCAAGCCGGAGCCTGAAATGATTGGTGGCCCCGCCTGCCCGAAATTTAATAAACTCTCTATTTCCACTTGAATGGTCCTAATCTATCAATCGATCATGTGGGCCCCACAAGCACAAAGAAATAGAAATTTTAGAGGAATGAAACTAAGGGTTGATGGATGTGTTGCCTAACGGAGGATTGGAGTGGCATATTTGTAGGATATAACACGTATATATAAAGTCTGGTCAGGTTGGACCAGTTTGGGCTAAAATGACTTGATCCCAAGCCTGACCGGAAAATCGATGGGGCTATGTATGTGAGGCCCAAACCTGTGCCATGGTCCAAGAGAGTAGGTCCAAGCCCAGCCCAAAGGCGGGTTCAGCTTGTGGGTCGGGGCGGTTACCCAGCCCATTCCCACCCTAACTTCCCATATTTATGTTATGTGCATGCTTATATACGTGTGCTAATCCATCACTGATCTTACACATGCACCATTGATTTTCGTATGCACCAACGTTGATTTACACATACACAATTTTACCATTTTATTACTGATCTTACATCCTAACCATTTATCTTTTATTCCAAGCATTAATCATCATCTAAAATATTATTGTTCACATCATATGCCATGCTTCTATACTATTAGTAGGGACACCTGCACTCTTAGTCACACTTCAATGTTAGCCACCCCCACGGTGGGATTCGATGCCAGGACCTCATTGTTGGAACGATGTTATCTTCACTGTCTACCACGGTCCCAAAGGTGGGGTGTAACTGAGTTACCTTTATACAAAAGAATCGACGGTTCAAGGGCCACTCTTAAATCCCAGATCATATGTGGACTATCAAAAACATTAATGTGACCGGATGGTCATGTCATGGATGGAGAAATTTTTTTGCTACACCCATGCGTAGCTACGCTAGCTACATCGGGTGAATCAATGACCCACCATGATGTATATGTTGTATCCACGCCGTCTATCTATTTGGTGAGATCATTTTAGGGCATGACACAAAAAATAGGCGGATCCAAAGCTCAAGTGGACCTAGCACAGAAAATAGTGGGGATTGAACGGCCAACCATAAAAAACTTCTTGGGGACCACTTGAAATTCAGATCTGCCTCATTTTTGGTATAAAGTCCTAAAATCATCTCCTTAAATGGATGGACGTTGTGGATACAGCACATACATCATGCTGAGGTCATTGCTACACCCAGTGTAGCTAGCGTAGCTAACTCGTGAGTGTAGCAAAATTTTTCTCTGAAGGATGGAGGTGACCCTCCAAAGATTTCCTTAGATTAGATTATTTCACACTTTTTCCTCCTTACCAACCCGTGGGACCAACACCTTTTTAGTCCAACGAGGGCCTTGGCCAGGGCTTAGGGACTAAGGCTGCGCCAGGATTGAGTGACCAGGCCCTAGCCCAGCCCAATGTCACCAAATGCATTCACATAATGCACATGCCACCTTATGCTAAGATGCAGTTCTCTGCGACAGTTCCTATGACCTAGAGCTCCATGAGGCTCACCACAGTGTCCGTGTGGAATTCATTCTTCCCCGTTAGTTCTATAGGAGACGAGGCTGAAAATGAGGTGGATCTAAGACTCAAGTACGCCACACCACAGTAAAGTAGTGCGAATCAAAACACTTGCCATTAAAACCTTCCCAGGGCTCACTGGGACGTCTAGCTATGTGCCATCCAAGATGAAGGAAAACACAAATATTAGCTTGATCCAAAACTTCTATGGGCCCTAAGAAGGTTTCAATGGTAGGCATTCAATCCTTAACCTTTTCTTGTAGTGTGGCTCAGTTGAGTCATGGGTCTGCCTCAATATTTTTGCCTTTCACCTAACATGAGTCGGAGAAATTGATGAATGGAGTGGATTTCACATGAACATCATGGTGAGCCCTACAAAGCTTTGAGCTGAGAGGAGCTCTTCCTCTATGCCACACGCACAATAATGAATGTGCTGTATATGATAAATATGTACTTCACATTGCATGTGAATGAATGCATTTGAGCCATCATGCATGAATCTTTTTTTTTCTTGGTATGAATCTAGGTGGCATGTGGACCGTTCAATACATGCATACAACATTTGGATTGGGGAAGATAGACATCATGACATTGAATTTCCTTTCCTCATTCCATGTGCTACCACACACTCTTCAAGCACTATTTGTGTGACATTGATTAAGCCCCATGATTTCAACGTTGTACTTAATATTTATCATACCCTGGCCACATAGAAAAATAAAATAAGATAAAAGGATAAAAAGGCCTCTGACTGCTAAAAAAAAAATTGGTAAAAATCAATCAATGAAACAAGAACTTCAAAAGCTCATAGAATCATAAGATGGGAATTAATATGGTTTGGACTAAAAAAATGGAGTGAAATTAACAATGACCATGATCAATGCATATATGTGTAAATATATTGTATATAAAAAGATTAAATAAAAAACTTCAATTAAAATAACTAAAAATTTTGTATGTATGAGCAATAATATATATATATATAGGTACTCAAATGGTGTTCTTTGCCTCTCTTAAAACCTTCCTTTTTAAGCAATGTTGCTGTAAATCGACCTGTTTCTATGAAAAAAATTTCACCTTCTACTCATTTATGTCAATGGTGACAACCACTAATCTCTATTTTCTAATAATGCTCGAAAGTTTTTCTTTTTATTAACAGCATTTTTGAAAGAAAAAAAATGTGTTTAATTGGTTGGACGAAAAAATTAGTTTTGCCTTTATACATTCATTTTTCAAGGAATTTTATCATAAAAAAAAATATTACCATTATTATTGAATTTCCATTCTGATACCATTCTCTAAAAGGTATTCAAAAAGCTACCTCATTAATTGATATATTTATCACTCAACTACCGTCCATTATGGCTGCATACAAGAGAATGAGTTGGTGGCTCACATGGGTCCCACCATGTTTATGTAAAAACCTTTCTAACCACCAAGTGTGTCACGTCATGTTGGGCAATAGGCTAAAAAAGTAGCTCCATCTATTATTCAGATGGACCATATGATTGAAACAGCATGTGAGGCAACAGTCGCTCTCTAAAGGTAATCACAAATGGATCAAACTTTTAGACAATAAGCCTTAATTTTTGTGTGGGATTTAATGATGGGCCTTATAAAAATCAAGAGTGGACATCACTTTTCCAATCGTTTCCTTTGGGGCTGCCCACCCAAATTACATGTCAGCCTTTTTTTTGTTTTTTTTCTCAAGGCATAGCATGAGACTAAATATATAACGATCAGATTGGACCTTATCTAAATATCACGGTGGGCCCTGTCAAAATCAAAAGCAGCATTCCATGTAATTCTCACTTTATATATATATATATATATATATATATATATATATATATATATATATATATATATATATATATATATATATAACGATCAGATTGGACCTTATATAAATATCACGGTGGGCCCTGTCAAAATCAAAAGCAGCATTCCATGTAATTGTCACTATATATATATATATATATATATATATATATATATATATATATATATACACACACACACTCTCTAAAGTTTGAGAGGTATGCCGAGCTTTATTTTTCTTTTTCTTTATTTTTTTTTTTATGGGGCTCAAAGTAATTTGCATGCAAAATCCATTCCAGCCATTAGAAGCTTAATCCCAATTTAGGCTCAGATTCAAAATGTCAAGCTAACTTGTGATTTAGGTGGCCCACATAAACAAAAAAAAATAGATATGGACCCATACCCTTCAGCTTTACAAGTCCATCACTACGATTGTATAAAATTCACTCCAACTATGCTATACCAAAATTTAGTCGAAAGGCCTAAACATTAGGCCCATTTGTGATTCAAGTGAACCATAGCAAGGTAAATAGTTTGGACAATGCCCTATACATTGTTTCAATCATGTGGTCATCTTGAAATCACAAATCAAGGGTGATTTGGGGATCCTTGTCTTAATATGAGGTGACGGTGGTAAAGTGAATTTTATATAAACATCATGGTAGGCCCACCCAAGTGACCATTAAAGAAATGTAATTCGAAGATGCTAAAATGATAACTACATCGATTAATGTGGTAGCCATTTGAAAATCTGTAAATCTGTATCGGAATGTAAATTCTATATTAATGAGGATTTTTTTTTTTCTTTTGGTAAAAGTTTCCTTTTCAACTTTAAGCATCTTTTAATTATACAAATTTTTTTTTTAAATAAGGAGTTTAAAATAGTGTTTTGCTAACTATGGCTGTGACTAACACTCATGAAACATCTGGAGCGTAAATCAAAGACTGGCCATCCTAAGCCAGGCAGCCCCGTGCCAATGAAAAACAACAATTCAAAAGGTTTTCATAAATTATGTTAAGTTGAAAATGGCCTTCATGAATCTAAGCCCACTGCACGTGAAAACGTGGTTGAATTGTTTTTTGGTAATGTGTGAACGGTGACTCGGAGAGAGCGGATTTCCAAGAAGTGGCCCACCTACATCATCAATCGGTATTCCATTCTCTTGGTTGAGAAATAAGTGCACATGTCGACAACTCGCAAAGACTAAGGCTCAAAGAGACGTACCATTTGTCATGATGCGTAGGTTGGTCGGTCTACGACCAGCGTAACTTTCACAATCTATCTTACAATCTCCGTATGACATGTGGCTTGTGGATTCTTTGGTTATGATAAGTGTGCACTAAACTTTGAGATCTCACACCCCCTAACTAAGTCAATTATGTGATATGAAAATGCTTAAAACACGATCAAATCATCAACCATACGAACACGAGATTTTTAAGTGGAAAACTCTCAACCGAGGTAAAAATCATGGGACCTCGTCCAAATCAATAATCTGCTATATAAAGGAACGTTTACACAACAATCGCAAGCACAAGTCGCTTGGATCCAATCTACTTCACCCACACACAGGTGGATAACAATTAAAAGGAAACTAGAAATTAAGAGATCTCACCAGATCCAAAGACGTAGAAGAACCTAAAATGTCGTCTATGGTATGGATGAATCGTTATGGACAAAATTCTCTTCTCTACAAGCTTCTTCTTTTTCTCTTTCTCTCATATTGGACATATAAAACACCTATTCCAATACCTTAATCTCGATTTAGAAGCTAATATATAGCCCCATGTAAGAGATAGAGTCATATTAGGAAACTTTGCATAGCAGTCTATGTGCATTGTCGACCAGTCGGCTAAGGTGGTCGACCAATCAAGAATGACAAAAAACAGTCCAAAGAGAAACATAAGAAAAACACTAATGTTCAAGAGGTCAAAGATGTCCCAAGATCGATCGATCGACCGGTCTAAACAAACCATAAGAGTCCAGCGTGTAAAGCTCCTCTGAGGCAAATATTCAACCGATCGGACGACCAGTCAACAGACCTTATTTCTACACAATCTCCCCTCAGCTCCTAATGAGGAAAACCCCATCAGTAAGTGGGGCCCCCAAATTTGGTAATGTAGACCATTGGTTTGTTGTCCGGCTAGGGCTGTAGTCTGGCTCGAAAATTTCCACTACCATGACTGCCAGTGTCACACCGTCTTTTCTCCACTGATATGGACCCTCACGTGTTTCTCTTCGTAACCTTTTGTCCTTAGCACGCGCGGAGACTTGACTAACTTGTTTGGCCCTAGGTTTTAGTCACTGTTTTAGTCACTAAGGACTGAATGGGCCTAACTTGTGAGGTGACTTGTGGCATCCATCCAAATCAGATCTGGTTAAATCTGAGTCGACTCATGGCGGCTAGTGTCACCACCTTTCCTAAACTGATGTGGACCCTCTTGTATTTCTCTTCTTAACCTTCTGTCCTTAGTGCAGTGACTTAAATGATTTATTTGGCCCTTCGTATAAGTCATGGTTTGATCGAGTCAAGACTAAAGTGGGCCTAACCAAGGGTGGAGTCTGACCCGGAAATTTCTGCCATGGCAAGATCATACGGCCAGTGTCCCTACCTTTTTCAGCTGATGTGGACCCTGTTGTGTTTCTCTTCTTAACCTTCTGTCCTTGGCGCAGTGACTTGACTGACTTGTTTCTCGCTGGGTCAAGTCTGGCGGCTCAAGTTAAGACTGGATTAACCTAACTCAAGGGGGTGACTCGTGGTATCCATCTAGATAGGGTCTGATTGAGTCCGAGTCAACTCGGACGAGTTGCATAAGACTCGTCCGAGTCCAAAAACCACTCCGGAGGCCATAAATAGTAAGAATAAGATTGTCCAAGGGAGGATGATTTGAATGCATGGACCGTCCAATGGTTTTGATTATGGAACTATGGGCTCCACTAATCAAATAGTTACCCTTATACCACATCCGTTGGATAAACAGACGGCTTGGATTGGAAAACATGTGACCGACTTGCTTGGAAATTACGCATGTGAGAATGGGAGACGTGTCAGGATGAAAGCGGCTCATCAGGTAGGCTCCCCTCGGTGGAAGTGTGGGCCGTAGTTCAGTGATCCACACCGTTGATCTGATTTATCTTTCCATGGATGGGGATCACTCAAAAGTCTTCTAGGTAGGAAGATCCTAGCTGTCCATCCAATCTGTTGACATTTTAGGGATTGCTGATGTTTATTTTTCTTTAACTGGACTCAATCTTACAATAGAGGAGATATTTGGGGCATGCGAGTTGAGGGGCATCATATCAACGGTCTGGATCATAGAACCCTGGTCCCCTGATGTAGGACGGCATACACATCCTAACATCTCAAGCCCCACGATTCATTACAATCCTTGGCCTGATAAACTGGGGCCCATGGTTCAGTGGGGGAACATCATAAAGTCTAAAGAATCTTCTGGATAGGAGAATCCTAACCTTCCAATTGTGGGTATGGTCCATCCGCCGTCCACAACGGTGGACCATCTGAATCACTTGATGGTGGGTCATACTTTTACAAACTACATTGGGAATTGCTCTCAGGTCGCAGATCATGTGCTTTTGTCCTCCTTAAATTTTTTATTAGAACTTGGAAGAGGCCCACTTGGGCGTGGACCTAGAATTGTAGCTGAAAGGTGTCCAAGGCATGTTAACTAACGGACCACATGAATTGGTGGCTCCCACTCGCCCATGTTTGAAAAACAAGAAAACTTGACTCAAAACTCAGTTGAGTCGACTCAAAAACTCAAGCTGTTCTTGAGTTAGTCATGCAACTCACCCACCCTATTAGCACCCACACAGTTAGTCACACGGTGCACCCACCCACTAGTGGAGTTAGTGTGTCTCTTTAGCATTTCAAACCTGAGACATGCTGTTGAAACTCTAAGGCGTCTTTCAGCTGATCTAGCAGGTGAGACACAACCTCACCTTGGTAGAGCCGCTAGTGAAGCCCCACAAGCTTTAAATGACACATTAAACCAATGGCCGATTTGAACATCCATTCATTCCTACAACTAGAACAAATCTTAGTGCAAAACTCATATAGAAAAATGGACGGTAAAGATCGAGTAGAGAAACAAAATAGTCCTAGTCATCAACTTCGATGGATCTTACTTTGTATTGCTTTTGATTCCAAAGTGGCACTCTAGTTTGATTATTTTAGCCCAGTTGTTATGAATTGGCCCCATTCAAACGAACCCTAAAGGTGGCCCATTGGATCATTGGACTCTGACAATAAGCCATGCCGTACCCCGCATCATTGGTCCGGGCCTATCTCCAGTCTAACCACTGGGCCCAGGTCTGCCCTCAAACCATGATTTAGGGCGCCAAGACCCGGCCCTGCAGGGATCTTCCTGCCCTGACATTGCCACCCTTACAAAAGAGGGCCAATAGATGGTATGTAGTTCAGAAAGAACCTCAAGCATAGCAGAGAGATTTCTCCACAATACATGTAAAAGGGAGATGCATCAATCGGGTCCATCCATCTGGCAGGCCCTTTCATGGATGGTTCATGTTTAAGAAAACACCATCCATAAGAAAATCCAATCCATCACTTTTCTTCAGTTTCCTCCCAACTAAATAGATGATCGTGAATCATTTTCAATTTCTACGTACCATCACTTTGGAGGGATAGATCAGATGTCTAGGATCATCCAATCCATGTGTATCTTGAACCCTTTGGTCCAAGTAGAAAAATTGGCAGTTGGAGCTACTTGGATGGTTAGTAGAAGACATGGGCCCATTGGAAACACAATAGCGCCAATGGGCCTTGCGATTCCAAGTCCCCATGTTATATAATACAAAAATATTGGATGGTTTAAAGATACTTGTGTCGCCATTACATGTGTAGTTTAAAGACACCTGTTGGATCAAAATTATTTTAATGAACTATATTATCACGTAAAAAATTCTTAGATTGGACCAATTTGAAGAATTCCTATGATATAATACAATAAGAATGAATGGGTTAAAGATACTTGTGTCCCCCATTACATGTATAGTTTAAAGACACTAGTTCAATTTGGTTCATGTTTTAATGATCTGAGTCATTTATACGATTGCGTCAAAATGATTTTTATGATCTAGTAAGGCCGCAACTTGAACTGACCGAACACTAGTTTGGGTCAGGTTGGGTTCGGTTGTCAAGGTCCTCTGCCTGGTGAGGTTTGGAAAATTCCAACCTAATTTGAAATTGGGTTGGGTTCAGTTTGAGCAAATTCAGCGCAGGTTAGGTCAGGTTGGGAATAATTACATGCATTTGGGTCAGGTCGATCGGTTGGGTTAGGGTTGACTATAGCAAAATTCAGGTTTGGTTCTGGTTGGGCACTTTGAGTTTGATCAGGCCTGGTCGATCGGGTTAGGGTTCGGAACTCTTGGGGTCGGGTCGGGCTCAGGTGGACCCTCAACCCAACCACCACCCAAGTTGAACCTTAGTTGGCACGTGTGTGGCTGCATGTTGAAGTGCATGTGGGCTTAGCATAGGACACCCAAGGAATGGATGGATGATATTTTTTATATCAAGGGATATAAGGTTGTCTTTTTTTGTTTGGAACATTTGGACAGGACATTGGGGGGTGTGATTCCTGAGAGGTGCAGAAGGAACTGGATTTTGGAGAAGATGGCCCAGTCCTTGTCCGTTTATGGACCTAATAATCCAACTTGGAATGGTACCTTATCCCCAATCTCTAGTGTTTGAGTAGTGCACTAAAATTTTGTTACTTTCTCTCAGTTGTGGCCGTTTTCTTGTCTGACTGTCCAAACCACCCAAGCTTTCACCACCTCCAGATCTGTGGTTGCTGGCATTAGCCATACCTACAAACACTCTTAATCACTAGACCAATAGCAGATTACTCATTAATTCTTTTTAAGGATTTTTATTGTAAAATTCCTCAACTTTTCTTATTTTACCAAACAATGTCCTGACTTCTCAAAATTACCCAAATGTCAAAATTCCAAAAAATGTACTCATGGTGTCAAGTAACGTGTGGCCCACCTGGTTGAGTATGAATGTATGATGTCCTACCTGTCCAACAGGTGTGCCCCACCATGGCGATCAAAAGGACGAAAATGAAGCTAATCCAACCATCAGTTGGCCACATGTGAATTTGGAGGTTCTGGGCCATATGGTGCGGTCTGCCTGATCATTGGATTGGCCTGATTTTTCTTATTCATTGGATCATACGGTGGGATGCACCTGTTGGAGGGGCTGAATGTCATGCACACGTTTCACCTCCAGTAGATCACATATTAGAACTTTCAAAATGTCAAGCCTTTGCTTGGTAAAATTGGATTTGTAGAGGAGTTTTCCAGTAAAAATCCCAATTGTTTTAAATTTTAATAATATTGAATCAGGGCCTACATGGACTAAATCACCAGTGGTTGTATGATATCCAACCTGTACAACAGTTGCCCCCCACCATGGTGATCAAAATAACAAAATCACGCTAATCATATCATTAGGTTGACCACATGTGAATTTGGAGGTCTTCCATGGCATGGTATACATTGTTTTATATGTTGTGACCCGCCTGATGATTGGATTGGCCTGATTTTTTGTTCATCAAATCATTATAGTGGAATGCAACTGTTTGATGGGTTGGATGTCATATACACGCAATGGAGGTCCTACACAACTCAATTCTACTAATTTCTATATAAAATAAAATAAAAATGATGAGGGACATTTTGATCATTTCACCCCAAGGTCACATTTTAGGACGTTGAAAAGTCAAGGCATCAATTGGTTAAATCGGATTCTCAAGGAGTTTTTCAATAAGTGTTTGGTTTTTTCAACTACATACGTAAATGAAGAGTAAATTGCTAATAATAATAAATTTTGAAGGACGATCGTTTAAGAGAAAAATACACATGTAATTACACCGTACGAAAATATTGTCATGAAATCCAACTTGGATGGGGTACTGTTAAAATCCGTGGGTCCCAAAGTAATGTATATGTATGATCCACATTGTCTATCTGTTTTACTATCTAATTTTAGGGCATGAGCCTAAAAAATGAGGCATATTGAAAGCTCAAGTGGGCCACACCACAGGAAACAAGGTGGTTAATGACGTCGACTGTTCAAAATTGAAACCATTTCAAGGCCCATGGGGATTTGTATTTATCATCCAACCCTTTCATAAGATCAGACTAACATGTATAAAGGATATATAAAAATATCAGCCTGATCCAAAACTTCCGCAGCCCTTAAGAAGTTCTCAATATTGGGTGTTCAATTCCCACCATTTCTTATGGTGCGGTTCAGTACTCGAGCATCAGATCTCCCTCATTTTTTAGATTATTGCCTAAAATGGACTCGTTGAACGGATAGATGGCGTGGATAAGATACGTACATCACAGTAGGCCCTACAACTTTAACACATGAAAGTTGTACTAATGTAATTTAGGAAGTGGAAACCTTTCCAGAAAAACTCCCTTTCATTGTCAACCTTGGGCTGCTGCCGTAAATACATAGGTAAACAATTATTACGGATGAAGAAAAAGTAGGTTTCCAATTATAATCAGAAATGATTGTGTATGTGGATTTGAAAATAATTTCCATTTTGATCATTTCTTTTTTTAATTGGATCTAATCCATTTTGGAACAAACTAATTATTACTCATTTGTCCTGAACTACCCTATAAATATACAAACAAAGACCCTTTTATCAAGCAGATTTTCAGGCCTAGATGGACCAGACCACAAGAGGTTAGACCAAACTGGTTGCAGAAACCAGTCCAGGTGGGGTTTGGGTTTGCCAGAAGTTTCCAATCTAGCTCACTACTTAATAAAAGTTACAATGGACACAGATCAGACTGCTTGGATCACTGATTAGTATGTCATTTGGACCATAACTGATCAAAGATGTGATGGAACGATCAAAGGGTTTGGGCCATTTGGGCTGGGAACCAACTTGATAGTTACATTCACCAGCTTATAGACCATGTTGAACTGTACGTGGATTCTTCCTAAATACTTAAAGAAAATTAAGTGTCAGTGATAATTATCCAAACTGACGTGTATTGGTTATTCGCTAATGGACCGATGGCAGCGTCATCCACAAACGTTGAAAGCGATAGAATGCTGTGGTTCAACCAACTCGGACTGTCGCAATTATTGATGTCGTAGGTGATGGTGTCGTAATCATAAAATAATTGAAGGATATTACCATTTGATGATTTTATCCTGATACTTCCAAGAAACTATACCTACGATGACAATACGATGAGAACGAAATCGACTGTGGCCCGCCCCCATGATATTGCCACATATGCGAAAAATTAAATCACGTGGCAATAAACCAAGATCGATTCCATGTCCATTAGGCGAAATTCTCGTATCAGAACTCAATTTATAGATGTTCACAAGGAAGATAATAGACATACAACGGTTGTAAAGAAAATTGATCATCTTTAGAAATATTATCTAATTGTGTTTGTTGATAATATTCAGTCCAATTCAATCGATTAGATTGTAGATTTTATTATCAAATGGTGTTGGGTGTCACCAAAAATGCATTTTAACGCATATTTCTACCCAAAAATTCTGGCCCAGTGAGGGCGATGCCAACGGCTAGGCAAACCTAAGATTATTGCCCACCCCAACGTCATTCAAACTGAAATTTCATTCGGGTGTCTTTTTAGTGATGCTAAGTGGCACATATAAGCACACGTGTTAGAGGCAATCAATCAAAGTTCGGTGGCAACAATCCACACTGGCACACACACAAAAATGATCTGATGGGAGTCGGTTCTCAAGATTACTTCATGAAAACTTTTTAACACATGATATGGACATGATTCGGATGGTCCATTGGATGAGTCACCTCATGAAACCCCATGGCTAACTTTTTGACCTAATTAGAAAATTTTGATAGTCCATAGCACAGTGAAGACCTCCAGACTCTTGATTTGCCTTGCTTTGTTATGGCCCACTCAAATTTGGTATCACGCTAAAACATTAGCCTTAAGGATTCGTGAAGTGACTCATCTAATACACCGCCCGAATTTGGTGCCCACATCATGTGTCAAACCTCCTTACAAAAACTTTGTGAGAATCAATTTGCCAGTGAGCATTATATATATATATATATATATATAGAGAGAGAGAGAGAGAGAGAGAGAGAGAGGGGGGTACTATGAGGTCAACCTCATGGGAACTTCCCATCAAGTTGAGCTGTATGAGCCCCACCGTGATGTAGATAGGACATCAACACTGTGCACTTGATGAGTTCCCTTTAGGTCATGGGATATCCAAAAAATCAGTCGTATACAGAACTCACCATAGCATCTAAAACCATGTGAAGACATGCCTAAAGCATCTAAAAGCACTTGGTGGGGGCCACCTGAGTTTTGGATGAGCTGAAACTTAGTCTAACCCCTCATCCAAGTGGGACACACACAATGGATGGCCTGGATTTGTGAACCACATGTCGGTGGGCCCAATAAACCATCACAAAGGTTTTCATGGGCGGGTAATCCCTCTCAAAGGTCTTCTATATGTGTGTGTGCGCGTGTGCGCGCACACACCATTAACTTGTGCTCAAAGAACATTTGAAATGCACTCTAATTAGGTGACCGTTAGATTGAGGCTCACTCAATGGTCATTGATTGTGGACAGTTCAACATCTTACCTACTCAGGTACGTAGAAAAGACGAAAGGGACAGCCACTTTAGAGAGAGAGAGAGAGAGAGAGAGAGTTCATCAACCAAACTCTCCAATAATTCAACGAGTAGGTGAGGGGAGTTTAAGCAAAAAGCCACCTTTTTCAAAGTGACCTAAAGAAACCCTTGTTTACCCACTCAAAACACATTTTCACGTATAATAATCAACCTCCCCTAACTACATAACCTGCCTTTCCAAAAGGCCATTTTATTTATTGGTCAATTTACCAAACTAAACCTATCCCACGTTCGTCCATGCAGGGTGCACCTACCATTCATCATCCACCGTCCAAAAACAGACGGCGGGAATCTAGACATGTATTTCAAAATGGGGTTCTGACATTTGTATTTCAATGTCCCATTTTATTTCTGGTTTTGGTAATCCATACCATGAGTCTGCAGTGTCCCAAATTCAATGGGCAATGCCCGTAATTCTATCAGATTAGAATATCTCAGCCGCCATTTTTGACGCATTTTTTCCCGTTGAATGTGGACTGTTCCTTTATTTGGACCATAGTGACTAACCAATGGTCTGGATTACCGAGTCATGGGCCCACTCGTCACAAAAAGAGACGTATACTGTGCAAAAACGCAGCTCGAGTATCATTTCGTTACTCTGGAATACGTCAGGCTTATGCACAATACACCGCGCGTTTCCACTGAAGTTCGTGGCCAATAAAATACAAGCGAGCAAGATGGACCACATAAATGCCTGGTACTCTCCTACCTGCATTAGGGCTGAAAGTTGGGCGGGTCCAATCCGACGGACCCATGATCGGACCCATGATCGACCGACATTGGGTTGGGCTTGGGCAGAAAGTATTGAACCCGATCTCGAGCTTAGGCTATAAAAACACCAATCCGATAAAGTTTAGGCTAGGCTCGAGTTGAACCCTATCTATATACAAGTTACTTTTAATTTTATTATAGCATAGTTAACTTATTAGTTTATATTACTTTAGTAAATAAACTTATAATGTTTGAATTTTGATATGCTTAAATTTGAAATGCTTAAATGTTAAAAAAATAGTTATCCTATATTTTAACTTATTTGTTTAGAAAAAGGTAAAGTTCTTTACCTAAATAACTACATATGTTATTAATAAAGTCATAGGAATAATAAATAAGACTTATATTGAAATATAATAGACTAATATAATAAAAAAAAATATTAGCATATATCAACCCTGACCAACTTGGACCAAGCCCGCTTAGGTTGCCAACCCTAACCAACCTGCCCGACTTTCAGCCCTAACGTGCATTGCCGAACACAGCTGAAACATGTCCACCGCCATCATTTCTCCTTGTGCAACTGGGAATGGCAAGAATGGGAAGAGACAGGGGGACCACCTGAATTGGTAATCCGGCTGTACCTAGTTGAAAACGTGGGTGGCCCACGCATTAGCCAAATTCTGTGGTACCCACAAGGCATTGAGTACGACTCGTGCGGCCCACCATTTGCCCGGGGTACCACATAAATCGGTGGTCACGTAGACTTCCAAACACTACTATAAATCAGCATTACCTTCCACATATTAAAAAAAAAAAAAAAAAAAAAAACATAATTCCCACCTATGAAGAAAGGGCCTCCACCGTCCACAGCCGGTGAGCAGAAAAACAGCTAGTATTTCTACAATGGGATTTTCTGGTTCGTCTCGGGATCCCACCCGCCAATCTTTGATGGCAGGAGATAGCGTGTCACCGGCTTCCGGTGCACTGCAAGCAAATCTTATCTCTTACAAAATAACAACTAGAGAATAGAACTATCGAAAATGAGGTCTCATCCCAACCAGTTGTACCATAGATTACCATCCATCCAACAAAAAACTTCCAAAATTCCATGCCCATACAAAATCCAACCCGTCCAATAGGTTTTCCACATCATTATAATCAATTATCACAAAAATTAGCCACAACCACTCATTTTCTAGACCACACTTGTATTTTTCTATTCGCCAATGGCTAGAGATTATTAATACGGTGTGGGCCACTTGATTGTGGATGGAACTGGGTTTTTCAATAGACGATCCTTAAGCCAGGAACGAACTACTGGAAGGGTTGGATGCTAACGCATGTGATAGGTTGGAAGCTCTCCGCTGAGTGTGCCGTAAATTACGGTCCAACTCGTTGAACCTAAGACCATCTCATTAAAAATATGAAGAAAAAAAAAATGATAGAAATCCAAATCCTATTTATTTAAAAATATTATTGTAATGGCAGAATATTACATACATTCGACGACAATACATTCATTTTCTTTGCGTTTTTTTTCCATTTTATTGAAAAAAAGAAAAAAGAAAAAAGAAATATACAGCCCTAGTCTCCCTGGATTTCGTGACCTACAAACACAAACTCAATAACCGAGGATAACACACATACCCTCGACCCAAGGATCATGGAATTCCTCTTCTCTAATTTCCATATATAGAAGGAAAAATAAAAAATAATACTAACGGCATTATAACGGAAAAGGGAGACAAACGGACCGTCGTGGACCCGATTAGAACAACCCGCCCTCAGACGTCGACTCCGCAGAAGCTGATGGTTGGGCCCGATTAGAACGGAACCCACCCTCAGACGTCGACGCTGCAGGGGGTGGGCTGCCGCAAGCGGATGGCGGAGCCCGGGCTGTAGCTCATGTAGGCGGGGCAATTGACGTAGATGTGGTAGTGGCCGGAGATCCAAGTGCCGACCTTCCATCTGACCCGTCCATCGACCTTGATGCTGATGGGGACATAGCCGGCGTTCTCATCGCCGCTGAGGGCGGAGGTGAGGTAGGTGGAAACTGGTACGGACACCCCGTAGAGGAAGGGGGACCAGACGGTGATGTCATTATGGCCTTGGTAATTGGGGAGGATTACAGTAGGGATCGTGATCTGCTGACTACGGTAAGAGGCGTAGACGTGGAGCTTGCTGTAGTAGATGCCGATCCGATCGTTGGGGTTGCGGGAGTAGAGAGTGACCTGGAGAGTCGTGGAGAGGAAGTTGGGTGCGGTCACGTTGAATTGGTAGATCGTCGCGTCTTGAAGGGAGAAGCGTGGTTTGGTAGGCCTTAGGACTAGCCAGATCACCAGGATGATGAAGAGAATCACGATTATGATGGTCAGAAAGAACGCGAAGAGCTGACGGTAGAGCTTCTTCCTCTTGTGCTTAGTGCAGTCCTTTGACATGATGGACGGCTGAGATGATGAATTGGTGGGTAAGAGGGGGAGAGAGAGAGTGGGAAGGGGTTATGCGAAGAGAAGAGGATGGAAATTGAAATAGAAATAGAAGGAAAGCCGAGTGCCGTCGGATCAGGTTCGTGCTCTTTCCAGTGGTGGGGGAAATAAATTATAGACGTAAAATGATAACTAAAAACCCGAGTATAGGCATTCATACTCGAGCGTGGAGTCTTGGTACAGGTGGCGTGTGTTGTAGACACCCCACCTTCGAGCGTGGAGTCTTGGTATAGGTGGCGTGTGTTGTAAACACCCCACCTTCGGCTACACTGTTGATAGAGATAGCTGGATGAATGGAGGACCATACCCCCAAATCTCATGTCCAAACTCAACCAAACTCACCCTTGTAAGCCCCAATCCATAGCCCAACTCGCCCCTAAACATCAGCCTAAAAAACCCCCTGTAAGAAAAACCAGTCAAAAAATCCTTAAAAAGTCAAATTCACTGAGTCAACCCACTGAGTCAAATCACCGAGTCAACCCGTCAAGTCAAATCACCGAATCAAATCGCTGAGTCAACCCACCGAGTCAACTCACTGAGTTCCAAACCCCAGCCTCGGAGCAGGTCCGTACTGCCCGCGGGATTCCGAGAACGTCCGTACGGGCGGCCCTCAGGGGGCCGCCTGAACCTCCGCTGAATCCGAAGAAAAGGTCGTACGGGCGGCCTCTTGAGGGCCGCCTAAACTTATTTACAGGCTCTGCCACTGCCCGCAGCTATAAATACCCCACTCCTCTTCTCATTCAAGCATCCCTCCGAAGCCATCCAGCCCGAGTGCAATCCGTCTCTCCACCCTTTAGCCCATTCCTCCACCAAGGAGAGCCCGAGTGAGAAGAGTCTAGCCCTGGTCCAAGTCTCCCAAGCCATCCAAGTCTTGACCCAGCCACTCGAAGCAAACCTTGCGACACCTCCGTCCATCTAGCTAATCTTTTTCCAGCATCATTTCATTCGCATCTAGCATAAGTGCAACATTTACTTTCCTTCCAACCCCCCTGCTTCACTACAAGCATTTTGATTATTCAAACACACTACATGCATCTCGCATAAAGCACTTGTCAGTTCGAGCATATGCTCTGGGCTTGCCTGTTAATGGAAACATGCCCATCAGAAACTCTTACTATTCAAACCTGCATTCATACATTAGTCACTACGAGCACTTTCACTATTCAAACACAGCATGCATCTCGCATAAAGCACCTGTCAGTTCAAGCGTATGCTCTGGGCTTACCTGTTAATGGAAACCTGCCCATCAGAAACTCTTACTGTTCAGACCTGCATTCATGCATCATGTCATCTATGAGAATTTACGAGGATTAAAACAGACTTTCAAGTATTAGTTCGATTCTGTGAAGTAGAGACCGTACTTCGGTACGGGCAGTGTGTGGGGTGCTTAACCTCTTCTCACCCTGTAACCGTGATCCCTTACCTCGAATCTCTGGCCGCAGATCAAAAGGAGTCATTTTAGAGAAAGGAATCTTCGGATCCCCTTTTCTAACGTTTCTACGGGGTCTAGCCGACTGTAGATTCGAAGTAACTGGCTAGTGGCGACTCTGGTCTTATATAAACTCATCTAAACACATCCAGCTTAACACGACAATCAAACAAAGCCCTTGAGAACGAGGCAAGCTGGTGGCACAAACGACGATTCGCATGCACGCACCTCTTCTTTTTTCGAAAGGAAAGTGGAGAACGACGTTCGAGAGCGCGGAACGGCGAGGGTCCACAGAATGGCGACTCCGCTGGGGATAAGCTAGTCCCACTAGTTGTGATCCAGCTTGAAAAACGGAATCCCTCCTATACTTGAAAGTCATTAGTCCTCATACAATCTCATCTGCATAGCATTCTACCCAAAACAAAAAAAATAGAAAATCCTAAAACCCAAAAAAAAGAGTAGAGCATACTTCCCCACCATTACTCCTCCAAACCAAATCACCCTGCCACGTCCAATACAAAACCAACATGGCTCTCTCCTTCCATTCCCTCGAAATACCTGAGGCTTCGTCTACACAGTTAAACCCGATAGAATCTATGCCAATTCCTGGCATCCAAGAGCTACAACAAAGCATGAAGGCGATGCAGGAAATGCTTCTTCGATTCACACAAGCCCAGGTTTCAACAGTCAACACCCAGGTTGTTTTAGAGCAACAACAACAACCACCATCTCTTCCAACCTCTAGTTCATCCCAACCACAACCGCCAGGGGTCGCTCAGGACTTTCGATACCCTCCTAACAGGAGCCTTCAATCAGAACAACCCTCAACTTCAGGGTATTTCTTCCAATATCCTCCTGCAAATGAGAGCCATTTTCAGTCACATCTCACAACCAGAACTCCGAGCCAATTCCAACATCCTCTCCCTTATGGGAGTTCCAACCAATTTCAATATTCTCCTGTGACTGGGATTTCTTTGCAGTCTCCCTTCTCAGCTCTAGTCCAACAAAGTCCCTATAATGGGAGTAATTATCAGGCCCAACCTCCTTCAAGCAGAAATTATAGGAGCATCAATGACACCAATTATTATAAAAGGGGGCCATCTCAGTCTTGTCAAGGGGCAAGATCTCCTTCATCTGGTCCCTCCGAAATAGAGCAACTCCGAGAACAGATGCGAGAGATGAAGAGAAAGTTGCAGAAGCAGCAAGGGGTGGATCTTCCATCCACTAAGTTCAGAGATCTTTGTCCATTTCCTGATGCAATGGTACCTCAAGGCTTTTAGGTACAAAAATTTAAAAGATATGATGGGACAGGGTGTCCTATAGACCACTTGAGATCATTTTGTGGTGAGCTAGATGCTGTGGCAAGCAACGACGGAGCGTTGATCCGTCTGTTTCAAAAGTCCCTGAAAGACAATGCCCTAGACTGGTACACATCATTGGACTGCCATCACATCAGGACTTGGGAGCAGCTCTCCCAGGCTTTCGTCAACAGGTTCGCATACAATCTTAACATGGCACCCAGGAGAGCGGACCTCGCAGCTCTCAGGCAAAGAAGTGATGAAACATTGTCAGCTTACATTGGACGGTGGCGGGCCATGGCCGCTAGAATGAAGACTCCCCTCGACGACGAGGAGCAAATCTCCATGATCGTCCACTCGGCAAATCCAAGTATCTCTGGATACCTTGTCTCACATCCATATGCGAACTTCAGCCAACTCATCTGCGCCGGGGAACAAGTCGAAGTTGGAATAAGGGCTAGGATGATCTCCCCTTGGTGGCCTCAGCAGGCCTCTCCAGTACAACCGATAGTGGAAGGTGAGCCTACTACGAGAGCGATAATGATAGTGTTCCCATCTCCCATCCAATGGAAGAGGATGAGCTTGTCGCCTCTACCGAAAGTGCACTATTCCTCCCTCAGCATGGACAACTGCAGCAACAGCAATAGTCAAGATGGAACTCACAGTTCCCTAATCAAGGTTGGCAAGGGGCACCCCTAACCAGTCCAGTTTCAGAACCCCTCATGCTGCAATGGGCATCTTCAATCGATCTAGTCTCCGCAATGCAAGGGGCACCTCTTGCCTATCCAGCTTTCATCAGCCAAGAAAAGCCTCCTCTCTAGTTTATCCGTGCCATCGACTCAAGTTCAGAGTTCGAACCTCTCATCCTGCAAGGGGCACCCTCCACTATTTCGATTACAGAGCCCATCATCATGCAAGGGCCACCTTCAGTCGATTCATTCTTCACACCCATTTCTAACCATGGGTACAATCAGCCCATCTCAGTCAACCAAGGGCACAATCTCCCTAACACAGCATCAGCAAACCAGGGGCACAACCTGCCCGTCTCAGCAATAGTCAGTCAGGGGCACAGCTTGCCCACTCCAGCTTACCAAGGGCAAAGCCTGCCCGTTTCTCCAGCAAACAACCAGGGGCACAACTTGCCCACCGCACCTGTCTATTCGGCTTCTACTTCAGCCATCGTCCTCTAAGAAGAAGACCCTTCCTTGGACAGCATGCCACATGCCCTACAGAATTGGGGCCCAGCTTCAATTATGTGGCTACTATCAAGGAGGTCGAAGGGGAGATTGATGTTCAGGTTCTGATCGATCCAAAAACATCAACCATCACTCTTCAGGTCTTGGACATCTCAGCTTCATTCCATCTCCTTTCCGATCGGACCTGGTTTCACAAAATCGGTGTCATCTCTTCAAATCTTCACCAAAGGGTCAAGCACATCTTCGGAGATAGGGTAATCACCATCATTACCGATCTCAGACAATTTCCCATGGTAGAAGCATCCAACCTCCGAGAGCCTACCATCCCAGCCATGGACGTACAACGCTTTAATGGGGAGGTCTCATACCATCACAATGCAAATTACTTCCCTCTCGCATGTCCCATCGGATCGAACTACGTCTTCCTTCCTGTCGAGCGTCAAACATTCTACTATCAGCTCAGATATCAAGACTCGACCCGAATCATGGGAGTTCAAGAGAATGTGGATAGAGAAAGACTGCGATATCAGCCTGCTCGGATTAGGCACAGAAGTATCAGAAGAAGACGGGGTCATCAAGAAGAAGGGAACCTCTGCATCGTCACACCAATCCAGTTTATCAATGCAGGGATTATCTATCCTGATGATGGGCTGGATTCCACCTTCGATGATCAAGCGATCAGATTGAGTCTAATAAAGTTGCTCAAAGAAGACTCAAGCAAGGGGCAGGAATTTCCCCCGATCGATTGGACTGCCGTTCTGGTCCCACCTCAGCTGGATGAACCTGAAGAGCTGTAATTCATCGGGGACAAACTAGGAGAAATCGCATCCGACACCGACTCGGAGCCCAATTCCAGATCTATCATGATGTTTGGGCGCAATAATGAGGTTTGGCCTACTGATCCTTTTGGCCCTGCCTCCTGAGGGGAAGGAGTGCAGGGCAATAACAGGTTTGTAGTCCCCATGACGGCACCATAAAAGCCGACAGTGCTTGGCTCCCCGAGCCGAGTCAGGCAACACCTGGTTCACATCGCCGTCTTGCTCGGATCCTTTACAAAAAAAAAATCAGAAGATTCAAAAATCCAAAACACCAAATATTTCAAAAAGTCCAAAAATTTCAAAAAAAATCAGATATTCACAAAATTCCAAAAAAACCAGAAAATCTTTTAAAGCAAATTTTTTTTTCAATAAAGTGTCAAGTCTGTCTGTCAAAGCACTTGAGTATGAAGTTGATTCATGTGATTTCGATCTAGAGTTGGACTTCAAACTCAGGGGTCAAGATAGAGCCAATGATGAGGAAAATGATGAGCTGACTCCCAAACTTAGAGGGTCTCCTCGAAAGTTCGAACCAAAAGCCGATGTCATCTTAAAAAAAGTTTCAAAATTATAAACCTAAGATCTCCTAAGACCCATAAGGAAGTGTGCATTGAGAATCCTCGTCCCTGAAAAATAAGTAGAGAATGATCAAATTTTTGAAGTCATGACTTCCCAATCTTGCGTCCTATGAAGACTTATCCAAACTCGATCAAAAACTCATCAAGCCTATCAAGAAGATGCTGCCAAGACTATGCTTCCATTCCATGCTGGAGTGTGCGACTTGACGAATGATCGAAGAAACATCATGGCTCGATGAAGACAGATTGTTGCCAACATGTCAAAAAGCACTTCAAGTGTAAGCAACATGCACATCGGATCCATGTGTGTGCTTTGAAACTCTACAACCAGATAACGCTTCAGCTATTCCCTGTACAAGGTATCTATATCAGCAGAAAGATCGACTCGGCATCATCTAGCGGTCATACGCATATACTTGTGGCGGTCGATTACAGCACAAAGTGGATGGAGGTAATATTCTGATCTCGCACGATAATTCTCATGAAGAATGACATCATCAATTGTTAAGGGTTCCCACATCTATCAACATTGGCAATGGGACGTCCTTTGAAATCTAAGGATAGAGGAGTTCCTCGAGAAGCTTAAAATTAGAAGATAGACCTACGAGTTCGAGTCAAAATCATGTCACCGTGAGTGCTGATGAAGAATGAAGTCGAAGAACGAAAAGTCATATCAGGTTTACAACAAGCACTGCTGCATCTATCAGACTCAAGGGGCAAGCCCCGAGAATCAGAGAAGTTCTTCTTGGAGGCACCGTTTGACTCACCAACCTGAGGGGTAAGGATCTTCCAGAGCCAATCAACGCCGACAACGTGAGAATCTTTCACAGGTAAGCCAATCCAAGCTTATCAAGAGTTACATTAGTAGAGCTGAAGTCAAGAGGTCAAGGTTTAGACCGTTGAGAATCCCTTCCCGTCCACCAATAAGTGTTCCAAATAAAGGGTTCAAAAGCTAAAAAAAAGAGAGAAAAAAAAAGAATGTTGCAAAAAAAAAGGGGGGGGTTAAAAAAGGGGGGGGGGGGGGGGGGGGGGGGGGGGGGCACACAACCCACAAAAAAAAAGAAGAAAAAGAAGAAGAAAGAAAGAAAGAAAGAGAAAAAAATCGACTCAAAAGAAAAACATCTATCCATCTATCCACCTCAGAAGGGTCTGTAGCTAAGGCCGACAGCTCTGCCATTGTAACTTAAGATAAGGGCTGAAAGGTTACCATCGGCTGACAACGACGGATTCCTGACCTCTGGTCATCGCAGTTATCCAAAAAAAAAAAAAGAAGAAAAAAAGAGATGTGCTTAAACAAAGAGGGCAGAGTGAAAACCCGAAAGGGCGCTCTGAGTAAAAAGAGTGGGCACACAGTAGACTTGGTGAAAACCCGAAAGGGCACTAAGGGTAAAAACAGCATAGCTGCCAAGGGGCAGGCAAGATCAAATACCCGGGACGTGGTGAAAACCCAAAAAGGCACCATGGGCAAAAATGACGGGCTAGGCAGACGCAGCGAAAACCCGAAAGGGCGTTGCGGGTAATAATGGCTAAGAAAAGAAATGAAAAAAAAGCAAGTACATGAGAGATCCAAACGACATGAAGATTCAATGGAAACAAGGATAGCGACTATGAGTCGAGAATTCTTTCAAGATCTGCCCAAATTCTAGGGGCAGGATATCATTGTGCACTATCTTAGGGAGACCAAGACCCTTGGTGAATAATTAAGAAAATCGAGTATGACATCAGGCTGAGTCAAATATTTTGATTCCTACATCTAAAAGCATAAATCCGAATCACGTAGAGACAGACAAGCACTTGGCACAAATTTCCATTTCATGCATGATTTGCATACATATATTTAAAAAAACAAAATCATTTTTCCTTATTCATATATATGCAAAAAAAAAAAAAAAAATCTTACAGGGCTTTCAAAATAAACGTCCTCCAGTCAACTAATGAGGTACCTTCCATGAGTGCATTTCTCCCGATCATTCCTCCTAGAAGGTAAGTATCTCTCTTCCTGCTTAATGCTTCAATCCTTTTGCTAAAGTGTTTTCTCTCCTCACAGGTACCAGAAGGCAATCTAAGATCAGCCCATCAATGTCCATCATGACCCCATCATCACCATCGATCACATCATCCATGCGGCCCCCTGAGGGCCGCCCGTACGGACAGAGTCTCTCTCTCTCTCTCTGCGGGATTGGCCTTACGGTCGCTGGTACCCCACTTGTCCAATCACGAAGTATTACAACCAATATGGTCTAATCAAGTCAAAGAGAAGGAAAATTGATCAAGAGAGAACCACAAACAATCTGAGCCATTCAAAGACTAGATCATCATGATCTAAACCATGGAAGAATTCACATGAGTCATAAAATAGCAAGATCAAAGGTTTGATCATCAAGAAAGAGGACCAGAATCTAAGATCTGATCATCAAGTGGGCCCACATAGCTGAAAAGAGCAATTTGAGCCGTTCAAGTCATCATCCGCACCATGAAACGCCTTCTCAGCCTCACAAAACATCATGGATCAGGTGCCTTACCAGCAGTAGAAGCTGGAAATGGATGGAAATTCCATACATTTTCCTTGCATTTCAGAAAAAATCAACAAAATACCAACATTGCAAAATATTTTCAAAAATCACAAAATATTTCCCTTGCTTTCAAACCAAATATTTTCAAAACCACAAAAAAAAATTCCTTTGTTTTCAATAACCGATCTCTATCCTGACCACTTAAGTAAGGATTCGGACCAAATATTTGCAAAAATCACAAAAATTGTCAGTATCCCCAGCACTACACTTCAGGAGTCTCGAACTCCGCTCTCTTCACAATTTGGGATGACGGATCCAATCGCCCGCAAATTAGAATCTTGACCAAAACTGGCAACCAAGCACCGTCTCAATCACATTTATGCCCAGAAGAACATCTTGAAGTCGGATAACATCCTTGTACATTCTCATTAGCAAAGAAACAGCATCTTGGGACGATGGACCTGATCGACCACGGGTCGGGATCTTGACCAACCTGCTGACCAAACATCCGCATTGAAAAGAAATCCCCAGGGGAGCACAACCCCGCAAGCAATAAGCTCAAAGCTCTCTACATCCCCAGCAAAAGCAAAATCATTGAACTGAAAGAGAATGAGCCAAGCCATGCATCCATTATCAAATATGCATCTCCATACATCATCATCCATCGCATCAATCATCATGTTTACCTGCTTTCAAAATAAAAGTCGGTTAGCCAAAGACCCCACAGGAACCCCTAGTGGAGGCACGTGCAAGCCAGATTTTCATTTCAAAAAGACAAAAAATATTCCTATTTGCAAATAAAAACCCCATGGACTATCACTCCCCAGAGTGGGTATCTTTTCAAAATCCAAAAAATATTTTCCTAGTAGAGCGTTCTGCCTCCAAAACACCAGGAGATCTTCCATATCTCTGGGTAGGAGCCGACGTAAAAATCAAATAAGATCCGATGTCTCGCGGTTTTTCCAGAGATCATCGGATCCAATGCACTCAAAGTACGGTCGAACTGAACTCCAGTGTCAGCGCGGTCGTACCACATGCCAAGATACGAAAAGATGAAAGCCAAAAAGGCTCAGTCAAAAAAACCATTTGAACAGGTGGAAACGATGAATTGTAACCCAAGTATCAAAATCAGCAGATTGGGTGGAAAGAGTTCACCCGCACATACCTAGGCGTGGATGCCTGAAGTACCTTGACTGAGTTCAAGTCGGCGTAGTAGAATCCCGTAAGACTACATGACGCAGGGCATCTAACCACTTTGACAGTCAAGCGAAACATGTACTCCTGAAGTGATCCGAAAAAACATCAAACATCACAATCAATCTCAGGGTCAGCAACCTCGTAAGACTACGACGCAGAGGCTCTGCTGTACCTTTTCGATGTTAGTACCGATTGGAAATGGAAGGGTTGCGATTGGGTACCCAGGTTGCAGGCAAACTGCAGGGACAATCGCAACGTTTTCTCCAAACTCCAGCGGTATGTGCGAGTTATCAATCTCCAAACAATCAACTGACTTAGATACAAAGGACAACAAAGATTCCAGACCACAATCTAGGAAAGAATGAATTGCAAACCAAGCATCAAAACCAGCAGATCGGGTGGAAAAGTCCACCCGCACATACCTAGGCGTGGATGCCTGAAGTACCTTGATTGAGTCCAAGTCGGTGTAGTAGAATCCCGTAAGACTACATGACGCAGGGACATCTAACCACTTTGACAGTCAAGCGAAACAAGTACTCCTAGAGTGATCCAGAGAAACATCAAACATCACAATCAAACTCAGGGTCAGCAATCTCGTAAGACTACGACGCAAAGGCTCTGCTATACCTTTCTGATGTTAGTACCGATCGGGAATGGAAGAGTTGCAATTCGGTACCCAGGTTGCAGCAAACTGCAGGGACAATCGCAACGTTTTCTCCAAACTTCCGCGGTATGTGTGAGTGATCGATTTCCAGACGATCAACTGGCACAGATGCAAAGGCAAGCAACGATTTCAGACCATGATCTATGAATGACCGGATCAGAAGTGGGGTGTCCACTCGCTTTGGCATTCGGTTGCACGTAAACTCTACCAAAGAGGGGCATCTGTAGACACCTCACCTTCGGCTACACTGTTGGTAGAGATAGCTAGATGAATGGAGGACCATACCCCAAATCCCATGTCCAACTCAGCCAAACTTACCCTTGTAAGCCCCAATCCATAGCCCAACTTGCCCCTAAACATCAGCCTGAAAAACCCCCCATAAGAAAAACCAGTCAAAAAATTCTAAAAAAGTCAACCCACTGAGTCAAATCACCGAGTCAACCTGCTGAGTTAACCCGTCGAGTCAACCCGCCGAGTTAAATCACCGAGTCAACCCGCTGAGTCAACCCACTGAGTCAACTCACTGAGTTCCAGACCCCAGCCTCGGAGCAGGTCCGTATTGCCCGCCGGATCCCGAGAACGTCCGTACGGGCGGCCCTCAGGGGGCCTCCCAAACCTCCGCTGAATCCCAAGAAAAGGCCGTACGGGCGGCCCCCCTAAGGGCCGTCCAAACTTATTTACAGGTTCTACCACTGCCCGCAGTTATAAATACCCCACTACCCTTCTCATTCAAGCATCCCTCCGAAGCCATCCAGCCCGAGTGCAATCCGTCTCTCCACCCTTTAGCCAATTCCTCCACCAAGGAGAGCCCGAGTGAGAAGAGTCTAGCCTTGGTCCAAGTCTCCCAAGCCATCCAAGTCTTGACCCAGCCACTCGAAGCAAACCTTGCGACACCTCCTGTCCATCCAGCTAATCTTTTTCCAGCATCATATCATTCGCATCTAGCATAAGTGCAACATTTACTTTCCTTCCAACCCCCCTGCTTCACTACAAGCACTTTAATTATTCAAACACACTGCATGCATCTCGCATAAAGCACCTGTCAGTTCAAGCGTATGCTCTGGGCTTGCCTGTTAATGGAAACCTGCCCATCAGAAACTCTTATTGTTCAGACCTGCATTCATACATTAGTCATTACAAGCACTTTGACTATTCAAACACACAGCATGCATCTCGCATAAAGCACCTGTCAGTTCGAGCGTATGCTCTGGGCTTGCCTGTTAATGGAAACCTGCCCATCAGAAACTCTTACTGTTCAGACCTGCATTCATGCATCATGTCATCTATGAGAATGTACGAGGATTAAAACAGACTTTCAAGTGTTAGTTCGATTTCGTGAAGTAGAGACCGTATTTTGTTATGGGCAGTGTGTGGGGTGCTTAACCTCTTCCCACCCTGTAACCGTGATCCCTTACCTCGAATCTCTGGCCGCAGATCAAAAGGAATCATTTTAGATAAAGGAATCTTCGGATCCCCTTCTTTAACGTTTCTACGGGGTCTAACCGACTGTAGATTCGAAGTAACTGGCTAGTAGCGACTCTAGTCTTATATAAACTCATCAAAACACATCCAGCTTAACACGACAATCAAACAAAGCCCTCGAGAACTAGGCAAGCCAGTGGCACAAATGACGATTCGCACGCACGCACCTCTTCTTTTTTTCCGAAAGGGAAGTGGAGAACGACGTTCGGGAGCGATGAACAGCGGGGGTCCACACGTGTGTAACACAGCACTTCCAGAATGTTCGAATGGTGGGACCCAGCTACGTCGGTGATGAGTGAAACACATGGATAGTTGTGATGGCCCTAGTTGTGCCTGGAAAAATGGTGACGATTGAAGAGAGAGAGAGAGAGAGAGAGAGAGAGAGAGAGACTGAGATTTTTTAATGGTTGTGATTGAACAAGTGACTATCTATTAGTTAGATTTGTTAACAGTTGGGATTGGACGAGTAAATATCTAATTAGTTGTCTGGTGACCCAAGATCTGTGGGGTTCATCGTGATCTTTCTCTTATATCCATTTCATCCATCCGTTTCGTCTGCTAATTTTAAGATTTTAGCCTAAACATGAGGGAGGTCGAAGACTCTGGTGGGCCACACTGAAAAAAGTGATTGAATGTACACCGAAGAAACAATGGGGAGCTGCAGAAATTTTGGAGCATGTGCATGTTTGTGTTTTCCCTTCATCCAGGTGGGAATCACCGCATGAACGGGGTTGGATAGCATCGAAACATCAACTGTCAGGTAGGTGTTTTCATCGTGCTAGCCCAGCTGGAAGACACTAGACGTTTCAACATCAGGTTTATGTTTCGAGTGATAAGGAGACACACTAACTCCCCTAGTGGGTGGGTGCATCATGTGACTAACCAAGTGGGTGCGTTGCCCAGCTAACAGGGTGGAACTTAAAAAAAAAAAAAAAAGATAGGTTTTTCATCCCCAATGTTTCTAATGTTGTGGCCCACTCCAGTTTTATTTATTTTATCTCCGATGTATTTGGGCTCACATCCTCTAATAAGTAGAGCTGTACACCAATCAAGCTGGTTTAAAAAGCTCACTCAAGTCGGCTCGAAAAAGTTTGATTTAGCTAAGTTGAAAAGGTGTTTCAAGCCAAATCAAGCTTATTGAAAATTTGAGTTAGCTTGAGCTCAATTCAGCTTGGTTGGAAATCAAACTAGGTTTGGTTCAAATTAAACTCAATTTTCGTTTGAGCGCCCTCTCTTAATCCTAAGACTTGAATCCAATAATGAGTAGAGTTGTACACGAATTGAGCTGGTTTGACAAGTTTGCACAGCTTGACTTGAAAAATCTCATTTTGGCTCAGTTTGAAAGACATTTCAAATCAAATCAAGCTTAATTGTACAGTTCATTCAAAGTTTGAGCGAGCTGGAGCTCAATTTGGCTCAATTTGAAACCAGGCTTGTTTGATTCGAACCGGGTTGATTTAGCTTAGTTTGATTTAAAATTATATATACATACACACATTTGAGTGCCTCTCTCCCAGTCCAATTTCATTTTTATTCAAGCTTCCCCCTGCATTTTGTCCTCAGCCCGCCCACTCCATGTGTGACACACGTGCATTGGTAATGCAAACGTGTATGAATGTTCATACTCTCGCATAAGTTGGAAAACTAAGGAATGGCTATTAGATGCACCTTATCCGGAATTTTTTCTCTCCTTTTCATTAAAGAATTCTGCGATCCTTGGGCGAGGTATATGCAGGTTCTTTTCGTCCGTGAGTTTGAAAGCGAAACTGCTACTATTTACGTAGGCGTCATTGAACGATGGTCACACTGCAGGTAGGCCATACCTCAAAGATCTGTTAGGTCGGAAGATCATAGCCGTCCAACTCTAGAACGAGGACGATGATTCGGCTTGTTCTTAGCTGTACATTAGCAGACTGTCAGAGTGATTTCTAGTGCATGATCTATCCATGTTCTGGCACATACGATCTGGTACTCAAGGCCCTCGAACTAGGTAGATCATACTCTTGGGTGCATCTAAGGTACACGTGTCATACATGCAAGACATAAGAATAGAAACTATACCGATTGGAGCACAATCCAAATCGAATTATCAGTTTTCATTGATCAGACGGTTGGAAACCTCCAATAAGTGTAAATTTCAAGGTATGCAAAATAGATACTGAGGCCAACAAATTTTACGGTCTGGATTGAACATAAATTTCCACGCGTAGGATGGGTACTTGAGTGAGTACGAACCACAGTACTCTCACAGTGGATCGCATAATTCCGGTCTTCGCTCTGTAACCTTGGTCTTTTTTTTCTTTTCTTTTTTTCTGCACTGTAAAGAAAAATAATTAAAGAAATGATCCAGTGGGATAAGCGCACGAAGCTTCCCATGCTGGCACCTCCATCATCTATCTGGACCGTCCATTATATCCAACCCCCCATATATAGGCTTCCTTGAAAATCCATACCGATCATATGATCCAAACGATCCATTCTTTGAAATGAAAGAGCAAAAGACAAGATCGTCCAATAAGATGGACGCGAATTGCGTCCTGCCCCTGCCAGGACGGACTCGGTCCATGTAGTCGGGCCCGCTGTGATGTTTATGTTTTATCCACGCCGTCCATCCAATTTGAAACTTCATTTTAAGGTATTAGCCCAAAAATGAGACAGATCCAAGGTTCAACTGGACCACACCACAGGAAGCAGTGGTGATAATTATGTCCACCGTTGAAACCTTCCAGGGCCCACCGTGCTGTCTATTTTCCATCCAACCTGTTCATAAGATCACATAGAAAACACAATTACCAGCTTGATCAAAGCTTACTGCGGCTCCCAATAAGTTTTTAATGGTTGGCATTCAATCTCCACTGTGTGTCTCACTTAAACTTTGGATCTGCCTCATTTTTTGGCTTCCCATTTTAAAATGATCTGAAAAAATAAATGAACGTCGTGGATCAAATTCAAACATCACGGTGGGCCACACAGAGCCCCTCCCAGGACTGAGTCCGTCCTGGTAGGTCTGCCAGGACGCCTTCAAAACAGTGCAGGAATAGTGGACCAAAACTAATGGACGGGAGAGCCCAAACTCAACTAGGTGCATGGGAAGATTCCCATAGACACGCCTAACTAGATCATTTTTACTAACTAATTATATAGTGGAGTTTTTATATAGAAAATTGTAATATTGTTATAAGTTGAAGTCAACGAGTCAAAAACGTCGGGTTTAATAAATGAGGCATGGTCGGTGCAATACCTTCCCGGTTTTGAATTTTTGGTTTAGATGGCCCACACAAAGAAAACATACCTACATTTCACACATGGTGCGTTGGCCATCGGTGACTCGTTCCCACTCATTCGATCCTGAGTCAAGTCAGGGATCAGTCAATCAACTCACCGAGTCTGTGGTGACTCGTAGTATTCCAACCGGATCAAGTCCTACTGAGGCCGAGTTTTGCATCAGATTCATCCCAGTATTAAAACCATGGATGCTGTACCTTTTGTTCTTTGTTTTTTTTTTTTTTTTTTTTTTTGGTTAAAGAAGGGCAACACACGCTTTTGGATCGATGGCCCACTCGTACAAACTTAAAGCCTGAGAGACTGCAACAACCACTTGCTCGGCTGGACCTATGTACAGCTGAGTCGGGTCAGTTGACTTGGTGAGTTAACTTTGTAAAAATATAATCAACTTGGCATTTAACAATAAAACTAAATTTTTTTATAATAGTAATATAAGTATATTTAAGTTACATTTAGTTGCACTGAATATCATAATGTTTTGCACCAAATTAATCACAAAATATCTACCAAATGCACACCCACGTTGAAATATATAATATCAGTCCAATCTCCCAATCTTCCAATCATGATTTTGGACAGCAGTGCATCAGTGACACATTAATGACACATGTGAGAAGAGTAAGTCGCCACATTTTTTAGATGGCATGTGGGAAATAATGTGTGTGTGTGTGCGCGCGCGCACATGTATGTAAATGTGTGTGTGCACACGGGTGTGCAGGTGTTTAGAAATTATTTGTAAATTGCATGCATTATATGCAAGTAATTCAAATTAAACCATCCAAGACATAGGGCCACCCAATCATCAACTAAAATTAATTTTATCTAATTATCTTACTATCAGGTTGGTGGAGATTTATTATATGGCTAAAAATGAAAAAATGTCCAATGATCCAATTTAAACAAATATAAATCCACAAATCCCAAGCTAGCTAGATTTGTTCGAATAATCTGATTTTGGGAATATGACCAGTAAGTTTGGCACTTACTCGGTTAAAACACACTTGTATCAAGTGTCAGACTCTGCCATATGAGCATCGCATGTCTCACGTAGCTTTCGCTTGCAAGGATATGCTATGTGGGGCCCACAGTATGCCCATGAGATATCCACTCCGTCTATCAGGCAAGGTCGCAATATGACATGAAAAATGTACGCAGATAAAAAACTCGTGGATCTGTAGGAAATTGCTCACCTTTAGAACCTTTCGCGAGGGTCATAGAAGTTTCTTGTGAGGGTAATATTTATTTTTTCAAGGTGAATCCATGAAAATAAAGAGAAAATAGATCTCAACCTAAACACTTTCATAACCTCCTTTCCACATCATGTTAGATTGAGAAAGACCTTTTAATCTTTAAAAAAGGATAGTTACAATCGTGTATCTATTGACAGCTATATGAAATGTATTTAAGAAATAGATTACAATCCTATAAGATTGTGTGAGATGGTTATGTAGGGAAGAGCATGAAAAGGTAAAGAGAAAAATCACCTATCTACCTCAAGTGATTAATTAAAACCTTGAATGTATAAGGAAGGTTCTTGAATCTACAAGAAATTAAGATAAAAAATCTAAATATTTTTATTAAATAATGAATAATGTGTATGATTCCTCAACTATATCGCTCAAAAATTAAAAAATTAAAAAAACCTAAATCAAAATTATTCAAAATAGCACGGTACGGCGTATCATTACGTTCGTCTGGAATACGTCAGGCTTATGCATGATACGCCGCGCGTGTCAACTGAAGTTCGTGGCCAATAAAATACAAGCGAGTAAGACAGACCACATAACTGCCTGGTACTCTCTTACCTGCATTAGGGTTGAAAGTTGGGCGAGTTCAACTGGACCGACCCATGACCGACCCGATATTGGGTTGGGCTTGGGCAAGAAGTATTGAACCCGATGTCGAGTTTGGGCTATGAAAACACCAACCTGATGAAGTTTGGGTCAAGCTTGGGTTGAAGTCTCGGTTGCTCGACTTGACCCGATCACATTCTATATACAAGTTACTTATAATTTTATTATAATTTAGTTAAGTAAACTTATTAGTTTATATTACTTTAATAAATGAACTTACAATGTCTGAATTTTGACATGCTTAAATTTGAAATGTTTGAATGTTAGAGGAATAGTTATCCTATACTTCAATTTATTTATTTAAAAAAAAGTGAAGTTCTTAACATAAATAACTACATATATTATTTATAAAGTCTTAGGTATGGAAAAAAAAGGCCTATATTAAAATAGAATAGATTAATGTAATAACGAAAATACTAAGTATGTATTAACTCGACCAACCTGATCGAGCCCGCTTGGGTTGGGCTTGAGTTGAGAATTCCCAACCCGTGGTTGGGTTGGGTTAGGCTTAAGCACCAACCCGACCCAACCTGCACGACTTTCAGCCCTAACTACATTGCCAAACACAGCTGAAACGCGTCCACTGGGAATGGCAAGAATGGGAAGAGACATGGGGGACCACCTGAATTGGTAATCCGATAGTATAACCACAGATACCACGGCTGTCCCTAGTTGAAAATGTGGGTGGCCCACGCATTATCCAAATTCTGTGGTACCCACAAGGTATTGAGTACAACTCGTGCGGCCCACCATTTGCCCGGGGTACCACATAAATCGGTGGTCACGTGGACTTCCAAACACTACTATAAATCAGCATTACCTTCCACATGTTAAAAAAAAAAAAAAAAAAAAAACACCATAATTCCCACCTATGAAGAAAGGGCCTCCACCGTCCACAGCCGGTGAGCAGAAAAACAGCTAGTATTTCTACAATGGGATTTTCTAGTTCGTCTCGGGATCCCACCCGCCAATCTTTGATGGCAGGAGATAGCGTGTCACCGACTTCCGGTGCACTGCAAGCAAATCTTATCTCACACAAAATAACAACCAGAGAATAGAACTATCGAAAATGAGGTCTCATCTCAACCAGTTGTACCATAGATTACCATCCATCCAACAAAAAACTTCCAAAATTCCATGCCCATACAAAATCCAACCCGTCCAATAGGTTTTCCACATCATGATAATCAATTATCACAAAAATTAACCACAACCACTCATTTACTAGACCACACTTGTATTTTTCTATTCGCCAATGGCTAGAGATTATTAATACGGTGTGGCCCACTTGATTGTGGATGGAGCTGGGTTTTTCAATAGACGATCCTTAAGCCAGGAACGAACTACTGGGAGGGTTGGATGCTAACGCACGTGATAGGTCGGAAGCTCTCCGCTGAGTGTGCCGTAAATTATGGTCCAACTCGTTGAACCTAAGACCATCTCATTAAAAATATGAAGAAAAAAAAAATGATAGAAATCCAAATCCTATTTATTTAAAAATATTATTGTAATGGCAGAATATTACATACATTTGACGACAATACATTCATTTTCTTTGCGTTTTTTCCATTTTATTGAAAAAACAGAAAAAAGAAAAAAGAAATATACAGCCCTAATCTCCCCGGAATTACATGATCCTCAGCCGGAGGATGATCCTAAACGGTTATCTTGACCGTTGATAGGTCATTAATCACAGTTATGATTGGATACGATCGAATCAACGTTCTGGATCACCGGATTTCGTGACCTACAAACACAAACTCAATAACCGAGGATAACACACATACCCTCGACCCAAGGATCATGGAATTCCTCTTCTCTAATCTCCATATATAGAAGGAAAAATAAAAAATAATACTAACGGCATAATAACGGAAAAGGGAGACAAACGGACCGTCGTGGACCCGATTAGAACAACCCGCCCTCAGACGTCGACGCCGTGGTTGGGCCCGATTAGAACGGAACCCGCCCTCAGACGTCGACGCTGCAGGGGGTGGGCTGCCGCAAGCGGATAGCGGAGCCCGGGCTGTAGTTCATGTAGGCGGGGCAATTGACGTAGATGTGGTAGTGGCCGGAGATCCAAGTGCCGACCTTCCATCTGACCCGTCCATCGACCTTGATGCTGATGGGGACATAGCCGGCGTTCTCATCGCCGCTGAGGGCGGAGGTGAGGTAGGTGGAGACTGGTACGGACACCCCGTAGAGGAAGGGGGACCAGACGGTGATGTCATTATGGCCTTGGTAATTAGGGAGGATTACAGTAGGGATCGTGATCTGCTGACTACGGTAAGAGGCGTAGACGTAGAGCTTGCTGTAGTAGATGCCGATCCGATCGTTGGGGTTGCGGGAGTAGAGAGTGACCTGGAGAGTCGTGGAGAGGAAGTTGGGTGCGGTCACGTTGAATTGGTAGATCGTCGCGTCTTGGATGGAGAAGCGTGGTTTGGTAGGCCTTAGGACTAGCCAGATCACCAGGATGACGAAGAGAATCACGATTATGAAGGTCAGGAAGCACGCGAAGAGCCGATGGTAGAGCTTCTTCCTCTTGTGATTACCGCAGTCCTTTGCCGACATGATGGACGGCTGAGATGATGAATTGGTGGGTAAGAGGGGGGGTAGAGAGAGAGTGGGAAGGGGTTATATGTGGAGAGAAGAGGGACGGAATTAGAAATAGAAGGAAAGACGAGTGCCGTCGGATCAGGTTCGTGCTCTTTGTAGTGGTGGGGGAAATAAATTATAGACGTAAAATGATAACTAAAAACCCGAGTATAGGCATTCATACTCGAGCGTGGAGTCTTGGTACAGGTGGCGTGTGTAACACAGCACTTCCAGAATGTTCGAATGGTGGGACCCAGCTACGTCGGTCATGAGTGAAACACACGGATAGTTGTGATGGCCCTAGTTGTGCCTGGAAAAATGGTGACGATTGAAGAGAGAAAGAGAGAGAGAGAGAGACTGAGATTTTTTAATGGTTGGGATTGAACAAGTGACTGTCTATTAGTTAGATTTGTTAACGGTTGGGATTGGACGAGTAAATATCTATTTAGTTGTCTGGTGACCTAAGATCTGTGGGGTTCACCGTGATCTTTCTCTTATATCCATTTCATCCATCCGTTTCGTCTGCTAATTTTAAGATTTTAGCCTAAACATGAGGGAGGTCGAAGACTCTGGTGGGCCACACTGAAAAAAGTGATTGAATGTACACCGAAGAGACAATGGGGGCTGCAGAAATTTTGGAGCATGTGCATGTTTGTGTTTTCCCTTCATCCAGGTGGGAATCACCGTATGAACGGGGTTGGATAGCATCGAAACATCGACTGTCAAGTAAGTGTTTTCATCGTGCTAGCCCAGCTGGAAGACACTAGGCGTTTCAACGCCATGTTCAGGTTTCTAGTGCTAAGGAGACACACTAACTCCCCTAATAGGTGCGTGCATCATGTGACTAAGTAAGTGGGTGCATTGCCCAGCTAATAGGGTGGAACTTAAAAAAAAAAAAGATAGGCTTTTCATCCCCAATGTTTCTCATGTTGTGGCCCACTCTAGTTTTATTTATTTCATCTCTGGTGTATTTGGGCTCACATTCTCTAATAAGTAGAGCTGTACACTGGTCAAACTGGTTTAAAAAGCTCACTCAAGTCGGCTCGAAAAAGTTTGATTTGGCTAAGTTGAAAAGGTGTTTCAAGCCAAATTAAGCTTATTGAAAATTTGAGTTAGCTTGAGCTCAATTCAACTTGGTTGGAAATCAAGCTAGGTTTGGTTCAAATTAAACACAATTTTCGTTTGAGCGCCCTCTCTTACTCCTAAGACTTGAATCCAATAATGAGTAGAGTTGTACACGAATTGAGCTGGTTTGACAAGTTTGCATAGCTTGACTAGAAAAATCTCATTTTGGCTCAATTTTAAAGACATTTCAAATCAAACCAAGCATTCAAAGTTTGAGCTAACTGGAGCTCAATTTGGCTCAATTTGAAACCAGGCTCCAATTGACTCAAACCGGCTTGATTTAGCTTAGTTTGATTTAAAATTATATATACATACACACATTTGAGTGCCTCTCTCCCAGGCCAATTTCATTTTTATTCAAGCTTCCCCCTGCATTTTGTCCTCAGCCCGCCCACTCCATGTGTGACACACGTGCATTGGTAATGCAAGTGTGTATGAATGTTCGTACTCTCGCAGAAGTTGGAAAACTAAGGAATGGCTATTAGGTGCACCTTATCCGGAATTTTTTCTCTCCTTTTCATTAAGAATTTTGCGATCCTTGGGCGAGGTATATGCAGCTTCTTTTCGTCCGTGAGTTTGAAAGCGAGATGCTACTATTTAGGTAGGCGTCATTGAACGATGGTCACACTGCAGCTAGGCCATACCTCAAAGATCTCTTAGGTTGGAAGATCATAGCCGTCCAACTCTAGAACGAGGACGATGATTCGGCTTGTTCTTAGCTGTACATTAGCAGACTGTCAGAGTGATTTCTTGTGCATGATCTATCCATGTTCTGGCCCATACGATCTGGTACTCAAGGCCCTCGAACTAGGTAGATCATACTCTTGGGTGCATTTAAGGTACACGTGTCATACATGCAAGACATAAGAATAGAAACTATACCGATTGGAGCACAATCCAAATCGAATTATCAGTTTTCATTGATCAGACGGTTGGAAACCTCCAATAAGTGTAAATTTCAAGGTATGCAAAATAGATACTGAGGCCAACAAATTTTACGGTCCAGATTGAATATAAATTTCCACGCGTAGGATGGGTACTTGAGTGAGTACGAACCACAGTACTCTCACAGTGCATCGCATAATTCCGGTCTTCGCTCTGTAACCTCGTCCTTTTTTTTCTTTTCTTTTTTTCTGTACTGTAAAGAATAATAATTAAAGAAATGATCCAGTGGGATAAGCGTACGAAGCTTCCAATGCAACTACTCGCGTTGGACTTGCTGGCACCTCCATCATCTATCTGGACCGTCCATTATATCCACCCCCCCCCCCCCATTTATAGGCTTCCTTGAAAATTCATACCGATCGTATGATCCAAACGATCCATTCTTTGAAATGAAAGAGCAAAAGACAAGATCGTCCAATAAGATGGACGTGAATTGCGTCCTTCCCCTGCCAGGATGGACTCGGTCCATGTAGTCGGGCCCATTGTGATGTTTATGTTTTATCCACGCCGTCCATCCAATTTGAAACTTCATTTTAAGGTAATAGCCCAAAAAGGAGACAGATCCAAGGTTCAACTGGACCACACCACAGGAAGCAGTGGTGATAATTATATCCACCGTTGAAACCTTTTAGGGCCCACCGTGCTGTCTATTTTACACCCAACTTGTTCGTAAGATCACATAGAAAACACAAGTACCAACTTGATCAAAGCTTGGTGCAGCTCCCAATAAGTTTTTAATGGTTGGCATTCAATCTCCACTTTAGCTTTGGATCTGCATCGATGGACTTTATGGATCAAATTCAAACATCACGGTGGGCCACACAGAGCCCCTATCAGGATTGAGTCCGTCCTGGTAGGTCTGCCAGGATGCGATCAAGATAGTGCAGGAATAGTGGACCAAAACTAATGGACGGTCCAGATTGATAATAAGGATTCCAGAAAGCCCAAACTCAACTAGGTGCATGGGAAGATTCTCATGGACACGCGTAGTAGATCATTTTTACTAACTAATTATATATTGGAGTTTTTATATAGAAAATTGTAATACTGTCATAAGTCGAAGTCAACGAGTCAAAATGAGGCATGGTCGGTGCAATACCTTCCCCGTTTTGAATTTTCCGCATGGGGAACGTGTTTCAGTCTATCAGACTGTTGGTTTAGATGGCCCACAGAAGGAAAACATACCTACATTTCACACATGGTGCGTTGGCCATCGGTGACTCGTTCCCACTCATTCGATCCTGAGTCAAGTCAGGGATCAATCAACTCACCGAGTCTGTGGTGACTCGTAGTATCCAACCGGATCAAGTCCTACCGAGGCCGAGTTTTGCATCAGATTCATCCCAGTATTAAAACCATGGATGCTGTACCTTTTGTTCTTTGTTTTGTTTTTTTTTTTTTTTGGGTTAAAGAAGGGCAACACACGCTTTTGGATCGATGGCCCACTCGTACAAACTTAAAGCCTGAGAGACTGCAACAACCACTTGCTCGGCTGGACCTATGTACAGCTGAGTCGGGTCAGTTGACTTGGTGAGTTAACTTTGTAAAAATATAATCAACTTGGCATTTAACAATAAAACTAAATTTTTTTTATAATAGTAATATAAGTATATTTAAGTTGCATTTAGTTGCACTGAATATCATAATGTTTTGCACCAAATTAATCACAAAATATCTACCAAATGCACACCCACGTTGAAATATATAATATCAGTCCAATCTCCCAATCTTCCAATCATGATTTTGGACAGCAGTGCATCAGTGACACATTAATGACACATGTGAGAAGAGTAAGTCGCCACATTTTTTAGATGGCATGTGGGAAATAATATATGTGTGTGTGTGTGCGCATGTATGTAAATGTGTGTGTGCACACGGGTGTGCAGGTGTTTAGAAATTATTTGTAAATTGCATGCATTATATGCAAGTAATTCAAATTAAACCATCCAAGACATAGGGCCACCCAATCATCAACTAAAATTAATTTTATCTAATTATCTTACTATCAGGTTGGTGGAGATTTATTATATGGCTAAAAATGAAAAAATGTCCAATGATCCAATTTAAACAAATATAAATCCACAAATCCCAAGCTAGCTAGATTTGTTCGAATAATCTGATTTTGGGAATATGACCAGTAAGTTTGGCACTTACTCGGTTAAAACACACTTGTATCAAGTGTCAGACTCTGCCATATGAGCATCGCATGTCTCACGTAGCTTTCGCTTGCAAGGATATGCTATGTGGGGCCCACAGTATGCCCATGAGATATCCACTCCGTCTATCAGGCAAGGTCGCAATATGACATGAAAAATGACGCAGATAAAAAACTCGTGGATCTGTAGGAAATTGCTCACCTCTAGAACCTTTCGCGAGGTCATAGAAGTTTCTTGTGAGGATAATATTTATTTTTTCAAGGTGAATCCATGAAAATAAAGAGAAAATAGAACTCAACCTAAACACTTTCATAACCTCCTTTCCACATCATGTTAGATTGAGAAAGACCTTTTAATCTTTAAAAAAGGATAGTTACAATAGTGTATCTATTGACAGCTATATGAGATGTATTTAAGAAATAGATTACAATCCTATAAGATTGTGTGAGATGGTTACGTAGGGAAGAGCGTGAAAAGGTGAAAAGAAAAATCACCTGTCTACCTCAAGTGATTAATTAAAACCTTGAATGTATAAGGAAGGTTCTTGAATCTACAAGAAATTAAGATAAAAAATCTAAATATTTTATTAAATAATGAATAATGTGTATGATTCCTCAACTATATCACTCAAAAATTAAAAAAAAAAAAAAAACCTAAATCAAAATGATTCAAAATAATAAGTTTTGCAAAAAATAGAAAGCCTTAAATTAACTTTATTGGAGAATTCTTAACATGATTATAATCAATCTTTAAAAAAGACAAAAATCTAAAACTCGAAAAAAAAAGGAGATAGAACCAAAAAATCATAGTTACAAAAAATAATTTTTTTTTCTTCTCAAAATCGTAGTTTTGAGCAAAAAGCGTGTTTTCTCGCGAAATGGATGGACACAACCCACCAAGTGGGTTGATTGACCCCAGATGGCTCGCTACATAAAGATCAATAGGTTGTGCATCTCGTTGATGATTCTTGGATCAAAAGTTACGGTTGATTTATGGTTCACAATTCAAACGGCAATTTTTCCTTATCCATAATGAATTTCTTTAAACCAGACACTCTTAGGGTCTAGTTATGTCATGTCATATGTAGGATTGAGCTTGACTCAGACGGACTACTTTCTCTTTCGTTTGGGCTTTTTTTGTCCAATCATGCAAAGAATGTATCTTTGGCATGTCCTACATCGGTTTTCTCTACTTGGAAAGAACTTGTCCTAGAGTTATCCAACAAACTCAACTCATGACAATCATACAGATCTGTCAAATTAAAATTTTGTGAGATTTTCATGCCCTCAGGAAGATCAATAATGTAGGCGTTATTATTGATTTTTCCGAGGATTAGAAAATGACAGATCTTCTTATTCCTCAACTCACTATAATTTTTATTTGGAAACCTTTGGTTACGCAGGTGAACTAGTATGTTATTATCCACTATAAATACCTTCTAGCGGTAATATTTATCAACCTCTTTCCTTATATACTTGCCATTAAATTAGTATTTCATGGGCATCAATAGGGTTGGCACAGCATACGGACTCATGCTCTCCCTCACTAGACCCTTATGGGTCAATTCCTCCATTTGTCCCTACAAGATCTCATATTCTTTCGGACTCATTCAATAGAATGAGCGATTAGGAAGACTTACCCTTGAGACAATATCGGTGTAATGTTGGATAATATACATATAGGGGTAACTCGTCGGGAAGTTCATCCAGCATAATCTCCTTGAACTCTTGCAACACTAGTTTTAACTTCCTTTGAATGTTGGGTTCTACTTCTTTCTCCTTTATAAATAATATATTAATCTCCATTGTCTTATTAGATTCTTTGATGAAATCTCGTTCGATTATAAAAGACTGCCCATTCACTTTAGAAGTCTTGGATTAGTTCTCCATTCTCATAGGGGCGAGAATAATCTTTCTACCATCTTTAACAAAGATAAATATATTATCCTGACCTTTATGCGTGGCATCAACATCGTACTAACATAGTCAACCAACTAACATGTGACAAACTTCCATATCGATCATGTCATATGTTATTTCGTTCTTATAATATTTACCGATGAAAAAGGGAATACAACCTCGTTTTGTTACCTTTATTTCATTAGCCTCCTTGATCGATCTATCTAATCGTGTATGGAGAGGGGTGTTTCTTTGTCTTCGATCGTTATCTAATCGTGTATGGAGAGGGGTGTTTCTTTGTCTTCGATCGTAAATTTTCCAATATAGTCTTAGATAGGATATTCTTACTGCTCCCATTGTTTATGATCAATTCACAGACATTTTTGTTCACAGTGCACATTATTCGAAAAATGTTGTACCACTATGAATCTATCTCTTCCTTTGACGTATACAACATCTTTCCCTCAATCAGAGTGGTGGCTTATGACTTGTCACTGGTGTCGCACTTTGGACATGATAACCACGAGCTTCATTGCCGAACTCATGTTGCCTATCATTACAAAGGTTTGTCCTAAAGCTCTCATCAAACAGTCGATTGTTGGTTATAGTCCTTGCATGACTCACATATTCTTCTATTAGAAAGCTTTAAACGTCGTTAATGTCATAGAATTGTCCATTTGAGCACCGTTTATAAGGTTGTTACTCAAATCATTGTTAGGAGTCATCAAACAAGGAAAAGCCTCGCTCTGATACCAACTGACATAAGAAAGAGTGTGAAACATGAAGATGAAGATCATCGTATTCCTCAAGTGATTAAAACCTTGAATTCACAAAGAGAGTACTTAAATCCACAAGAAATTAAGATAGAAAATCTAGATATTTTATTGAATAATGTGTAATGTGTATGATCTCTCAATTATATCACTAATAAAAAATAAAACCCTAATTTAAAATTATCTAAATAGAAATCATAATTCAAGTAGAATAGAACTTACCCGAAATAGTAATTGTTACCACAAATAAGAAGTCGTACTATTTCGAATAAAAATATGGAGAGACGACAAAAATCAGAGTTACTAAAAATAGTAATTTTTTTTTTAAATTATAGTTTTGAACAGGAAGTGTGTGTTTTCTCGTGAAATAGACGAACAAGACACACTATGTAGATTAGTTGACCCCAGATGGCCCGCTACATAAAGATCGATAGGTTGTGCATCTCGTGACGATTTTTGGATCTAAAGTTATGGCCGGTTTATGGTTCACATTTAAATGAAAATGTCGCCCCATCCGAAATGAATTTCTTTGAATCGGATGCGCCTAGGGCCCAATTACATCATGCCCTACATAGGACTAGGTCCAAATCGAATGGACTACTTCCGCTTTCGTTTGGGTTTCTTTTGGTCCTGTTGTGCAAAAAATGCATTTGTGGCACGTCTTACAACAGATAGACACATTACCATTTGGAGAATCCTAGCCAGTTGACATACATGAAGACTCCTTGCATATGGAGATTGCTATTGAAGAGTCCTTGTAAGTTGGGGGTGCATGGCTCCGTTAGAGAGTCTTGGCCAATTGACGTAGGTGAACATATGTCTATACTCCCCTCCAAACTAGGCTGAGGAGTAGGCCAAAGGCCCAGTTTGGATCGAAGCATCATAAAATTTTGTTGTGGAAATGCTTTCATAAATATGTTGGCCACTTGATTCACTAACATGATAAAACAAGTGACTAGTGAGCCTAAAGCTACCCTTCTATGAATAAAATGGTAATCAATTTCTTTTTTTTTTGTGCAAGCATGAAAAATAATATTGATTGTGAAATGAAGCACCGAGACATTGTACAATATATTGTCAAAGTTTGGTCTAAGTAAATACCAATGTCTCTAAGAAAAAAACATGACCCATGTGATCTTGGCTGTCGTAGATTCCATCACTCGATATTCTGCCTTTGCATTTGATCAGACAACAGTGGGCTACTTTTTGTCACTTTCAGAGATGCAATTACCCTCAATGTATGTATGTACACAACCTAGTGGTAAAGAGACGAGTATTTGGACATCTGGCCTAGTCTACATCAGAAAACTCATATAACACTAGAGGATTTTTAGCAATCAATCGAGCCCCGTGAATAATAGTTCCTTGAAAAAACGAAGAATCCTTTTAATGAGCTAAAAATGGAATTTAGTAGATGATGCATGTATTGACATACACGATTCACACTGAAAGAGATGTCGAGCCGAGTGAAGGTTAAATATTAAAGCCAACCCACAATGGTCGGATAAAATTGTGGATCAGAAAAAGGTTCATCACTATTAGATAGAGAATGTAGCTTGGACAACATTGGAATGGAGATGGACTTATAACCATACATTTGATCTTGAGCAATGATATCGATATCATACTTGGCTTGGTTAGAAAGAGGCCACCATTGAAATTTTGAACTTCCACAAAAAGAAAATAGTGTAAATAGCCAAGATCTTTATAGAGAATTCATAACCCAAGAGAGCTAGAAACCTGGTCAAAGTGAGTGAGTTGTCGTCAATAACTATAATGTCATCGACATATAATAATAGAAGAATGATTCCTTGACGATGGTAGATGAAAAGGGAGAGTCGACCATATTGCAAAAGAATCCCCAAGGATAGCAAAAGGATGCTAAATCGATTAAACCATGCACGAGAGGCCTGGTGAAACCCATACAATGCCCGCTTGAGATGACAAATATGATTTGAATGATGGGAGTCCTTGAATCTGGGTGGCTACTCCTTATATATCAGTTAGAGAGTCTCAGGAATAACCTAATGAAAGGTTTGGATGACATTAAACATCACGGTGCTCTTTCCGAAGGTTTCAATAATGATTATTTCCATTTTCACTATTTCTTAGCATGCAACCAACTGAGCTTTGAATTTACCTCATTTTTTTCGTTGTACTATTATGAGCTTGTGAAATTGATGGACAGAGTGGATATCTCTCAGACATCATAGTGAGCCCCACATAACTTCCACCTACTGCAACTTCCTATTAGAGGGGTCATAGGCAAATTCATGTCCCTACCACATAAATTAGTGTTGGAGATGTCTTCAATCTTGACACCAGGGGGTCTTCGGTCGACCGACGGGAAATGGATCAATCGCCTGAAACTATCTTAGATGAGGTGGTTAGTTTTTGGACACTGCTAGAGATTATCGGTCGACCGATAGGCTTGGCTCAGTCGCCCGAAACTCGTCGAATTGGACTGTGAACTCTGTAGACAGATTTGGCCGAGTTCGATCACCCGAAACTGTTTAAGTCGGTTTGCGCAATTTTACGTGGTTTTTTTTTCTAATTCCGATTTTATGCTATTTAAAGGGGTGTAATGTGGGATTAGTGTAACGCAAGGAGTCCTAGATGTGTTCAAGGGGTTGAGAGAGTTCTAGGGAGAGAGAAAAGCTTGGGTTAGTTTGGGCTTCTCTTGTGGGGCTTTGATCCGGGTAAGTTGTTCTTCATCTATTGTAACTTCTGATTCATAGTGATTCACTTTGTGTTTTGTTTTTTTTTTCCTAAGAGGGTTTTTCCACATAAAATTCGGATTGTCTCTGATGTGTTGATTTTCCTGCTTTCCGTTGTGATTTGCCTCATTTGATTCTCGCTTCCACGGGTTCCTCCCAACAAGTGGTATTAGAGAGTACGTTGGGAGGCAGATAATCCAAGACAGGGTATCAATGGTGTCTGGTATGAGATTCTACATAGAGAAGTATTTCGGGAAAAATAACTTTAAACTATCGAAGGTTAAGATGAAGGGCCTCCTAGTTCAGTAAGGATTGGAAGAAGCATTCCTAGGTAAGAGACCATAAACTATGAAAGAAGAAGAGTGGAGCAAGTTGGATCAGAAAGCCAATATCTCAATACAGTTGTACCTAATGGATAACGTCCTTTATATATAATATCATGAGGGAGAAGACTACAGTTGATACATGGGTGAAATTGGAGAACATTTACGCGAAGAAATATCTGAAAAACCGCTTGTATCTGATGCTTTAGTTGTTTAACCTGAAGATGGCGGAGGGGACCGATGTTGAGAGCTACATCAGTAATTTCAACAAGCTCGTTTGTAAATTTTGGATGTAGATGAACCAATGAAAGACGAATATCAAGCATGCATTCTGTTGAATGCTCTTCCAGAATCATATAAGTCATTTAAAGACTCTTTGTACATAGGTAGTAAGACTATTAGTGTTGAGACCATTATCTCAGCCCTCCAGTCGAAGGTGATGAGAAAGAAAAATGGTAATGTAGGTTCTTCTATGGAAGCACTGGTTATAAGTGGAAGAAATTTTGAGCAAGACGGGGATCTTCGTAATCGAGGTCTAAATCTAAAGGCAAAGGGAAGGGTAAGTTGAAGTGCTGGAATTGTGGAGAGACAGGGCACATGAAGAGGGATTGTTTAAATTTCAAGTCTAAGCAAGAGAAGTCTGAAGATTTTTCTAGGTAGGCTAATACCGTAGAATCTACAGAGGACATGAGTGATGATTGTGATGTATTGATTATATCCAGGTTGGGGTTCTTCTGTGATGAGTGGCTCTTGGATTCAGGTGCATCATTTCACATGTGTCTTGATCAAAGTTCATTCACCAAATACAAGAAGCATGACGATGGTTTGGTGTTCTTGGGCGATGATCTATGCTTACAAGGTGGTGGGTATTGGTTCAATGAGCATTAGGATGTTTGATGGGATCAAGCACATCCTAACGAATATAAAGCATATCCCTAGGTTGAAGAAGAATTTGATATCTCTTGGTGCACTCGAAGCAATTAGGTGCGAGTTCACCGGCTTCGATCGATTTTATAAAGTGACAAAGGGAGCACTCATGGTGATGAAAGAACGGAGGTGTGGCCATTATTACAAGATGATCGGGAGCACTTATTTAGGTGGAACTGCAATGGCTGTAGCGGATTTCACGATTGTTGGTTTATGGCAAGCGCGCCTGGTCACATGAGCGAGTAGGGCATGAAGATGCTAGAATGAAGACAGTGGAGGCATGAGTAGTAGAGCTATGATGGAGAAAAAGTAGCGATGAAAGATGGAGCAATGGAGCTTGAAGATTGAAGTCACGGTGGAGATTGTTGGAGATATCTTCAATCTTGACACTAGAGGGTCTTCGGTCGACTGACAGGATATGAATCGATTGCCCGAAACTATCCTAGATGAGGCAGTTGGTCTCTGGACACTACTAGAGGTTGTCGGTTGACAAATGAGCTTGGCTTGGTCGCCCAAAACTCCTCGGATCGGACTATGAACTCTCTAGACAAATTTGGCCAAGTTTAGTCGGCCGAACGGTCTCAAGTGGGTTGACCGACGGCCATCGTGTTGTGTAGGTCGGTTTGCAAGATTTTAGGTAGATTTGTTTCTAATTCTGATTTTATGATATTTAAAGGGGTGTAATGTGAGATTAGGGTAACACAAGGAGTCGTTAGACGTGTTCAAGGGGTTGAGAGAGTTCTAGGGAGAGAAAAAAACTTGGGTTTCTCTTACGAGCCGGGCTTTGATCCAAGTAAGTTATTCTTCATCCCTTGTAACTTCTTATTCACAGCAATTCACTTTGTGCCGTGATTTTTTTCCTGAAAGGATTTTTCTTAAAATTAGAATTATGTTTGATGTGTTGATTTGATTGCTTGCTATTATGATTTGCCTTGTTTGGTTTCCATGTCTCCTAACAATTAGTCCCTGTTCAAATATTGTATTCTAGCTGCATGGTACGCTTGGTATTATAGCATATACGCACAAAAGTAGGGATGTTGAAATGATTAAGTTAGAAAGAGGAGAGATGATGAGGGTAATTTAGTAATTTTGCAGATATAACGGTCCACAAATTTTCTTAAATACAGGTAATGACGTGTATCCTTTTTCTATTCGATTCACAGAGGAATTATGTGATAGGACGCAATGTACACATGTTTTCAATTCTGATAGGTGAATCTCAGGGTTCATAATATATACAGACCGTTGCATTGTTGTGTCCCACCATTGGACTACTTAATGAAAGGCTCCTTGATAGGTAATGTTAAACTTCCGATTTTAAGAAGATAGACCACTAAAAAGAAGAGCACAAAAAAGGGTCCACAGTCAACTAAAAATGGTCCTAATATTATTTGCTGGGATGTTCCAAACTGGCAGATTTTTCAGGCAATCTCCAGCCAAATGGGTCCTAAACAGATCAAATGTCTGGATTACCGAAAACATGGTCCCACTTGTTACAATTGAAATTTTTTCTTTCTTTTTTTTCTATCATGCAAAGATGTGGACCAGAATCTAGGGTGCAACACATGAGCTCTGTGGGCCCACCATGGTGTGTATGACATCTGCTCCATCCATCAGGTGTTTGTGACATCAGCTGAGACATCTCATGTTAGTATCAGACCCAGAAAAAAAAAATCATGAATCTAAAGGTGGGCCACAACACATGAATCTAAAGGCTTTAAAGCACTATTAAATCTAAAGCCAGACAAAGCTCTCCCACGTCAGGTATTGTCATCTTGTGGAGGATTCAGGTCCTGTTAATGGATACTAAAGATCTTTTGGGACCACTGTAACATCAACTATCTCCATCCATCCATTACACCAGCTCACGGTGAACCCAAAATCAGGTTAGATTCAATGCTTAAGTGGGCCACACCACACGAAACAGTAGGGAAGGGGATGTTCAGTGAAGTTTTGGATAAGGCTGCCATTTATTTTTCCCTTCATCCCAGTGACTCACCTTATTAACAGTTTGTATGTCATTGTAAATCTAAAGTTTTGCAGAATGATAGGATCGTCTATGCATCAATAATGGAGATTTCATACTATAATCTCAAAGCCATACCTGATTGGGAAAACATTCCCGACGCCATCATGTTGCCGAGAATAGCTCTTGGTCTTCCGCACCTTACACCTTTAGGAGAACCTCTCAATGGGGACTAGGGTTTTCTCTTTTGTGTTGGTGAGGGGACCAAGATATATATTTATAGGAAAGAGGGCCAGAGAAGCTTACCCATCACACTTCTCTCCTCTAGGGTCTCCACACCATAGGTTTCCATATTTGGCTTAATAACCGCAAATAGGGACCACGGTTCAAGCGTCCCGCCCCAAACCTATTTGTAATGATCACAACTATAGTAGGGCCCACTAAATCGTTCAATCTGAATAATCCAACGGTCATGATCTAAATCGATGATCATGTGTGGCCCACCTAAAAGAGTCTTACATTCTCCCACTTGGGCTAAACTGATCTCTGAAGGAAAACAAAACATTTTATTTTATTTTTATGAAAAATATTTCATAAAACATATTTGTTTCAAAAGTTCCTAATGGGCGCCCTACTGATTTTCAAAACAATGTCGTTGGATAACTATGAGCAACGCTTGTCAGATCCGATCCATCAAGACCATTGATATTGAATCGTGGTAGTCAACACAACATTTAATATTTTTCGAAGTGTGACGAGTCAGAATCACAAATACCAATAGCCTTAACGACATGGATCAATGATATGGGGTGTGGTATGAAGATTACACGTCTTATGTGATCATACGTGTTTATCTTCAAGTGGTCCTTCTGAACGTGTCTCCAAGACACAAACCAAAGTCTTGCTTACTCAAAACTAATGTGCACACTGAAGGAGAAGCAAGATATAAACTGAAAAACAGAATTATCAATGCATAAAAGATATCTCTAAAAATGTCTGGACATAATGGATCATATATGAAAACTCCCACTACTGAAATACATCATTGAGATCAACAACTCCCATAGATGTCACATGCTCCTTAAAGAGCGTGATAGGAAGGCCTTTAGTGAGAGGATCCGCTATCATCAGCCTTGTGCCGATGAGTTCCACAGGCACTTGACAATTCTGAACTCTCTCATTCACAACAAGGTATTTAATGTCAATGTGCTTTGACCTCGATGAATGCTTGTTGTTGTTGGAGAAGTTAACTACAACTGAACTATTACAATAGATCTTCAATGGTTTCAGGATCATCTGCACCACCCGTAAACCAGAGAAAAAGCTCTGAAGCCAGACCGCCTGATTCATGGCTTCATGACAAGCTAAATACTCTGCTTCCATGGTAGATGATGCCGTAATCAACTGTTTCACGCTCTTCCATGATACAGCTCCACCAACCATCATGAATACATAGCCCGAGGTGAACCTCTTGCTGTAGAGACAACCAGCAAAATCTGCATCTGTATATCCTACCAACTCCAAATGGTCGGATCTCCTGTATGTGAGTTCAAAGTCCTTTGTCCTTTGCAGGTAGCGCAACACTTTCTTTACAGCTATCTAATGATTTATTCCTGGATTACTAAGGTACCTGCCCAACATTCCAACCACAAAAGTAATATCTGGATGCGTACAGACCTGAGCATACATGATGCTCCCTACTGCTGACGCATACGGAATAGCTTTCATCTTGTCCTTTTCTAGGTTATTCTTAGGATATTGAAATTGACCAAATTTGTCACCTTTTACAATAAGTGCTTAGCCAGGAGCACAACCTTGCATGCCAAACCTTTCGAGGACCCTATCAATATAGGCCCTCTGTGACAAGCCAAGTAATCCACGTGATCTGTCCCGGCTAATCTGAATGCCGATGACAAAGGAAGCATCATCAAGATCTTTCATCTCAAAATTTTGAGATATAAATTTCTTTGTCTCACGTAACAATTCAATATCACTACTGGCCAATAAAATGTCGTCAACATACAAGACCAAAATAATAAACTTACTCCCACTGATTTTCACATATATGCACTCATCCGCAGTGTTTTCAATGAAACCATATGAGGAAATGACTTCATGGAACTTTAGGTACCACTGTCGTGATGCCTGTTTCAACCCATAAATGGACTTCTTAAGTTTGCAGACCAGTGTTCTAAGCCTTTGGCTTTAAAACCTTCTGGCTGCAACATATATACGTTCTCCACTAGATCTCTATTGAGAAACGCAGTTTTCACGTCCATTTGATGTAGCTTCAGATCCATATGAGCCACAAGAGCCATAATGATCCTAAAGGAGTCTTTCTTAGATACGGGTGAGAAAGTCTCCTTAAAGTCAATGCCCTCTCGCTGAGTGAAACCCTTTGCAACAGCCTAGCTTTATACCTTTTGATATTGCCCTTAGAGTCCCGTTTGGTTTTAAATACCCATTTGCAACCAATCGGCCTAATCCCTTCAGGCAATTCAACAAGGTCCCAAACTTTGTTGTCCTTCATGGATTTCAATTCATCCTTCATGGCATCGAACCAATGAGAAGAATTAACACTTTGTTCGACCTGTGAAAGGGATACAGGATCTTTTTCAACCCCAATGTCAAACTCATGCTCCTGCAAATAGATGATGTACTCGTCTGATATTGCAGATCTTCTCTCTTTATGTGATCGTCTTAATGGCTCATTATTCTGAATTGGATTTTCCATTTCCTCATCCATTATTCTGAGGTTGTACATGGTCGTCCATAGGGATCTCAGGGTCCACTGCTGGACGGACAACCACGCTACTCTGAATGATTGTGGTGGGAATCACAATCCGCTCTTCCTCAAATACAATATTTCTAAAGTTCGTGCTCCCATTATCTTCAGTGTTCTCAATAAACCTAGCATTCGCAGTCTCAATGACTCTCATGGAATATGATGGACAATAAAATATAAATCCTTTTGATCTTTCTGGGTATCCAATAAAAAAGCAACTAACAGTTCTGGGGTCAAGCTTTCTTTCATGCGGGTTATACGGTTTGGCTTCTGCAGGACAACCCCATACATGAAAATATCGTAAACTAGGCTTTCGCCCTGTCCACAATTTATATGGAGTTTTCATTACAGCCTTACTTGGGACCCTATTAAGGATATGCACAGCTGTTTTCAAGGCATCACCCCACAAAGATTCTGGCAACGTAGAATTACTAATCATAGATCACACTATATCCTTTAGGGTATGATTACGCCTTTCCACTACACCATTCTGCTCTGGTGTACTAGGCATGATGTACTGGGCGACGATGCCACAATCTTGTAGGTATCTAGTGAATGGACCTGGATTACGCCCAGATTCATCATACCTTCCGTAGTACTCACCACCACGGTCGGATCTAATGACTTTGATCTTTCTGTCGAGTTGATTCTCGACTTCAGCCTTATAGATCTTAAATGTATCCAAGGCATCTGATTTTTCATTAATAAGGTATAAGTACCTATAACGAGAGTAGTCATCTATAAAAGTGATAAAATACTTCTGCCTATTCCAGGATGTTGTAGGGAACGGTTCACAGATGTCTGTATGAATCACTTCTAAGAGTCCTACGCTTCTAGTGGCACCCTTTTTTCCTTATTCTAGTCTGTTTACCTTTAATGCAATCAATACAAACCCCAAAGTCTGAGAAGTCCAGGGAGTGAAGAATTCCTTCACACACAAGCCATTCCAATCTCTCACGAGAGATGTGGCTTAATCACCTGTGCTATAGCATGGAGGAATTCTCACAATCTAAACTTCGTTTGACGCCTTTAGTGTTTCCATGCGAGGAGTTAATGATGTATACATGTGAAACATCCAAATCTAGTTGATAAAAGTTATTAACTAAAGTGTCAGAACCAATCACAGCCGAATCATAGCAAATACTTAATTTTCCATTTGTAAATTTAAACTCATAACCAAATTTGTCTAAACGAGAAATGGAAACCAAATTGCGCCTTATAGAAGGCACACAAATAGTATCTACTAGATCAAGAAAGTGTCTTGACGATAACTTAAGCCTACAGACTCCAATAGCTTCCATGTTTACTCTAATGCCATTCCCCATATAGACTGATCTCTCTGAATCAGTTGGTGTCCGGCTTTGGAGCATATCCTGCGTAGAATTACAAATGTGAATAGTTGCACCAAAATCTATCCACAGGAGTCTGTGGACATATCAGCTAAATTTGATTCAAAACAGACTAAAATATGGTTTTTACCCTTAGAAACGAGTCATGCTTTAAATCCTTCACAATCCTTCTTTTGATGACCAGGCTTATTGCAGAAGAAGCAGCCATTATTAGGACCCTTCCTTTTCTTCTTAAATATTTTTTCAGACTTAGGCTGATCGCCACCCGCAGGACCCATAAAACTTTTACCTGAAGTGTGCTTTCTTTTCTTATTTCCTTTTCGTCCTTGAATAGATGTCACTAGGTGCGCACTTTATGTCTTGCTCGACCTTCTAAGTTTCTCTTCCTCCTGAGCGCACTGAGATATCAGTTTGTTCAATGTCCACTTTTCTTTTTGAGTATTATAGCTAATTTGGAATTGACTGAACTGTGGAGGGAGAGAGTTCAGAACCAAGAAAATCAGGAGTTCATCGTCAATCTTAAGGTCTAATGCGCAGATTTTAGCCACAACATCAAACAATCCACTAATGTACTCCCTGATATTTCCTCGACCGTTATAGGTGGCTTGAGTCAGCTTATGTAAAAGTGAACTCAACTCAGCTTTATTCGATTTCTTAAATCTTTTTCCTATTTCAGTCAAGAAATCTTTAGCTTTCTCAATGTCGGGCATGACACCCTGCATGGTCTCAGAAATCGAGTTCTTTATGATCTTGAGACACATCTTATTTGACTTGGTCCAGGCCATGTAGTGAGCCTTTGCTGATTCCGTACTAGAGTCAGTTGAAATGGGAGGCTCTATTTCCTCTAGGGCCAGGTCCAAGTCCATGCAACCTAGGACTATTTCAAGGGACGACTTCCATTTGGAATAATTGGACCCAGTAGGCAAATGTATAGAATTGAATTAGGTTGGAATATTGAAAATAGTCATAGCTGGACATTCAAAGCATAAAACTCACATTAATAAACAAGTCTCATATAACAATGCATAAACATAAACCACAAATATCATGCATGTATGTTCATTCGATTGATTTAGGCCTTCAATCAAATGGCCCAGAATGATGATGTGCCATAGTCATCGAAATCTGGCAAGAGCCCAGCGTATCATCATAATTCCTCATTTGGGTGAAATTATAACATACAGGAGGCTCTACTGAACATGAAGCTGATCTATGCTAGTGAAATAAATCTAAGACGTCCATCACCTTTGGGTGAAATGAATCTCTCATACCTATATCACCATCACCAATCACTTCATCCCACTCATACCCAGCCAAACGATGATACTTCTTTGTTCTAACCACCGCTCGCTTGGGTATAAACGCAACTGAATGCAATACTATAATGGAGGGTTACTGAATTCCAAGTACAGAAGTTTAGAAGTAAAAATTGTTGCCAATTGAGGTCACTTTGGTGGCTAACACAATAAGCTTCAATCCCACTTCCAGACCTAAGGATTGCTACATGGTCCTGCCCACAACGAACCATAATGCAAGAGTTCTAATTCGGTCAAAATATGACTGATGTTGACCATCCAAAATCTCTTACTGAAGTAATGGTTGAATTAAATTCTCAATGGTCAACTCCTTATATCAGCCTCAAACATATGGGTAATGGCCCTATTTTAGGCCGAATTAGAGCTCAATGCATATGACCAAGATTACTCAATTACCTAGGCCGTGGATGAAATGAAACCTACCAACCCTCAATATAAATTTTGGTTTTATTCGATCTCAAATTATGGCCCAAGTATATTAATTCAATGGTTAGAATATCCACTTGGACAATGGGCCCAAAAAAATGAGTGATCTGGACCCAATAGACAGGCCCACAACCCACTACAAAACAACCACAAAAGAGGATCCCGGTTTGGCAGCCACAGGTGTTCCTCCCCTTTACCATCTTCCTCTTGAAACCCTAGCCGCCGACAGCATCACTTCAACCGGATGAGACCCTGGCTGTAGTCATCTCCATCTTCCGGCAATAGCAGTGATATCTGCTGTTTCCAAAACATCAACCCCTCGCTGAAATCGAGCGCCGTCACCAATGGTTGGTAGCTCTCACAGGCATGAGGCAAGGTCTGACGGCCATTAATGGTTGCAGCCTTGATCAATCTCACGGTGATGGCGATGGAAGAATGTTACTACCATAACTGTCGTCGCAAACCCTACCTCAGCCGGACGAGACCTTGGCCGCCACCATCTTAATTTCTTCCATGACAGCCATGGCCATCAGAGATTTGGGCACCCCAGATCCGAAGACCTCCATGCCGGAATCGAGGGATTTTCGAAGCCGCAATTCATGCCTGAGAGCGCTAACTGATTGGAAAAAAATATGCTATCGTTGATCCTTGATTCAGAGACACGTAACCAAAGGGCCCATCCGCCATGGCTGTTGCTCACCATTGCTGATTAAAGACAACAATGGAGATAGATGGTGGTGGGTTTTCACCATCAATGGTGGTCGGTGACATTGATAAAGGATGATGGAGATGGGCAGGGTGTCACCGCTGTCAGCCATTGCTAGCCGATGATCGCTGATTGTGATCAACCATGGATGGATAGCCACTATCATGGTTGTCACTAGTCCTGATTACAGATGTGCGATGGGATTTCATGAGAGATCCAGACATCTCCAAGAGCCATGTCTCCCTAGCAAGTATTGTATTTCAAAATCCAAAAAATGGTCTGATACAAATCATACGCCCAAAATGATGTTTCTGAATGTGTATAGATTGTATGGTTGACCCGAATATGATACCTTGTAGGTTCGAATGAGACACGAATTTGAAGAAGAAAACCAATCTCAATGCACTTATTAGAAAATTTCCAAGATTAATGCATAGTTTGCTCTGATACCAACTATAAATCTAAAGTTTTGCGGAATGATAGGATCGTCTATGCATCAATAATGGAGACTCCATACTATAATCTCAAAGCCATACCTGATTAGGAAGACATTCCCGACGTCGTCGTGTTGCCGAGAATAGCTCTTGGTCTTCCGCACCTTACACCTTTAGGAGAACCTCTCAATGGGGATTCGGGTTTTTTCTTTTGTGTTGGTGAGGGGACCAAGACATATATTTATAGGAAAGGGGGCCAGAGAAGCTTACCCATCACACTTCTCTCCTCTAGGGTCTCCACACTGTAGGTTTCCATATCTGGCTTAATAACCGCGAATAAGGACCATGGTTCAAGCGTCCCGCTCCAAACCTATTTGTAATGATCACAACTATAGTGGGGCCCACTGAATCGCTCAATCTGAATAATCCAACAGTTATGATAAAAACCGATGATCATGTGTGGCCCACCCAAAAGAGTCTTACAATCATATAAAAATCACAGTGAGCTGTAGGAAGGTATTAAAGATATGCATCTTTTCTGTGACGTTTCTACTTTAGTTTTAGATGTGACTTGTTTTTAGTATCACGTATTACCTCGAGCTGATGAAATTTATGGACTGAATAGATGCCTCAGAAGCATGATGTTGGACTAGCTAGGACCCGAGTGCCCGGTGGTGTAAGAAATTGTCCTCGGCCAGCTAGCAGCTGCTTTCAATAGGGCTCTCAATGGAGCGCGTCAAATTCGAGATCCGATTCACTCCAAATCCCAATAACGCATAGTTAGATTTCAAAATAATCTGATTAATCAAATGGATTGGATTTGGATTCACAAAAATAAATCTGAATCATAATCGAGTCGGATCCAAATCTAATAGTGAGATCCGATAGGATGCTCACTATTGCCTACTTTAACCGAACCCTTTTGAGAAAAGTGATCTTAGGGCCTATCACAATGTATATGTTACATTCATACCATGTATCCATTTTAATAGATCAGTTAAGGCCACGGGCTCGAATTCGAAGAAAATTCATATTTAGGTGGACAATAAAAACAAGGAACAGTGAAATTGTCTATCTATAATTGAAATCATTTCAGGCCCACTATGTGTATATGCCACCAAAAGCTACCCAATATAGGGCTTTTTGGGCTCTTTATGGGTTGACCAAGCTAATGAATGGAGCGGATCATCCATACTTAGACCCCATTTGGCCAAAGATTTAAAAAAAAAAAAAGTTGAGACATTGGAACAGTTCGCGTCAAAGGACACTACCGCCTAGTGTATGTGAATAGAGAGGCAGATGCACTTTTTGGGCATGAAAGAGGGTCAACGAGTGGGACCCACCTTGATGTATATGTTTTATCCATGCCTAGAGTTGAGCACGAGCCAAGCCAGCTCGGTTAGCTCGCTTGACTCAGCTCGAACCAGCTCGATTCGACTCAATTCGAAGGCTAGATTCGAACCAAGCCGAACCATTTTTCCAACCTCGAAATGATTTTCAAGCTGAGCTCGAGCTAACCCAAGCTCAATTCAGCTCGGCTCGATTGAAGCTCAATTCGGCTCGGCTCGGCTCGTCTCAGCTGACTCACTTGTAAAAAGCTAAAAAAAAAAAAAAATTTAGTCCCACATCGGAAATGAACAGAGAAATGAGAGATGAAACTCTATATAAAAGTAAGTGGGGGTGTTAATGGGCTTTGGGCTACCTTTTGGCCCAATTTTAAACAGCTTTAAGCTCGAATTTTGGGCTGGGCCTACCAGGCTCGAACTTGGCTCAAATTGGGCTCAAACTCGCTCGAAAGCTTGGTCGAGCTAGCTCGAACATTTCAGTCCAGCTCGAAGGCCAAGCCGAGCCGAACATGATCTAGGGTGGTCATTGAGCGAGCCTAGCTCAAACAGGGCTCAGCTTAGCTTAGCTCGGCTTGTGCTCACCTTTATCCATGCCGGCCATCCAATTATCCATATTAGTTTAAGCCGCGTCCAAAAATTGAGACACGTCAATCTCAAGTCGTCCATACCAAAGTAAACTGTGAGATTTGCACCATTTTACTGCTAAATTAAATATATTATATTATATTATATATTTTTTAGATTTGTGATGTGGTGGATTCGGACCTAGATTCGACCCAAATCCGATGGCTATATGGATTTTTGGATCGGAAATGGATCTGGTTATTTATAAGTGGATAAGATATATCACCTTTTGGATCCGACTCAGATTTGAATCTGATCTGAATCCGGATACAAATTTTCGGACTTAGAGCCGGATCCAACTGGATCTGATCCAGATCCATTGAGAGCCCTAGCTTTCTGTTTAGTTCACTTTTCTATGGCATACTAGTGCACCTTATTTGTCAATTACTTAGGTCAGTGTGTCTAATGTCGGTTGAGCTTAATGAAGACGAAGACCGAAGACTCATGATGGACTAGCTGCATCAAGAAAGAAGAAACAGGTAAAAGTGATGCCTTGGTGAGCCTGAACCTTGTACCTATCCAAAACCATAAACCTCTAGATGACCATGACCAATAGGCATACCCTTAGTCATCTTAGATTGGCCTTGGGTGTCCCAAAAGACCACTAAAAGAATGACCAAGAGGTTGCATGATCTGCTGCAAAACATAATCCAAACAGCAGAAAATCATGCCTGGCCGAGCGCAATCCAGTGTCCACCGGGCACCCGACCTAAAAAGGAATCCGTTCAATGAGTTGGCCAAGTATCCAGATGGTCATCGAACGCCCGACCACAAACCTGTCCGGGCGCTCGACCAGTGTAAAAATCGTCCAATAGCACAAGACCATTTATAGACTAAATATCGGGCGCCCGACCAAGTGTCCGTCGGGCGCCCGACCAGCTCAAAATATGACCAGTGACCAAATTAATTTTCTGGACTGGATTTTTGGCGCCCGACCTAGTATCCATCAGGTGCCCGACCTTGCGCGAATCTGCCCGTTATTTGACCGTTAGAGAAAGTTTATAAAAGCGGAGGGATTCATTTTTATAGCTAAAAGAGTGGATTTTGAGGAGATAGAAGCCACCATTACTAAAGACCATTAGAAGCTCTATTCCAAACCCATAGCAAGTCATTCTCCTTGTGTTTCATCATAAGCTTGGGCCATTCAATGGTAATATGAGAATGAACTTATTCTCTCTTGATTCCTAGGAGTTTAAACACCTTGATCATAGTTAAATCTATTATCTAAACACCACTTAGGAGTCCAAATAGGTGTATTCCTCTAGGAAACCCATTTCTTATCATTTGTAGAGGTTTCACCATTCCCTAGCACCTTGGGCATCTTCAACGGAGCATCACATGCAAGGGGGCTGATCTTGGAGCTGAAGCTTTGGCAAAGCAGTGGCATCAAAGATCGAGGGAGCACAAGGGTAGCTGATTGAAGCACGAGAGAGCGGACATCAAGCAACCCGAAGCGGCGCTGAACAAGGGGCTCATCCGACAAGTAAGGTTGTCTTTGTTGAGAGTCCGTCCACTCAATTCCCTGAGGGAGTTGAGTGTAGAGTTTGTTAGTCAAACTCGAACTAGGGTCGTTTGCTGACCCCTGGCTTGTTTGTTGAGCCTAAAACTCTAGGGATGTTAGCCATTCCTTGGCCTGTTTGTCGACCTAAAGACTAGTGGTTGTTTGACAATCCTTGGCTCGTTTATCAGGCCTAAATTCAGGGACGTTTGCCATTCCTTGGCACGTTTGGCGGGCCTAAACAAGTCTCCAAGGGAAGCCACCAACATGGGTGTAAACGTGTACGTTGGGAGGAACCTGTAAACTCCCCGGTTGGGTGGATCCGATTTAAAACACTTTGATTGGGAGGAACCATATTTAAACTCCCTAGTGAATGCCGGTGTGCTTAAAGGGGTTGAGTACTTGAACTGGGACTGGAGTAGACAAGTAGTCGAACCACTATACATGCTTGTGTTTGTGATTGTATTTGAGTACATTTCTTATTATGCATTGTGTTTAATTGCTTAATTAGGAATGTATGCTAGGCACTTGAAATGCACATCCACACACATAAGATGTACTTTCACTCCTCATATAGACTTGAGCCCATGTTAATCCATCCTCTGTAGTCTACTTGTGTTGCTTAGACTAGATTGTTAATTGCCTTAATCATTTGCTAGTCTATTGATTGGACCCACTTAGGCTTGGTAATCGAAGTGTTCTTGCTTACTTAGTTTAATTTGTTAAAACTATTCAGTAGGCAAAAAAAATTTCAAAAGAACCTAATCACCCCCCCAAGACTAAGCCATAATTCTAGTTGCTTCTTAAGCTTCCGCACGCATATGCGTAGGATGTCGTATTAGACTACCTGACGTAATTTCAATTGGTATCAGAGCAGGTTGTTCTTCAAGGACTTAACCGTCTAGAGTGAGATCTGATACCGGAGCACTAGCATCATGTCTACCCCAGATGGGATTACTGTCAACCGTCCACCATACTTTGACGGATCCAACTACGCCCATTAGAAGAATAGAATGAGAATTTTTCTCCAATCCATCGATCAATCCGTATGGGCAGCAACATTAAATGAATATTCCTTGCCCACTGAACAAGTGGAGGTTAATGGTAAGATCATTGTCATTCCCAAAGATGATGAGAAATGGAACGACAATGAGAGAGCTCAATATGTGGCAAATGCCAAAACTCTCAATGCGATTTGCTGTGCAGTTTCCTCGAAAGAATTCAGCACATCCTCACATACGCAACTGCAAAAGAAGTGTGAGATATATTTGAGGTAACCCACGAGGGAACTAGCATAGTAAGACGCTCGAAGCTTCAGCTCTTAACCACCAAACTTGAAAATATTAGGATGGAAGAGACTGAAACCTTCATGAAATTTTATAAAAAAAACTTTCTGATATTTGCAACTCCATGTTTGCTTTAGGGGAAAAGATTCCGAAAGGAAGGATATGTAGAAAAATATTTAGGTCTCTCTCGAATAGATTCGGTACCAAGGTAGTAACCTTAGAAGAGTGTAAAGACAAATAACATGAAAGTAAAAGAACTTATACGTTCCCTACAAACTCATGAACTACACTTTAGGGCCCCCTTTAAGAAGAAAGACATCGCTTTGAAATCTTCATATAGACACTCACATAAGCAAAAGAAAATTAAGAGTGAGTCATCCGAAGATAGCGATGATGAGGATGATGATCTTAATAAAAGATTCAAGAGATTCCCAAAATTTGATAGAGGGAGTAGCCGTGACAAGAAGGACAAGAAGGGTGATAAATATAAAGGAAAACCATCCAAAAATTTATCCATCCGATGTTACAATTGTGGTTAATGTGGCCATATTACCCTAGATTGTCCGAAAATGCCTAAACCGAAAGGTAAAAAGGCCAAGGTAGCCACGTGGGATGATATGGAGGAGTCAAAATTTGAATCTAGTGACTCCAATAGTGATGAGAGCCAAGATATAGTGAGAGCTCTCATGACTTCCACCACTACCTCTCTTCCCCCTAATCTAAGAGAGGATCCCGACCGCTTTCCCTTCTAGGAGAAGGAGTTCCAAACCCATCACCTCATGCTACACTTTATGAAGGTGTTGTGAAAATTAGTTACACTTAGGCTAATCAAACAAAACATAGTAAGAGTAGCTAAAAATGCTTCAATAGGAAAATCTGAGGATTTCAGCCTCATTTCTTGGTATATGGGTAAATCAGAGGATTCAAGCCTCATTAGCCCAAATTTTGATAATTTAGCTCTTCTTTTATTTGATATATTTGCTGCTAGATTATCATCCTGCTTAGATTAGCTAATCTTACTGAATTTCATGTTTACTTGTATGCTAATCTTTGCTTAGGTTTGGTCATAATGTACATCTTTTGGGGAGGTTGGTTGATTGGGCTATAAGCCCTCGAGCTTTCAACACTTAATGTATATCATAAATGACCAATTATGCATGATTAACTATGCTTAGAATAGTACATTTTCTTGTTAATCATGTTCCCATGCAGGCTCCATGTTTTATATATTCATGCACCCTATACTCTCTCTAGTTAGCTTGTTTTTAAAGTTATAATTGCAACATACTATATATTCTTACCTTAACCTTAATTGATGTATCATAAAGGGAGAGAGAATAGTTTGTCAATTGCTGACAAAAAGGGGGAGAAAGATCAAGTCCCACCAAAACAATTTCTGTTTTGTGTTTCAGGGTTTGAAAGGTTTTGGGGAGCAATCAAGAGGAGCTTACATAGTTTACATGTCTTAGTATTTCAAGTTGTAAAATTTATTTGAATTTTGACATGTAATTTATTCTGGTTTGGTAGGATAAGTTTTTATAAGTAATTAATAAAGGAGGAGATTGTTAGTGCACTTTTCTATGGCATACTAGTATACCTTATTTGTCAATTACTTATGTTACTGTGTTTAGTGTCGGTTGAGCTTAATGAAGATGAAGACCGAAGACTCATGACGGACCGGCTACATCAAGAAAGAAGAAACAGGTAAAAGTGATGCCTTGGTGGCGTTAACCTTGTACCTATCCAAAACCATAAACTTCTAGATGATCATGACCAATAGGCATACCCTTACTCATCTTAGGTTGGCCTTAGGTGTCCCAAAAGACCACCAAAAGAATGGCCAAGAGGTTGTATGATCTGCTGCAAAACATAATCCAAACAGCAGAGAATCATGCCTGGCCGAGTGCTCGACCCAATGTCCACCGGGCACCCGACCTAAAAGGGAATCCGTCCAGTGAGTTGGCCAAGTATCCAGATGGTCATTGGGCGCCCGACTACAAACCTGTCCGGGGGCCTGACCAGTGCAAAAATCGTCCAGTAGCACAAGACCATTTCTGGACTGAATATCGGGTGCCCGAGCAAGTGTCCACCGGGCTCTCGACCAGCTCAAAATATGACTAGTGAGCAATTTTTTTTTCTAGACTGGATTTCGGGCTCCCAATCCTGTGCGAATCTGCCTGTTATTTGACCATCAGAGAAAGTTTATAAAAGTGGGGGGATTCATTTTTAGAGCTAAGAGAGTGGATTTTGACGAGATAGAAGCCATCATTGCTAAAGACCATTAGAGGCTCTATTTCAAACCCATAGCAAGTTATTCTCCTTGTGTTTCATCACAAGCTTGGGTCATTCAATGACAATATGAGAATGAACTTGTTCCCTTTTGATTCCTAGGAGTTTAAACACCTTGATCATAGTTAAATCCATTGTTTAAACACCACCTAGGAGTCCAAATAGGTGTATTCCTCTAGGAAACCCATTTTCTATCATTTGTAGAGGTTTCACCATTCACTAGCACCTTGGGCATCTCCAATGGAGCATCACATACAAAGGAGTTGATCTTGGAGCTGAAGCCTTGGCAAAGCAACGGTATCAAAGATCGGAGGAGCACAAGGGTAGTTGATTAAAGCACGGGAGAGCTGACATCAAGCCACCCGAAGCGGCGCTGAACAAGGGGCTCATCTAACAAGTAAGGTTATTTTTATTGAGAGTCCATCCACTCAATTTCCTGAGGGACTTAAGTGTAGAGTTTGTTAGTCAAACTCGAACTAGGGTCGTTTGTTGACCCCTGGCTTGTTTGTTGAGCCTAAAACTCTAGGGACGTTAGCCGTTCCTTGGCCTATTTGTCGGCCTAAAGACTAAGGGTTATTTGGCACTCTTTTGCTCATTTGCTAGGCCTAAATTTAGGGACGTTTGTCATTCCTTGGCACATTTGGCGAGCCTAAATATGTCTCAAAGGGGAGCCACCAATACTGGTGTAAACGTGTAGGTTGGGAGGATCCTGTAAACTCCCCGATTAGGTGGATCCGATTTAAAACACCTTGGTTGGGAGGATCCTGATTTAAACTCCCTAGTCAATGCCGGTGTGCTCAAAGGGGTTGAGTACTTGAACCGGGAGTGGAGTAGGCAAGTAGTCGAACCACTATACATGCTTGTATTTGTGATTGTATTTGAGCATATTTCTTATTATGCATTGTGTTTAATTGCTTAATTATGAATGCTTAATTAGGAATGTATGCTAGGCACTTGGAAGGCACATCCACACAAATAAGATGTACTTTTACTCCTCATATAGACTTGAGCCCATGTTAATCCATCCTCTATAGTCTACTTGTCTTGCTTAAACTAGATTGTTAATTGCCTTAATCATTTGTTAGTCTATTGATTGGACCCACTTAGGCTTGGTAGCCGAAGAATTCTTGCTTACTTAGTTTAATTTATTAAAACTGTTAAGTAGCCGAAAAGAATTTCAAAAGGTCCTAATCCCCTCCAAGACTTAGCCATAATTCTAGTTGCTTCTTAAGTTTTCGCACGCGTATGCGTAGGGTGTCGTGTTAGACTACCTGACGTAATTTCACTTCCAACCATGACGAGCAAATTAGGTGTTACCCGGGAATGGCTTAGTTGGTGTTACTCCTCTCGTGTGGCCCACATGGGTGATATTTTGTATATCCACGCCGTCCATCCATTTCTCCAGCTCATTTGAGGATGGGATTCCAAAAATTATAAAGATCCAAATCTCACATGGACCATACCACTGGAAACAGTGGTGATTGAGTACCCCACCATTAAAAATCCCAAAGAGCCCATCGCAAGGTGAGTATTTTCCCACAAAAAATGTCAAGAAGATCTGGATGAAGGGAAAATATTTGCAATACAACCTTTTGATAATGTCAAGAAGATATAGATGAAGGGAAAATATTTGCAATACAACCTTTTGATAATGTCAAGAAGATCTGTATGAAGGGAAAATATAAATATCAGCTTGATCCAAAACTTTTGTGGCCCACAAAAAAACTTGTAATGGTCATTCATCACTCTTTCTAGTTGTGTGGTCCACCTGAGATTTTGATCTTCTCAGGGTTTGGTATAACTTCCTAATATGAGATGGAAAGACAAATGTACAGTGTGGATATATAAAACATACATAATAATGGGCCCCACATGGCTAAGATAACACCCACTAAGTTGTTCTCCGGATAACACATAATCCGCTCTCTCACCCATGTGCCTCAACGTCATACCAGTGGGCCATACCGTGACAATCACATCAAATTCTCGGCCACAACCATCCGGAACTTTTGCCATCCTTCCAAAAGTAGGCTGATCCTACGGTCGGAAATCCTGGTTGGTTAGATCTTTATATTGTGTGGCCTATCCAAGATAGACTTATTTGAATTTTAAGACGTCAGACGTAGGCCTGATCAAGCAATGAAGTGATTTATACATGGGAGCTTACAACTAGTTGGACAGTGACAGTGCAACTAGTGCAAGTATTTTCACTATCAACATGAAATGTGTTCATGACATCCAGCCCGTACAAAAGGTTAGACCCACCATGTGCATCATTTGAAGAGCGATACCTATACTTAAGAGTGGATTGTCTTGATTTTTGTTCCAGGTGTTCTTTAGGATGGGTTTGGGTTTGGGCTCTGACGCCGGTTTGAGCCATGCTTCGTGTTGCCCATTTCCAGCTCAAAATCCACTAGGCTAGCTAAGATTGGCACAAGCATAAAAATAAATAAATAAACAAATAAGAGTACATTGCTCTTTGTTGTCATATATGCCAATGACCCCTTCCTATGTTAAGTATAATACAAAATTATAGTTCAAATGGAATTCTAAAGTTACTGCAATCCAAATTAAATAATAAAATCACAATTTTAGTTAAAGTCAATTATGCATCTTAACCATGCACATTAGTACACAATGTTTTACTTGAAATTCAGTTATTGGTATGTGTGTATGGTATTGGATGTGCTAGAGCATTTTACAACTCGATCCAAATTGAATGCATGCCAATGATCCTAAGATCCTAGATAGACAGAGAGACCATGAGCGGTCATCTATGATCAAGAGCTGGAGTAGTTAGGTCGTCTATTGACGTAGGGGGAGCGTAGTGAGGTCGATTACCGTCTTCCTCACATGATAACTGCCTTGAATCCACAAGGCTCACTGGACTCCTCAACAAGGCTTCCTCGAAGCCACGAACGAAAATCTCAAATCCATGATCAGAAAGACACAAAGGTCTGAAATTTTATTAATAATATGAGATATTACAGTAAAACGAATTTAACAGCCTTATATACCCTTAAACGAAACCTAATTTGCATTTACTAAAAATAGTAAGTTTTTAGAAATAGAAAGTTACTAAAAATAGTAAATTCTTAATTAAAGACTACTACTAAGTAGAGTCTTTCTAAAACTCATTATTTTGCAAAAGTAAAAACTCTTAAATAAAAAAATTCTAAAAAGAAGGAAACATAATAAAAATCAGAATTACTAAAAATAGTAAATTTTTTTCTAAAATCCCATTTTTCTTCTATAAACGGACGTTTTCTGGCGAAATGGAAGGACAAGACCAACTAAAGTGGGCCAGTTCATCACAAAATATGATTTCAGTAGGAATCCATATATTGTGCGTCCCATAACTCCTCTTGGATAAAAAGTTATGGTCGATTCATAGTCCACATTCTTTTGGTCCGTCCATGCGAAGAATGTACTTAATCCACGTCTTACATTAGGGGGTTCTTGTTCTACATCGGAACCCTCTACTTCAAAATAACTTGTCCTCGAGTTATGCATTGAAATCGGTCCACAACGCACACTCAACTTCGAACGTCTTCGTTTACTCGCATTTTCCTTGCACGTTGGAGAAGGATCAAATACAATAATCGTGAACTCTGACAATCCCGGTACTACATCGTCGGCAATATACAAGGGATCCACATCCGCTGCTTGTTGATTAAGGCCTCGATCATTACATTCTTGATTTCTTCACCCTCAACCCTGGGGGTATGAAAATTTCAGTAGTGGGGTTACATGAACTTGGATCATCATTCAGATTGATGTTTTCCTCATTGACTTGAGTTAACACCAAATCTGTAGTAGGAACTTTATTGACCTCCTGTTCGTTCTCCTCAATGGATGTTTCATATACGAGCGAAGGAAACATTTCCATAGGGGATGGCTCTGCATCCTCTGACATGAGACATGTCTGTTCTTCCTGAGGCCCATTATATGCATCCAACACATCTTCTTCAGATGTCTTTGCGAAATCCTACACAATTAAGAAAAACTTCCCTTCCACTTTAAAAGTTTTGGGTAAGATTTTCACTTTCACAGGGGCCCTTCGCACGCCACCGTGGAATCCGATGTTCTGTCACAACTCCAGCTTCAAACACTAGGATTCCTATTGCAAGTTGTGGGACTGCTGGGGTAATACCTGATCATCAATGGTGTATAGGAATTATGATAGCAACCATTGTTTCATCTACGACTAAGAACGCATTGGTGCTTTCATTTGTCGCATTTGCTGATTTCGAAGTTACTTCCACCAAGTCAAAGTGCCCCTTCAATTTTAATGCTACGTACTGAATCTTCTTCTACTCAGGGGTTTGCATGTAATCGAAGAAGCGTTCGAGTTTAAGGAGCCAGCCGTCGATGCGACTCCAGCTATCAAAGCTAGGGAGATCTATCATCCTCAAGTAAGATCGATCTTTCCGATCCACCGATTGTAAAATCCAACGAATTCTGAAAATGGGATTCCACTATGGACACGGAGTTCTACAGCCTCCGTTATAGGGTCAAAGAAAGCCTACAGCCCATACATGGCTAACCAACTCTCCCATTGCAACGCCTCAAAAATCGTCATTGTTATATATTCCCTTGGAGCATCGTCCGCAGGATGATCATCCGACCTGTTGTTAGAAGCCATCATCCCAAAGGAATTTCTCGCTTTGATATCACTTAAAGCCATCGTCCTGAGGGGATTCCTCGCTTTAATACCACTTGACGTAGGGAGGACGTGGTGTATTCGATCACCATCTTCCTCACGGGATAACCACCTTGAATCTATAAGGCTTCCTAGACTCCATAATAGGGCTTCCTCGAATCCATGAGAAATTCCTCGAATCCATGAGAAGAAAGACACAAAAGTCTGAAATTTTAATGATAATATGAGAGATTATATTAAAAACTAATTTAACAACCTTACATAACCCTAAACAAACCCTAATTCATAGTTAATAAAAATAATAAGTTTCCTGAAATAGAAAGTTACTAAAAATAGTAAACTTTTAATTCAAACCATCCAGACTCTGAAATAAGGCCAAATTGACAATCTAGTGATTGTGAAAATTCAATTTCCATTAGCACCTTTTCTCCTCCAAAAGCCCTTAGGTGTCCCTGCAATTAATGTCCAAGCAGTCAAGTGTCAGGATTTAGTTAAAGATCACAAGAGAAAATTGAATTTTTACTTTTTGATGAGAACCCAGTTATAACATTATTTCCTCCCATCCCTCCTTATCATAAGTCATTTTTACCCTTGTTACAAAAACTCCTTAAAAGAAAATCGCTTTGGACCTTTACCTTAAACTTCATCCAATTACAAAGTAAAAAATCCAACTAACTAATGAGAATATATCATGTGTTCAAGAGCTTTCAAAAGCCAATCACAATAAGCCACATGCCATTTTACCCCTCAATTGCTCTAAATTAAATAACTAAAATGCCATCACTTGCAATTATAAATACCCCCAAGTGCTCTTATTTTCAATACATTAGAACAATAAACTCCAAACATTAAAGATAAGTGAGGATGTAACGACCCGAGATTTTCGACTCTCGTGTATAACACGACAGCTGAATTCCCAAGTAATTTATGGAATAACTAATTTGTCAAATAATGAAATATAACATTCAAGCATAATGGTGGAAACAATTATCATCTTATTCTATCAAACTTACTACGTCATCATCAATGTTTAAATAGGGAACCAACCAATATCCATACTGATTAATCAAAATACAAAACCATGTCTTTTCTTGAAGACTTATTACAATTTTCATAAATGTAACCACTAATCAAACGAAATGTCTAATAAATGAAAATATCAACTAAATTTCTTCAACGTCTTCATCCACCATGTGATAGTACGAACCATCGAACTCTTCACCTTGAAAGTCGAGTTCAATACCTGGATCTTCACCTGCATCATCTAAATTGCTATTGGGATATCGTTAAACGCTATCATAGTGGGGAATATTTCCTCCAAGATAATCAAGAATAATAATAACAGTAAAGAATAAACGCAAGCAGGATATTATCATTTAATCAAATCAAAACAACCAACTAAAAATCTTTGTTAATGCGATGTATGGAATGCATGCTCTGGCTAAGGCACCCTGGCTAGAATCACAATATATGAAGTGGGAGACTCCCTGTTACAACTTCATGCTAGCCACTAGTCACCAGAGGTTCCTGGGACGCACAAGCCCATAGTTTTGCCCGACCACATGAGAAACGGGACGCCCATAGCCTAAATCTACACGTGACAGTGTACGGGAGAAGTAGGACACTCTAGCCTATTCTCAATTCTATACACCCACATGGAGCTAAGTGAATGCATGACTTTAGTTTCACCTTTATTTAAGTGTTTTCGCATACAACCGATTTAAATAAAACTCAGTGGTCACTATGGGGAGTCGCAAGCAACCCAGCATAAGTCGACAGCGCGGGATTAGTGTCCATAGCACCAAATTCGGCTCATGAGAATTTGTATACCATTAGTGTCCACTCATTGTCCCATTTTATGATTTCATCATGTCCCAAAAAGCCAATGTTGTACATCATGACTAAATTCATTAAAATACCCATGTAATGTAAATGGATCCAATCAAGCATCATATACATGTAAGGATCCATTGACAAACAATCACTTCATTCTCCCAGTTAAGTCAAGAGATATTCTTCCATCTTGAACACCTCTCATGGGTTCCATCTCTCTACATCGAATAATTTTACCAACTTAGGGACAAAGAGTATACAATAATGGGATATCAATATGATGATCTTATACACATATTTTATATATATCACAATATGAAAACCAATGTTACTTGTAATACATAGACTAAGAAAATAAGGGCATAGATTTCACAAAGATAAATAACACAAATACACATGCTTCTTAGTAAAAAATCTAAAAAAGTAATCACATCATTATATAATGATATTCATTAAAAATCCTATATTAAACTTCATGTTATATGGATCAGCAATTCAAAACAAAATAACTTCACATGCCACAAAAGAAACTAATGATACTCGTGATATTATTAATGAAAGGCTTGAAGGAAAATCCTCACCTTAGGATGAACTTAGAAGAGGGTTGTAGAAGATTCAAACCGTTGGAAAAATATGAGAAAGAACTCCCTTCTCTCTCTCTCTCTCTTTCTCTCTCCCTCTCTCCCTCCCTCTCTCTCTTCTCTCTTTCTCTAGGGCATAGAGGCTAGAGTTAGGAGAATGGCTTGGAGGTGCTTAATAGGAATATGGAGAGGGATGTGCATACATGGGGAGAGAAAAGAAGGGCGTGCGAGGTCTTGTGTAGCAACCTCTCGAGGTGGGTTTCTCAAATCTTAATATTCAGGTGATCTTTGATCAATTCCAATCATTTCATCTTATCAAACTCGAAGAGTAGAGTTAGAATACGTAAGTTTCTTGATTCTCCACTTTCTAGATTGACCGATCCTTGAAAATGGCCTAATAGGTGTTAAAATGGGCTTGATTTCAATTAACGGTCCACGCTTGATGATCAGGGCCCAAAATTTGGAAAAATATGTAGTCATGATAGGCAAAAAATTTTATAAAGTTTAGTGGTTGATTGATGGTGAGAAATGCTTAGATCTAAAATTTCAACTTTTCGCGGAAAAGGAAGGGGCTGGCTTTGTGGTTCAACGGTGTAAGATTATATGTTGGGGTCCAAATTTTGTGTAAACTCGTTGTCATATGAGTATAATGGGTGGTCCAAATTTGAGAAGCGATTGATGGTGAGAAGTGGGTAAATTGAAAGGTTCAAATTTGATAAGAGTTGGTAACTCGTTAATTTCTAGAACGGGATAACTTCGCACATAAGAAAGAGGCTTATCAAGGTGGGGCACTGAAATCATACTATTGGTCCATGATAAAGACGATCCAAGTCACTCATATAAAGAGAAATATTCGACTACGACTAACCATCTGCTTTCCTCACTCGATGGACATGAAAATCAACGGTTAAGGGGCTAATTTGACAATTGGACCACTTTTACTATGATTTAAGGGCTGAAATTTGACGTTTATGGTTAATATGTGCCCAAAAGCTTAAATCCAGAGTTTTGCGTGAAAGTGATCGTCAGAAACTATAATACTTAAAAATGGCTTCTTAACTTAAGTTTAACTAATGGTATTTTCGTAATTATCTGAAAAGTGCGTGATTTTTGAAATCTGATCTTTCTACGATATTTATGGGATCATTCTAAGAAACTTTTGTAAAGGGTCCCCTATCGGATCTCCTACGGATGTCCCGCTATTCGCAAATCAACGTTAAATGTACAATAATTAATAAAAAAATAAATTAAAAATGAATTTTAAAAAATTTTCAATTAAATCTCAAAAATTTGGGGCGTTACGAACCACCCCCCTTAAAAACAAACTTCGTCCCCGAAGTTTCCTAAGCGTCGTCGATAAAAGATTGAGGGCAATCTCACTTCATGACTCCTCGTCTAACTTTCTGAACTATTTTAGGTCAGACGCGATCACAATCCACCCCCCTTAAAAATAAATCCATACTTAAAATCGATTTTTACAAGCTCCCCCAAATTTTTGTCCTATCATGCTTCCACTGTGCACTATAATTCCTAGATGGTTCTAAATATATTGATTGGTCTCTCAAATCATTCAATCATCCAGCGTCCTAATATTTCTTAGGTTTGGGTGGGTGCTCTTATAGTCAAGGATCTAAGATGATTAGGGTTAGATAATTATCAAGGATGTCTGATCGCTAACGAAATGACTGATCAAGAGTTTAGAGGATAAATCTGAGTTTGATTAGTTGGCATGATTGGATGGTCACTTGAATGAGTTGATAAACAAGCAGATAACAAAGTGAATGAGATATCATCGACGGTCCTTTAATAGCTGAAGGTGTGATGGAAAGATGAGGTTAGGGATACCATATTCTAACTCTTTATAGGGTCTAAGTGCTTAAGCTTCTACGTCTTGGGGTCGTCATACATCTATCTTATTTTATTCATCCAAAGAAAAACAATCACTCACATTCCAAGAGAATGCACAAAAGTCGTCCAGTTAGAACAAGGATGTGATTTGTATAGTGTCGGCATCACGGGCGAACGGTTCAAGTAGATTTGGATCTGATACTTAGATCTTCTACTCGCATTTGAGCATTGAGTTCTTTAGTATTCATTTGAAATTCCGAGTGACGCCCCTCAGGATTTGAACTTAGATCTAATCGCTTACACATCGCATAAGATACTGTTCCGCTCTCCCATGTGGCCGATTTAGCCTAACATCATAGGGACCTTTATACACTCTCCCATAAAGCAAACATCAATGAATAAAATCCAAAATAAATTCATCAATACAAAACATCATAACCTTACGGGGTCATATTTACTTCCGTCGCTAGCCATGGTCAAAGGTCTATGTGAGGGTTGGTAAGTAGCATTTTATGGTCATGATAACCTACCTAAGGTAATTGAGTTGGGCCCAAAATTCTTAAGGACGTATAAGAAAATGTTAGGAAACACTTCTAAGAGTGCATGCTTACAAACTAGGTCTAATCAAAGGGGTTTCGAGGCTAAGGACTAGAGTAGTGCCAAATTTGGAACACAGGACTTATAAGCACTCCTGGAATTCTTTCTCTTAAACCAGGCATTGGTTTCTCCTAAAATTTGGTAGGTAGGCTGAAGGTTAGGTGTGGAACATACTTAATTCTTCTCAGATCAATATTCCTACGGTAACACATGTTTCTGCGCTAATTAAATCCAAAAAGTGTAGAAGGTCAGCAGAATTTTATGCAAGATTGTCACTATTGTCAGAATTTTCCTGATTTATCTACATGTCCGATTGATATGAAATTTTATGAGAGTTCTAAGAGATAAGTTAGGAGTCTCTGTAAAAATTTAAAAAAAAATTATAAGTCTGAAAGTGCATTTTCTAATGGGAGTGCTACTGCTGGATTTAAAAATCTGACCTAATGAAAAAATTCAAAATAAAATAGATAGCCGTAAGATTTGAGCAAGATAAATAACACAATTCAGCGAAACGCTAATATAAACATGGGGAATTGATGAAAGCCTTAGAATTCAATCAAAAAATGGAAATTCACTTTCCAAAAATCCTAAAGTTTACAGATTTCTACGTTTATCGGTTAGCCTAATGATTTCAAGGGGTCTAAGTTTTGGTTTCTAGGTTCATAATATCATAAGCAACCAATAGGGGTTGAACCTGGGTTTTTTTTGTTTCTAATTCATGGGGACCTAAGCCCTAGGGTGTGTTTATTATGATAAAGGTTGGGCTTTTCACCCAGAGGTCCCGATTGTGCTCTGATACCAACTGTAACGACCCAAGATTTTCAACTCTCGTGTATAACATGACAGCCGAATTCCCAAGTAATTTATGGAATAACTAATTTGTCAAATAATGAAATGTAGCATTCAAGCACAATGATGGAAACAATTATCATCTTATTCTATCAAACTTACTACGTCATCATCAATGTTTAAATAAGGGAACTAACCAATATCCATACTGATTAATCAAAACACAAAACCATGTCTTTTCTTGAAGACTTATTACAATTTTCATAAATGTAACCACTAATCAAAAGAAATGTCTAATAAATAAAAATATCAACTAAATTTCTTCAACGTCTTCATCCGCCATGTGATAGTACGAACCATCGAACTCTTCACCTTGAAAGTCGAGTTCAATACCTAGATCTTCACCTGCATCATCTAAATTGCGATTGGGATAGCGTTAAACGCTATCATAGTAGGGAATATTTCCTCCAAGACAATCAAGAATAATAATAACGATACAGAGTAAAAGCAAGCAAGATATTATTATTTAATCAAATCAAAACAACCAAATAAAAATATTTGTTAATGCGATGCATGGAATGCATACTCTGGCTAAGGCACCCTGGCTAGAATCACAATACATGAAGTATGAGACTCTCTATTACGACTTCATGCTAGCCACTAGTCACCGGAGGTTCCTGGGACGCACAAGCCCATAGTTTTGCCCGACCACGTGAGAAATGGGACGCTCATAGCCCAAATCTACACGTGATAGTGTACGGGAGAAGTAGGACGCTTTAGCCTATTCTCAATTCTGTATACCCACATGGAGCCAAGCGAATGCATGACTTTAGTTTCACTTTTATTTAAGTGTTTTCGCATACAACCGATTTAAATAAAACTTAGTGGTCACTATGGGGAGTCGCAAGCAACTCGGCATAGGCCGACGCACGGGATTAGTGTCCATAACACCAACCCCGGCTCATGAGAATTTGTATACCATTAGTGTTCACTCATTGTCCCGTTTTATGATTTCATCATGTCCCAAAAAGCCAATGTTGTACATCATGACCAAATTCATTAAAATATCCATGTAATGTAAATGGATCCAATCAAGCATCATATACATGCAAGGATCCATTGACAAACAATCACTTCATTCTCTCAGTTAAGTCAAGAGATATTCTTCCATCATGGACACGTCTCATGGGTTTCATCTCTCTACATTGAATAATTTTACCAACTTAGGGACAAAGAGTATACAATAGTGGAATGTCAATATGATGATCTTATACACATATTTCATATATATCACAATATAAAAATCAATGTTACTTGTAACACATAGACTAAGAAAATAAGGGCATAGATTTCACAAAGATAAATAACACAAATACACATGCTTCTTAGTAAAAAATCTAAACAAGTAATCATATCATTATATAATGATATTCATTAAAAATTCTACATTAAACTTCATGTTATATGGATCAGCAATTCAAAACAAAATAACTTCACATGCCACAAAAGAAACTAAAGATACTCGTGATATTATTAATGAAAGGCTTGAAGGAAAATCCTCACCTTAGGATGGACTTAAAAGAGGGTTGTAGAAGATCCTAACCGTTGGAAAAATATGAGAAAGAACTCCCTTCTCTCTCTCTCTCCCTCTCTCTCTCTCTTCTCTCTTTCTCTAGGGCATGGAGGCTAGGGTTAGGAGAAGGGCTTGGAGGTGCGTAGTAGGAATATGGAGAGGGATGTGCGTACATGGGGAGAGAAAAGAAGGGCGTGCGAGGTCTTGTGTAGCAACCTCTCGAGGTGGGTTTCTCAAATCTCAATATTCAGATGATCTTTGATCAATTCCAATCAGTTCATTTTATCAAACTCGAAGAGTAGAGTCAGAATATGTAAGTTTCTTGATTATTCGCATTCTAGATTGACCGATCCTTGAAAATGACCTAACAGGTGTTAAAATGGGCTTGATTTCAATTAATGGTCCACGCTTGATGATCAGGGCCCAAATTTTGAAAAAATATGTAGTCATGATAGGAAAATAATTTTACAAAGTTTAGTGGTTGATTGATGGTGAGAAATGCCTTGATATGAAATTTCAACTTTTCGCGGAAAAGGAAGGGGCTGGCTTTGTGGTTCAACAGTGTACGATTATAGATCGGGGTCCAAATTTTGTGTAAACTCATAGTCATATGAGTATAATGGGTGGTCCAAATTTGAGAAGCGATTGATGGTGAGAAGTGGGTAAATTGAAAGGTTCAAATTTGAGAAGAGTTGGTTACTCGTTAATTTCTAGAACGGGATAACTTCGCGCATAAGAAAGAAGCTTATCAAGGAGGGGCACTGAAATCACACTATTAGTCCATGATAAAGACGATCCAAGTCACTCTTATGAAGAGAAATATTTGACTACGACTAACCATCTGCTTTCCTCACTCGATGGACATGAAAATCAACGGTTAAGGGGCTAATTTGACAATTGGACCACTTTTACTATGATTTAAGGGCTGAAATTTAACGTGTCTGGTTAATATGTGCCAAAAAGCTTAAATCCAAAGTTTTGCGTGAAAGTGATCGTCAGAAACTATAATACTTAAAAATGACATCTTAACTTAAGTTTAACTAATGGTATTTTCTTAATTATCTGAAAATTGCGTGATTTTTTAAATCTGATCTTTCTACGATATTTATGGGATCATTCTAAGCAACTTTTGTAAAGGGTCCCCTATCGGATCTTCTACGGATGTCCCGCTATTCACAAATCAATGGTAAATGTACGATAATTAATAAAAAATAAATTAAAAATGAATTTTCAAAAATTTTCAATTAAATCTCGAAAATCTGGGGCGTTGCAAAGGACGTCTTAGAGAAAAGGGTGAAGTGTCCCCCCTCCCACATTCTGAATTGCCTCTAACAAGTTCTAGGAGAGAAGCTTTGAAGATTAAGTGAGGACGTCATAAAGAAAAGGATGAAGTACTCCCTTCTCTATAAGACTACCCTCCCATAGGTTTCATGGAGTAGGACTTTTGAGTATGGCGTGAATTAAAGAGCTTCAGCTATTTTCTCTAATTAGGGAGTGTTTTTTCCTTCCTTACTCGGTATCTCCTATTAATGTCTATTGTCTTGCAAGCGAAAAAAATTTAGAGTGGAATCGGAGATGTATGAGCTTTGATCATCTTCTCCTTCAAAGAAGGATCGAAGCTTTTTTCTCTCTAGTCATCTCTAGGCCCTCAGTTAATCTAAGCGTCTCATTTACGGAGTTCATATATATATTTTTTTTCTCTTATTGTGTTGCTATCATTGCAGTTTAATTAAACATGAGGTCACACATGTTAATGAATGGCTTGTATTCGATCAATCGTGTGCGATTAGGATAGTGCTTGGCATGCTAGAGATATTGGACTCAAGTTCGATTGAATGCTTACGATCACAAGCGCTAAATCAACTATAGGATCATACCTATGAAGGTTAACCTAACTATCAAGCTATCAATGCTCCAATGCTCCAGCTATCTTTTTTCCTTAAGCTAGGGACTACAATGATCACGGTTCTTAGGTTTTTTAGTAATGCAATAATGGATGATTAAAATTACAAAATAAAGGCTGATTGATGATATTATTGATTTATAATAAAGATAAGTACAATATTTAAAAACATAAAATAAGCAGAGAAAAATAAAAAAAAATAAATATATGTGATCATCTATATGAACAAACAATCGACGCGAATGGCTACTAGGATCCAACTAGTGTGAACTTCCAAGTATGGACTCGAATTTGGTGACATGGGTCATGGATATTTACACTACTTCTAAGTGTATTATAGCAATGACGCTGGACAATAGTGACCTAAACTTGGCTAAACTCCAGACTTGCTGCAGCGAGGCTATACAGAAGTGGAGGAACTAAAGCTTAAACTAAGATAAGACAACTTTGCGCTATGAAAGGTTATGTGTGATGGCTTGATTTGTGCTTCAAGCTCTTTATTAGGTGCTCCTTATATAGATTTGGAGGGGCAACAAATATCTTGGGTTTCATTGCTGGTCCACGTTTGATTGCTGATCCTATCCTAGTCACACTCGAATTCCTCCTCGCATCCCTTGATTTTCTTCTAATTTAGGAAGTGTCCACTGAAGTGTCCACTTCTTAAACTTTCATAGTCTCCATGAAAGCGTCGATCGTTCGTTTAAGCATGATTGTGTGAGTCATCCTTATGGAGCGTATCTGGATTGCATTAGATTTCCTATCTTGGTGGGGCGTTATACAACCTGTTAAGCATACTACTCGACTACACGTGCCACTTATATTAGGGCTACATGTCCTTCTCCCAGTGTTTCGCTTTTCTTGATTACAAACATGCATAGAATCTAGCCATTCTGCTTTTGATAAGTAATGTGTCGTTAAATGAAGTGGGGTTGGAATAAGATACCATTTGCCATTCATACATATTGCAACATGTGGCAGCATCTCATTGGTCCACATGGATGTGCCACGATAGGTGTAAACAGTTATATCTCCCTTATTATACACCCTCATATTGTATAGTTGCTTTATTTTTTTCTATTCTATTCATTTATTTATTTTCAATTAACAATCTATAGCTAGAATTTCAAAATTACATAAAGTAGAGATCATATATTTGCATGAGCGGAGAAGGTACTCCACATATTTCTTCTCCACAATCTAAGGATGTACTTTTAGAGGATGGTGTATCAATGTATATTGAAGGACTCTAACACACCATAAGCAACCCCCCTTAGAAAAATATATTACCAATGGCATATTCGCTACTTTTAGGATTGTGTTTACATATGACCTTCTACTCAGGTATTATGTCAAACAATCACTTTCTCTAAAAGCTTGAGATGTTAGAGGATGGTGTATCAATGTACATCAAGGGACTCTAACATGGGGTGACCTATCATTAATATGAACCATTCACTCATTAGTACAACTAGGAGCAAGCCATGGTACAAAAATCATGCTAATGGGCAATCTTAGGCTTCTGATCATTAGCATGAAAATGAACAATCAAGATTACTTGGACAAACAAAATAGGTTCAATCATCATCTTGATACATCAACTGGATCTATACCACTTTGTATTTCTTATGATGCTATAGCAATATTGATTTTATAATTATAACCATGTGATATATGGCTTGTAAACAACAGACGGTCTTAACAAATTGGCCCCACTCAAAGGTTGACGATCACCCGATCGTCATGATTCTTGCACCGTTGCTTGCTCCTAATTGGATAAATGAATGAATGGTTCAGATCTACGAGAGGCTGCCCCATGTGCCGTTTGAAAGGTTTGGCGAAGCCGCCCATATGCCTAAAAGGTGTGGCTAATCTCAGCCCAAACAATTACTGAGCCCGAAAGCCCATGGGACCTGCCGTCACATTCACAGCAATACATAAATGCCGATATCCTTTTGTGAATGCGCACGCTTAATGAAAATTCATCTTAACCGTCCATTTATAGGGTTCAGATTCTCATATGGATGGTCCAAAACCACCAAGAGTACTAAAATGGGAGTTGCAACGAACCATGAATGGTTCAATCGCGACACGGGTTAGAGCACCGTGAAAAAGTTTAATTTCCTCTAGCCCCATCAAATGAGTGGGAGCTGCCGGATTCTAGCCGTTGGATCATCGCGACTTAAAGCTGATGGACGATCGACATGTATCCCCATTCAATAACCTGGAAAAGTCACAGACCGGATAGTACAACTGGACTTGCAATGAACCATGACTGGTTAATCGCAATACCCGTCACGGTATTGTGAAACTTCGTGTATCCACCAACCAAATCATTATTGATTTCAGAGCACAAGATCTATAATTTGCTGGGCAGAGCCTTAATTGAACGGTCATAATTCACATTCGGCCATTACATAGAAAATTAAAATTGTGGCAACTCATCCACCGTACACTTGGCATGCTTCATGCCAATCTGTACCATCAAAATAATAGGCCCACATTGTAGTCTGTAATCATATCCAAAATAGCATGGAATAAACAATCTTCATGTCAACCGTCCGAATTTGCCCACTAAAAATTTGGAGCTTCGCCACTTTCTTATCAACTGTCCATTTGATGATTGGAAATTAGACGGCTAGAATTACATCTTAGTGTAAACTTTAGGCTACAGTCAATTAACATTGGGTCCTATGATTTGGACGGTCCAGATTGGTTGGATTCATACTTCATATCACAAAAGAGCAAACTTCATAAAGTGACGGAGCACCTGCATTGGTGCTCACGAGCAACATTTATAGTTAGTTAGTCGTGAAAGGCGCCAAAGGGCGATTGCTTTTTCAAGCAATCTTTCTATCTATTTTTCTTACTTAATCATCATTAAATGTGAGTAACAAAAACTGATCACCTACAGCCTGCTGTACCCTAACTTAGCATACAGCCACTTGTTTACTTCCACGTGTAACTTAATCTGGACATCCAATCCATGTAGGTGGTGGGCCCAACTATGAAGATGACAGATTAGGTCGATCCGTAAGGCAAGCAACTGAGTTGGACGGATATTAACCGTATGACTCATTATATAGATATGCCCCCATTTAAACGATGGATCAGCATAATTTTCAGGATAAGTGATCTTGACGGTATGGCCCATCTTTTACATGGCTCAGATTTCGTGTAGACGTGACAGTTTGGGAAGAATCGTCTGCTGCATGCTCGGATGAGCTGATTGTAGTTCGTCTATATTAAAAGGGCCGCTCACGATAGGTGTAAGGAGAGATGCGTGGTCGACACGTCACTACCATTGTGGGGGCCACCTTTCAAAAGGCACGCGACGAGACGGACGGTGCCCAGCGGCCCGACCTTTTTCGGGTTCGAGGATATACTCGCTCAATAAATGGCAAGGAGGCCCGCCCATGGTGACTCGCCCAAGTTGTTTCCCCCTATCTGGCCTATGGGATGATGATCCAGACCGTTCATCTAGAAGGACCCACCGTAGATGGGCTACGTAAAAAACGGTCTTATTGTTTGTAGAATATGCATTAGTAATAATGTTCAGCAAAAGCAATTGCCACCTTGTATGAATGGACGGTGAGGATTTGAGATCGTTAGGATCCTTGACATGTGGTTCTCATATACGGTGGGACCTTCTATATAAACGGTCCAAAAACATCAATCAGTGGAAGAAAGGACGTGGCTTTAAGGTGCGGCCGTCCTTGGCATTTTCTCTGCCCACCATGAATTAAAAGAAAAGAGCAGAATAGGAGGAAAAGACATACATCCTCATCGAGCTTCATCATGGCTGGGGGAAAGAATCATCAATGAATATGGAAGAGCCGTTTCTCCAGCGTACACGTGGCATGACAAGTATCAAGACCGTCCTTCAATTGGGCCCATCATGGATTACCCAAATTTGAAAAGAGACACGTATAAGACATCCAATGGGGTATATCCACGCCGTCCATAAGTTTCTCCGTACCATTTTAGGATGGGGTATCAAAAATTGTGCATATCCAAATCTCAGGTGGACCACACCAAAGGAAACAGTGGTGATTGAGTGCCTCACCATTAAAATTCCAAAGGGCCCATATTAACGTTTTCTTAATTTTTATTTGCAATCAAACCTACCGATAACGTGAGAAGATTTTGTTGAAAGAAAAGTAAAAAGATTGGATTGATCCAAAACTTTTATGGCCCACAAATTCTTTCTTAATGGTTATTAATCACTGTTTCTACTAGTATGGTTTACCTAAGATTTGTATCTTCTTATAATTTGGGATCACATCGCTAACGTGAGATGAAAAACAGATAGACAGCATAGATATACAACAACCGGACGACTTCATAGACACTCATTATCAAAAGCAAGTTCTATGGGCCCACCATGGTTCATGTGTCATATGCACTCTATTTTTCCATATCATCTTAGGACATGAGAATAAAAAAGAAAAAAAAAGAGGTAAATTCAAACTTAAAAATAGGCCATATCACATGAAGAGACAATGATGCCGACAGTTAAAACCTTCCTTAGGCCCACCATGATGTTTATTTGTCATAGGGAAAACACAAATATCAGTTCGACCCAAAACTCTAGTAGCTTATAGGGAGTCTTCAATGGTAGACACTCTTTAGCTTACAGGAAGTCTTCAATGGTAGACACTCTTTATGGTATGGTCTACTTAGCATTGGATCTGCTTCCTTATCAGCTTATGTCTTAAGATACCCTCACCAAATATATGGAATTTTTCTTCTTCTTTTTTTTTTTTTTCTTAAAGCAAGCCAATAATACTCTCTTATCACTTACTCAAGCAAAGCCAACAATCAAAACGAGCGAAAAAGAAGAAGAAAATGGTTTGAAAGTTTGGATATAACATAATACATTATTATGGGCCCGACAGAACGTAGTGACTTCATGGCACTGCCGAAGTCGATCACACCATGCAATCTGCTTCCAATCAAATCAACGGTCGGATGAACCTAGCATACGATTGGATAACTTTTGGATTTTCACCCATTGAATATCAACCGTCGGTGGGGCTTTTTCTTAACCATCCATCTATAATCGGCAACGATGATAAAACCAGTGGCTAGAATCATAGCATCCGTACAATAGATGATCCGATGGAGCCCAACTACAATAGGCACCAATGAGATGCATCCAAACAATGGGAATTCTTTGGACGTTGGGCCATCGCATTTCATCAACATCCAATAGCAAGCTTTTGATGATAGAATTTTAGGCTATGGCCCTTCAATGAGGTGGCAGCCTGCACGGCTTGGTTTCCACCATCAGATGGGGTGTTTCCACCACCTGATTTATGGCCCAGATTGATCACAAGTCTGCCATTGGACAGAGAGCACCAAGCCCCGCATAGTAGCTGAATTCCTAGCCGTCCATTCTAACCATAATCTGAAAACATGAAAACTCGACTGAGTTGAGACCCAGTAGAGTTGAGTTCACTCGACAACTCAGCAAGTTTCTTGAAAACTTGTACGAGTTTTTCTGAGTTATTTCAGTATTTAAAAACCACAAGTCATATATAAATAATGCGAGTTGTACCGAGTCGAGTTCAGTTTCATTGAGTTTTCTCCCGGTTTTTCCTTTCAAGCTTTTTTCAGTTGAGTCAAGCCTTTACTGAGCCGTGACCAGATTGGGTTTTTACGGAATCTCGAAATCCAGTCATACTCGACTCAGCGAGTCAAGTCGAGTTTTTCGAACTATGAATCTAGCCCAAGCATCGTCATTGTTCTAAATGGTCCCTGACACGAAACCTGGTCAACTCAGCTGAGCCACCGAAATGGAACCAGACGCAGTCTGAAACCGCTTTTTGAAACCACGAATGTGGTATAGTCATCTCTGTACTGGAGACGTGTAGGTCGGGGTATGAATCGGGTCCATCCATCTAGTGGGCCCTAGCATGGATGGATTATGGTCCAAAAGGTGGAACGTGTAAACGTCTTTTTGCCTTGTCTTTGAAGAGAAACTGTAGGCCGTTGGTAGTGGAATTTAGAAAGTAAAAGTCCTTTCTAGGCCACCTAGTATTTTTAGGTTGTCCCACCTAACTTTGTCCCTTTGCTTTTGCCTACTCCCATTAATATAAAGTTGAACTTGTATCTAAATATTATCACGTTATAGTTGTGATGATGAATGATTTGGTGCATACACCAGAATATTGGTGTATGTTTTTTGGTAGAGAATGCTACCAACCGACTGATTAGTGGACCTTTCTTATCATCATTGTCAAGTTGTGATCAGACGGTGCTAACATGTTTTGTATCAGAGTGCACGAAGTTGTTCACATGGGCCCATGGTTGGGTTATCCACTCCATTGATTTGATAAGCCTTATCATGGATGGGCCATACCTCCTAGAATCTCTCAAATTGGAAGATCCTAGCCATTCAATCTTTGGCCTTTATTCTGTTGAATGTGGATCGTTGCTTTCTTCTTAACCATGTATCTGTATGCGAGCAATTTCAATATAAGAGTTATCCGATCTAGGAAACTCTTTGGATGTGATGGGACCCACAAGCTTAATGGTCTTTATCAGCAAACTATGGGCCCCTCCTGTGAAAGTTCCCTGTGGAGGGGCCCACGTGATGTATCCGTTTATCCACTCCGTCCATCCATTTTATAAGATCTTTTTAAGGTATGACTCTAAAAATGAGGAAGATCCAACGCTCAAGTGGGCCACACCAAACAGGGAGCGGAACCTAGTGACTTCATGGTTCCACTCACTGTTTGGTGTGGTCCACTTGAGCGTTGGATCTGCCTCGTTTTTGGGAACATATCCTATCATGATCTTATAAAATGGATGGACGGAGTAGATAAACAGATACATCATGGTGGGCCCCTCCAAAGGTCTGCCCGTCCATGGTAGCCTAGGTGGGATTGTTGTACGCTGGTCACATGCATGGGTAAATCAAAACCGTTCATTTGATAGGCCAAATAACAAGTGAGCAATGGTTCAAAAACATACAAATCAACACTAAAACATGAGTCACCAATTGCTCATTTTGTGAGAAAATTGTCCATTTAGTAGATGGTTAGGATTACTTTTTATACCAATCGATTGTGGGACCCACAGGATGGCTGGTTCAGATCATCGGATGATCATCGTGCAAATCACAGGTGTGGTACACCATGTGGAGTTTTGTACCTCCATATTCTTTCTCGCACACTTGCCCATGCGTACGATGATCCAAACTGTGTGTTTTGATTGGACTTTAACCTTTTAATAAGTGGACTTTCATCACTAAATGTGAGCCATTGGTAATTTAAATAATTTTTTCAGTGCAAATACTCTGTCAATTAAAGGGTTACAAACGTCCGAAAGGCATGAATTTTGGATTATGGCCCATTCTTTTTTGGGCCCACGTAGTGAACGGCTTGGATCTTTTGTCCATACACGCCAGATGTGTTGAAATGAAATAGAGGCATGCTACCTTCCATCCCTTAGATAATTCATGGAACATAAGAAATTCCTTGGTTTGGATCACCCAAATACCAATCGGTCCAGCCCTCACTCATGGGTAAGCATGCGAAAATTAAACGCGTCAGATCAAATCACCCCACCAATACCCTATAAAATGGACGGCTAATATCTGTCTATGGAAAAACAAGCCCCATCATTCATCTCAACCATTCAATTGATGGAATCCATCATGGATTGTTTGTTGGGAAAATCATAACGGTCCATCCACTACCTCCAAACAAGCGATGAATAGTTCAGATTCCATATCAATTGGTTGGACTGTCCACGTGGCTCCATTCAACTACGGGCACCGTAGCTTATATTGCACTCACCGATCATTGGGTGTGCGTTTGTAATAGGAATTTGAAAAACAAAAAAAACAAAAAAAAAAAAAAAAAAGAAAAAAAAAAAGAAAGAAAAGTTAGGAAGGACGATCACTTTTCCTGACTCTGATGCCGCATGCAAAACGATTGAAAGAAACGTCATAACCCCTTTTCTTCGAACAGTAACGCTCGCTTTACGTTGTGTCATAAAATGCCTGGTCATAGTTTAAAGACTAAAAAAACTCGATTCAATTAGCTGAGTCGACTCAGTCAGCTAGTCAACTAGATTCCACTACGACTCGATAAAAAATTCAATTTCGTCATGACTGGGTTAAAACTCAGAAAAAAGAAATTAAAATTAAAAACCTCAGCTTGACTAGAAAACACATGGCAAAATTCGATAAAAATCAAGTCGACCTTGGAACAAGTTGATATTATTTATAAGCTTTTAAATATTAAATAATATATATGAAAAAAAAACTATAAAAGTAGTGTGCATTTTTTAGAAATTTGCACGAGTTTCAGGTCAACTTGACTCGATTGAGCTGAGACGAGATTTCCTGTTTTTTTTCACTTTTACCAATGTTTACAGCGGTTGTTACTATTACGTAACAGTAATGCCAGTAACAGTTCTGACTCGAGACAGACAATGCCCTGGTTACACCATGTGGTTTAATTTTAGTACTAATAAGTTACAGGAATTGTAATTGCACTGGGACATTTGTGTTAGGCTTTATGTGACCCATCAAACCATAGATCTTATATATGTTACCACGTACGTGTATGTGTTCATTGAATTATGTTGAGATTTTGTTATTTTCTTATTACTTTAGCAACATGGCAAGGTTACAATGAGGTGATGTTGCTTTTATGTAGTGAAGGAGTCGTTGTCATTTCTTTCTTTCTATCGCACAAATTGAAATTGCGATTTTATCGCTAGTAGAGATACTTGAATATATGCCTAATCTAATGCTGCGGTAGTTAGGAGAATGCGTTGATGTTCCCTTTGCCTATTCAATACAATGGTAAATGTTGGAACCACCAAATCTTAGTATTCAATGGCTATTGATGACCAAAGAATTTAGCTAATATGATTAGGTTAACCATGAATGCTTTACTTGAGTTCATAGTTCAAACTGAACTTTAAATACTCAATCAAGCGTTATTAATCATTTGGTTTGAATGATGAACTTTAAGTAATTAAGAGTAAGGAGGCTTTGGGATGAAGAATTATGATCCTCTCAATACTCTAGATGGGTGTGTAAAGCATATCATTAAAACCCTCAAAAGATCTCTTTATAAATGCAAGAAATCAGGGGAAAATGACTATAAAATGGCTAGTTCACAATCGGCCTAAGACCCCTATCGACCGGTCGAATAGAGCCTTCAACCGGTCTAACCGCTTGAGCTAACCCTTGTGACACCTCCGTCCACCCAGTTACGCATATACCAGTATCATCTCATTCACATCTACCATAGTGCAACATTTATTATTCTTCCAACCCCCTTGCTTATCATCCACCACAAACACTTGATCATATTTTAGCGTATGCTCTAAGGCTTGACGGTTTGCCCGGATCTTGCTCATTAGAAACTCTGACCGATCAAACACACAATCATGCATCTAGTATAGCACATGTTAGTTTGAGCGTATGCTTTGAGACTTGCTGATTTAATCGAAACCTGCCCATCAGAAGCTCTTACTAATCTAACTCATATTCATGCATTATATCATCTATGAGAATGTACGAGGATTGATTCAAACTTTCAAGTACTAGTTATATTTTGTGAAGTAGAGACCATACTTTCATATGGGTAGGGTAGCTGCCTACCTTTATACTCTATAACCGTGATCATTTACCTTGAATCTTTGACCTGCAGATCAAATGAGTCATTTCAGAGGAAAAGATATTCGGATCCTCATCTCTGACAGTTTCTACATGGTCTAGCCGACGGTAAATTTGAAGTAACTGGCTAGTGGTAACTCTAGTCTTATATGAGCCTATCCAAACATATCAACCGAAACCGAAAAAGCCATGGAGAAAGAGGTGAGCCCATGGAAGCGGCGATTCACACTCTCAAAAGGGGAAACGCGGATCACCAGTGTTCACAGCATTGTGACTCCATTGGGGATGTGCTAGTCCCAATAGTCATGATCCAACTTGAAAAATAGAATCTCTCGAGTAATTGAAATTCAATAGTCCCCATACATTCTCATTTGCATAGCATCTCATCTATAAAAATAAAAAAATAAAAAAAATCTCAAACTCTAAAAAGAGTAAGACATACTTCCTCACCATTGCGCCTCATCGAGCTCGACGTTTTAAAAAACAGTTTCCCGACTCCAGCATAATCCGCACCAGAGTTTAGCAAGCTATAGTCAGACCATAAAGAGGAAGCTCACCTCTTCCCTATCCTCAACATGACCGAAGCACAGCCTGCAGCGCAACAACCACAAATTGAGAGCACGTCAATCATCCAAGAATTGATACAAGGAATGAGAGTGATGCAAGAAATGCTCTTGTAATTCATGCAAGTACAGATCGCAGCAATAGCCGACAATCAAGCTGGTCTAGTTCAACAACCACAACAGCCATCTAGGGCCCTCCCGACCTCCAATTCAAATCAAGCACAACCATCAGAGTCCATCCAAGCCTACCAACAACAGATGTCTCAGCCCTTAATTGTGAGGCATCCTTTCCAGTACCTTCCTGCGGCAATGAGAAATTCTCAGAGCATTCCCACTGCAAGGACTCCCAGTCAGCTTCCAGCCAACCTCACAAGTGAGGATCTCAGTAGATTTCAACATGTCTCCGTCAATAGGACATTTTTCCTTTCTCGACACGTCCCCGTCGATGGGACTTTTGATCAATTCAAGTATGTCCCTTCCGATGGGACTTTTAATCAATTCCAGCACATCCCCGCTGATGGGATTTCAGTTCAATTTTCAGCAACAGGGACAATGCCCGCAGTAAGGGCTAGTGTCAAGCCCAGATCAATCAACAGACAGTGGGGAATACCCAACAAGGGGGTCACTTCCCAACATCTCAGCCTCCTACAAACAGGAGCACCTCTCAATTCCAGCACATCTCCGTCGATGGGACTCAAGTTCATTTTTAGCAATCTTTAATTCAACAATTCCTAGTTAATTTTCAACATATCCCCGCCGAGGGAATTCGAGTTAATTTTCAGCAATCATCAATTCAGCAATCTCTAGTTAATTTCTAGCAAATTCCAGTTCAATCTTCAACTAATTTCTAGCAAATTCCAATTCAATCCCCAGTTAATTTTCAGCAGCTTCCAATTCAATCCTAACAATCTCTAGTTCAGTTACGGTCATTTCCAATACAATCTCAATAGATTCTTGTTCAAGTTTCGAGTCAACCTCAGTAACCCACAATTGCTTTCCAGCAAGCTCATAGGGTCGAAGACATTGACCATTATGTCGAAGAAGAACGTGCTTTGCTACAACAAGCACTAATCGCTCAAGCAAATCATGCAAGACTGAACGAGTTGTGGGAGCAGTTTCAGGCCTTACAAAATCAACTTAAGCGGCAATAGGGGATCGACCTCCCCTCAACAAAGTTTAGGGACAGATGCTCAGATACCTCAAAACTTTGAGATACCAAATTTCAAAAGATACGACGGTAGCAGCTGCCCCACGGAAGATCTCAAGGCTTTCTGCAGAGAGCTAAGCGTAGTTGTAGGAAATGAAGGGGCACTCATTCGCCTTTTTCAAAAATTTCTGAAGGGCAATGCCCTAGACTGGTATACGTCACTGAATTATCACTGCATCAAGACTAGGGAACAACTTTCCCAAGCTTTCGTTGACAGATTTGCATACAATCTCAACATGGCACCCAGGAGAGCAGACCTGGTAGCTCTCAGGCAGAGAAGTGACGAAACGTTGTCGGCCTATGTGGGACGCTGGCGCGCTATGGCAGCCAGAATGTGGACACCTATTGACAACGAGGAGCAAATCTCCATGAGCGTCCACTCAACATATCCCAGCATCTCTTGATATCTCCTCTTGCATCCATATACAAATTTCTCTCAATTGATCCGTGCTGGAGAGCAAGTTAAAGCAAGAATCCGTGTGGGGACAATCTCCTTGTGGCCTCATCAGGCCACTCTAGTCATGCGGAACCGAGTGGAAAGAAGACCCATAGGATACGGGAATGGGAATCGTAGTGGTTCTCCCCTTCGCCCGACAAAAGTAAACAACATTGTCGTCACCACTCAAGGCAATCAGTATGCTCCCCCGCAGGGACGCCAGCCATATCAACAGAATCTGCCTTAGCATCAACCACAAAGATACCAACCGCAACCACCTCCGACACAACCAAATCCTCAACCACAACTGCAACCACCTCAACAATAGCAGCAATTCAGGGGAAATGACCAATACCACTATCAGAATAGGCAGATGTACAAGGAGCCTAGAAAATTCACCTCACTCACTCAACCAGATCATGACCATGCTAATACAAAAATAACTACTCACTTAAATGGCACCCAGGCCTCCTCTGAATCCCCTACCTCCGAAATATCATGAGAACGAGTATTGTACCTACCGTCAAGGGCGCGGCCACACCATTGACCGATGCATGACTTTGAAGAGTTCAAAACCTGATTGATGACCGCAAGATCATCATCTTAGTCCCTGAAATCTCCTCTAGTTACTCCCACCAACATCCTTTAGAACCCTCTGCCTCAGCATCCAAAGGACCTCAGTTCGTCTCGCAGCCCCAACGTCAACAACATAGAAGAAGGAGAGTGCATCGATCGTTTCTTCTTCCCCATCCAATCTGATCCTATAAGGGGCAAGCCCCCTCCTTCCCTCAGTCTTTGAACCATTGGTACTCGAGGAAGCACCTCCATATGATGCGCCAGTCATCTAGCCACAGATAACGCCAACTCAAGAGTCTGTCATTTCGCAAGGGGCACCCTACAATCACCAATGTTAGGAACCAGTTATCTTAAAAGGGGGACAGTTATATACTGAGACTTCATACGAGCCTATACCTTGCAAGGGGCAAGCATCAACTTAGGGATGATTCAATTCCCAATGGAGGGATTACACCTATCAGCATCAGGAGCTCGTCACCTTAGAAGGGGCTCCCCCGGTCGAGGCAGTCATATTACAAGGGGAAACCCTTGCCCCTAAACCACAAAGACATCCTGGAGGTATGTCAATTATGCTACATTAACTAAAACGCACAGGAGGATCCCTCACTGTGACAAGAGTCCCAATGTTCATCCGATGGGAACCTCCAGCTCCAGGGACAATTAAACCTAGGGCCTCGACCTTATCTGATCTACGAAGACAAGCCTTGCCACTATCACTTCAGTACAAGCAACAATGTAGTCCTTAAAGTAAGAGCTCCATATGAGGAAGATCTCGTATCCTTGCCAACACAGCTACAAGAGCCAGTGGTCTTGGAAGGCAAAGGGGAAGGAAGTTACAAGGTCCCAATGGCACTACGCAGAATGTGCAAAGGTAGGAAACATGAATCCAATAGACGTTGCATCTGGAGAAATAATCACAACAAAGGAGATCCCAAGGGCGTCCTCGCAGGCCTCGGCAACAAAAATGAAGTTGCATATAATATCGCAACTTAAGTCAATCCCTGCCCAAATCTCAGTATGAAAACTACTTTGCACATCCCGTATACACCGAGAAATGTTCGCCAAGACATTGAGTGATGCCCACATCTCCTCAGACACAACACCTAAGATGGCAGCATTGATGATTGGACAACTTTTGGCTCTACGCGCTATCACCTTCATTGATGATGAGCTATCACCAGAAGGATGCAAACATGGGCAGTCCCTCAACATAGTCATACAATACAACAACCTTTGTATTCCACTGGTCCTTATTGATAACGGTTTGAGCCTAAATGTCTTCTCGCTCAAGACTGCTGAAACGTCTGAGAATCAGTCCCTCCTTATTTCGACCCAGCACCATATACGTCAGAGCATTCGACAACACCCGCTGATCAGTAGAGGGAAAAGTCGACATAGAAGTACAGATAGGCCCAAAAGTCTCCACTATCACATTTCAAATCTTAGGCCTCCTTTAACATGTTGCTCGGACTGACCTTGGCTACATAAGGTCGGAGTTGTGCTTTCTAACTTGCATCAATGGGTGAAGTATATCTGCGGGAATCAAGTGATCTCGGTCCACGCAGAAAAGGAACTCATCATCCCTTCCAATATCAATGCCACTGAGCCAGATATCCCCATCATCTACATCTAACACTCTGAAGAAGACGTCCCATACCATAGCTTTAAGTTTGAGACTGCGAACGCCATCACCAACCTAAACCAATGAGTGTGAACTATGTCTTTCCACTAGCAGAACGTCTGAGCCTCAAGTACCGCATGAAGAACCATTTTAAGTTCAGAAAGATGCAACTATTATATAATCAACTCAAATGGGGACTTAGATATCGGTCAACCATCATGGATAAAAAGAAAAAGAAGTTTCAGTGCTTACCTATCCAATTCATCAAGCTTGGGGAACCCTGCAGTGATCTGAGAGAAAGTCTACCAACAGCACTACATAAAGGACTCCCAATATACCTACCATGGGCCATGTGGCCTCCCATTTGATGGGACTAGATTCTCGAGCCACCTAAGCCGCCAGAGGAAGAAGAGAAGGAGTATATAGATGAAGGAGGAGGTCAAATACAACAGCGTCAAGCAAGATGCTGTAATACCCTTCCTCGGTGCATCACCAAGTCACCAGCGCTTGATGAAGAGCTCATTATACACCATCTTCTAAGCAAGCCAGATATGAAGCCAGTTAAGCAGAAGCTAAGAAAAATGATGCCAGAATAAGCCCTGAAAGTTTGCGATGAGGTCATCAAGCAATATAATGTAGGGTTCTTGGAAGTCTCCAACTACCTTAAATGGCTCGCTAACATCGTACTAGTACCAAAGAAGGATGACAAGGTTCGAATGTACATCGACTTTCGAGATCTTAATAAAGTCAGTCCTAAAGATGACTTCCCCCTGACACAGTATCGATACTCTAGTCGACAACACTACAACGCACAAGATCTTCTCATTTATGGATGATTTCTCAAGCTACAATCAAATCAATATGGCCGTCGAAGATTGCGAGAAGACATCATTTATCACGCCATGGGGAACCTTCTATTATAGGGTAATGTTGTTAAGTCTAAAGAACGCAAGGAGCAACATATCAGTGAGCAATGACAGCTTTATTCCACGACATTATGAACAATGAGCTCGAAATATATTTTATCATTTCACATTTACCCAAGTATTAAAAGGCTTATAAATGTATTGGGTAGGATGTTTGCTAGCCACATGCCCACCCCTCTCCACATGCACCAATACATGCGGCACTGTGCTAACTAAGAAAATGAGTGAGACATACAAATGTTGGCACATAGTTTAGATATCCATACCCAATGTTTATAGTATCAGTATCATTACATGTATTGCTAGATGAGGATATGAAAACATTTATCGATATGGTCGATATTAATGTTGATACTAAGAAGTAGATCACTGATTGAGGGAAATATATGAAATAGTGGAATTCTTCAATAAAACTTTAAGAGATATTAAAATATGCATGTTTACATATTTAGGAATCAAATAATTGAAAATAAGATTCATGTATATTAACTTTTCCATTTATGGGCCTAAGTATATATCACTGACTCAGGGAAATACTAGGAGAAACATGGAAAATTTTGTAAAATTTCTCAATGATACTTCAAGAGGTGCTACAATATACATATTTATATATTTAGGTTTTAAATAATTGTAAAAAGGACACATACATGATAAGTTTCCATTAGTGGAGGCCTATAAGCATATGTTGTCATAAAAGATTAATGTAATACTAACCATAATGAATTTATATAATACAAATGCAGGTAGCAAACAATAACTAAGAGATCAAAAATTAAAGGAACTTAAAAAATACATATTTGACATCTATCGTATCCATATGGAGTTACGAGGTGGCTAAAAGTCACCATAATACTATTGCTCAACATAACGACAATGTTGTGCTCAAGTCACTTTGCTCATACTGGTTGAGGTATCCTCTCACATATCTTTGGTAAGCATGCTTCCTGAATTATACGAGTATGCCCTAACATGGATATTGTATAATTGTAATTGCTTGTGTCCAAGTACCTAAGGGAATGGACGAACTCCAACCCCAACTCACGGATAGTACTGAGTCTAGTCATACAACAAGTATCTTGAATATTTTCCTCCATATTCGTAATTGTAACCATTATTATATGGTGCACATATCTATTGACTAAGTGTCACAAGCCGACATACCCATAACCATAATATCTTCATCTGCATAAGGTGGGATGGAATTGGAACTCCCTAGCTCTAAACTGATATTCATGGATGAAAAGGTGCATGTAAAAGATTCTTCCTCAACACATGGGACCTTTTCATTCCCTCTTCCAATGTCGAAAATGCTTATTGGGCACTAATGCTCTTTAAAAGAATGATAGATAAGATCCATGGTCTTTGTCCTAAGTGGTATGGTCAAAATGAGCTTTCTTAATGAACTGGCTAATATATCACCGACTCTGGTACATTATGTAATCCACACTATCGTCACTTTCCACTCTGATACTATAATCTCAACTAGTATTGTTGTAGCAACCACCCCTGATGGATCGGCCTTTATCCCCTCCATTAGCACTATCATCACTCCTGTCACCTTCGCCGAGTAGTGACAAACTTTTGTCATCTCTCAAGATAACTCGATGTTGAGGAGTAGGCTCTGACTATGCTCACTACCCTCATTATAATGTACTGGGCTCATCATCATCATAATATAAAATGCAACCCCAATTACTTATTTTAGGCAAGAAAATGATTTTTTTAATTTTTCCTAACTTTCACAAATTTTTCATTTTGATTTTATAATTTCTCAATTTTTACAAATCCATTTCAACAAAGGAGAGTTTTGCATAAACATAGATTTAAGATGAAACTAAAGAGATTCGAAAAAATATTAGGATCCTAAATATGTATTCTTTTTTGTTTTGGGTATGTATTTGATGGTGTGATGGGTGATTCTTTAGTAAGAATTTTATTTATAAGGCAATATTAGTTTGACTTTTTGAAAGTTGACTAAATAGGCATTAATCGAACACAATTCAAGAATGATTGAGTGGATTATAATTAATTGGATTATAGGATATTAAAAATAAATACAACAAAAATGGAAAATGGAAAAAAAAAGTGATGGCTTATCCCTTTTTAAATATTTTTCAAAATATTCCACTTTGTTTCGATTCATCAATCTTCAATTTTGCGTTTTTATTTGGCTCAAATTCGGTTGTTCCTAAGATGTGTGCTTGTTGAGTGTGCATGGCCAAATGTGATTCCAATCAAACCAAACGTCCTAAGACCCCAACTGCCAAAATAGATAGATTAAGACTAGATTTGTGAAAATCGGTCATCTATCCAACCATCGGTTGTGCAAAATCAAGCTATTAGCAAAGGGGACGGTTCTTCTTTCCAATGAGTTCTTTTTTTCCTTTAGAGAAAGGACTTTCAATCAAGTATATATGTTATAACTTACATTGTTCAATATTAAGACAATGTAACTTAAAAGAAGTATACTAGGCCAAAGCTGACGAAATTAAAATGTAAATGTATTTAAAATTTGATGAAAAGGAAAATAAAAGAAAACTAAAGGAGACAACTAACGACAATCCATCGGTCATCTAGTAGATATCAGGCTTCGTAAGCAAGAAGGTCGTCGGATATAAAAGTTTAAATCATCAACTTAATTAATTCATGAAAAGACAATTATACGGTATGACAGTTCGTTTGTCATGTAGATGTTTGTTCGTCACATGACTAACTTCATGATAGGAAAGGCGTTGTGCTGACTACCTGTTCACCATGCACGAATAAGTTTTGTGGTAAGATGGTCGATGGCAGGTTGATCTTCGATAATTCGTATATGACACACATTTGGGCTTTGTGGCGAGATAATCAGTTAGGAAATGACAGTTCATTCCATACCCCACCTGGTTAAGCTTCATGGGTGAGTCAGTCGTGGTTAGAGGATCGACCATTCGTTATTCAATCACATACTTCATGGTAAGAAGGTTGGTGGGGTGATAACCTTTTTGTCGCTTCAGGTTCTCAATTCATGGTGAGATAGTCATAACAATTGATTTGTTGCTTGGAACCTTACTCTGTGGGCAAGGTTGTCATGGAACGAATGTTTACTTCCCCAAGTTAGGGTTACGATGTAGTAATAATCTCGGTAAGACCGAGGTCGATCCACAGGGAAGGAGGTAAACAATTCTAACTACTCTAACAACTAGAATCTTAAGAGGTTTGTGAAATTGGTTTTGAACATTGTTGGGGTCCCAAAAGGTAGGGGCCCTTAAAGTAAGCAAAATGGCCATATACCTCCGAAAGAATCACTCAAAACGCCTACCGGTGCGCATAAAACGGATAACTACAAAATTCCCTTACTTAGCCAATTTTGGATGAAATCTCCAGCGGACCCCGCCGACCACCGTGATCAGAACCGTCCGGAATCGGACCCATAACTTCCTTGTGACCTATGATGAACAGTGCAAGTGATTTTACGATCAAATGGGCCCCACAAACCCCCCAAAGTTCAAAATTCAAATAGTGGAGTCCCTATTTACGTGTCCACGCATCTATATATTCAGGTACCCCATGTGCCCGAAAAATCACTAAAAATAGGAATTCATCTAAAGGCATTTCGGCGTCCCACGCACCCAAAAAATGCCCCATGCACCCTTAAATTCAACAGATTTCAGGATTTTCATTTAAAGGTATTTTAATGCCCTACGCACCCCAAAAATGAGTCCACACATCCTTAAATTCGACACATTTTGTGATTCTCATTCAGAGGCATTTCGGAGTCCCACGCACCCGAAAAACGCCCCACGCATCCACAAATTCGACTAAAAATCAGGGACTTAATTTTTAGGTGCATTGAGTCCCACGCACCCGTAAAATAAGTCCCACGCACCCCAAAAATCAGATATTTTTAGACATTTCTGGGTGCGTCGGACCGCCGCACGCTAATTTTTAAGTGCGTGAAGTACATTTTCAGGGTGCGTGGCATGTGGCAGTGTGGACCCTCGCCGATTTTCCACGCTCCCACACGACGTTCTTCTCCCTTCCCCTTTCCTTTCGGAAAAGAAGGAGATGAGGATGCGTGAGTGCGAAATCGCCGTTTGTGCCACTGGCTTGCCTCGTTCTCGAGGGCTTCGTTTGGTTGTCGTGTTAAGCTGGATATGTTTAAGTGAGTTTATATAAGACCAGAGTCGCCACTAGCCAGTTACTTCGAATCTACAGTCGGCTAGACCCCGTAGAAACGTTAGAGAAGGGGATCCAAAGATTCCTTCCTCTAAAATGACTCCTTTTGATCTGCGGCCAAAGATTCAAGGTAAGGGATCACGGTTACAGGGTGGGAAGAGGTTAAGCACCCCACACACTGCCCGTACCGAAGTACGGTCTCTACTTCACAGAATCGATCGAATACTTGAAAGTCTAGTTTAATCCTCGTATATTCTCATGGATGACATGATGCATGAATGCGGGTCTGAACAGTAAGAGTTTCTGATGGGCAGGTTCCAACAACGGGCAAGCCCAGAGCGTACACTCGAACTGACAGGTGCTTAATGTAAGACGTATGCAGTGTGTTTGAATAATCAAGGTGCTTTATGGTGAAGCATGAATGCAGGTCTGAACAGTAAGAGTTTCTGATGGGCAGGTTCCAACAACGGGCAAGCCCAGAGCATACGCTCGAACTGACAGGTGCTTAATTTAAGACATATGCAGTGTACTTGACAAATCAAGGTGTTTGCAGTGAAGCAGGGGGGTTGGAAGAAAAGTAAATGTTGCACTTATGCTAGATGCAAATGAGATGATGCTGAAAAGAGTAGCTGGGTGGACGGAGGTGTCGCAAGGGTTGGCTTCGAGTGGTTGGATCAAGACTTGGACGGCTTGGGAGGCTTGGACCAGTGGTCAGGCTGGGTTGGACCAGGGCTAGACTCTCCTCACTCGGGCTCTCCTTGGTGGAAAAATGGGCTAAGAGTGACTCAGACGGGCGAGCTCTCTCCGGCTAGATGGTGTGTTGAAATGAGAAGGGGAGGGGGGTATTTATAGCAGCGGACAATGGCAGATTGCGTAATTTGTCTCGGGCGGCCTGCTATGGGCCGCCCGTACGGCCGCTCCTCGGTTTCCAGCGAGTACGGCCGCTCTCTCGGGGCTGCTGTTGGACTCGCTGGTCGACTCAGTGAGTTAACTCAGTGAGTCGACTCGGTGGTTTGACTCGACAGGTTGACTCGACGGGTTGACTCGGTGTTTTGACTCGATGGGTTGACTCAGCGGGTTGACTCAGCGGGTTAACTCAGCGGGTTGACTCAGCGAGTTTGACTTTTTTGGGATTTTTTGACTGGCTTTTCTTATGGGGGGTTTTTCAGGGTGGTGTTTAGGACTGGGTTGACTGGGTTCAGGCTTGATCTGGGCTATGGAATGGTGCTTACAAGGGTGAGTTTGGCTGAGTTTGGACTTGGGATTTAGGGGTATGGTCCTCCATTCAACCAGCTATCTCTACCAACAGTGTAGCCGAAGGTGGGGTGTCTACAGATGCCCCTCTTTGGCAGAGGTTGTATGCAACCGAATGCCAAAGCGAGTGGACACCCCACTTCTGACCCGGTCATTCATAGATCGTGTTCTGAAATCTTTGCTTGCTTTTGCATCTGTGTCAGTTGATCGTTTGGAAACCGATCACTCGCACATACCGCGGGAGTTTGGATAAAACGTTGCGATTGTCCCTGCATGCGCTGCAACCTGGGTACCCAATCGCAACCCTTCCATTCCCGATCGGTACTAACATCGGAAAGGTACAGCAGAGCCTCTGCGTCGACAGTCTTACGAGGATGCTGACCCTGAGACTGATTGTGTGATGTTTGATGTTTTCCCAGATCACTCCAGGAGTACTTGTTTCGCTTGATTGTCAAAGTGGTTAGACGCACTGCGTCAGATAGTCTTACGGGATTCTACTACGCCGACTTGGACTCAGTCAAGGTACTTCAGGCATCCACGCCTAGGTATGTGCGGGTGGGCTTTTTCCACCCGATCTGCTGGCTTCGATGCTTGGTTTGCAATTCATTCTTTCCTTGATTGTGGTCTAGAATCTTTGTTATCCTTTGTATCTGAGTCAGTTGATTGTCTGGAAGTTGATAACTCGCACATACCGCGAGAGTTTGGAGAAAACGTTGCGATTGTTCCTGCAGTTTGCTGCAACCTGGGTACCCAATCGCAACCCTTCCATTCCCGATCGGTACTAACATCGGAAAGGTACAGCAGAGCCTCTGCGTCGACAGTCTTACGAGGTTGCTGACCCTGAGACGGTTTGTGTGATGTTTGATGTTTTCCCAGATCACTCCAGGAGTACTTGTTTCGCTTGACTGTCAAAGTGGTTAGACGCCCTGCGTCAGATAGTCTTACGGGATTCTACTACGCCGACTTGGACTCAGTCAAGGTACTTCAGGCATCCACGCCTAGGTATGTGCGGGTGAACTCTTTCCACCCAATCTGCTGATTTTGATACTTGGGTTACAATTCATCGTTTCCACCTGTTCAAATGGTTTCTGTGACCGAGCCTTTTGGCTTTCATCTTTTCGTATCTTGGCATGTGGTACGACCGCACTGACACTGGAGTTCAGTTCGACCGCACTTTGAGTGCATTGGATCCGATGATCTCCGGGGAAACCACGAGACATCGGATCTTATTTGATTTTTGCGTCGGCTCTTACCCAGAGATATGGAAGATCTCCCAGCGTGTTGGAGGCAGAACGCTCTACTGAGAAAATATTTTTGAATTTTTGAAAAGATACCCACTCTCGGGAGTGATACTCCGTGGGGTTTTTATTTGCGAATAGAAATATTTTTTATCTTTTTGAAACGAAAATCTGGTTTGCATGTGCCTCCACTAGGGATGCCTGTGGGGTCTTTAGCTAACCGACTTTTATTTTGAAAGCAGGTAAACATGATGATTGGTGCGATGGATGCTGATGCATGGAGATGCATGATGAATGCATGGCTTGGTTCATTCTCTTTCAGTTTGATGATTTTGCTTTTGCTATGGGTGCAGAGAACTTTGAGCTTATTGCTTGCAGGGTTGTGCTCCCTGGGGTTTTTCTTTTTTGATATGGAGGTTTGGACAGCGGGTTGGTCAAGATCCCGACCCGTGGTCGATCAGGTCCATCGTCCCAAGATACTGTTTCTTTGCTAATGAGAATGTACGAGGATATCATTCGACTTCAAGATGTTCTTCTGGGCATACATGTGATTGAGATGGTGTTTGGTTGCCCGTTTTGGTCAAGATTCCAATTTGCGGGTGATTGGATCCGTCATCCCATACTGTGAAGTGAGCGGAGTTCAAGACTCCTGAATTGTAGTGCTGGGGATACTAATTTTTGTGATTTTTACAGATATTTGGATCCGAATCTTTACCTGAGCGGTCAGAGTAGAGATCAGTTTATTGAAAACACAGGAAATATTTTTGTGATTTTCGAAAATATTTGATTTGAAAGCAAGGAAAATATTTTTTGTGATTTTTTTGACAATATTTTGATTGAAAGCAAGGGAAATATTTTTGTGATTTTTGAAAATATTTTGTTTTGAAAGCAAAGGAAATATTTTTATGATTTTTGAAAATATTTTGTTGAAAGCAAGGGAAATATTTTTTGTGATTTTTGAAAAGGTGATTTTGCAATGTTTTTGTATTTTTGTGATTTTTCTGAAATGCAGGGAAAAGTGTGGAATTTTCATCCACTTCCAGCTTCTACTGCTGGTAAGGCACCCGATCCATTTTACGTCAGCGAGCAAGACGAGTCTCACACAGTTAAGTGCCGTAGTTTTACATCTTCGGATGAGGAGATTTTGAGGGTTTTCAGTCAACACACCCACAAAGTTGCATGTTCCTCATGTGCGATGCACATAGACCACGTATCGTCCGACGGACTCCTTCGGCCACAAGATGAGCCACATCCTCACATTTCCCTTAGTCAATCCAGTTTGGGGTCTTACGTTGCTCACAATTCCGTGAGGGTGCGCTCCACCTCCCAACAGCCTTAATCCCCTTTATGAGTTTTAGGAACAGGGAACATCCGTCAGATTCAACAGCGACTTCCAAATCAAGGTTGTCTATCACGGTGCGTTCAACACGAACAGGATTGCGGAGTTCTGCCCGCCTCAGTCCTTACCTGTTTAAAAGATTTCAGTCACCCGTACGATCAAGTGTCAGCCATGCCTGGAACAGGTTAGGAAAGAAAGCCCCCGAGAAGTTAATCCCAGTGTAGTTTTAGGTCTTCGGACCACTGGAGATGAATTTGTGCAGTTGAAATTTTTTGTGAATCATTTTTTCTTTTTTTTGTGTTTTTGGAAAAAGTTCCAGATTTCAGCTCGAATGATCGAGATGACATTGGTTTTATGGAAAGCTTGAAAGCTTTTTGGTATTTTCGAAATGATCCGGGTTATCAGACCTTGATCTCAACGGTAGAGGCCGATGCCGGTTTTTAGTTAAAAGCGAGAAAGGTCCCCCGAGAAATTAATCCCAGTGTAGTTTAAGGTCTTCGGACCAAAAAACTTTAAAAGAGGGGCTGGTGATATATTTTTTGTTTTTTCGAAATGATCCAGATCATCCGATGTTGGTCTTAAAGACTGGGATCGATGCTAGTTTTTATTGAAATCCCTCGGGATGTTGATCCCGACGTAGTTTAAGGTCTTCGGACCAGAAACTTTAAAAGAGAGTGCTGGTAATGCATATATATATTTTTGTGATTTTTTGAAAAATGTCCGGTGTTGTCGGATCTTGACTCGAGTAATCAAGACCGATGCCTGTTTTTATTGAAAGTCCCTCGGGATCTTGATCCCGACGTAGTTTAAGGTCTTCGGACCAAAAACTGTACAAAAGGGGCAAACACATTTTTTTTTCTTTTTGGAAAATGTCCGGTGTCAGCGGATCTTGATCAAGACCGATACCAGTTTTTATTGAAAATCCCTCGGGATATTGATCCCGACGTAGTTTAAGGTCTTCGGACCAAAAACTGTGCAAGCGATGCTGGAAATCATACTTTTTTTTTATTTTTTTTTTTTTTAGAAAGTGTCCAGAGTCATCAGGCCTTAATGAAGACTGATGCCGGTTTTTATTGAAAATCTCTCGGGATATTGATCCCGACGTAGTTTAAGGTCTTCGGACCAAAACTATGTACAAGAGAGCAGCAATCCAGGTTGGAGACTACGGGAATTCTTCTTGGAATGGTTCGGATCATCAGGTCATATCCTTGGATGGTTGAGATCATTGTTTGACCAAGTCAAAATTTTCTTTCTTTTTATTAAAAATTCCATGGAACTTTTCCACATCATCAAGCTAATTTCCCATCAATTTCTCACAAGATGAGATTTTGGTGAGATCTCTTCTTTTTTCTCACCATTCTCTTCCATCACTCCATTCTTACATGGAGGTACAAGATTCACTTGCAACCACCCTTCCCAAGGAGGAGTTCTTCCCAAGGAGAGGGAGAGGGAGGTCGTTTCATGTAGGTAGGGGCTAGGACGGCCTCCCATGGGCCGCCCGGACGGTCTCTGCCTCCTGGTCTCTTCAGTGGGTTGGGTAAAAGGGTGCCCTCCCCTTTTCTATATAACATGGGGCACCCTTGCCCCCTCAAACGTGCAATCTCTCTCTTCTCTCTCTCATACTCTCTCTTTCTTCAAGTTTTCTCTCTCTTCTTTGGTGATCCTTTGCTCTTTTCAAGTGGTGGCCCTTAGAGACATTTTGGGACAGCAAGGTGGTCCTTCTTTGGTGAGTGGTAAAGGTATGGACCACCTCCTTTCTCTTTTCTTATCCTTTTCCTTCTTCATTGTCTCTTTTCATGACTCTTTTCTTTTTCCATGTAGCTATTCCAAGAGGTGTGAAGGTGGGCCCAAGCATTCTTGGCCTTTTTCAAAGGTGATGCATGGAGAAGGACATTGCAAGCTCTCCACTTCATTTTTCTTTCTTCTTTTCACACTCCCTTCATGTGTATGTAAAGGGTGATTTTGCCATGTCATCAAGTGTGCATGGCAAAATACTTAATCTTTTTCATGGGAGTTGGACCTCTTTTCATATGTATCAAATGGGCTCAAAGTGAAGTCATGGCCCTTGGTGTATTTGGTGGGCCCAATGCTTCATTTTGGGCTCCCTCTTACTTCTTTTCTCTTGTCATTTTTCCTTAATGCTCTTCCTTTCTTTTCCATCTTCTTTTCAAGATTTGGGCCCATGGGCATGGTAAGGCCCATCTCAAGTTTTGGGCTCATGGGGCTCACTTTAGGTGACCCCATCCTTTTTCACACATGTATGGATCAAGATGACTAGCCCATTCTTCATTTTGGATCTCAAGTGGGCTAGGTTTCCTAGTTGGGCCTTTATGGACAAATGACCCAAGTCTTCCACCCTCTCTTGATTATGATGTACATCCTTGTACAATGTGTGGTGGGCTCCTTGGAGTTTTTCATGTGGATGGGCTTTTGGGCCCTCATTGAAATTTGGATTCCTTTGGACCAATGTGTGCACCACTACACTCTGTCCATGTGGATTTTTTCTTTTCATGCTCTTTTCTTTAATGGATGGAGGACTTGAGTTACTTGACCATCTGCAAGTCCCATGAGTGAGTTGTTCCCACAATCTCACTAAGTTCAAATGGTTTTCCTTGTGGTAGGAATGTGGTTCTCAAGTGAGCTATCCATACAACCATGGCTCCTTGATCTTTCCCTTGGGGGCTTGGTGGGTCATCCACCATCATTCTCATGTATGGGTGATTTTCCTTTAAATTTGTGGGAAAGAATGATACCCATAAGTTGCCCATTCTTGTCCCATGCTTTGGGACATTTTGGATTTTGATCTTCAAGTGGGCTATGTATACCATTCTTATCCATTTTCATGATGGTTGGGTGACTCATCAAGCCATGCTCGTTTGTGCTCAAATAGTCTCCCTTTTTTGGTAAAGAAATTGGTGCACATAAGTTGCCCAAACTTGCCTTTACATGGGCATTTCCAACTTTGACTCTTCATGTGGGCTATGTGCATCAAAATTTTTACCATTGGCCTCTTTGATTCCATATGTTTGTGGGTGGACCGCCATGTTGTGTTCTCATGGCCAAAACTTTCATCAAGATGAGACACATAAGGTTGCCCATGGTTGACTCATGAATGGGTCCTCATATTCTTCAAAGTGGGCTATGTGCTCTCTCCAATCCATTGAAATGAGGCATTTGGGTTGTCTTTGGGGGCCCACTTCCTTTCTACCCCCCACTTGTCCATGTCCATGTGTTAAAAAAGATGGAAGCCTCTTAAGTGAGAACCATGGCCTTGGCATAAAAGTGGATCAATCCTTGGCCACATATGGACTTTGAAGAGGGATTTCTCATGTGAAGTAGGATTCTCATCCTTTGTTGATCTCATGGCACTTGAGTGCATGTGTTGTCCAAAATGTGTCCTTGGATGATGGACTTTTCTTGCCTAAGGCATGCCATGCAACCTTCTTTAAGGTGGGCCTTACTTTTTCCAATGGGCCCAACACATATCCTAAGTGACACATGGAGTTGGACTTTAGATTTTGCATTTGAATGTGAGTCCAATCCCATGGGTTTCTTGGATGATAATTTGAATTTTAACGGGTAATGGATAGGGACTTACCTTGCCAAGCTTGTAGGATTCAATGGCGGATGGTACCAGAGGTCACCGAGTGATTGATGAAAATGATCCTGCCTTCATTGTCCGCCGAGGGGACCACATGTGTTCCTTAGCTATGGAGCATCAACCTCTTCCTGCTATCAAGGGTCGAGGTACTAGGGATCGCTGGGACGACTGGGTGAAGGATCCACAGCCCTTACTTGAACGAGTACTGGATGGTACTCCTTTTGCTGGCCTCCTCACCCTACGTTTCCACAATAACGATGCTAACCGCATGATGCTCGCGGCCCTTTGCGAGCGGTGGCGGGATGAGACCCACACCTTTCAGCTCCCTTGTGGAGAATGGGGGATAACCCCCTTGGACATTTACATACAGATAGGCTTCTCGTTTCATGGGACAATTGTTCCTCAAGTCAGCTCCCTAGCTCCTCTCACTTCCACCGACTGGCTACGGCTTGTCGGTGATGTCCCACCCGAGGGTGAATTCCAAGGCCATCAAGTGAAGATGCGATGGTTCTATAACAGTTTTGCCTCCGTCATTCCCACCACCGAGCGAGAGGCCTTCCACAAAGCACGGGCCATGATCACCTATGCTTTCGGATCCTTTCTTTTCTGCCATGCGAATGAGAGAGTTGATCCCAAATTTCTTCGTTTAGTCGAGGATCTTCATCATCCCTATAACTGGAATGGGGCTATCTTGACCCGTATCTTTCAAGGTTTGGACAAGACCTGTCGGCATAGCCGGTCCTTCACAGGCTTCTGGCCTGTCATTGAGGTATTTCTTCTTTCACCTTCCTTGGAGTCATTTGCCTTCCTTTCTCTCTCTGATCATTAGATGTGCTTTTGTCCAGACCTGCTTTTATGACCATTTTCCCCATCTCACACCGAGGATGAGGGATGATATTGAGCCCTCTAAGTATCACCACATGTACTGGCGCCAGAAAAACCGTCAGCGGAACTCCCGAGTTCCCGGGGACAATTGGCGTGCTGACATAGACGGGCTGACCGTTGAGGACGTAAGTATCTTGCTTTCCCTACCCCTCGTGTCATACCGTAACTGATCGTGGTGACCTCATTTGCTGCAGCTTGCTCGGATGCCTTATGTCAGTTTCCCTCTCTATTATACCCCTCAGCGTGTGGAGGCATACGATGCTTCATGTCTCCGCATCATGCTTTCGGACGCTGAATCTTTTCAGTGGTACCTAGGGGAGAGGTTGCTTCGGCAAGTCACTGGGGTGGCTCGGGTCCCTTGTTCTGCACCTCCCTCAGCTGCTCGGATGCCAGTTGATGAGAGAGTCGAGGCTCTCGTGGACCAGCCCGGATTTCGTTTCACGATCCCGGATCATGATTATGACGAGTGGTATTTGCTGTTCGGCCAGGGGCCTCTGCTTCCTTCGCTTTATGTTCCAGGTGGCCGTCGTAGATATGCTGGAGGCTCGGTGACTGCTCCTTTGATGGACCTTTATCGTCGGGAGTGAGACGCGAGGAGGGACGATGATGATTATGTTGGCGACTTGTAGCCTGCTTGGGTACTCTGCTTTTGCATGGCCTTGTACTTTTTGCTTTCATCTTCTTTTGTATCAAGCATTTTGAATGAATATACGGTTCTTGACTTGTCTCAAATTCCTTGATGATATCTGGATGCTTTGACCCTTGACTTGTTCCTTAATGATTTGCAGAAGATGAGGCTTCTTGACTGCATGGATGATGACTTGAACGGTTCAGATTGCTTGGTTAGGCCTTGTGGGCCTACTTGATGATTAGATCTTGGATTCTGGCACTTCTTTTGACGATCAAACCTTTGATCTTGCTGCTCCATGACTTGAGTAAGCTTTCCAATGGTTTGGATCCTGATGATCTAGTCCTTGAATGGTTCAGATTGATAGATTCGGCCTTGTGGGCCCACTTGAGACCTTGGCTTTACTTTGGGGCACCTCTTTTGATGATTTGTGGGGCTAAGAAGGCTTCTCATGGTGTGGATGATGGCTTGAACATCTCGGATTGCTTGACTTGGCTTTGTGGGCCCACTTGATGATTAGATCTTGGATTCTGGCCCTTCTTTTGATGATCAGCCCTTTGATCTTGTTGTTTGGTGGCTCATGTAGGTCCCTCAATGGTTTAGATCATGATGATCTGATCTTTGAATGGCTTGGATTGCTTGTGGCCCCCACTTGATCACCTTTCCTTCTCTTTGACTTGATCAGCCATGCTCTGGCCGCATTGCTTCGTGATTGGGGCGGTGGGGCACCTTTTATATGATCTTGATCAGCCTCAGTCGAAATCTGGAGTGGACCGGAGCCTTGGGCGGCCCATGGAGCGCCATCTGCTGACGTGGACTGTCAGCCTCACCTACGAAGAACCCTGGAGCCAATCCCGCGGAGAGAGGGGATCTGCGTCTGTACGGGCAGCCCATGGCAGGCCGCCCAGGGCTCGCCTCTTGAGCGGCCTGGGCTGGCTCGGGTTCGGACATTCTTATCTGTCCACTGGACCTGTCTCCATCTGCTTGGCACTGGCGAGTTTGATTCCAGCCATGAATATTCTTCTTGTCTCATCTTCCCTTCTCCTTTTGTCTCTTTCTTGGTTTGTCCTTTCTTGGGCAATGTATGGTGGAGATCTGGGGGCTGTGGGGGCTGTCCAAGGTGGGTCCCACACTTCAGATTTTCAATTGAGCTTTGATAATGGGGAGATGCCTTTAATGGATGGGGGAGATGGGGCATTGAATGGAAGCATTGATGAGGGGCCAGGGATGGTGGTTGGTGGAGCTTTGAATGGCTCCATTAATGGTGGGATGGCTGGATTTTCTGATTTGAATGGGCCCCTCATTATGGGAGGAATGGATGGTATAGATAGGATGATGGGATGGGACATAGGTGAAGCTATGCATCCCTTGAGTGTGGGCCACATGGATGATGTGATGGATGGTGGTGATGGGACCACAAAGGACATAGATGGGCTGATCTCATGCTTGGATGGAATGGATGGTTCAGATGATACCTTTGACGATTTGGATGCTCTGGATTGAGGGCCGAGATGTGCGGCATACTTGCTTGGGTGGACTTGATGTGGTCATTGATGATGTCCCCCTGATGATGGACGGTGTGGATGCCTCGATGATCCCTTTGATCGGCCAGGATGATGATTGGATTCATGATTTCCTGTTGGAGGGGGCCGCAGGTCCAGATCTGACCGTTGATTCTTCGATCGGGGTTGCCGGGACCCTTCTGGATGGTTCAAATGCCTTTTTTGACGGTCAGATTAGCCAGGATGTCACGATGTGCGGTGTGATCTTCACTGATAATCCTTTTGATGGGGAGCATTGTCCTTCCCTTGGTCATCGGTCCTTTGCGCACTCTGTTCATGAGGTGGGCGAGTCTTCCCGTGCGGCTGAGGTTGTGACAGTTTCCGACAGTGATGCGACTATATCAGACATAGCCGTTACTGGGGACAGGTCAGGGGCTGTCGAGTCTGCAGAGGTTCCAGCTTTTCCTTCTCCTTCGCCTGTTGACCTTCCGATCCTTGATGAGTCATCATTGATTTCTAGGCCTTTTGTGCTGGAGGGGGTACCAGTGAGGACTTGTCAGCTGCTTCCTCGTCCTTCTTGCTCGCCACGACTGCTTGCTTGGCTTGACAGTTTGTCAGCTTATGAGATTCGGGAGTTAAGAGTCCTATGGCTTCGGCAGTCTGATCCATATGGCCAGAGTTGATATTGACTGGAGGATGCTCGGAGCTGCCTTGATTGACTGGGTCCCTTCGTTGAACTTGTTTGCGTTCAACGATATGGAGATGGGGCCTTCTTTGGAGGAGCTTGCACGCTTGACAGGCTTACCCTTGGATTATACTCAGTATTTTTCGCTGAAGACGTCGCCGAAGACTGCCACACCGCAGAACTGGTTCGGGATCCCCTATCTTGTTCGGCCTGCAGCTGGTGGCCAGGATGCTGTAGTGTTCTCCTTGGACTTGCTGTATGATCTTTTTTCGGGTCCTCGGGGTGTGGCCGGTTCTACCTTTGCTCGGAACGCACTGATGTTCTGCTTGATAGCTGAGGTGCTGTTCTCGGGATGGCGCAGGTCCCAGACCCCTCTGCTTTTTGAAGTGATGAGCCGAGCTATTCGACGGCGGGGGATCATTTCTCTTATCTTGGCCGAGCTGTTTAATGGGCTGACCGACTGCGCCCTGGGCCGCACTCGTGTCCTTCGCGGTTGTTGTGCCTTTCTGCAGGTATCTTTTCTGCACCTTTTTCTTCTTGCTTTGCTAGGAATTGCTCTGCTCTAGCTGATCTTTTTTTTTTCTTTTTGTGATCAGGTCTGGCTATGGGAGCGTCTTTCGCTGACTGTTCCTGTACCTTTTCCTAACACTCGTCGCCCTGACCTTATGCGGTACATTATGGAGTTTCTTCCGCATACAGCTAGGATGAGCGAGCCCTTGTATCGCAGGATGTTTGCTGAACTTCGTGACTGGAATGTTCGTTGGGAGTCATCTTGGCTTTCACTTTCTCCAGTGCTTTGCGATGCACACCGCCATCCTCTGATGTTGGTAGGCTTTCGATCCTACTTTTCTTACCATCCCATCCGGTTCCTGCGGCAGTTTGGGTATGAGCAGGATGTTCCTCTTTTCGCTTTTACGGGTATCGGGCGTCGAGCACTTCCATCCAGATCCTCTGACTTTAGGACCCGGATTGATTGTTCTTGACTGCTGATTTGCTGGGTTTTGAGCTGCGGACTTTTCCGATGGCGACCGCCCCATATCAGTACTGGGTTGCTGAGCAGTCTTTGTATCGACGTATCCCTTGCTGGCACCAGACTGTTGATGAGGATGAGCAGGATATCCTTGGAGATGCTGGCTCTTCATCTGGTTCATATGAACCTTTTGAGGAGTGCCCGTTTATCGATCCTGGCTTCCTTTTGGCCACTCATGGCCATCTGCTGTCTGAGATCTCTGCACTTCGGTATCATTGTGAGATGATGTCGAGGAGATTGGCTGCCGATCAGAGATTGTCTGATGAGGAGACAACGATCCATACCCTTGAGCGTGACGAGGTGCATTACCTGCGTATGGAGGTGAGCAGGTTGAGAGAGAGGCTATCTTTTTATGAGTCAGAGGACTCACCTGATGTGGCCCAGGAGGAGGGTAGAGATTGATTGTGTTGGCCACCTGCACATTCTTTTTTGCATATATGATTGATGTATTATTTTTTTTTTTGAAAAAGATGATATGATATATGTAAAAGAAATATGATGCATTTAATTAAAAAAAAAGAAAACTGTTTGAAAATCTACTGTGCCATGAGTTGTCTTGTGAGTGTGTCTGGATTTTGTGTCAGGATATAGGAATCAGAACTAGGGCTCGGCCAATGCCTTGACCGATGTCTCGAGATTTGACTTGTGTGTTCCTTTAGTTCCCTAGAGGTGTAGGCAATGGAAACTATTGCCTTTTGAGATTGTCAGAATTTGCAGAGCTCTTCGTTCCTGACTGCACTTCTTCTTGTTCTTGGACTGTAACTGCTTGAACCGCTCTGAACCGTCTGCTTTCTTAGTACCTGCACTTTTATTTTTATTATTTTTTTTCTTTTTCTTTTTGAGCCATTTTTTCCTGCAGCGCTCTTTCGAGTTTTCACTACAGCCGGCCTTTTTGCCCGTGGCGCCCTTTCGGGTTTTCACCACGTCCCGGGTGTTTGATCTTGCCTGCCCCTTGGCAGCTATGCTGTTTTTACCCTTGGCGCCCTTTCGGGTTTTCACCAAGTCCGCCGTATGCCCACTGTTTTTACTCGGAGCGCCCTTTCGGGTTTTCACTCCGCCCTCTTTGTTAAGACACACATTTTCTTTTTCTCTTTTTTTTTTTTTTTTTTCTGGATCTCTGGATAACTGCGGCGGCTAGAGGTCGGGAATCCGTCGTTGCCGGCCGATGGCAGTCTTTCAGCCCTTATCCTGAGTTACGATAATAGAGCTGTCGGTCTTTGCTAAAGACCCCTCTGAGATGAATGGATGGATGACTGTGTTTCTTCTTGGACTGATTTTTTTTTCTTGAGTGCCTTTCTTTGGCTTCCCTTTTTCTTTCTCCTTTCTTCTTTTTTTTCTTTTGTATTCTTTTTCTCTCTTTTTTTTTGTCTTTTCCTTTTGAATCCCCCCCTTTTTTTTGTATTTTCCTCTTTTTGAATCCCCTTATTTGAAACACTTGTTGGTGGACGGAAATGATTTCTCAGAGATCTTAGCTTTGACCTCTTGACTTCAGCTCTATTAAAGTAACCTTTGATAAGGTCAGAATAACTTACCCGTGAAAGATCTTCACGTTGTCGGCGTTGGTTGGCTCAGGAAGATCCACCCCTCTCATGCTGGTGAGTCTGAGGGCGCCTCCGGGAAGTACTTCTCTGACGATCAGTGGCCCGTCCCACGAGGGTTTGAACTTTCCTCTGGGGTCCAGAAGGTGCGACGGTAAAATCTTCTTCATAACCATGTCGCCTACATTGAAACTTCTTTTTCGGACTCTCTTGTTGTAAGCCCGAGCGATCCTTTTCTGATAGCACTGTGAATGACTTAGTGCACGCATGCGCTTTTCATCTGCTAGCTGCAACTGATCGAATCTGGCCCGTTGCCATTCTCCTTCTTCAATTCCGCTTTCGTAGTGATGGTATTTCCACCTCGACTGGCAAAACTGCTTCCATTCCATAGGTAAGCTCGAAAGGAGTAACGCCCGTAGCAGACCGTACAGACGTTCAATAGGCCCAAAGTGCATATGGGAGCATATCTGACCAATCTCGATAGGTCACGACCATCTTCTCGAGTATCCTGACGATTGTCTTGTTTGCGGCTTCTACCCCACCATTCATCTGGGGACGATAGGGGCTTGATCGATGACGTTGGATCTTGAATTTACTGAGGAAGTCATCCATCTTCTTGTTGACGAACGGGGTCCCATTATCTGTGATGATAACATTAGGGATTCCATACCGGCATATGATGTTGTTCTTCATGAATTTGATCACCTGAGATGCTGCAATTGTGGTATAGGAGGCTGCCTCAACCCACTTGGTGAAGTAGTCCACTGCCACAAGTATGTACTCGTGACCATTTGATGCTTTGGGACTGATCTTGCCGATGATGTCGAGTCCCCACATGGAGAAGGGCCAGGGGGTGGTCAGGTTGTATAACTCTGATGATGGGGCATGGATTTGATTCGCATGCTCCTGACACTTGAAGCATTTTCTGACATGCTGGCAACAGTCTGTCTCCATGGTGAGCCAATAGTAGCCGAGTCGTAGAATCTTCTTTGCCATCATGTGTCCATTCATGTGTGGGCCACAGATTCCTTCGTGTATTTCTTTCATGATCTTTGCAGCTTCTGTTTCATCGACGCATCGAAGGAGGATGTGATTATAGGATCGCTTGTAAAGAACTTCACCACTGATGGTGAACTGACCGGCCAAACGCTGGATGGTTCAGCAATCTGTTGCTGTTGCTGACTCTGGATACTCCTGGGTTTCGAGATATTGCTTGATGTCGGCATACCAGGGTTTGTCAGGGACAACTTCGGCTTCTTCTATTTGCAGGCAAAAAGCAGGTTCATCTTAAATTTCGACTGTGAGCTCCCATTCTGAAGCTCCTTTCGGGATCTCGAGCATTGATGCAAGCGTGGCGAGAGCATCTGCAAACTGGTTCTTGGCTCTGGGCATGTATGAGAAGGTGATTTCCTTGAATTCTTCGATCAGATTGTCAAGATACACATGATATGGTATCAACTTCTCGTCTTTGGTCTTCCATTCGCCATTGGTCTGATTGATGATAAGCTGTGAGTCTCCGAACACTCGTAGCTTCTTGACGCCCAAGATTATGGCTTCCCTTAAGCCAGCGATGGATGCTTCATACTCTGCCATGTAGTTGGTACACTCGAATGCTATGCGCCTCGAGATGGGAATAGGGACATCATCTGGAGAGTAGAGAATTGCTCCAATACCACTCCCTTTAGAGTTTGCTGCGCCGTCGAAGAATAACGTCCACTCACCTTTCTTCTTTTCTTCTTCTTTAATAAGCAAGAGATCTTCATCAGGGAAGAGTGTCTTGAGCGGTTGATAATCCAGGAGGGAGTGGGCGGCAAGATGATCGGCGAGGGCCTGTCCCTTGATTGCCTTCTGAGTGACATAGGTGATGTCGAACTCAGACAAGAGTAGCTGCCATTTAGCTATCCTTCCAGTGAGTGGCGGCTTCTCGAACAGGTACTTGAGCGGATCCATGTGAGCGAGGAGGAGAATAGGGAATGCGATCATGTATTGACGGAGTCGCTGAGTTGCCCAGACTAGGGCAAGGCAAGTCTTCTCTATCGGGGAATACCTGGTCTCGTAGTCGGTGAACCTTCGGCTCAAATAATATATTGCTTGTTCCTTCTTCCCGGTCTCGTCGTGTTGGCCGAGGACACAGCCAATGGTTTCTGCTGCTACTGAGATGTATAGCAATAGTGGTCGTCCAGGAGTGGGCGGCACTAGGACTGGAGGATTCATGAGATATCTCTTGATGCGATCGAAGGCAACTTGGCAATCATCATTCCATTCTTTTGGGACGTTCTTCCGAAGGAGCCTGAATATGGGCTCACAAATAGGTGTGAGCTGTGCGATGAAGCGACTGATGTATTGAATTCTGCCGAGGAAGCCACGGATTTCTTTCTCTGTTCTAGGAGGGGGCATCTCAATGATTGCTCTGGTTTTGGTCTCGTCGACCCTGATGCCATCCTCGCTCACCATAAAGCCGAGGAGCTTTCCTCCCATTGCACCGAAGACGCATTTCTGAGGGTTGAGGCGGAGCTTGTACTTTTCTAATCTGTTGAATAACTTCTTCAGATCTTCAAAGTGTCCTTCAATTGTGCGAGATTTGACGATCATGTCGTCCACATATACTTCAAGCTCTTTGTTTATCATGTCGTGGAATAGTGCTGTCATTGCTCGCTGATATGTTGCTCCTGCGTTCTTCAAACCGAACGGCATTACCCTGTAACAGAAGGTTCCCCAGGGAGTGATGAACGATGTCTTCTCGCGATCTTCGATGGCCATCTTGATCTGATTGTAACCTGAGAACCCGTCCATGAATGAGAAGATCTTGTATCCAGCAGTGTTGTCGACCAAAGTGTCGATATGTTGTCGACCAAACTGGCTTTGTTGAGATCTCGGAAGTCGATGCACATTCGAACCTTGCCGTCCTTCTTTGGTACTGGCACGATGTTGGCGAGCCATTCAGGGTAGTTGGAAACTACCAAGAACCCCGCGTTGTACTGCTTGATGACTTCATCTCGGACTTTCAGAGCCCATTCTGGCTTCATTCTTCGAAGCTTCTGCTTCACTGGCTTCATATCTGCCTTGGTTGGCAGATGGTGTACAACGAGCTCTTCATCGAGCCCCGGCATGTCTTCATATGAGAACGCAAAGTTGGACAATCTTGGAGCTAGGAACTCTATCATTTTCTGTTTCATCTCAGGTGGCAACGATTTTCCAATGCGTACTTCCCTAGGGATCTCAGGCGTCCCCAAGTTTACTATCTCGAAATCATCGGCTACAACATTGGCTTTAGATTCGAACTTTTTGAGGAGATCCTCTAGTTCGGGAGCTGGATCATCATCTTCCTCATCCCGAGCTTCGTCCAGACCCATGAGCTCGAAGTCTAATTCGATGTAGAAATCATATGATTCGACTTCAAACTCATGCAACTCTTTAGACGAACTTGGCACACTATTGAATGCAGGAAAAGAAATATTTTTTGGTTTTTGAGATTTTTCTGAAATTGAAATGCTAGATGTTTTTGGCTTTTGAAATTTTTTTATTTTTTTGAATTTTTGAAATTCACGGGACCTTGAACAAGCGGGCATTGCAGACCATGATTGAACCCAACTTGTTCCAAAGTTCCGGTCGCTGCTTAAACAGGCATTTTTTTTTGGAAGCCAGAGCCCTCAGGTGGCTCTTTGGCTGATTCGAAAGTTAGGGGAACAGATGACCATTCAGGACCCCACACTTCCTCCCCTGGAGAGGTGGGGGTTGATGCTTTGGGCGAAGAATCATGGTCTGGCCCAATGACCATGACTTCTCGCTGGTCGGGTTCGAGATCTGAGTCACACTCAGTCCCTCCCGGATCACTTACTTCGCATTGCAGTTCGTCTGGTTCCACGGCTAGACACAAGTTTGGAATCTGGACATCAGACCAATCTAGGGCTGGCCATTTCCCTTTCTTGGTCCAATCTAGGGTTGTGCCCCTGGCTGATTGAAGTGGGCAGGTTGTGCCCCTGGTTGGGAGCAGGTGTCAGGGTAACCTGGTCCTGAAGCTGCTGTATTTGACTTCCTTCTTCGTCTTCATCATCTCCTTCTTCTTCTGGAGGCTTAGATGGTTCGAGAATCTGATCCCATCGAATGGGGGGCCACGTGGCCCAAACTAGGCTCATCGGGAGGCCTTTGTGTAGTGCAGTCGGTTGATTCCCTCTTGGATCTTTGCAAGGTTCTCCTGGCTTGACGAACTGGATGGGTGAGCACCGAAATTTCTTCCTCCTTTTGTCCATGAAAGTTGTCTTGTATCCGAGTCCCCATTTGCGTTGGTTATATACCAGCGGTACCTTTCTGGACTTGAAGTGATTCTTCATTCGGTATTTGAGGCTCAGACGCTCTGCCGGTGAAAAGACACGGTCCACCCTTATCGGTTTTGGATAAGCGATAGAGTTCACAGTCTCGAATTCGAAACTGTGAAACAGGATGTCTTCCTCAGAGTGCTGGATACCGATGACCGGGATGTCTGGTTCAGTGGCAGCAGCATTAGAAGGAATGATGAGCTCCTTCTCTGCGTGGATAGAGATTACTTGATTTCCACAGATGTACTTCACTCGTTGATGCAGGGTTGACGGCACAGCTCCAACCTTGTGCAGCCAAGGTCGTCCGAGCAGCATGTTGAAAGAGGCTGATATATCCAGGATTTGGAATGTGATGGTGGAGACTTCCGGACCTATCTGTACCTCTATGTCGACTTCCCCTTCCACTGATCGCCGGGTGTTGTCGAATGCTCTGACGCATATGGTGCTGGGTCGGAATGAAGAAGGACTGATTCCCAGACGTTCTGCAGTCTTGAGTGGGCAGACATTTAAGCTTGAGCCATTATCGATAAGGACCAGCGGAACACAGAGGTCTTTGTATCGTAAGGCTATGTTGAGGGATCACCCATAATCACGTCCCTCTGGTGGCAACTCATTATCTGTGAAGGTGATGGCGCGCGAAGCCAGGAGTTGTCCAATCATCAAAGCTATCATTTTTGGTGCCGTATCAGAGGAGACGTGAGCATCGTTCAAGGTCTTGGCAAACATTTCTCGGTGTATGCGAGATGTGCAGAGTAGCTCCCATACTGAGATTTGAGCAGGGATCGACTTTAGCTGAGTCGCCACATCGTATGCGGCTTCATTTTTGTTGCCGAGGCCTGAAAGGGCGCCTTTGGGATCTCCTCTGTTCTGATTATCTCTTCGGATGCAATGCCCATTGGGATTCATGTTCCCCACTTCCGTACATTCTGGATAGTGCCATGGAACCTCTTTGTAGTTGTCCTCCCTTTTACCTTCTAGGACCACCGGTTCTTGCAATAGTGCTGGTGTGGATACCAGATCTTCCTCGTATGGAGCTTTTGCCTTGAGAACTACATTGTTGCCTGTGCTGAAGGGGTAGTATCGAGGCTTGTCTTCATAAACCACATACGGTCGTGGTCCTGGCTTGACTGTTCCTGGAGCAGGAGGCTCCCATGGAATGAATACTGGTCCTCTTGATATGGCAGGAGGTTTCTCTGTTCGTCCCAGCTGTCGTAGTGTGATTGACACGCCTCCGGGGTTTGCCCCTTGCAATACGACTGGCTCGATTGGAAGAGCTCCTTCCAATACAACGGGTTCTTGTTGCTGATGAGTATAATCCCTCCATTGTGGATTGGATTGTTCTTGAGTTGCCCCTTGCAAGATGACAGGTTCGTATGTGGGCTCGATGTATGATTGTGCTCCTTCCAGGACGACAGGTTCCCAGCTTGAATGGTTGTAAGGTGCCCCTTGAACAACTGGTATATCATATGGAGGTGCTCCTTCAAGCACTACTGGCTCGGAGATTGAAGGAAGAAAGGGACTTGCCCCTTGCAAGATTGGAGGAGGATTTGTCGGCCCATAGGTGTAGGCATGAATGGATTGGATGGGGTAGAAGAAGCGATCGAGATGGTCCCCTTCTTCTATACTATTGACTGCAGGGCCACGAGACGAACTGGGGTCCGTCGGATGTTGAGGCAGAGGATTCTGAAGGATGTTGGTGGAAGCTGCTGGAGAAGTTCCAGGGACCGAGATAATGATCTTGTGGTCATCAATCAGGTCTTGTATGACATTCTTCAAAGTATAGCATCGATCAGTGGCGTGGCCACGTCCTTGATGATAGGCGCAATACTCATTTTCTCGGTAGTTTGGTGGCAGAGGATAAGGAGGAGGCCTAAGTGCCATTAGAGTGAGTAACTGCTTTTGTACCAGCGTAGTCATGATTTGACTAAGTGGTTGACTGAGTGGAGTGAACTTCCTGGACTCCCTGTAATTCTGCCTGTTCTGGTATGAGTATTGGCCGTTTCCTCTGAACTGCTGCTGTTGTCGAGGTGGTTGTGGCTGAGGATTCGGTTGTGGCTGATACCGCTGAGGCTGATGCTGAACTTGATTCTGCTGATACTGTTGACGTCCCTGTGGGGGAGCATGTTGATTTCCTTGAGCAGTGGTGTTGATGTTGTTTACCTCTGTTGGGCGGGGAGGAGAACCACTGCGGTTTCCATTCCCGTGCCCGATAGGTCTTCCTTCCACTCTGTTCCTTTTGATTGGAGTGGCTTGATGAGGCCATGGGGAGATTGTCCCGGCCCGGATTCCTGCTTCGACTTGCTCTCCAGCATGGATCAATTGTGAGAAATTCGCATATGGATGCGAGATGAGATACCTGGATATGCCTGGATATGTTGAATGAACAATCATGGAGATTTGTTCTTTGTCGTCGATAGGCGTTCGCATTCGAGCTGCCATAGCCCGCCAACGACCCACATAAGATGATAGTGTTTCATCACTCATTTGCCTGAGAGCTGCGAGGTCTGCTCTTCTGGGTGCCATGTTAAGATTGTATGCAAATCTGTCGACGAAAGCCTGGGAAAGCTGTTCCCAAGTCCTGATGCGGTGGCAGTCCAATGAAGTGTACCAATCTAGGGCATCGCCCTTCAGAGACTTTTGGAACAAACGTATGAGGGCCCCTTCATTTCCTGAGATGGCACTCAATTCTCCACAGAAGGCCTTGAGATGTGCTGTGGGACAACCGCTGCCATCGTATCTTTTGAATTTTGGAACCTCAAAGTTTTGAGGTACCTGAGCATCTGGGAAGGGACACAAGTCTCTGAACTTGGTCGAAGGTAGATCAATTCCTTGTTGTCGCTGAAGCTGATTTTGCAAGATCTGGAACTGCTCCCGCAACTCGTCCAGTCCTGAGTGATCTGTTCGAGCGACTGGTGCCTCCTGGAGTAAGGCACGTTCTTCTTCGGCATAGTGGTCGATGTCTTCGACCCCATGTGCTTGCTGAAAAGCAACCGCGAGCTGCTGAAGCTGATTTGATGACTGAACTGGATTCTGATGAACTGGTGCTTGAGGGGATTGTAATTGAATTGGAGACTGTACTGAAGGTTGAACTGGAATTTGCTGGAAATTAACTGGATTTTGCTGAATTGACGATTGCTGAAAATTAACTGGATTTTGCTGAATTGAAGATTGCTGGAAATTAACTGGAATCCCATCGGCGAGGATGTGCTGGAATTGAAAAGTGCTCATGTTTGCAGGAGGCTGAGATGCTGGGAAGTGACCCCCTTATTGGGTATTCGCCACTGTCCGCTGATTGATGTGGGCTTGACACTGACCCCCATTGTGGGCATTCGCCAGTGCTGTCCCTGTTGCTGGAAATTGAATTGAAATCCCATCGGCGGGGATGTGCTAAAATTGAAAAGGTGTCCCATCGGTGGGGACATGCTGAGATCTACTGAGATTGTTGTTTGCAAGATTGACTGGAAGCTGACTGGATGTTCCTGCAACGGAAGTGCTCTGAGATGGCCCCGTTGTTGTAGGAAGGTATTGAGAAGGATGCCCCATAGCAAAGGGCTGAGAAGGCTGCTGTCGGTAGTCTTGGGCAGACTCCGATGGTTGCGCTTGATTTGAACTGGAGGCCGGAAGGACCCGGCATGGCTGCTGAGATTGCTGAACTGGGCCAACCTGATTGTTGGCTGCTGCGGTGGCTTGTGCTTGCATGAATTGCAAGAGCATTTCTTGCATTGCTCTCACTCCTTGTGCCAATTCTTGCATGATTGGCGTATTATCAATGGGCTGTTGCGCTGGAGGTTGTGCTTCGGTCATCTCAAGAGCGGGGAGGAGATGAGTTTCTTCTTCGTGATCGAACATGGCTTGTTGAGCCCGAGTGCGGATTATGTTGCGGAAGGGAAGTTGTCTCCGCGTACGTTGAGCCCGAGGAGGCGCAATGGTGAGGACTATACTCTACTCTTTTTGGGTTTTGGGATTTTCTTTTTTTTTTTTTGGTTGGTTTTGGGATTTTCTTTTTTTTTTATTTTGGGTTTTGGGTAGAATGCTATGCAGATGAGATTGTATGAGGATTAGTGACTTTCAAGTATAGGAATGATTCTGTTTTTCGAGTCGGATCACGACTAGTGGGACTAGCTCATTCCCCAGCAGAGTCGTCATTCTGTGGACCCACGCCGATTTTCCGCGCTCCCACACGACGTTCTTTTCCCTTCCCCTTTCCTTTCGGAAAAGAAGGAGATGAGGATGCGTGAGTGCGAAATCGCCGTTTGTGCCACTGGCTTACCTCGTTCTCGAGGGCTTCGTTTGGTTGTCGTGTTAAGCTGGATATGTTTAAGTGAGTTTATATAAGACCAGAGTCGCCACTAGCCAGTTACTTCGAATCTACAGTCGGCTAGACCCCGTAGAAACGTTAGAGAAGGGGATCCAAAGATTCCTTCCTCTAAAATGACTCCTTTTGATCTGCGGCCAAAGATTCAAGGTAAGGGATCACGGTTACAGGGTGGGAAGAGGTTAAGCACCCCACACACTGCCCGTACCGAAGTACGGTCTCTACTTCACAGAATCGATCGAATACTTGAAAGTCTAGTTTAATCCTCGTATATTCTCATGGATGACATGATGCATGAATGCGGGTCTGAACAGTAAGAGTTTCTGATGGGTAGGTTCCAACAACGGGCAAGCCCAGAGCGTACACTCGAACTGACAGGTGCTTAATGTAAGACGTATGCAGTGTGTTTGAATAATCAAGGTGCTTTATGGTGAAGCATGAATGCAGGTCTGAACAGTAAGAGTTTCTGATGGGCAGGTTCCAACAACGGGCAAGCCCAGAGCATACGCTCGAACTGACAGGTGCTTAATTTAAGACATATGCAGTGTACTTGACGAATCAAGGTGCTTGCGGTGAAGCAGGGGGGTTGGAAGAAAAGTAAATGTTGCACTTATGCTAGATGCAAATGAGATGATGCTGAAAAGAGTAGCTGGGTAGACAGAGGTGTCGCAAGGGTTGTCTTCGAGTGGTTGGATCAAGACTTGGACGGCTTGGGAGGCTTGGACCAGTGGTCAGGCTGGGCTGGACCAGGGCTAGACTCTCCTCACTCGGGCTCTCCTTGGTGGAAAAATGGGATAAGGGTGACTCAGACGGGCGAGCTCTCTCCGGCTAGATGGTGTGTTGAAATGAGAAGGGGAGGGGGGTATTTATAGCAGCGGACAATGGCAGATTGCGTAATTTGTCTCGGGCGGCCTGCTATGGGCGGCCCGTACGGCCGCTCCTCGGTTTCCAGCGAGTACGGCCGCTCTCTCGGGGCTGCTGTTGGACTCGCTGGTCGACTCAGTGAGTTGACTCAGTGAGTCGACTCGGTGGTTTGACTCGACGGGTTGACTCAGTGTTTTGACTCGACGGGTTAACTCAGCGAGTTTGACTTTTTTGGGATTTTTTGACTGGCTTTTCTTATGGGGTGTTTTTCAGGGTGGTGTTTAGGACTGGGTTGACTGGGTTCAGGCTTGATCTGGGCTATGGAATGGGGCTTATAAGGGTGAGTTTGGCTGAGTTTGGACTTGGGATTTAGGGGTATGGTCCTCTATTCAACCAACTATCTCTACCAACAGTGTAGCCGAAGGTGGGGTGTCTACAGGCAGCCCCTCATTAGCGGTGATCCGGCGTCTTCGGCTATAAATACCCCTCCCGACGATTTAATTGGATGATTTTTCAGAGTTGTCGTCTCTGGGAATCTGAAATCCCCCCCTGAAAACCCTCGCCGGAATACTTCTTCTGATCGCCGGAAACCCTTCCCGATCGCCAGAATCCCTTTCCGACCGTCGATATTCTCCACTATAGGTCTGAATCTTGAAAATACCAAGTGTGGGTACGTACCTGTAAAATAAGTCCCACACACCCGAAAAATGGCCCACGCGTCTATAAATTCGGTCCCACGCGTCCATTAATTCGTCATAAATCAAATAAGTGCATCGGACTCCCACACACCCGAGAAATGGCCCACGCGTCCATAAATTCGGGTCCCACGCGTCCATAAATTCAACGAAGTACAGATTTACAAATTCGGTCCCACGCACCCGAAAAATGCCCCACGCATCCCTAAATTCATCGAAAAATCGGCACTTAATTTTTAGGTACGTTAAGGCCCACGTACCCGTAAAATAAGTCCCACGCACCCAAAAAATCAGCCCATTGCAGAACATGTTTACAAGTGCACCGGACTTAATTTTGAGTGTTTTCAAGTTCCGTTTGAGCCTAGTTTGGGTATTTCGAGCGTTCCAGACACAATGGAATGGTTAAATGGACGTTCTGGGAGCTCTAAACAAGCAGAATCGCACATCTTCGAGGCTCGACCCAATTCGACGCGATGAACGAAGTGACCTCTCGAAAAGGAGCCGCCAGCATCCAGAACTATGCAAATATGTTAATCATTTATATCTACTATAAAGATGTGACCCGATTCGGGTAGAAAGATAGGCAAACAGGGCTATGGTTATCACGATAAACCATATCAAAGAGTTTCAATCATCCACAAACCAATTGCTATGAACTGCCACAACACAACAGTCGATGCCCTACCCATTCAAACGGTATCCGTTAGTTGGGCTACGCATGTACACACAACTGTAGAATGGACTTCCCGAGGTCACTTGTCCCTACATTGACAGGCGCGGGCCCAAAGTCGTCCTTTTCAGTCATAAACCCTGATAGTCTCAGCTCGGATCTCCGGCCAAAACATGGGACATAGACATCTAACTAATATAAAGATGGTTCAGTTCATAAAAAAATATACAGGTCTCTACGACCACAAACCCTAAGACCATGGTCCCTGCTGACTAGTCTTTTGCCTTTTAATCAAGGGTCATCGATCATTCGATGTAATTAAGGGCTCGTGCCAGATCATGGCCTGGAATGTACAAGATCTCAGGATCTCTGGAATAAAATTCGCCTTGCGATATCTCTTCTTGTGTACTTTTGTGAATGCTTGTGATTGTCTATGAATGTTTCTATTACTCAGAACCCCAGAGCAACAAAACACCCATTTTCAAGGAAAATATCCTCGCGGTCCATTTTCTAGTTCCAACAAACTGGCAACTCTGCTGGGGAATCGAACCCAGAATCTCTGGTTAGCTCTGAGTATAGAAACACTTTAAGATCAATCATTCGCAAACACGAGTGTATACGTAGGAAATATATCGCGAGGCATAATGTTTCGGTGCCCTCAGGTGTCAAACTGGCGACTCTCAACGGGAACGTTCTTCCCTTCATCTTTAAGGCAATAGACGATAAATAAAAGGTTTTCAAACCACAAACTTCCACAACTACACGTATTTGTCTTCTTGCTTATTCCTACTAGTTTATGTACCGCGATCGATGGGTTCACGCTCCCGGCCGCGTTTATGAACTGTTCTAATGATTTTCTGACACTGCAGAATTAGCAAGATACTAGAACAAACAGAAGAAATGGCATGCTCAATGACCAATTCGTGCACCTTCCCTGCCACCGGAGGCTTCAGCTTCCCTCGTTCCACCACAAATACGAACCCAAGCTCAGAATGGCAGTTGGTTGAGACCCGAAGGCAAAAGAAGGAACAGAAGAAAGCTGCCATCATAGCAGCATGTAGGAAGGCGAACGTTGCAAAACCCCGCCCCGTGATCAAGAAACAGTGGCAACCGAAGCAGGGACAGAAGATCCTTGTCAACAGGTAGGTCACATCGGCCAAGCCTGCAGCGCCCGCAATGACAGTCGAGCAGTTCTCGCCATTATCCAAAGTCGTTCGCACCTCATCAAAGACTACCAAGCCTGCACATGCAAAATCTGAGCCCGTGACAACCCCTGAGCAGAAACAGAGGCCGTCTCGAAAAATCCCGATGACGCAAGTAATGATGGTCCTAGTGGCCGCGGAGGAAGAAGAAGAACCTTATGAGACAGAAGAATTACCTCCATTACAAGATCAGATAGACAGATTAGTTGAGGCTAACCGTGAGACAAACGATCGAATGAAGGCTATCTAGGAAGCCTTGACCACCCTGATAGCGCAGAATGCCACCAGAAGTATCGCGCCGCCCACCCGTCAGTCAGCAGAGGAGTTTCAAGGGGCGGCAGAAGGTCCGGTTGAGCCTGAACCGCCCGTCCAACTCAGAGTCGTGCCAATAGGACGTATGCCGCCTTCCACATCTCACATATCATGAGAGGAGTTATCCCAAACAATAGCTCACATGATGCAGCAAGAAAAAGAGAATGAGAGGAGAGGCAGCTATAAGTATCGGGTCCTATACCCACCAGAGGTAGAAGAGGTACCGTTCCCGGCCAATTTCAGGTGCCCCAACTTTGGAAAGTTCGATGGCAGAGGATCGCCGGAAGAACACATCACCCACTTCTTGACCATCCTAGGAAACTGGTCTGCAGTCCCGCAGTATTGCATGCGGCTGTTCGGATCTACCCTGACAGGGAAAGCCTTTCAATGGTACATGTCGCTACCAGCCGGCTCTGTAAGGACATGGGAGCAAATGCAGGACGCCTTCATCTCAAAGTTCTTCGCGACAGAGAGAGAGATCTCGTTAATAGACCTTGCAATGGTCAGACAGAGAAATGGTGAACCAGTTGAGAAGTTCATCGACTGATGGAGAACCACGGCGGCTCAATGTCGCGAGTTACCGAGCGAAAGAGAGCAGATGAAGATGTGTCTAAGGGCCCTAGACCCAATGATTTCGTATGGCTTGTCAGGCAATACCTTCAGCTCCTTCCGTGAGTTGGCGACGAAAGCGCATCTGGTGGAGGAGGCAGCATCCCGGGTAAACTTCAGACCAGAGAGACAGAAGAGAGAGATAGGAAGAGTAGTAGAGACTCACCAGGTCGAAAAAAGTAGAGACCAGAAGGACCGCAAACGTCCCGCTGCCGATCATAGGCCGGAGATAAAGACGACAGTCATACAAGACAAGAGTAAAAAGCCCTATATACCCAAACGTGTATCGATAGCCGAGAGAGAAAGGGCGAATGACCCATATACATTCGATATGGCCGATCTAGTTCTGATCATGGAACAATTGATCGAAGAAGGCATAATACGTCTACCAAAGCCTGTTCGTCCCCATGAAGTCGGACGAATAAATGATCCCAAATACTGCAAATATCATCGATGCATTAGCCACCAGACAGAAGAGTGCTTCTCCTTGAAAGGAAGAACACAGCGATTAATCAATCAAGGGGTCATCAACATGAAGGTACCGGAGACAACAAAGGAGACAGCTGGGATGATGTCAGCAATCCCAATAGAAGATAACACCAACCGATCGACCTCATTCCCTGAGCCGATGAGACCATAGACTCTAGTCAGTAGCAAGAAAAGACTCGAGAACAGACGAAGGCTCATTAGCAGAAGAAAGAACAGGGAAAGACGAGGGAGAGAAATGTTATAGGGGCATATGCAATCCGCGACGAACATGGCATATTGTAGAATGATGTCATTTGTCGAGCAGGCACCGACCGAAGAAATCCCGCAAGCGGTCGAGGGAGAAGTTGACGTGGTCATCTTACGATCAGGAAAGCAAATGCCTGACTGTACCACTCCAAGACCAGACGACCCGATGCCAGAAGACGGTACCCCCGACAGGCCGCAAGAGAGACCCCGCATGTAGAAATCTAAAGAGAAGGTCGTCAAAGCCACGACCAGTCAGCCAAGCCTAAGACCAGTGGTGTATGACGTTGTGTTGCACTTACGGAAGGTTCCCGCCCGCCTAAGCATATACGATGCTTTATGTCTCTCGAAAGTGTACAGAGATATGTTAATCAATGCTTTACTTAACAGTGAAGCCAGGGAGGCCATGGTGATAGAGATAGAAGAAGAAATGAATAATACAGATAAGTTTTGGGAAGGGTACATACCAGTGTCATAAGTCATGCTTGTCAACCATCCTTCAACCATCACTTTTTCAGAAGAAGACCGTACGATCGAATCGATAGACCATAATCGCCCGTTGATGATCATAGGAACAATCAGGGACACCGAGGTCAAGAGGTGCATGTTGGACGATGGGTCTGCTGTAAATATTATGCCATTGAAAACATTACAGAGGCTGGGTTATAGGCAATCGGCATTACGTCCGAGTCTCATGATGATTCAAGGTTTCAATCAAGACAGTCAGCGTACGCTCGGATCAATCACAGTGATGCTGGAGATCGAAGAACTGACAACAAAGGTAACATGTCAGGTGATCGATGTAGTGACAACATACAACCTTCTTTTAGGGAGGCCCTGGCACCATCAGAATCGCATTATCCCTTCGACATATCATCAATGCTTCAAATACAACAGAGACGGGGTCCAGTACAGGGTAGCGGCAGATCCAAAGCCATACACAATAGTTGAGTCATTTTTGGCCGATGCAAAATATTACAACTTGTCCGATAGTGGTAAGACCAATCAGAAGCCCGATGTAATGAAGAAAGGGTAAGGGGCAAAACCCCAAATTGGGAAATTCGTGCAGAAAAGTAAACCTCAGCCCATCACCCAGGGAAGACCCCGATATTAGTTGGAAAATCACCCTCAGCCGATTACAAAGAAGTTCTATGTAGTACCACAACATTTACGACAACCAGGGCAATCCGTATTAAAGCTAATCTCAGATCAACACATAAGCGTGCTCAAGTCTAGCTTTAATATGCCAGTACCTAAGATGGGAAGAACCAAGCCATTTCTGAAGGCTCCCAGCCAATTCGTCGTGCCGTCAAGAGATATCACCCAAAAAGATATCAAGTTTCACTCAGGTACAAGCCAGCCAGTACCATCAGAAGAGAGAGAGAGGAGGGAAGGGGATCCGCCCAATCACGACCGATAGAAGAGAAGAGATATAGCAGAGCCAGCCGGAAGATCATGAGGAATATGGGATTCTTCAGTCAAGGATCAGACGTAAAGAAAAGACTGCTAGCTCCATTTGAAGAACACAAGCAAGTATACAGAAACGGAGAAGGTCTAGGAGCCAAGGCAAGCGTGAACATGGTGACCATTGGCCCGGTAGAAGAAGTTCAGTCGCAAGATTCTATCGACATGATCCAGCCAGGTGTCGCACCCGTGCAACTAGAAGACGGTGGACAACCGACGGTTGATGAACTTGAAGAGGTGAATTTGGGCACCCTCAAAGAACCCAGGAATACATATTTGAGTAGAAACCTCTCAGGAAATGAAAGAGAGAGATACATACAGCTATTGAAGGAGAATAAGGACGTCTTTGCCTGGACATATTCAGAAATGCCCGGGCTCAGTCCGGCGATCGCCATACACAAGCTGAGTATCATGAAGGAAAAGAAGCCAGTGAAGCAACCACAACGACGGTTTCATACCGACATCATACCCAAGATTGAAGAAGAAGTCAAGAGACTGATCCAAGCCGGGTTCGTCCGAGAGGTGAAGTACCCCCGATGGATCTCAAACATCGTGCCGATCAAAGAGAAGAGTGGACAGATCCAAGTTTGCGTTGACTTCCGAAATCTTAATGAAGCCTGCCCTCAGGACGACTTTCCCTTACCGATTCCAGAATTATTGATTGATAGCACAACAGGATATGCAGTAATGTCCTTCATGGACGGATATTCGGGATACAATTAAATTCGCATGGCCCCAGAAGATGAAGAAGCTACGGCCTTCCGTACAACTCTCGGCATTTACTGTTATCACATAATGCCCTTCGGATTGAAGAACGCAGGGGCAACGTATCAGCGCGCAATGCACGTTATATTCCAGGATATGATGCACAGGCACGTCGAATGCTATGTGGATGATTTGGTCATGAGGTCAGCCGATCATGAACAGCACAAAGAGCACTTAAGACAGGTATTCCAACGGTTGCGCAAGAAGAGTCTCCGTATGAAAGTTTCATTCGTCACTCCATATTATATCGACATGGCATTCCCGAAAGGATCACCACCGATAACGGAACACCCTTTAAAAATGCCACTATCGATAAACTGTGTGCGAAGTTCAAGATCAAGCATTGCTATTCATCACCTTATTACCCTCCCGTGAATGGGCTGGCCGAGGCATTCAACAAGACTATCGTGAAGATTCTGAAGAAGATAGTGGCAGAGAATAAGAAGGATTGGGACAGACGATTGCCTGAAACGTTATGGGCATATAGGACCACGTACCGCACAGCCACTCGAGCTACACCCTACTCGTTGGTATACGGTACGGAAGCCGTGATCCCAATGGATATACAGGTTGAGTCACTACGGGTCGCACTCCGACACGCCCTGACGACCGAGCACAATGCCAAGATCAGAATGGCCGAGCTTGATGACCTGGATGAAAAGAGACTCGCCGCTCAGCAAAGGCTTAAGATGTATCAGAAACAAATCTCAGCCTCATACGACAAACGAGTCCGCGGTAGGTCGTTCAAAAGAGGCGACTTGGTGCTAATGATGAAACGTCCAACACTGGCTCAAGGTCCCAAGAGTAAATTCGATCCGAAATGGGATCCAGTGTGTATTATCGACGAAGTATATTCTAAGGGAGCCTATCGGGTAATAGACTGCAAAGGACAGGGCATCAGTTCACTGGTGAACGGTCGATTTTTAAAGAGATATTATACTTGACACAAGCTTATCATTGTAGTTTGTAAACACCCCATTAGAGGGATAATGTAATGAAGTAGATGCCGAAAGAAATGAAACCACATAATGGTTTAATCAAAATACTAATCAGCTATTTTTGTGCTTCCGCAGGTATCAGAACGTCGTTAAGACCCAAGACACGTCAAATACGGTGCCCCGCCCTTTCCAAGACCATTAAGAATGGAGATAAGCCCCTAACTAAGGCTCGATCACATCCTTATTCACACAAGCATAGGTTTGGGTCCTAACAGGGGGACCCTCTTTCCCAAATAACTTAATCAGTTTGCATTCAAAACTCAAAAAATTGCAAATAAGCTAGAGACACAATCTGAATACAAAATTACAATAGTACACATATCATTACAATATCCGTTACAACGTGTTTTAAAGTTACAAACAAAAACTATTACTATTCAGCCATCTAAGTTCTTCATACATTGTTCTAACATATCGATCGCAGAACTTTGGATACCCCTTTGTGCCGCCTTTGCTTCAGCCAAAATTGTGCAGGGTCAGGGATGTTCTGAAGAAGCTGCTGCAGTTTTGGGACCTGGGCCTCTATGTCATTGCACCTCGCCTCGTGTTGATTAATAGATAACTGTAAGCGAGCCTTCTGATTGGTAAATTTGGAAAAGTTCAGGTGAACAATCGAACGCTCAGCCTGCAGCCGTGCCATTTCACTATTAATCTCCTCTAGACGCTTTGTGGCCTCTTGACATCCGGTACTAGCTACTTGCCAATCTTGCCTCTCCTCGGCCACGCCTGCCCTGTGAAGTTCTAGCTTCGGAAGAAGAGACTGTAGCTGACCACGCTTCTCCTCAATGGAAGGATCAGGTCTGAGATGCTTTGCACCAACGACACGAGCCATCCTCTCCTTGAACCGGACCACGTAATCGACCATCGAAGAGACGTCAATCCCGAGCCATGTAGCGTTATGCTCAAGCGCTTGCAGCCCTTCATCTAGAATACACCATTCATCCTCGTTCTTCAAGGAATCGGTGATAGTCATCAAGAGATTCTTCAAAAGGTTCGCCTTTATCTTTGATAAACCTCGAAGAGAAGAAATGAGTACCTCAGGCAAAACCACAGGGGCAAGGGCACAGGTCGGAACTGCTGCTGACAAAACAAACGATAAACACCAGTATAGGGAAATCACCATCAGAAAGAAAGCAGTCAAGGCAGTAAAGGCAAGTTATATACCACCAGCTTCAAGAACGTCAACAGCAAGAGCACTGGATGAGTCAGTGGGCACGGATGACGCTGGGGCAGGTTCCGTGGCTCCCTTGGTCAATGGTTTAGGTAATTCTGGAGAAGATAGCACCACGACCTTGGGAATATCGGCATCAGATGCTGGCCCAACGGTAGGAAGAAGTTCAGTGGCAGGCCCGACTGATGATGGTATGACAGCAGGAGGAACTTCAGTGACAAGTTCAGTTGATGACGGCTTAGTAGAAGGAGGAGCTCCCACAATGGGTTCAGGCGCACCTGATTCGACAGTAGGGACTGCAATCTCTTCCGCTGCAGCAGTGACAATCGCCTCAGGGATCGTGCTACGACTAGCTTCAGCCTCTGCCGCAGGAGGATTTGGGGGAAGGACAGGGTCGGCAGGTGCTTCATCATCTAGGTCCATAAAGATCGCTCCCATGTTTTCCTCAAGGACAGACCTCTCATACACTGGCTCGCTCTCGTTCTCTCCCTAGTGTGGCGTCCTTCACTTAAGTTGGCCTGAGAGCTCACTTAACCCTCTTCCCTAGCCTCTACTGCACTTGTAGCCGGAGCACCACCGATTTCTTCAGAAAGTCGCTTCCGCAAATGCTCAGCTTTGTGCAAGTTCCATAAATCCTTTATCTTCTTACCCCCACAAACGGCAGGAAGACTAGGGGCAGTTTTCACCGGAGGACTAGTGAGCTCAACCGGTAACCTCTCATCACCATCACCACCATCGTCATCACCATCATCACCATCATAGCCTCCACCTTCATTGCCACCCATGTTATCATCACCACCGCCAACGTCCTCGTTACCCCCGCCTCTACCGCCATCGCCCTCAGCAGCCTCATCATCATCGTTACCCCCAGCCCCGCCCATGTCATCATTATCATCATCTTCTTCATCATCATCACCTTCATTCCCCCCCTCTCAGAACATTACCTTCGTCGGGTAACTCATCTATGGGCCTAAGGGACGAGAATTTCGACTCCTCCAATGTTACATTTCTCTCCCCATGAGCGATCCAACCTTCCAGAGTGTGTTCCCATTTTTCATGATCGATCCCTACATTCAGGGAGGTCTGTAGTCTCACCGTGCCCGGCACCGCAGGCTGATGAAGATTTTCTGATACGTAACCAAGTCCGTTGCCAGGACTGGGAGTAACAATAGGAGGCGTGATGAAGACGGGCTCAATGACAAGCATTTTATTTCGAACCAGCGCATACTGGTGGGCCCACCACCTCATCCATCCGAATGTAGCCCCGACGAAGCACTATGTCCTCGGGATGACAAAAGAAGAGCCGGTCCCCGTCAGCATAAGCTGCCGCCACATCCACTTCCAATGAATGGGCCCGACACCATACGCTCGTTGCTCACGAGTCATCGACTCTAATGTCTCGGGCATCCCCTGGTCATACCCGAACTGACGAGCAAAACGATTGGGATAGTAGGGCTCCCTCCAGAACTCCAACCCTTCACGAAGCAGCAATGACGACGGACGAAACGCAGTTAAGAAGGAACGCTCGTAGTAATCGATGCTATCGTCGTCCGTGCACAGGATCGATTCTCCACTTCGGGTACCGGAGAAATGATAAAAGTATACATCGTCAAGTCGCATTATGCTCTCTTCAATAGTGGTCAAATTATGACAAATCATCTTCTTCTTCTGAAAGAAATGCAGCGGAAGCTTCCCTTCTTTGATATAATCTCCACACCGCACACCGTAGACCCAGGGGAAGTATACCCAGAGCCAGCCAGAGAAGAAGTGCCACCCGCAGTAGGCCGAGTTCATCCCGTAAGCGGCACGCTCCTTATTGCTGATAATGTAGCCAAATGCCCGATAGATGGAGCACAGGACCACTAGAGCTAATGCATACCGATGGCCATTCGCTAGGGCTCCCGCGACAGCAAAACATGATACCCTGATGTTATCTGCCTGCTTGGAACTCGGCAGTGCTACGCAGTTGAGCCAGTATGCCAGGAAACCAACCAGCTCACAGGTGGGGGAGAGCTTATTGGGATGGGGGAAGTTCTCTTTCATCCGTTTCTCCAGGAGTGCCTTGTCCCCACGGTCCTCGTCATAAGCTGCGTAGTCCAAGCTAAAAGAAGAGAAACAGGATGTTAACAGAAAGAAAGAGAAGTATGAACGAAGCAGTAAAGTGCAACTCATTACGGAACACTTACTTCAAGCCATGGATGAAATAGACCAGCCAGTCCTTGAACAGAAGTTTGTCCTTAAAGCCCCAGAATTGAGGAAGCTCCGTGAACAACTCGTAACAGGCCTCAGAAAAGAAGCCTTCGTTGACGCCCTTCTTCTTCCGTGACAACTCATCGTCGCTTGGGACCCATTCATCATAGATTCTCCCACGAATCGGGAGGCCGTGATCCGGTTGAGGTCCCAGAGTGAGATGCTCATCTCACCACATGGAATGTGAGAAGAATTGGTGATAGAACACCAATGATTCAGGAAGCCTTTGTATACCCAGGGCTCCCGACAGAAATAGCTGCATGTCGCCTCGATGGCCTTATATAAGCCAACCGCCCGTAGGGTGGCCCTATGCTGTTCCAAGATACGATTTGCCCATGCTTCGTAACCCGGATGAAGAACCAAATGGCCGCGGGTTTGAAACGCCCCGGTTAACCAGACTTCAGTATCCTCTAAATGATGAAACCGCTGGCGAAGGGTCTCAAAATAATGCTTGGGGAAGGGCTGATGGGGACTGTAGTTTGGCTCCAAGAAGATCATATCCTTCACACCAAGGATGGACTGATGCTTCCCATTTTTGGATAAGGAACAGCCGAGGAATGGTGCCGGGCCGGATGTCCAGGCACCGACGCTATAGAAGGAATTGCCCCTGCAAATGTTAGATGGTTCGATACTTGGCAGGGAGCGCTGCCGTTGATAACTTTTCGAATACCAAACGTATTCTTGGGTAAAAGGGTTCCTTATAATAAGAGGCGCGGTGACGAGCTTGACAGTGGACCAGGCTACCTTCATCTTGTCAGACTTAGATTTGGCCTGGTTCTCCGAATACACTTGTTTAGCACCCTTTTCAGCCCTCTTTAGGCGACCATGCCTAGTGGTCTGCACTGGAATTGACGGGCTCACTTCACCGTCCTCGGATCCTGCGGCCCCGTCTGATCGAAAGCTGTGCAGGGGTGCATACCAAGCATCCCATTGTTCCTGGGTGCCTCTGTCGGGAGGAGGCGGCAAAACCCGGTCACAAAGGATCCTCCGTTGAATATCCTTAGAGAGCGTTAGGATGCGCTCATAAAAGTTGAATGTCTCCGGAGGGAAGAACCACTGCGGATTCTCGTCCGACGGCCTGGAAGCCTTCTTCACGGCAGCGCGCTTGTGTTTGGACGGAGTTAGTGGTGGATCTGAAGGGCCAGCTTGCAAGGGATCGCTGGCCATTGTAATCTGCAACGGCATGCAAGAAGCTTAGACATAGAGCCAGAGAAAAATGCACGCATAGAGAAATCAACATTCGTAAAATCCAAAGGGATACAAAGCAACAAATAAACGAAAATGCAAGCGCTAATCAAGGCCTCGGCAAAGCACATCCAAACGGACAGAGAAAGAAATGAAGCGACAACATTCACAACCACAACACCGTCATCACAAACATACAAATAAGGGAGGACAGAAGAAAAGAAAAAGGATATAATTATTAGTTATCAACTACGAGGACAATTCCAAATGTTTGGATTGCCTTATTAATCATTTAAAACATTGAAAGTTAATAATTGCCATAAGATGACACAAAATTGCAGGGCCCTCCCCCCATAGTCAGAAAGAGAGAATCTCAGTCCTGCACCAGCGGAAGAATCCGAGCCCTCAACTCATCCACCTTCGCCTGGACCGAGGATTCCTTAGAAATCAGGTCCATTAAGTAGGAGATGCATTGCTGCACGAAGTCGAAGTTCAAATGTTCGGCGCTGGTCCAGTTCCTCACGATAGAGACGTCGATCGCGAGTCTGTCATATTCCCTCACGGCCTCCCTGACCATTCTCCAAATCCCGGCACGACGGTCTAGAAACTCAGCCTCCGCCAGTGGGACAATCCAAGCTAGGAATCGTCTGCTTTCCCTTTCCTCCTTCTTTAAGGAGTGGAGTCGGCTCAACAAGGCCAGGAAAGAAGCAGTCAAAAGGGGCTCAGCCGCTTCGAGGATTGCCAACTCTTTCGAAAGAGAAGAATCACCAATGAAGTCAAAGATAACCTCCTTGTGCTCGTCAGAGATGGAGGCCATGAGGGAGAGGTTCTAAATAGCCTTCAGAATGGGGCGAGAGTCCACACCTAGTCGAGACAGAGCCTTGGCCACCTCAACATGCTGAACGTTGAGAGATGACCAGGCCTCAGGGTGGTCTAAGGAGCCAAGAAGCCGCCGCAGACAATCTTAGGCAGCGCGCAAAGAAGCATGAGTTATGACCATTGTCTGCCAGAGAACAAAACTGACAAACCGATCTGAGAAACATAGTGACCCGATAAAAAGAGAAGAAAGAGAAAAGAAGCGCATAAGGCCAGCCACGTGAAGTCTAAAAGTCGGAAGACGCATGCAAAGGTACGCCTGAAACAGCACTTAATTTAACCATTAGGATCACCCTTGAAACTGATGCGATCTAGAAATCTTTCAGGCCTATGAGACCCTACGCCTCCTCAGAATAACTGTCACAGACACGCAAATGCGAGGCATAGGTATAGGGGCTCATACCCTTTTAGAATTCTAGTACAGCAAGAACTAGTACAACAAGAGCTATTAAAGTAGATTTCACAAAATTTCAAAATTCACAAGTCCTATAGACTAGGTGCGTGAGGCCCCACGCACCCCAAAAATCCCAAATTCCACCAAGTACAATTTCTGGGTGCATGAGGCTCCACGCACCCCAATAATGTCCAATATCTGTCAGGATGAATATCTGGGTGCGTGAGGCTTTACGCACCCTGGAATGCGGCAGAAATTCACCAAGTCCGAAGACAGGGTGCGTGAGCTTCCACGCACCCCCTTTAGATGCCCAAAACTCAATTTTGGGTGCGTGGAGGGCCAAACCCATCGATAAAACGACGAGGGGTGCGTGAGGTTCCACGCACCCTTAAAAGCCGATTCAAGACCCAATTTTTGGGTGAGTGTGGGGACCAAAACCCTCCATGCTTTGACGAAGGGTGCGTGACACCCCACACACCCCTAAAAGAGATTCGAAAAGAGATTCAAAATTTGAACTTCAGATACCTGGGTGCGTGAGCCTCCACGCACCCTGAAAGTCATTTTACCTTAAATAAATGGGTGCGTGCGGAATAAAAAGGTGCGTGGGAGAGAATTTTTGGGTGCGTTGGCGAATAAATGGGTGCGTGGAGGGCACAGCAAAAAACCAGTAAGAAATGATGAAATGACGGGACCCAAAAGGCATCTTCTCTATTTATAGCGGGACCCAAAAGGTCCAGTGCGCCGCACCAGACGATCGTGCGTCCGTCACGACCCAGCGGAGGGGCATCTGTTGGGGTCCCAAAAGGTAAGGGCCCTTAAAGTAAGCAAAATGGCCATATACCTCCGAAAGAATCACTCAAAATGCCTACCGGTGCGCGTAAAATGGAGAACTACAAAATTCCCTTAGCCAATTTTGGATGAAATCTCCAACGGACCCCACTGACCACCGTGATCAGAACCGTTCGGAATCGGACCCATAACTTCCTTATGACCTATGATGAACAGTGCAAGTGATTTTACGATCAAACTGGCCCCACAAACCCCCCAAAGTCCCTATTTATGTGTCCACGCATCCATAAATTCAGGTACCCCACGTGCCCGAAAAATCACTAAAAATAGGAATTCATTTAAAGGCATTTCGGCGTCCCACGCACCCTTAAATTCAACAAATTTCAGGATTTCCATTTAAAGGTATTTTGGTGCCCCACGCACCACAAAAATGGTTCCACACACCTTTAAATTCGACACATTTTATGATTCTCATTCAGAGGCATTTCGGAGTCCCACGCACCCGAAAAACACCCCACGCATCCACAAATTCGACTAAAAATCAGGGATTTAATTTTTAGATGCGTTAAGTCCCACGCACCCGTAAAATAAGTCCCACGCACCCAAAAAATCAGATATTTTCAGACATTTCTGGGTGCGTCGGACCTCCGCACGCCAATTTTTAGGTGCGTGAAGTGCATTTTCAGGGTGCGTGGCACGTGGCAGCCCCTCATTGGCGGAGATCCGGCGTCTTCGGCTATAAATACCCCTCCCGATGATTCGTTTGGACGATTGTTCAGAGAGAGAGAGAGTTGTCATCTCTGAGAATCCGAAATTCCCGCTGGAAGCCCTCGCCGGAACACTTTTTTCGATCGCCAGAAACCCTTCCCGATCGCCGAAATCCCTTTCCGACCGCGGATATTCTCGATACAGGTCTGAATCTTGAAAATACCAAGTGTGGGTACGTACCTGTAAAATAAGTCCCACGCACCCGAAAAATGACCCACGGATCCATAAATTCAGTCCCACGCGTCCATTAATTCGTCATAAATCAAAAAAGTGTATTGGACTCCCACACACCCGAGAAATGGCCCACGTTTCCATAAATTCGGGTCCCACGCGTCCATAAATTCAACGAAGTACAGATTTACAAATTCGATCCCACGCACCCGAAAAATGCCCCACGCACCCCTAAATTCATCGAAAAACTGGCACTTAACTTTTAGGTGCGTTGAGGCCCATGCACCCGTAAAATAAGTCCCACGCACCCAAAAAATCAGCCCATTGCAGAACATGTTTACAAGTGCACCAGACTCAATTTTGAGTGTTTTCAAGTTCCGTTTGAGCCTAGTTTGGGTATTTCGAGCATTCCAGTCGCAATGGAACAATCAAATGGACGTTCCGAGAGCTCTAAACAAGCAGAATCGCGCATCTTCGAGGCTTGACCCGATTCGACGCGATGAACGAAGTGATTTCTCGGAAAGGAGCCGCCAGCATCCAGAACTATGCAAATATGTCAATCATTTATATCTACTATAAAGATGTGACCCGATTCGAGTAGAAAGATAGGCAAATAGGACTATGGTTATCACAATAAACCATATCAAAGAGTTTCAATCATCCACAAATTAATTGCTATGAACTGTCACAATACAACAGTCGATGCCCTACCCATTCAAACGGTATCCGTTAGTTGGGATACGCAGGTACACACAACTGTAGAATGGACTTCCCGAGGTCACCTGTCCCTACATTGACAGGCGCGGGCCCAGAGTCGTCCTTCTCAGTCATAAACCCTGATAATCTCAGCCCGGATCTCCGGCCAAAACATGGGACATAGACATCTGACTAATACAAAGATGGTTCAGTTCATAACAAAACAAATACAGGCCTCTACGACCACAAACTCTAAGACCATGGTCCCCGCTGACTAGTCTTTTGCCTTTTAATCAAGAGTCATCGATCATTCGATGTAATTAAGGGCTCGTGCCAGATCACGGCCTGGAATATACAAGATCTCAGGATCTCTGGAATAAAATTCGCCTTACGATATCTCTTCTTGTGTACTTTGTGAATGCTTGTGATTGTCTATGAATGTTTCTATTACTCAGAATCCCAGAGCAACAAAACACCCATTTTCAAGGAAAATGTCCTCGCAGTCCATTTTCTAGTTCCAACAAACATGAAATAGAAAAATCTGATAATGAAAAGATAACTAAAGCATCAAGGATCCACTTATAGCTCGCCTTAGAAGCATAATTCGCTATGGTTTCTCACTTTCTCAACTAAAATCGAAATTAAGTTCTATCTAGCCGGATGATAGAGCGGTTATATTATCAAAGCAATCCAACACATGTGTTATTTATCAACATGATTCCCTCAATTCAAGTTAGGACTTGAGCACACTCAATTGCATAGGTCAATCCTAATTCCAAGAGATTAAGATCATAACCATAATAATCATCAAACCTTGTCACAAGACTTGACTATATTATGATTTGAACTTCAGTCAAATCATATGAACAAATCAACACAATATTCAGAATTTAGAACAAAAAGGTAGAACTTTGGTATGAAGTTCTCACATAAGGATCAAAGGTCTAAAGCATATTGAATCCAATTCCTCGGATCGTATAGGTCTATAATCATGCAAAACAATTAAGCACTAAAGCAATTCTTCCAAACATCCATGAGCCATCATAAGATTAAGAAAAACTACTTAGAACTTTATTCAAACTTCTAAAAATCATTGTTCTTCAATAAATCTAACTTCGAAACCAATAAAACGAATTAAACAATCTAAGAAAACTATAAGGTTCACCTCTTAGCTCTAGCTAAGAGATTAGCTAATGAAAAGCATATTAAAAACTAGAACTAGAACTAGGAGAAGGAAGAAAAACTAGCTGGAGGAGGCTAGGAAGCCTCCTATGACTTGAACTCCTTGCTCCCCACGTCCTTAGATGCCTTAGGAAGAGGCTGTAGGTGTCCTTTTATAGATTAGCGTGGAAGATTCAGGATTGCGCAAGAAATCACGCAATTGTGCAGAGAAAATTGGGGCTTCACGGACAAACTCTGTTACGCTGCTGACCAGTCTGAGCCTATGGACAATTGGTCGCACGACCGGTCTCAAAACATTAAAAATACGACCGGTCTTAAAACATCAAAAATAGTCCAGCAACTTATGTTTCTCTGGACTCATCTCGACCTGTCTGGTGACCGTTCTGGGAATAGGTCTTGGGACAGGTCTCAGGACAGGTCTTGAGACAGGTCTTGGGACAGTTTTTTTCATATTTTCTTCTCTTTCTTTCTTCTTCTTTCCTCCACCTTTTGTCACTTGTTATATTGATCTTCAATGCATACAAAGTGACTCTTTTAACTATGAATTAGTGAAGTCTCCCTCTCATTCCTGCAATCACAAATTCATGCATTAGATTAGTCTTTAAATCATGAAAAGCATGCATAATGAGTGATGAATTGGGGTTAGAATATGCACAATTAAGGGCTCGATGTTGAACCTCCAATTTATACATTGCATTGCCCATTACATGACATGGTTTGCATGATTTTCATGATTTAAAGGCCCATCTAACACATGTTTTGTGATTATAGGAATGAGAGCGGACTTCACTCAATTAGAGACTAAAAAGGGGCCCAAGGTGGACCAAAGAAAGAAGGAAGCAAAGAAAGAAGAAAATAGAAGAAAGAAAGGAAGAAAACAAGAAGAAAAAGAGACCGACCGGTCTTGACCGGTCGGCCATGCTTGCTGGAGTAATGCCAAAGAGGGCCTGACCGGTCATGACTGGTCGGCCAGCCCTGTCCGACCGGTCGTGACCGGTCGGCCATGCAAGTTTCAGATTCCAGATTCTAAAACAGCAATGTATTCCCGGACCTGGTTTTTCAGACCAGTTTTTTGGGTTGATCTTGATGATATTTGAAAATCCAACACATCCATGTCCAAGAGGAGCTCGACGCCGAACTAACCCAAGTGGTTTCGTGTCGATCGGAGCTACGGATTGACCGTGGTGGCCAAAACAATACGAACTGTCCAGTAAGTTCCAGATTTCGCTGTTCAACTCTGGGCCGGTCCAGAGGACTCATCATTGATGATATGAAGAATCTATTTTGACCATCTTTTAGAACACATCCATATATAAATAACCACAAAAGTTTCAGATCAAAAGGATGTGTGGTTTGATCGTACCGGTTGAAGAAAGATGGACCATCCAGAAAGCTCCAACTGCGCAGAGTTTATAAAAGCCCTAATTGTTCTAATTTTCGGGCCATATTCTGGGGTTGTTTTGGACAATCTAATCCATCCATCATGTAGAGGAGGAAGTTTTCTACCAATGTTGAAAATTTGAGATCAATCCAACCTCTGTACACTCCGGGGCGTTGAAAGCAAGATGACTGGTTCTGAAGGTACCCAAAGTGCGCGATTTTGAGAGGCGGTCGGTGATGTGATTGGTGGGCCCATTCAGAGGATAATCTTGGAAATCTAAATCATCTATGAGGAAGATCACATTACAAGGAAGCTACAAACCAAATTTGAAGGCAATCCGACCATTGGTTAAGCCGTACCAGGCGAAACAAATTCTGCTATGTTGCTGTACTATTGCTGCACTATAAAAGGAGGTGCTCTCTTCTATTCCAAAGGAACCAAGGACGTGGGGAGCAAGGAGTTCAAGTCCCAGGAGGCTACCTAGCCTCCTCCAGCTAGTATTTCTTTCTTTTCTTAGTTCTAGTTCTAGTTTTAATATGCTTTTCCTTAGCTAACCTCTTAGCTAGAGCTAGAGGTGAAATTTGTAGTTGGTTCCAATGCTTTAATTCTTTTATTTCAAGTACCATTTTCTTAATTTTGGATTTTGAAGTTCTAGTTTGAATAAAGTTTGGTTTTTTAGAAGTTTTGTGAGAGTTTGTGTGCTCCGGACATGAGTTCCTTGCAATTCTCTAAGATTACCATGATTGGGTTGTTTGAATTCGAATTGTAGTAACCCTTGAGCATGCCATAGTCCATATGCATGGCTGTTACTCTGAAGGCTACAAGTTTGAGTTCTATGTGCTTCATTAGAACTAGAAATCTTATTTCCATATTTAAGTGGGATTTTTGTGCTTGAATGTTATATCTTCCAATTAGATGAGAGATAGGACTTTGATTCTAATTGTGTTGTACTTGGATGAATGGATTGGCATTGGACTACTACAAGTGGATCCTTGATGCTCTAGTTCTTCTTATTTTCAGATTTTCCTATTTCATGTGAAAAACTACTTTCTTAAACTTTTTAGATTCTAGTTATTAGAGTACTTGGAATTGTTTACCTCTTTCCCTGTGGATCGACCTCGGTCTTACCGAGATTTATTACTATATCGCAGCCTTACACTTGAGGCGAGCGAACACTCAACACACCCCCTAACCAGCATTTTGCTAGTCCTGAGCAAAACATGCGTGAAACAAGTTTCATTCTCCAAAACCCAACTCTTCTTCGGAAACTATGTTTCTATACATTCCAATACATGCAAGTACAAAAATCAGCAAAACTGAGTGATAGAAGTTGAGACCTTAAACTTTCAAAAACATAACAAGTGCTCATATGGAATTCTCGTTGATTGATTGATAAATAGAAGGATCCAAACAAATTAACCTAGTGTGCTCAGTGAATGCCCATCTCATGGATTTCCGATGTTACTTTCTTCATGAATTAGTTAAGGTATGGATTTAACGGTGTATAGATAAACAACAAGCCTATGACAGGAATTTGCCTTACCGTCCTTCCGACGACTTTCACACTACGTCCCATTTTCGGCTTTGGTTACGGGTAGACCATCCCCCGATTGGTAATAGGTAGCCCTTTTCGGAATTTTCCACCATATTCTTCATCATTCCCATGTTTTCATCATTCCTTTTCCGTTTTCTTTTTCATTAGATAGGATTGTTAGAAATCTATATCTTTCGTTATTTTCTTATGGACAAGGATGGACAAAGTACCCCGGCTTGGTTTCTCAACACCTCAAATCCAAACTTAACCAATCCACAATTCTATATAATCCTTTCAAAGCATGAGAATCGTGTAAAGTGAACTAGGTGTAAAAGTGTTTCAATTTCTATCAATTAAATCAATAGGGGAATCCAATTAGAAAATCATCATGTTACAAGTCCTTTAAGAGTTTCAAAATCATCTCACTACATCTTTTTTTCTTTCATACTTACAACATCCCAAGTGCATATAAACACGGTTTTCCAAAGGAGTTTTGAATTTTCAGAAAAATCGAAATTTTTTTACATAATTGCTCAAAATGTTACAAAAGCTACTAGATTCATCCAGGGAATCTCACCCCCCAACCAAAATCTTACATTGTCCTCAATGTAATAAGATATGCAATATGCATGACATGAGAGTAATGACATAAAACAAAGGAGAGTGAGCACGAGAGTACCTGTAGACACCCCACCTTCGGCTACACTGTTGGTAGAGATAGCTGGATGAATGGAGGACCGTACCCCCAAATCCCAAATCCAAACTCAGCCAAACTCACCCTTGTAAGCCCCATTCCATAGCCCAGTTCAAGCCTGAACCCAGTCAACCTAGTCCTAAACATCACCCTGAAAAACCCCCCATAAGAAAAGCCAGTCAAAAAATCCCAAAAAATTCAAACTCACTGAGTCAACCCACTGAGTCAATCCGCTGAGTCAACTCGTCGAGTCAAAACACCGAGTCAAACCGTCAAGTCAACCCGCTGAGTCAAACCACCGAGTCGACCCGCTGAGTCAACTCACTGAGTAGACCCAGCGAGTCAAGCAGCAGCCCCGAGGGTGCGACCGTACCTCGCTGGAAATCAAGGAACGACCGTATGGGCGGCCCATAGCAGGCCGCCCAAAATAAATTAGGAGCTCTACCACTGCTCGTTGCTATAAATACCCCCCTCCCCTTCTCATTTCAAGACATCAATCTGCCCAGTCCAGCGATCGTCCGTCTGAGCTCTTCTCCACCCCTTAGCCCATTTTTCCACCAAGGAGAGCCCGAGTGAGGAGAGTCTAGCCCTGGTCCAGCCCAGCCTGACCACTGGTCTAAGCCTCCCAAGCCACCCAAGTCTTGATCCAGCCACTCGAAGACAACCCTTGCGACACCTCCGTCCATCCAGCTACTCTTTTTCCAGCATCATCTCATTTGCATCTAGCATAAGTGCAACATTTACTTTTCTTTCAACCCCCCTGCTTCACTGCACATTGATTCTTCAAGCACACTGCATATGTCTTAAATTAAGCACCTGTCAGTTCGAGCGTATGCTCTGGGCTTGCCCGTTGTTGGAACCTGCCCATCAGAAACTCTTACTGTTCAGACCTGCATTCATGCTTCACCATAAAACACCTTGATCATTCAAGCACACTGCATACGTCTTACATTAAGCACCTGTCAGTTCGAGCGTACGCTTTGGGCTTGCCCGTTGTTGGAACCTGCCCATCAGAAACTCTTACTGTTCAGACCCGCATTCATGCACCATGTCATCCATGAGAATATACGAGGATTAAACTAGACTTTCAAGTATTCGATCGATTCTGTGAAGTAGAGACCGTACTTCGGTACGGGCAGTGCGTGGGGTGCTTAACCTCTTCCCACCCTGTAACCGTGATCCCTTACCTTGAATCTCTGGCCGCAGATCAAAAGGAGTCATTTTAGAGGAAAGGATCTTCGGATCCCCTTCTCTAATGTTTCTATGGGGTCTAGCCGACTGTAAATTCGAAGTAACTGGCTAGTGACAACTCTGGTCTTATTCAAACTCATTTAAACACATCCAGCTTAACACGACAACCAAACAAAGCCCTCGAGAACGAGGCAAGCCAGTGGCACAAACGGCGATTTCACACTCACGCATCCTCCTCTCCTTCTTTTCCCAAAAGGGGAAGGGACGAGAACGTCGTGTGGGAGCGCGAAAACGGCGTGGGGTCCACAGAATGGCGACTCCGCTGGGGATGAGCTAGTCCCACTAGTTGTGATCCGACTTGAAAAACAGAATCCTTCCCGTACTTGAAAGTCACTAATCCTCATACAATCTCATCTGCATAGCATTCTACCCCAAAAAAAAAAGTAGAAAATCCCAAAACCAGAAAAAAATATAAAATCCCAAAACCCAAAAAGAATAGAGTATAGTCCTCACCATTGCGCCTCCTCGGGCTCAACGTGTTCGGAAACAACTTCCCTTCCGCAGCATAATCCGCACTCGAGCACAGCAAGCCATGTCCGACCACGAAGAAGAAACTCATCTCTTCCCTGCTCTTGAGGTGACCGAAGCGCAACCTCAAGCGTAACAGCCCATTGATAATACGCCAATCATACAAGAATTGGCACAAGGAATGAGAGCAATGCAAGAAATGCTCTTGCAATTCATGCAAGCACAAGCCACCACAGCAGCCAACAATCAGGTTGGCCTAGTTCAGCAATCTCAGCAGCCATGCCGGGTCCTTCTGGCCTCCAGTTCAAATCAAGCTCAACCGTCGGAGTCTGCCCAAGACTACCAATAGCAGCCGTCTCAGCCCTTCGCTATAGGGCATCCTCCTCAGTACCTTCCTGCAACTACAGGGCCATCTCAGAGCACTTCCGTTGCAGGAACATCCAGTCAGCTTCCAGTCAATCTTGCAAACAACAATCTCAGTAGATCTCAGCATGTCCCCGCCTATGGGACACCCTTTCAATTTCAGCACATCCCCGCCGATGGGATTTCAATTCAATTTTCAGCAACAGGGACAGCACTGGCGAATGCCCACAACGGGGGTCAGTGTCAAGCCCACATCAATCAGCGGACAGTGGCGAATACCCAACAAGGGGGTCACTTACCAGCATCTCAGCCTCCTGCAAACAGGAGCACTTTTCAATTCCAGCACATCCCCGCCGATGGGATTCCAGTTAATTTCCAGCAATCTTCAATTCAGCAAAATCCAGTTAATTTCCAGCAATCTTCAGTTCAGCAATTTTCAGTTAATTTCCAACAAGTTCCAGTTCAACCTTCAGCACAATCTCTAGTTCAGTCACAATCCTTTCAAGCACCAGTTCATCAGAATCCAGTTCAGTCATCAAATCAATTTCAGCAACCCGCGGTTGCTTCTCAGCAAGCCCATAGGGTCGAAGACATCGACCACTATGCCGAAGAAGAACGTGCCTTACTCCAAGAGGCACCAGTCGCTCGAACAGATCATTCAGGACTGGACGAGTTGCGGGAGCAGTTCCAGATCTTGCAAAATCAGCTTCAGCGACAACAAGGAATCGATCTACCTTTGACCAAGTTCAGAGACTTGTGTCCTTTCCCAGATGCTCAAGTACCTCAAGACTTTGAGGTTCCAAAATTCAAAAGATATGACGGCAGCGGTTGTCCCACAGCACATCTCAAGGCCTTCTGTGGAGAACTGAGTGCAATCTCAGGAAATGAAGGGGCCCTCATACTTTTATTCCAAAAGTCTCTGAAGGGCGATGCCCTAGATTGGTACACTTCATTGGACTGCCACCGCATCAGGACATGGGAACAACTTTCCCTGGCATTCGTCGACAGATTCGCATACAATCTCAACATGGCACCCAGAAGAGCCAACCTTGCGGCTCTCAGGCAAAGGAGTGATGAAACATTATCCGCCTACGTAAGACGTTGGCGAGCTATGGCAGCCAGAATGCGGACACCCATCGATGACGAAGAACAAATCTCTATGATTGTTCATTCAACATATCCAAGCATATCCGGGTATCTCATCTCGCATCCATATGCGAATTTCTCACAATTGATCCGTGCTGGAGAGCAAGTAGAAGCAGGAATCCGTGCCGGGACAATCTCCCCATGGCCTCATCAAGCCACTCCAATCAAAAGGAACAGAGTGGAAGGAAGACCTATCGGGCACGGGAATGGAAACCGCAGTGGTTCTCCTCCCCGCCCAACAGAGGTAAACAACATCAACACCACTGCTCAAGGAAATCAACATGCTCCCCCACAGCGACGTCAACAGTATCAGCAGAATCAAGTTCAGCATCAGCCTCAGCGGTATCAGCCACAACCGAATCCTCAGCCACAACCACCTCGACAACAGCAGCAGTTCAGAGGAAACGGTCAATACTCATATCAAAATAGGCAAAACTACAAGGAGTTCAGGAAATTTACTCCCCTCTCTTAACCACTCAGTCAAGTCATGGCTACGCTGGTGCAGAAGCAATTACTTACTCTAATGGCACCTCGGCCTCCACCTCATCCTCTGCCACCGAACTACCGAGAAAATGAGTATTGCGCCTACCATCAAGGACGTGGCCATACCACTGATTGATGCTATACTTTGAAGAATGCTATACAAGACCTAATTGATGACCGCAAGATCGTCATCTCGGTCCCTGGAACTTCTCCAGCAGCTTCCACCAACATCCTTCAGAATCCTCTGCCTCAACATCCGACGGACCCCAATTCGTCTCGTGGCCCTGCAGTCAATAGTATAGAAGAAGGGGACCATCTCGATCACTTCTTCTCCCCTATCCAGTCCATTCATGCTTACACTTATGGGCCGACAAGTCCTCCTCCGATCATGCAAGGGGCAAGTCCCTTTCCTCCTCCAGTCCTCGAGCCAGTAGTACTCGAAGGAGCACTTCCATACGATGTGCCAGTTGTGCAAGGGGCATCTTACGGCCCCTCATGTTGGGAACCAGTCGTCCTAGAAGGAGCACAGTCATACATCGAGCCCACATATGAACTTGTCGTCTTGCAAGGGGCAATCTCAGCACAGGGACAATACAATTCACAATGGAGGAACCATACTCATCAGCAGCAAGAACCCATTGTATTGGAAGGAGCTCCTCCAGTTGAGCCAGTCGTATTGCAAGAGGCAAATCCCGGAGGCGTGTCAATCACACTACGACAGCTGGGACGAACAGAGAAACCTCCTGCCATATCAAGAGGACCAGTATTCATTCCATGGGAGCCTCCTACTCCAGGAACAGTCAAGCCAGGACCACGACCTTATGTGATATATGAAGACAAGCCTCGATATTACTCCTTCAGCACAGGCAACAATGTAGTTCTCAAGGCAAAAGCTCCATACGAGGAAGATCTGGTACCCACACCAGCACCGTTGCAAGAACCGGTGGTCCTAGAAGGCAAAAGGGAGGAAAACTACAAAGAGGTTCCATGGCACTATCCAGAATGTGCGGAAGTGGGGAACATGAATCCCAATGGGCGTTGCATCCGAAGAGATAATAAGAACAGAGGAGATCCCAAAGGCGCTCTCTCAGGCCTCGGCAACAAAAATGAAGCCGCATACGATGTGGTAACTCAGCTCAAGTCAATCCCTGCTCAAATCTCAGTATGAGAGCTACTCTACACATCTCGTATACACCGAGAAATGTTTGCCAAAACCTTGAACGATGCTCACGTCTCCTCCGATACGGCACCAGAGATGATAGCATTGATGATTGGACAACTCCTGGCTCCACGTGCCATCACCTTCACTGATAATGAGTTACCACCAGAAGGGCGCGATCATAGGCGATCCCTCAACATAGCCTTACGATATAAGGACCTCTACGTCCCATTGGTCCTTGTCGATAATGGCTCAAGCTTAAACGTCTACCCGCTCAAGACCGCGGAACGTCTAGAAATCAGTCCTTCTTCATTCCGACCCAGCACCATATGCGTCAGAGCATTCGACAACACCCGTCGATCAGTAGAAGGGGAAGTCGACATAGAGGTACAGATAGGTCCGGAAGTCTCTACCATCACATTCCAAATCCTGGATATATCAGCCTCTTTCAACATGTTGCTCGGACGACCGTGGCTGCACAAGGTTGGAGCTGTGCCATCAACCCTGCATCAACAAGTGAAGTATATCTGTGGAAATCAAGTGATCTCTATCCATGCAGAGAAGAAGCTCATCATTCCTTCCAATGCTGCTGCCACTGAACCAGACATCCCGGTCATCGATATCCAGCACTCTGAAGAAGACATCTCGTTTCACAGTTTCGAATTCGAGACTGTGAACTCTATCGCTAATCCAGAACCGATAAGGGTGGACCGTGTCTTTTCACCGGCAGAGCGTCTGAGCCTCAAATACCGAATGAAGAATCACTTCAAGTCCAGAAAGGTACCGCTAGTATATAACCAACGGAAATGGGGACTCGGATACAGGGCAACTTTCATGGACAAAAGAAGGAAGAAATTTCGGTGCTCACCCATTCAATTCGTCAAGCCAGGAGAACCTTACAAAGATCCAGGAGGGAATCAACCGACTGCACTACACAAAGGCCTCCCGATGAGCCTAACTTGGGCCACATGGCCCCCCATTCGATGGGATCAGATTCTCGAACCATCTAAACCTCCAGAAAAAGAAGAAAAAGATGAAGACGAAGAAGGAAGTCAAATACAGCAGCTTCAGGACCAGATTACTCTGACACCTACTCCCAACCAGGGGCACAACCTGCCCACTTCAACATCAATCAACCAGGGGCACAACCTGCCCACTTCAATTCCAGCCAGTCAGGGGCACAACTTGCCCATCTCAACATCAATCAGCAAGGGGCACGACTTGCCCATCTCTGCAGAATCAACATCAACAATCACCAGCCAGGGGCAGAAGCAGCCCATCCATTGGACCAAGAAAGGGAAGCGGCCAGCCCTAGATTGGTCTGATGTCCAGATTCCAAACTTGTGTCTAGCCGTGGAACCAGATGAACTGCAATGCGAAGTAAGTGATCCAGGAGGGACTGAGTACGACTCAAATCTCGAACCCGACCAGCGAGAAATCATGGTCATTGGGCCAGACCATGATTCTTCACCCAAATCATCAACCCCCACCTCTTCAGGGGAGGAAGTATGGGGTCCTGAATGGTCATCCATTCCCCTAACTTTCGAATCAGCCAAAGAGCCATCTGAGGGCTCTGGCTACAAAAAAAAAACTCCTGTTTAAGCAGCGACCGGAACTTTGGAACAAGTTGGGCTCAATCATGGTCTGTAATGCCTACTTGTTCAAAGTCCCATGAATTTCGAAAATCCAAAAAAATAAAAAACTTTCAAAAGCCAAAAACATCTAGCATTTCTATTTCAGAAAAATCTCAAAAACCAAAAAACATTTTTTTTCCTGCATTCAATAGTGTGCCAAGTTCGTCTAAAGAGTCACATGAGTTTGAAGTCGAATCATATGATTTTGACATCGAATTAGACTTCGAGCTCATGGGTCTAGATGAAGCTCAGGATGAGGAAGATGATGATCCTGCTCCCGAACTAGAGGATCTCCTCAAAAAGTTCGAATCTAAAGCCAATGTTGTAGCCGATGATTTTGAGATAGTAAACTTGGGGACACCTGAGATCCCTAGGGAAGTACGCATTGGAAAATCGTTGCCACCTGAGATGAAACAGAAAATGATAGAGTTCCTAGCTCCAAGATTGTCCAACTTCGCGTTCTCATATGAAGACATGCCGGGGCTCGATGAAGAGCTCGTTGTACACCATCTACCAACCAAGGCAGATATGAAGCCAGTGAAGCAGAAACTTCAAAGAATGAAGCCAGAATGGGCCCTGAAAGTCCGAGATGAAGTCATCAAACAATACAATGCGGGATTCTTGGTAGTCTCCAACTACCCTGAATGGCTCGCCAACATCGTGCCAGTACCAAAAAAGGACGGCAAGGTTCGAATGTGCATCGACTTCCGAGATCTCAACAAAGCCAGTCCTAAAGACAACTTCCCTTTGCCACACATCGACACTCTGGTCGACAACACTGCTGGATACAAGACCTTCTCATTCATGGACGGGTTCTCAGGTTACAATCAGATCAAAATGGCCGTTGAAGATCGCGAGAAGACATCGTTCATCACTCCCTGGGGAACCTTCTGTTACAGGGTAATGCCGTTCGGTCTGAAGAACGCAGGAGCAACATATCAGCGAGCAATGACAGCATTATTCCATGACATGATGAACAAAGAGCTTGAAGTATATGTGGACGATATGATCGTCAAATCTCGCACAATTGAAGGACACTTTGAAGATCTGAAGAAGTTATTCAACAGATTAGAAAAGTACAAGCTCCGCCTCAACCCTCAGAAATACGTCTTCGGTGCAATTGGAGGAAAGCTCCTCGGCTTTATGGTGAGCGAGGATGGCATCAGGGTCGACGAGACCAAAACCAGAGCAATCATCGAGATGCCCCCTCCTAGAACAAAGAAAGAAATTCGCGGCTTCCTCGGCAGAATTCAATACATCAGTCGCTTCATTGCACAGCTCACACCTATTTGTGAGCCCATTTTCAAGCTCCTTCGAAAAAACGTTCCAAAAGAATGGAATGATGATTGCCAAGTCGCCTTCGATCGCATCAAGAAATATCTCATGAATCCTCCAGTCCTAGTGCCGCCCGCTCCCGGACGACCACTATTGTTATACATCTCGGTAGCAGCAGAAGCCATTGGCTGTGTCCTCGGCCAACACAACGAGACCGGGAAGAAGGAACAAGCAATATACTATTTGAGCCGAAAGTTTACCGACTACGAGACCAGGTATTCTCCGATCGAGAAGACTTGCCTCGCCCTAGTCTGGGCAACTCAGCGACTCCGTCAATACATGATTGCATTCCCCATTCTCCTCCTCACTCGCATGGATCCGCTCAAGTACCTGTTCGAGAAACCGGCACTCACTGGAAGAATAGCTAAATGGCAGCTACTCCTGTCTGAATTTGACATCACCTATGTCACTCAGAAGGCAATCAAGGGACAAGCCCTCGCCGATCATCTCGCGACTCACTCCCTCCTGGACTATCAGCCGCTCAAGACGTTCTTTCCTGATGAAGATCTCTTGCTTGTCGAAAGTGAAGAAAAGAGGAAGAAAGGTGAGTGGATGTTATTCTTCGACGGCGCAGCAAATTCTAAAGGGAGTGTTATTGGAGCAATCCTCTACTCTCCAGATGATGTCCCTATTCCTATCTCGAGGCGCATAGCATTCGAGTGCACCAACAACATGGCAGAGTACGAAGCATGTATCGCTGGCTTAAAGGAAGCCATAATCTTGGGCGTCAAGAAGGTGCAAGTATTTGGAGACTCACAGCTTATCATCAACCAGACCAATGGCGAATGGAAAACCAAGGACGAGAAGTTGATACCATATCATGTGTATCTTAACAATCTGATCGAGGAGTTCAAGGAAATCACCTTCTCATACATGCCCAAAGCCAAAAATCAGTTTGTCGATGCTCTCGCCACACTTGCATCAATGCTCGAGATACCAAAAGGAGCTTCAGAATGGGAGCTCACAGTCGAAGTTCAAGATGAACCTGCTTTTTGCCTGCAAATAGAAGAAGCTGAAGCTGTCCCTGACAAACCCTGGTATGCCAACATCAAGCAATATCTCGAAACCCAGGAGTATCCAGAGTCAGCGACAGCTGGCCGGCCAATTCACCATCAGTGGCGAAGTTCTTTACAAGCGATCCTATAATCACATCCTCCTTCGATGCGTCGATGAAACAGAAGCTGCAAAGATCATGAAAGAAATACATGAAGGAATCTGTGGCCCACACATGAATGGGCACATGATGGCAAAGAAGATTCTACGACTCGGCTACTATTGGCTCACCATGGAGACAAACTGTTGCCAGCACGTCAGAAAATGCTTCAAGTGTCAGGAGCATGCGAACCAAATCCATGCCCCATCATCAGAGTTATACAACCTGACCACCCCCTGGCCCTTCTCCATGTGGGGACTCGACATTATCGGCAAGATCAGTCCCAAAGCGTCAAACGGTCATGAGTACATACTTGTGGCAGTCGACTACTTCACCAAATGGGTAGAGGCAGCCTCCTACACCACGATTGCAGCATCTCAGGTGATCAAATTCATGAAGAACAACATCATATGCCGGTATGGAATCCCTAATGTTATCATCACAGATAATGGGACCCCGTTCGTCAACAAGAAGATGGATGACTTCCTCAGCAAATTCAAGATCCAACGTCATCGATCAAGCCCCTACCATCCCCAGATGAATGGTGGGGTAGAAGCCGCAAACAAGACAATCGTCAGGATACTCGAGAAGATGGTCGTGACTTATCGAGATTGGTCAGATATGCTCCCATATGCACTCTGGGCCTATCGAACGTCTGTACGGTCTGCTACGGGCGTTACTCCTTTCAAGCTTACCTACGGAATGGAAGCAGTCCTACCAGTCGAGGTGGAAATACCATCGCTACGGGTGTTACTAGAAAGCGGAGTTGAAGAAGGAGAATGGCAACGGGCCAGATTCGATCAGTTGCAGCTAGCAGATGAAAAGCGCATGCGTGCGCTAAGTCATTCTCAGTGTTATCAGAAAAGGATCGCTCGGGCTTACAACAAGAGAGTCCAAAAAAGAAGTTTCAAGGTAGGCGACATGGTCATGAAGAAGACTCTACCGTCGCACCTTCCGGATCCCAGAGGAAAGTTCAAACCCTCGTGGGATGGGCCACTGATCATCAGAAAAGTACTTCCCGGAGGCGCCCTCAGACTCACCAACATGAGAGGGGTGGATCTTCCCGAGCCAACCAACGCCGACAACGTGAAGATCTTTCACGGGTAAGTTATTCTGACCTTATCAAAAGTTACTTTAATAGAGCTGAAGTCAAAAGGTCGAAGCTAAGACCTCTGAAAGATCATTTTCGTCCACCAACAAGTGTTTCAAATAAGGAGATTCAAAAAGAGGAAAATACAAAAAAGGGGGGGATTCAAAAGGAAAAGACAAAAAAAAAAGAGAAAAAGAATACAAAAGAAAAAAAAAGAAGAAAAGAGAAAGAAGAAGGGAAGCCAAAGCAAGGCACCCAAGAAAAAAAAATCAGTCCAAGAAGAAACACAGGCATCCATCCATTCATCTCAGAGGGGTCTTTAGCAAAGATCGACAGCTCTATCATCGTAACTTAGGATAAGGGCTGAAAGACTGCCATCGGCCGACAACGACGAAGTCCCGACCTCTAGCCGCCGCAGTTATCCAAAGAACCAGAAAGAAAAAAAACAAAAAAAAAGAGAAAAAAGAAAATGTGTGCCTAAACAAAGAGGGCGGAGTGAAGACCCGAAAGGGCGCTCCGAGTAAAAACAGTGGGCATACAGCGGACTTGGTGAAAACCCGAAAGGGCGCCAAGGGTAAAAACAGCATAGCTGTCAAGGGACAGGCAAGATCAAACACCCGGGATGTGGTGAAAACCCGAAAGGGCGCCACGGGCAAAAATGACGGGAAAAAGCCGGCTGTGGTGAAAACTCGAAAGAGCATTGCAGGCAAAAATGGTTCAAAAAGAAAAAGAAAAAAAAAATTAAAAGTGCAGGTACCAAGAAGTCAGACGGTCCAGATCGGTTCAAGCAGTTACAGTTCAAGAACAAGAAGAAGTGCAGTCAGGAGCGAAGAACTCTGTAAATTCTGACAATCTCAAGAAGCAACAGTTTCCATTGCCTACACCTCTAGGGAACCAAAGGATCAAGCAAGTCAAATCTCGAGACATCGATCAAATCATTGACCGAGTCTCAGTTCTGATTCCTATATCCCGACACAAAATCCAGACGCTCACTCACAAGACAACTCATGGCACAGTAGATTTTCAAACAGTTTTCTTTTTTTTTCAATTAAATGCATCATATTTCTTTTACACATTTCATATCATCTTTTTCAAAAAATACAAAAATGCATCATCATCAATCATATATGCAAAAAAGGAATGTGCAGGTGGCCAACACAATCAATCTCTACCCTCCTCCTCGGCCACATCAGGTAAGTCCTCTGACTCATAAAAAGATAGCCTCTCTCTCAACCTGCTCACCTCCATACGCAGGTAATGCGCCTCATCGCGCTCAAGGGTACGGATCGCTGTCTCCTCATCAGACAATCTCTGATCGGCAGCCAATCTCCTCGACATCGTCTCACAATGATACCGAAGTGCAGAGATCTCAGACAGCAGATGGCCATCAGTGGCCAAAAGGAAGCAAGGATCGATAAACGGGCGCTCCTCAAAGGGTTCATATGAACCAGATGAAGAGCCAGCATCTCCAAGGATATCCTGCTCATCCTCATCAGCAGTCTGGTGCCAGCAAGGGATACGTCGGTACAAAGACTGCTCAGCAACCCAGTACTGATATGGGGCGGTCGCCATCGAAAAAGTCCGCAGCTCAAAACCCAGCAAATCAGCAGTCAAGTAGCTCGCCCAAGAACAATCAATCTGGGTCCTGAAGTCAGAGGATCTAGAGGGAAGTGCTCGACGCCCGATACCCGTGAAAGCGAAAAGAGGAACATCCTGCTCATACCCAAACTGCCGCAGGAACCGGATGGGATGGTAAGAAAAGTAGGATCGAAAGCCTACCAACATCAGAGGATGGCGGTGTGCATCACAAAGCACTGGAGGAAGTGAAAGCCAAGATGACTCCCAACGAACGTTCCAGTCACGAAGTTCAGCAAACATCCTGCGATACAAGGGCTCGCTCATCCTAGCTGTATGCGGAAGGAACTCCATGATATAACGCATGATGTCAGAGCTAGGAATGCCAGGAAGGGGTACAGGAACGGTCAAAGAAAGACGCTCCCATAGCCAGACCTGATCACAAAAAAAGAAAAGAAGTTCAACTAGAGCAAAGTAATTCCCAACAAAGCAAGAAGAAAAAGGTGCAGAAAAGATACCTGAAGAAAGGCACAACAGCCGCGAAGGACACGAGTACGGCCCAGGGCGCAGTCAGTCAGCCCATTGAACAGCTCGGCCAAGGTAAGACAAATGATCCCCTGCCGTCGAATAGCTCGGCTCATCACTTCAAAAAGCAGAGGAGTCTAGGACCTGCGCCATCCCGAGAACAGCACCTCAGCAATCAAGCAGAACATCAGTGCGTTCCGAGCAAAGGCAGAACCGACCACACTCCAAGGACCCGAAAAAAGATCATACAGCAAGAGAACACTACAGCATCCTGGCCAGTGGCTGCAGGCCGAACAAGATAGGGGATCCCGAACCAGTTCTGCGGTATAGCAGTCTTCGGCGACGTCTTCGGCGAGAAACACTGAGTATAATCCCAGGGCAAGCCTGTCAAGCGTGCAAGCTCCTCCAAAGAAGGCCACATCTCCATATCGTTGAACGCAAGTTCAACGAAGGGACCCAGTCAATCAAGGCAGCTCCAAGCATCCTCCAATCAATATCAACTCTCGCCATATAGATCAGACTGCCGAAGCCATAAGACTCCAAATCTCGAATCTCATAAGCTGACAAGCTGTCAAGCCAAGCAAGCAGTCGTGGCGAATAAGAAGGATGAGGGAGCAGCTGACAAGTCCTCACTGGTACCCCCTCCAGAACAAAGGCCCAGAAATCAATGATGACTCATCAAGGATCGGAAGGTCGACGGGCGAAGGAGAAGGAAAAGCTGGAACCTCGGCATAATCGACAGCCCCTGACCTGCCCTCAGTAACGGCTATGTCTGATATAGTCGCATCACTATCTGAAATTGTCATAACCTCAGCCGCATGAGAAGACTCGCCCACCTCATGAACAGAGTGCGCAAAAGACCGACGATCAGCAGAAGGACGATACTCCCTATCAAAAGGGCTACCAGTAAAGATCACACCGCACATCGTGGCATCCTGATCAATCTGACCGTCAAAGAAAGCATCTGAACCATCAAAAAGGGTCCTGGCAACCCCGATCGAAGAATCAACAGTCAGATCTGGACCTGCAGCCCTCTCCAACAGGAAATCATGAATCCAGTCATCATCCTGGCCGATCAAAGGGCTCATCGAGGCATCCACACCATCCATCATCAAGGGGACATCATCAATGATCACATCAAGTCCACCCAAACAATTGTACCGCACATCCCGGCCCTCATCAAGAGCATCCAAACCGTCAAAGGTATCATCCAAGCCATCCATCCCATCCAAGCATGAGATCAGCCCATCTATGTCCATCATGGTCCCATCACCTCCATCAATCACATCATCCAGGTGGCCCACATTCAAGGGATGCATAGCCTCGCCTATGTCCCATCCTCACATCTCATCCATGCCATCCATTTCTCCCACAATCAAAGCCCCATTCAAATCTGGAATTTCAGCATGGCTGCCATTAATGGGGCCATTCAAAGCTCCACCAACAACCATCTCTAGCCCCTCATCAATGCCCCCATTCAATGCCCCATGTCCACCATCCATTAAAGAAATCCCTCCATCATTAAAGCCTTCAATACTTTCTGAAGTGTGGGACCCACCATGGACAGCCCCCACAACCCTTAAATCTCCACCATCCATTGCCCAAGAAAGGACAAAGCAAGATGAGGACAAGATGAGAAGGAAAGAGGAGACAAAGGGAAGATTCATGGTCGAAATCGAACCTGGACGTACAGAGCAGGTGGAGACAAGAACAGGGGACAGCAGGGAATGTCCGAACCAGAGCCAGCCCAGGCCGCTCAAGAGGCGAGCCTTGGGCGGCCTGCTCTGGGCCGCCCGTACGGACGCGGTTCTTCTCTCTCCGCGGGATTGGCTCCAGGGTTCTTGGTAGGTGAGGCTGACAGTCCACGTCAGCAGATGGAACTCGATGGGCCGCTTAAGGCTCCGGTCCACTCCAGATTTCGGTTGAAGCTGATCAAGATCATATAAAAGGTGCCCCACCGGTCCAATCATGAAGTAATGCGGCCAGAACATGGCTGATCAAGTCAAAGAGAAGGAAAGGTGATCAAGTGGGGGCCACAAGCAATCCAAGTCATTCAAAGACTAGATCACCATGATCTAAACCATTGAAGAACCTACATGAGCCATCAAACAATAAGATCAAAGGTTTGATCACCAAAAGAAGGGCCAGAATCCAAGGATCTAATCATCAAATGGGCCCACAAAGCCAAGTCAAGCGATCTGAGATGTTCAAGCCATCATCTGCACCATAAGAAGCCTTCTTAGCCCCACCAATCATCAAAAGAGGTGCCCCAAAGTAAAGCCAAGGTCTCAAGTGGGCCCACAAGGCCAAATCTATCAATCTGAACCATTCAAGGGCTAAATCATCAGGATCCAAACCATTGGAAAGCTTACCCAAGTCATGGAGCAGCAAGATCGAAGGATCGATCATCAAAAGAAGGGTCAGAATCCAAGATCTAATCATCAAGTGGGCCCACAAGGCCTAATCAAGCAATCTGAACCGTTCAAGTCATCATCCATGCAGTTAAGAAGTCTCATCTTCCACAAATCATTAATGGAACAAGTCAAAGGTCAAAACATCCAGACATCAACAAGGAATTTGAGACAAGTCAAGAACCGTATATTCATTCAAAAAGATTGATACAAAAGAAGATGAAAGCACAAAAGAACAAGGCCATACAAAGCGGAATACAAAAGCAAGCTACAAGTCGCCAACATAGTCATCATCATCCCTCCTCTCGTCCTGCTCCCGACGATAAAGATCCATCAAAGGAGCAGTCACCGAGCCTCCAGCATATCTGCGACGGCCACCTGGAACATAAAGCGAAGGAAGCAGAGGCCCCTGGCCGAACAGCAAATACCATTCATCATAGTCATGATCCGGGATCGTGAAACGAAATCCGGGCTGGCCCACGAGAGCCTCAACTCTCTCATCAACTGGCATCCGAGCAGCTGGGGGAGGTGCAGAAAAAGGGACCTGAGCCACCCCAGTAACTTGTCGAAGCAACCTCTCCCCCAGATACCACTGAAAAGATTCAGCGTCGGAAAGCATGATGCGGAGACATGAAGCATCGTTTGCCTCTACACACTGGGGGGTATAATAGAGAGGGAAACTGGCATACGGCATCCGAGCGAGCTGCAGCAAATGAGGTCACAACGATCAGTTACAGTACAGCACGAGGGCAAAGAAAAGCAAGATACTTACGTCCTCAATGGTCAACCCGTCTATGTCAGCACGCCAATTGTCCCCAGAAACTCGGGCGTTCCGCTGACGATTTTGCTGGTGCCAGTACATGTGGCGATACAAAGAGGGCTCAATATCATCCCGCATCCTCGACGCGAGATGGGAAAAATGGTCATAAAAGCATGTCTGGGCAAAAGACACATCTATTGATCAGAGAAAGAAAGAGGACGAAAGCCCCTCAAGAAAGGTGAAAGAAGAGATACCTCAACGACAGGCCAGAAGCCTGTGAAGGACCGGCTATGCCGACAGATCTTGTCCAGACCTTGAAAGATATGGGTCAAGATAGCCCCATTCCAGTTATAGGGATGATGAAGATCCTCGACTAAACGAAGAAACTTGGGATCAACCCTCTCATTCGCATGGCAAAAAAGGAAGGACCCGAAGGCATAAGTGATCATGGCCCGGGCTTTGTGGAGGGCCTCTCGCTCGGTGGTGGGGATGACGGAGGCAAAAGTGTTGTAGAACCATCGCATCTTTACTTGATGGCCTTGGAATTCACCCTCGGGTGGGACATCACCAACGAGCCGTAGCCAGTCAGTGGAAGTGAGGGGAGCCAAAGAGCTGACTTGAGGAACAACTGTTCCATGAAACGGAAAGCCTACTTGCATATAAATGTCCAAGGGGGTTATTCCCCATTCACCACAAGGGAGCTGGAAGGTGTGGGTCTCGTCCCGCCACCTCTCGCAAAGGGCCGCGAGCATCATGCGGTTAGCATCGTTATTACGGAAACGTAAGGTGAGGAGGACAGCAAAGGGAGTACCATCCAGTACTCGTTCTAGCAAGGGTTGTGGATCCTTCACCCAGTTGTCCCAGCAATCCCTGGTACCTCGACCCTTGATAGCAGGAAGAGGTTGATGCTCCATAGCTAAGGAACACATGTGGTCCCCTCGGCGGATGATGAAGGCAGGATCATCTTCATCAATCACTCGGTGACCTCTGGTACCATCCGCCATTGAATCCTACAAGCCTGGCAAGGTAAGTCCCTATCCCTTACCCGTTAAAATCCAAATTATCATCCAAGAAACCCATGGGATTGGACTCACATTCAAATGCAAAATCTAAAGTCCAACTCCATGTGTCACTTAGGATATGTGTTGGGCCCATTGGAAAAAGTAAGGCCCACCTTAAAGAAGGTGGCATGGCATGCCTTAGGCAAGAAAAGTCTATCATCCAAGCACACATTTTGGACAACAAATGCACTCAAGTGCCATGAGATCAACAAAGGATCTTAATTCACATGAAGCCCCTCTTCAAAGTCCATATGTGGCCAAAAGATTGATCCACTTTTATGCCAAGGCCATGATTCTCACTTAAGATGTTTCCATCTTTTTACACGTGTACATGGACAAGTGGAGAATAGGGGGGAAGTGGTCCCCCAAGAGCAACCCAAATGCCTCATCTCAATGGATTGGAGAGAGCACATAGCCCACTTTGAAGAATATGAGGACCCATTCATGGGATAACCATGGGCAACCTTATGTGCCTCATCTTGATGAAGGTATTGACCATGAGTACAACATGGCGGTCTACCCACAAACATATGGATCAAAGAGGCCAATGGTAAAAAAATTTGGTGCACATAGCCCACATGAGGAACCAAGTTGAAAATGCCCATGAAAGGGTAAGTTTGGGCAACTTATGTGCACCAATTTCTTTACTAAAAAGGAAGACCAATTGAGCACAAGACGGCATGGCTTGATGAGTCACCCAACCATCATGAAAATGGATAAGAATGGTACACATAGCCCACTTGAAGATCAAAATCCAAAATGTCCCTAAGCATGGGACAAAAATGGGCAACTTATGGGTATCATTCTTTCTCACAAATTAAAGAAGAAATTACTCATACTTGAGAATGATGGTGGATGACCCACCAAGCCCCCAAAGAAAAGATCAAGGAGCCATAGTTGTATAAATAGCTCACTTGAGGATCATCCATTTGAGGTTGATAACATTAAGGGGAAACTCTTGAGAACCACATCCCTACCACAAGGAAAAACCATTTGAACTTAGTGAGATTGTTGGAACAACTCACTCATGGGACTTGTAGATGATCAAGTAACTCAAGCCCTCCATCCATCAAATGAAAAAGCATGAAAAGAAAAATCCTACATGAACAAAGTGTAGTGGGGCACACATGGTTCAAAGAAGTGCCCAAGTTTCAATGAAGGCCCAAAAGCCCATCCACATGAAAAACTCCAAGGAGCCCACTACACCTTGTACAAGGATGTACATCATAATCAAGAGATAGTGGAAGACTTGAGCCACTTGTCCATAAAGGCCCAACTAGAAAATCTAGCCCACTTGAGATCCAAATGAAGAATGGGCTAGTCATCTTGGTCCATACATATGTGAAGAAAGATGGGGTCACCCAAAGTGAGCCCCATGAGCCCAAAACTTGAGATGGGCCTTACCATGCCCATGGGCCCAAGTCTTGGAAAGAAGATGGAAAAGAAAAAGAAAGCTCCAAAAGAAATGACAAGGACAAGAAAGCATGAGGGAGCCCAAAATGAAGCATTGGGCCCATCAAATACACCAAGAGCCATGACTTCACTTTGAGTCCATTTGATACATATGAAAAGAGGCTCAACTCCCATGAAAAAGATAGAGTATTTTGCCATGCACACTTGATGACATGGCAAAATCACCCTTTACATACACATGAAGGGAGTGTGAAAAGAAGAAAGAAAAAATGAAGTGGAGAGCTTGCAATGTCCTTCTCCATGCACCACCTTTGAAAAAGACTTGAGATTTAGAAAATGGCCAAAAACACTTGGGCCCACCCTCACTCTTTTTGGGATAGCTACATGGAAAAAGAAAAAGGGTCATGAGAAGAGATAATGAAGAAGGAAAAGGACAAGAAAGGGAAAGGAAGTGGTCCATACCTTTACCACTCACCAAAGAGAGACCACCTTGCTGTCCCAAAACTTCTCTAAGGCCCACCACTTGAAAAGAGCAAAGGACCATTAAAGAAGAAAAAGAAAACTTGAAAAAAGAGAGAGTATGAGAGAGAGAAGAGAGAGATTGCACGATGGAGGGGGCAAGGGTGCCCCATGTTATATAGAAAAGGGGAGGGCACCCTTTTACCCAACCCACCGAAGAGACCAGAGGTCAGAGACCGTCCTGGCGGCCCATAGGAGGCCGTCCTAGCCCCTACCTAGTTGAAACGACTACTCACCCCCTCTCCTTGGGAAGAACTCCTCCTTAGGAAGGGTGGTTGCAAGTGAATCTTGTACCTCCATGTAAGAATGAAGTGATGGAAGAGAATGGTGAGAAAAAAGAAGAGATCTCACCAAAATCTCATCTTGTGAGAAATTGGGGAGAAATTGGCTTGATGATGTGGAAAAGTTCCATGGAATTTTCAAGGAAAAGAAAAAAAAGATTGACTTGGTCAAACAGTGATCTCAATCATCCAGGGGTATGACCTGATGATCCGAACCATTCCAAGGAGAATTCCCGTAGTCTCTAACCTGGATTGCTGCTCTCTTGTACATAGTTTTAGGTCCGAAGACCTTAAACTACGTCGGGATCAAGATCCCGAGGGACTTTTAATAAAAACCGGCATCGGTCTTCGTCAAGATCTGATGACTTCGGACATTTTCCAAAAAAAAATGTTTTTTCTGTTTTGAACAGTTTCGGGTCCGAAGACCTTAAACTACGTCGGGATCAAGATCCCGAGGGACTTTTTAATAAAACCCGGTAGCAGTCTGGATCGTCAAATCAAGATCCGCTGATACTGGATATTTTCCAAAAAAGAAGAACAAAAAAACAGGTTTTCCCTATCTTGTACATAGTTTTGGGTCCGAAGACCTTAAACTACGTCGGGATCAAGATCCCGAGGGACTTTTTAATAAAACCCAGTAGCAGTCTGGATCGTCGAATGAAGATCCGCTGATACTGGATATTTTCCAAAAAAGAACAAAAATAGGTTTTCCCTGTCATGCACAGTTTTTGGGTCTGAAGACCTTAAACTACGTCGGGATTAACATCCCGAGAGATTTTTAATAAAAAACAGCATCGATCCTAGCCGTTCAGGCCAAGATTTGATGATCTGGATCATTTCGAAAACAAAAAAAAAAGTGTGTGTTTGCCCCCTTTTGTGCAGTTTTTGGTCCGAAGACCTTAAACTACGTTGGGATCGATATCACGAGAGATTTTCAATAAAAACCGACATCGGTCTTCATTAAGGCCTGATGACTCTGGACATTTTCTAAAAAACAAAAGAAATGTATTTTCAGCATGTACAGATTTCGGTCCGAAGACCTAAAACTACACTGGGATTAACTTCTCGGGGGCTTTCTTTCCTAACCTGTTCCAGACATGGCTGACACTTGATCGTACGGGTGTCTGGAATCTCTTAAACAGGTAAGGGCTGAGGCGGGCAGAACTCCGCAATCCTGTTCGTGTTGAACGCACCATGATAGACAACCTTGATTTGGAAGTCGCGGTGAATCTGACGGATGTTCCCTGTTCCTAAAACTCATAAAGGGGATTAAGGCTGTTGGGAGGTGGAGCGCACCCTCACGGAATTGTGAGCAACGTAAGGCCCCAAACTGGATTGACTAAGGGAAAGGTGAGGATGTGGCTCATTTTGTGGCCGAAGGAGTCCGTCGGAAGATACGTGGTCTATGTGCATTACACATGAGGAACAGGCAACTTTGTGGGTGTGTTGACTGAAAACCCAAAAAAAAAAATCCCCTCATCCGAAGATGTAAAACTACGGCACTTAACTCTGTGAGACTCGTCTTGCTCGCTGACGTAAAATGAATCGGGTGCCTTACCAGCAGTAGAAGCTGGAAGTGGATGAAAATTCCATACTTTTCCCTGCATTTCAGAAAAATCACAAAATACAAAAAACATTGCAAAATCACCTTTTCAAAAATCACAAAAAATATTTCCCTTGCTTTCAATCAAAATATTGTCAAAAATCACAAAAATATTTCCCTTATTTTCAACAAAATATTGTAAAAAATCACAAAAATATTTCCCTTGTTTTCAACAAAATATTGTCAAAAATCACCAAAATATTTCTCTTGCTTTCAAATCAAATATTTTCAAAAATCACAAAAGTATTTTCTTTGCTTTCAATAACCGATCTCTACCCTGACCTCTCAGGTAAAGATTCGGACCCAAATATCTGCAAAAATCACAAAAATTGTCAGTATCCCCAGCATTACACTTCAGGAGTCTTGAACTCCACTCTCTTCACAATTTGGGATGACGGATCCGATCACCCTCAAATTGGGATCTTTACCCAATTTGCTTTCAATAACCGATCTCTACCCTGACCTCTCAGGTAAAGATTCGGACCCAAATATCTGCAAAAATCACAAAAATTGTCAGTATCCCCAGCATTACACTTCAGGAGTCTTGAACTCCACTCTCTTCACAATTTGGGATGACGGATCCGATCACCCTCAAATTGGGATCTTGACCAAAACGGGCAACCAAACACCATCTCAATCACACGTATGCCCAGAAGAACATCTTGAGGTCAGATAATATCCTCGTACATTCTCATTAGCAAAGAAACAGCATCTTGGGACGATGGATCTGATCGACCACGGGTTAGGATCTTGACCAACCCGCTGACCAAACATCCGCATAAAAAAAGAAAAAAACCCAGGGAGCACAACCCTGCAAGCAATAAGCTCAAAATTCTCGGCATCTCCAGCAAAAGTAAAATCATCAAACTGAAAGAGAATGAGCCAAAGCCATGCATTTATCATGCATCTCCATGCATCAGCATCCATCGCATCAATCATCATGTTTACCTGCTTTCAAAATAAAGACGGTTAGCCAAAGACCCCACAGGCATCCCTAGTGGAGGCGCAAGTAAACCAGATTTCCATTTCAAAAGAGAGAAAAAAATATTCCTATTTGCAAATAAAAACCCCACGGAGTATCACTCCCCAGAGTGGGTATCTTTTCAAAAATCTAAAAAAATATTTTCTCAGTAAAGCGTTCTGCCTCCAACACACCAGGAGATCTTTCATATCTCTGGGTAGGAGCCAACGCAAAAATCAAATAAGATCCGATGTCTCACGGTTTCCCCGGAGACCATCGGATCCAATGCACTCAAAGTACGGTCGAACTGAACTCCAGTGTTAGTGCGGTCGTACCACATGCCAAGATACAAAAGATGAAAGCCAAAAGGCTCGGTCACAGAAACTATTTGAACAGGTGGAAACGATGAATTGTAACCCAAGTATCAAAATCAGCAGATTGGGTGGAAAGATTTCACCCGCACATACCTAGGCGTGGATGCCTGAAGTACCTTGACTGAGTCCAAGTCGGCGTAGTAGAATCCCGTAAGACTATCGGATGCAGGGCGTCTAACCACTTTGACAGTCAAGCGAAACAAGTACTCCTGGAGTGATCTGGGAAAACATCAAACATCGCAATCAGTCTCAGGGTCAGCAACCTCGTAAGACTACGGACGTAGAGGCTCTGCTGTACCTTTCCAATGTTAGTACCGATCGGGAATGGAAGGGTTGCGATTGGGTACCCAGGTTGCAGCAAACTGCAAGGACAATTGCAACGTTTTCTCCAAACTCCCGCGGTATGTGTGAGTTATCAATTTCCAGACAATCAACTGACTCAGATACAAAGGACAACAAAGATTCCAGACCACAATCGAGGAAAGAATGAATTGCAAACCAAGCATCGAAACCAGCAGATCGGGTGGAAAGAGCCCACCCTCACATACCTAGGCGTGGATGCCTGAAGTACCTTGACTGAGTCCAAGTCGGCGTAGTAGAATCCCGTAAGACTATCGGACGCAGGGCGTCTAACCACTTTGACAGTCAAGCAAAACAAGTACTCCTGGAGTGATCTGGGAAAACATCGAACATACAATCAATCACAGGGTCAGTAACCTCGTAAGACTGGCGACGCAGAGGCTCTGTTGTACCTTTCCGATGTTAGTACCGATCGGGAATGGAAGGGTTGCGATTGGGTACCCAGGTTGCAGCAAACTGTAGGGACAATCGCAACGTTTTCTCCAAACTCCTGCGGTATGTGCGAGTGATCGAGTTCCAAACGATCAACTAGCACAGATGCAAAAGCAAGCAAAGATTTCAGACCATGATCTATGAATGACCGGGTCAGAAGTGGGGTGTTCACTCACTTTCGCATTCGGTTGCAAGCAACCTCTGCCAAAGAGGGGCATCTGTAGACACCCCACCTTCGGCTACACTATTGGTAGAGATAGCTGGATGAATGGAGGACTGTACCCCCAAATCCCAAATCCAAACTCAGCCAAACTCACCCTTGTAAGCCCCATTCCATAGCCCAGTTCAAGCCTGAACCCAGTCAACCTAGTCCTAAACATCACCCTGAAAAACCCCCCATAAGAAAAGCCAGTCAAAAAATCCCAAAAAAGTCAAACTCACTGAGTCAACCCACTGAGTCAACCCGCTGAGTTAACCCGCTGAGTCAACTCGTCGAGTCAAAACACCGAGTCAAACCGCTGAGTCAACCCACTGAGTCAAACCATCGAGTCGACCCGCTGAGTCAACTCACTGAGTCGACCCAGCGAGTCAAGCAGCAGCCCCGAGGGTGCGACCGTACCTCGCTGGAAATCGAGGAACGGCAGTACGGGTGGCCCATAGTAGGCCGCCCAAAATAAATTACGAGCTCTGCCACTGCTCGTTGCTATAAATACCCCCCTCCCCTTCTCATTTCAAGACACCAATCTGCCCAGTCCAACGATCGTCCGTCTGAGCCCTTCTCCACCCCTTAGCCCATTTTTCCACCAAGGAGAGCCCGAGTGAGGAGAGTCTAGCCCTGGTCCAGCCCAGCCTGACCACTGGTCCAAGCCTCCCAAGCCACCCAAGTCTTGATCCAGCCACTCGAAGCCAACCCTTGCGACACCTCCGTCCATCCAGCTACTCTTTTTCAGCATCATCTCATTTGCATCTAGCATAAGTGCAACATTTACTTTTCTTCCAACCCCCTGCTTCACTGCAAGCACCTTGATTCTTCAAGCACACTGCATATGTCTTAAATTAAGCACCTGTCAGTTCGAGCGTATGCTCTGGGCTTGCCCGTTGTTGGAACCTGCCCATCAGAAACTCTTACTGTTCAGACCTGCATTCATGCTTCACCATAAAACACCTTGATCATTCAAGCACACTGCATACGTCTTACATTAAGCACCTGTCAGTTCGAGCGTACGCTCTGGGCTTGCCCGTTGTTGGAACCTGTCCATCAGAAACTCTTACTATTCAGACCCGCATTCATGCATCATGTCATCCATGAGAATATACGAGGATTAAACTAGACTTTCAAGTATTCGATCGATTCTGTGAAGTAGAGACTGTACTTCGGTACGGGCAGTGTGTGGGGTGCTAAACCTCTTCCCACCCTGTAACCGTGATCCCTTACCTTGAATCTTTTGGCCGCAGATCAAAAGGAGTCATTTTAGAGGAAGGAATCTTCGGATCTCCTTCTCTAACGTTTCTACGGGGTCTAGCCAACTGTAGATTCGAAGTAATTGGCTAGTGGCGACTCTGATCTTATATGAACTCATTTAAACACATCCAGCTTAACACGACCACCAAACAAAGCCCTCGAGAACGAGGCAAGCCAGTGGCACAAACGGCGATTTCGCACTCACGCATCCTCCTCTCCTTCTTTTCCCGAAAGGGGAAGGGACGAGAACGTCGTGTGGGAGCGCGGAAACGGCGTGGGGTCCACAGTACCTGAGGTAGCAAGTTGATCAATTCTAACATCTTCCATTGTCTCGATGAGACTTATTCAATCCTAAATGTAGAAAAGAAATCCTAACCTACCTACCTACCTTTGATTAGTCTGATTGACTACATGATCAAATTTGAGCAAGATCTTCATGAATTTTATTAGGTTTCTCATAAGGACCATCCAAAGTCCTGCTCGAATGTACACATTGGTGCGTTTCTTCATTAAGGTCCAATCATAGTGTGCACCACACGCATGTAAGGAGGAGATAAGAGCAGCAAAACGATATCTCCTCAAGTTCTAAATTGGGTTGTAATTGATTAAAAGCGGGTCCTCCCAATCAGAATTTTCAATGGGCTGAAGAACCCTTGATGGTGGAGAGACATTCATTAAGTATTCTTTAGTTTGGGTTGTCTCCTTGTTGAACCTCCAATTTATACATTGCATTGCCCATTACATGACATGGTTTACATGATTTTCATGATTTAAGGGCCCACATAACACATGTTTTTGTGATTGTAGGGATGAGAGCGGACTCCATCCAATTGGAGCTTAATAAGGGTTATTTGAAGACATTGGAGGAAGTCCTAAGATGGACCAAAGAAAGAAGAAGAAAGAGGGAGAAAAGAGAATGAAGAAAAGAAGAAAAAGTTAAAGAAAAAAAAGGCAGACCGGTCGTCCGACCGGTCAGCCACATCAAAGGGGCAACAAGGAAGCATGACCGACCGGTCTTGAGCGGTCGGTCATGAAGGCTGTACACATTGAAGACAGGTCGACCGGTCTTGACCAGTCAGCCATGCACACTGGAAGGTGGCCAACTTGGTCCGACCGGTCATGACCGGTCGGATACACACGCTGGACTGTTGGGCAGGTCTGTCCGACCGGTCTTGACCGGTCGGCAACGTTCCCTGGACTGTTTGAAAAGCCAGTCCGATCGGTCACGACCGGTCGGCTCTGCGTGTGGAGAGTTCTTTCTAAATTAGGACTCCAAAAATTGCTGCGCAATGCGTAATCTTTCGCAGAATCCGACGCAAGGGAGGTTTATTGCTATAAAAGAACACCTAGGGGTTCTTCCTAGGATATCAGAGAAGTTAAGGAACGAGGTTCTAAGGAGGGAAAGTGATCGTGGAGCGTCTGCAACTCTCCTATTCGGGTTTTTCTATTTTTATGCTTTTATTTTGAGATTTTAGTTGCAGCATGACAATGCTCGGCTAGAACCTCTCAGCTAAGGCTGAGAGGTGAAGCTTGTAGTTAATTCTATGTTGGATTCAGTTTAATTCAAGTATTTTTCAATTCTAGTTTGGATGTTTCTTATGTTTCAGTTCCAAAAGTGGTAGTTTGAGATGTTTTATGAGAGTTCATGTACCCAGGACATGAATTCCTTGCAATTCTCTGAGATTATCACAGGTTGCTTGTTTAGATTCGAATTATAGTAATCCTTGAGCAGGCCATAGTCCATAGGCATGGCTGTTACTCCGCAGGTTATGGATTTGAATTCTACATTGATTGAATGGATTAGAACTTGGAAGTTCAACTTGATTTGGATTGAATGTGTGTGAATGCTTTATTTTCCAACTAGATGAGAGATAGGACTTCAAATCTAGTTGTGATCTCCACTTGGATTGACTGAATTGACATAGGGTTGCTACAAGTGGATCCTTGAAAGCCTTAGTACTTTATATCTCTGATTTTTCATTAAGTTGCTATTTTAGTTAAATATACAATTGAATCTGAATTTCTTCCATAAACTGAGTTGCTGGAGTAGTTTGGAATCTTGTTTCTATTTCCCTGTGGATCGACCTCGGTCTTACCGAGTTTTATTACTACATCGCAGCCTTACACTTGAGGCGAGCGAACACTCCTCCACAAATTCAGAATTGCACGGTGTTTCCACAAATAATGGTAAAGAGTGTAAATCAGTGGAATGGTGTTCTTCAAGCACCGACACCGTGTCTAACAAAATATCCAACTCCATAATCATCTCATCATCCATATCAGAGGGGTGGGTCATGCATTCCTCTAGAAAATCGAGAGAGTCGGATGAAGGGTCCTTGTTCTCCCTAAGTGATTGAGAAAATTCTGTTTCAAGGGTAAGGAATTCCTCCTCTATGGAGGGGAGGTCTTCTAAAGAAAAAATTTCAGATTTAGTGGTAAGCTCATCATCTAGCATTGGTTGATCTGTTGAAATTTCAAATTATGCCACCACATCATCCAAAGAAACAGAATTTTCAATCAAATGGAGATCTTCCACAATAGAATTGGTCATGTTATGTTGGTGGGAGGACTCAAAGAGATCCACTTTGGCCATCTCTCTAACAAGAATATCTTTCGGCGACTCAAAAATATTTGGCCCTTTGGGAGAAGAAATCATGGACTCACAATCATCCTTCAAACCCTCATTGTAGGCAATCAAACTATCACTTTCAGATTTTGTAGATTCATCGGGTTCGTCAATCGTCCTTGAAATCTCTTCATCATTCAAATCGGAATAACTAAAAGAGATAATTGATTCACCATAATCGATGGTAATGTTGGGATCACTGAGATCTACATCCCCTAAAAGTTTAGTCATCAAATCGGAAGAGGTTTGGGCTTGGATAGCCTCATCTTCCTCCTTGTTGGGGAATGATTCGGTGTTCCCAATGTTGGGTTCAGGATTTTGAGATGGCGAGAGGTCTTGTATGCATTGCTTGGTTATTTTCATAAACTCTTGCAGAGTATCCTCAAGAGTTCGTGTCGGTTGTGGCTCATGAGAAAGAAACCCTTGAGGATAATTGTTGGCATCCATGGTTGGCTCGTCTCCCAAATTGAAATTTTGATGCTCCCACCTATTAGGATTATGCATGTCATATGTTGGGCTATTAAATGGTTGCTGATATGTGTAGCCAAACAAGTGATCATACATTGTCCTAACCGATGAAACATTATGCATCTCTTTCCGATACTCTCCAATTGTCTTACCCGGTGAAAAGTTATGCACATTGTTCTTATTCCGGTAATCTCGCAATGTCTTACTTGGGGGAGTATTAGAAGTAGATTGAGTCTTAGGAAAATATTCATGCTTGTAATGGTTCCAATCATAATAATTTTTTATTTCATTCGACCTCTCTTCTTCCAAAAGGTATTTAGACAATCCACCCGTCCAATCATTCATAATGAAATTATAAAAAGTTAAAATACCCTAACCTAGGAAGAAAAACAAAAAGAAGAAAGGAAGATGTTACCCGTGAAGGTGAAAACTATGTCAACAACTAAGTTCCTACAAAACACAAAAACAGAAAATTGTTAGTAATCTAAAAAAAATCAGAATACTTCTAGAAAAACTAGAAATTCTACCTAACTAAGACTACTATATAGCTACTAGAACAATTAGAACCGTTTAACCTCTTCCCCGGCAGCGGCGCCGAAAACTTGTTCACTTCCTCAAGTGTAGGGTTGTGATGTAGTAATAATCTCGGTAAGACCGAGGTCGATCCACAGGGAAGGAGGTAAACAATTCTAACTACTCTAACAACTAGAATCTTAAGAGGTTTGTGAAATCGGTTTTGAACATGAAATTAGAAAAATCTGATAATGAAAAGATAGCTAGAGCATCAAGGATCCACTTATAGCTCTCCTTAGATGCATAATTCGCTATGGTTTCTCACTTTCTCAACTAGAATCGAAATTAAATTATATCTAGCCGGATGATAGAGCGGTTATATTATCAAAGCAATCCAACACATGTGTTGTTTATCAACATGATTCCCTCAATTCAAGTTAAGACTTGAGTATACTCAATTGTATAGGTCAATCCTAAATCCAATAGATTAAGATCATAACCATAATAATCATCAAACCTTGTCACAAGACTTGACTATATTATGATTTGAACTTCATTCAAATCATATGAACAATCAACACAATATTCAAAATTTAGAACAAAAAGGTAGAACTTTGGTATGAAGTTCCCACGTGAGGATCAAAGGTCTAGAGCATATTGAATCCAATTCCTCGGATCGTACAGATCTAGAATCATGCAAAACAATTAAGAACTAAAGCAATTCTTCCAAACATCCATGAGCCATCATAAGATTAAGAAAAACTACTTAGAACTTTATTCAAACTTCTTAAATCCATTGTTCTTCAATAAATCCAACTTCAAAACCAATAAAATGAATTAAACAATCTAAGAAAACTATAAGGTTTACCTCTTAGCTCTAGCTAAGAGATTAGCTAATGAAAAACATATTAAAAACTAAAACTAGAACTAGGCCCCACGTCCTATGACTAGCTGGAGGAGGCTAGGAAGCCTCCTATGACTTGAACTCCTTGCTCCCCACATCCTTAGATGCCTTAGGAAGAGGCTGTAGGTGTCCTTTTATAGATTGGCACGGAAGATTCCAGATTACGCAAGAAATCACGCAATTTCGCAGAAAAAATCGGAGCTTCACGGACAAGCTCTATTACGCTGCTGATCGATCTGAGCCTATGGACGACCAGTCGCACGACTGGTCTCAAAACATCAAAAATAGTCCAGCAAGTTATGTTTCTCTGGACTCATCTCGACCTGTCTGACGACCGGTCGGGCGACCGGTCAGCTATGTAGACCTGTCTGGCGACCAGTCTTGGGACAGGTCTCAGGACAGGTCTTGAGACAGGTCTTGGGACAGTTTTTTTCATATTTTTTTCTCTTTCTTTCTTTATCTTTCCTCCACCTTTTGTCACTTGTTATATTGATCTTCAATGCATACAAAGTAACTCTTTTAACTATGAATTAGTGAAGTTTCCCTCTCATTCCTACAATCACAAATCCATGCATTAGATTAGTCTTTAAATCATGAAAAGCATGCATAATGAGTGATGAATTGGGGTTAGAATATGCACAATTAAGAGCTCAACAACGAACACATGTTCATCACTCGACTGGACTTTGTATTGAGGTAATCGAAGTTAAACTGCGATTTATTCGTCGTTTTGATCAAACTTCATGGTGAGATGGTTGAGTTAAATCTCTAGGCATGTGATAAGATGGCCTGCCATTAGTTCAAGACCTAGAGATCTTCGTAGGTCCAACAATGTGATCACATACATAAGGTGGCACGTTAATTATATTTTAATTTAATTAATATGGGATGGTTTACAACATGGTGCTAGCTGACAGTATAGGAGTTAAATTAAACAATAATGATGATAGATATTCATAACAGATGAAGGATAGGCAATGTTACGCTGAAAAGAGTGGTGTTGTGTTGGATTTAAGTGGTGTGGACCCCGAGCTCTTCATTCTCTACTGAATTTATAGAATTGTAAGGTGATTTTTTAAATAAATGTATTGGAAACGGCCTCCATAATCTTTTTTTAGTTAATTGGCCAATTGGAAAATGTGGTCAATTATACTCTTAACTCAAGATAAGTCTTCAAGATCTTTCTCTAATCAATCAATCGTTTAGCAAGTGTAGTTGATTGTATTTCTATTTCGAAAAATGTCTTCGTGACTTCATGCAATCAAACTTGCTTTCAGACGTTTGCAGCCAATTGTGTTCCACTATGTGTTGCTCTTGATCAATGTCATGGTTAATCATGCATATCAGAGCTTTTCACTTATGGCTTCATGTATGTGCAACCATTTGACTCTTACCATTTGTCGTGTGTAGAATCATCGCCAGCTAAAACAGTAGTCGTGACTTCCATCTGTTGGTGGACTCTTCAAATTGAAATGAAACAGGGTCCCACGACCGATCGGCTAGATCAGCAAACCGGTCAAATTATAGACTGGGCGAGCAGTGAAGACACTAGACAGTTTCCGTGTATAGAGGACCAGTCAACTGGTTGCCCGGTGTACTGCAATCGGTCCAGGACCAGTCGTGTGATGAGGCTGGACAGGTTGAATTTATGTCTCTCTCCACTAGACTGTTTTTTAGCCATATGCGACCGGTTGTGGATGGGCCTCGACCGGTCATGAGCAGTGGTGATGATTTGCATGGTTATACAAATCTACATAAGTTGTTTCTATTTTTAGGTTATTTGTTATATATATGGCTCTAATTCGAACTTAGATGGTATCTTAAGGTATTCAAGGTTTCTTAATTGTATTAGGGTGTAAGGAGAGGGTTTTGAGAGAGAGAGAGAGAGAGAGAGAGAGAGCTTGGGTTTTCTCTTGGGTTGTTTCCTTGCTTGTGGGTTTTTCATCTTTGTAATCTTCTAATTCATAGTAAATTTGCTTTGTGCCATGTTTTTTTACCCATCAGGGGTTTTTCCAAGTTAAAAGTTGATTATCTCTATGTGGTTGATTGCGTGTGGGTATGATTACGTTGTGTTGCTCATTTGATTCTATACTCTGCTGTGTTAATTGGCTTGCTTCCGCTGTCGGTTTTCCCAATAAGTGGTATCAGAGTTATCGTTGGGGGGAGCAGAATTTAGAATCTGAGACGAGCGTATGTCATCAAGCATGAGATTCGACATAGAGAAGTTCTCCAGCGAAAACAATTACGAACTATGGAAGGTGAAGATCGAAGCCCTCCTAGTTCAACGAGGGCTTAAAGAGGCTCTTGGAAAGTGACCTGAGGCTATGAAAGAGGATGAGTGGAAAAAGCTCGACAAGAAGGTTAGAACCTCAATCCTATTGTATTTGACGGATGATGTCCTCTATCACATCATGAAGGAGAAGACTACGACTGATAGAATGGCTAAAGTAAAGAAAGTATATGCTAAGAAATCTCTAGAGAATTGAATATATCTAATGATGCGGCTTTTAACCTTGAAGATGGCAGAGATAGATGTGGAGGACCATATTAGCACGTTCAATCGGCTGGTTTATAAGTTGGTGGAGATAGATGAACCGATGAAGGATAAATATCAAGAATGCATCCTGTTGAATTTTTTTCCAGATTCATATGAGTCATTCAGGGACTCTTTGTGCGTAGGGAGGGAGCACGTACATTAATGTTGGGACTGTTATCTCAACCCTCCAGTTGAGGACTATGAGAAAGAAAAGTGGTGACGTGGGATCTTGTTCTTCTTCAGAAGCACTGATTATGAGGGGGAGAAATTCTGAGCACGATGGGGGATATTCTAATCGGAATCCAAGGCCAATGGCAAAGGGAAGGCCAAGGTGTGATGCTGAAATTGTGGACAGGAAAGTCACATGAAGGAGAATTGTTAGAATCCTAAATCGAAGCAAGAGAAGTCTAAAAATTCTTCTGGAGAGGGAGCTAATACCGTAGAGGAAGGTGGTGATGTTTATGATGTATTGACTGTATCTGACAAGGGGTCTCTTGATGGAGAGTGGTTCTTGGATTCAGGTGCATCATGTCATGTTTGTCCTGACCGAAATTCATTCATAACATACAGAGCGTATGATGGTGGATCGATGTTCGTGGGCGATGGCTATGCTCGTAGGGTGGTGGGTATTGGTTTAGTGCACATTAGGATGTTTGATGGGGTCGAACGAGTCCTAAAAGATGTGAAGCACGTTCCCAAGATAAAGAAGAATGTGATCTCTCTTAGGAAACTTGAGGAGAAAGAGTGCAAGTTCATCTGCCACAATCGGTATTGTAAAGTGATGAAGGGGGCACTCGTATGGATGAAAGCATGGAGGTATAACCATCTTTACAAATTGATCGGGAACACTTTTCATGGTGGAGCTGCAGGATCGATAGCAGGATTCACGGTTCCTTGTATGTGGAAGTACCCAAGGGCCACATGAGAAGAGCGGCAATGGATGTAAAAGTGCAAGGATAGAGTTGATGGAGGCATGAGAAGTGGTGGAGCTATGTTGAAGTTGAGATGATAAAGAAAACAAAGAAGTTTGGATTCGATGTTTGAAGGCTCAGTGGAGATTGTTGGTGGAGTCTTCAAACTATGCTGAAACAATGTCCCACGATTAGTAGGCCAGACCAGCGGACTAGTCGAATTACGGACTGGGTGAGCAGTGAAGATGCTAGACAATTTTCATGTACAAAGGACCGATCAAGGACTGATCGTGCGATGAGGCTAGACAAGTCGAATTTGTATCTCTCTCCACTAAACTATTTTTTTGCCACCTGCAACACCGGTCGTAAGCGGTGGCAGTGATTTTCTTGGTTACGCAAATCTGCCTAATTTGTTTCTATTTTCAGGTTGTTTGCTATATACATAACTCTAATTCGGACTTAGATGGTATCCTAAGGTGTCCAAGGTTTCTTAATTGTATTAGGGTGTAGGGAGAGGGTTTTAAGATAGAGAGATAGAGAGAGAGAGAGAGAGAGAGAGAGAGAGAGAGCTTGGATTTCTCTTGGGTTTTTTTTTCTTACTTGTGGGTGTTTCATCTCTGTAATCTTCTAATTCATAGTAGATTCGCTTTGTGCCGTGGATTTTTTTTACCCGTAAGGGGTTTTTTCATGTTAAAAATGGATTACTCTGTGTGCTTAATTGCGTGTAGGTGTGATTACACTGTGTTGCTCATTTGATTCTATACTCTGCTATTTTGATTGGCTTGCTTCCGCTGCCAATTTTCCCAACACTTTCTAAGTCATTACGAAGCCTATGGCCTCTCTTATTTTGCAACGTGTCTTGCGGGAACTGCTTTCCTTCTATACAATTTCCTTCCGCCAATCTTGATCTTCTGTATAGAGGTGCTGCCACATGTCAGCCTTCGTATATAGCACGGCAAGATTGTGTGTAAACAGTTTTAATCCTTACAATAAGTCTAGATCTATTTTAAAATTAATTTCTAAACTTCTTTCGTCGTTGAAATGAAGAAAGATGTAAAAACGAGAGACAATGAGAATAAAGATTTTCAAAATGAGCCTTTATGCTTGTACGGGCATGTGATGGCCATTTTGGCTTTGTATCATTGTCGATGCAGAACATATCGCGCAGTACAGGCTGATTTATGCTATTTTCTCAACCCACGCACATATATAGTAGGATGTCGTTTCATTTACCTATGGGCTGATATGGTTAATATGTAACCGCTTTTTAATGCCATAATCTTAACGTGTAATTCACTCTGCGGGCCACTTGCCCACATAGAATGTAGACCATTGGCTTTAAAAAAAAAATTAAAAAAAAAAATTGTTAATATTCCATGCATGGGTGGCCCACCTGATGGTGGCACAGACTGATCTTGGACATGGTCATCATTCCCACCTACTTACGATGTTGGCACGTGTGACACATGTGGGGCTTTAGCAAATGTGTGGTAAGCAGTTAGACTACCCCACAAGATAAGGATATCCCCCACTACAGAAAAATCCAAGAAAAGGTTGCTCTTTTTCATCTCTAAACTGCCACTTAGCTGAACCATATCACAGAGGTTTTGTAGCCATAAAGGCGCAGCAATATCTTTTTAGAAGCTGGGAAGCCTAAACATTCAGAAAGGGGTTTTGAATATTAGATGCGGGACGATACTCTTTATTCCAATGTATTCATGCTTAGTGAAAAGAGACAAACACCCCCAAAGTGAAGAGAATAAAGCAAGAAAGAACACTTCATGCATGTGAGATTCTAAAGGTTGAAAAAAACAAACAAGAAAAAATAGGAGATGAGAGACATGGAAAAGAATAGGATGAAGGAAAAGGATTCGTGGAATCCTTAAAGAAAGAAATAAAAGGTCACTTAGGCGTTCAACAAAAGAGGAATTTGAGTTCTACACAGCCAATTTATCTTGCAACTATCATGGTTTGTGATAATAATAATAATAATAATAAAAAGGGCGGGAAAAAGAGAAAAGAAGGGACCCCAAATGAAAGATGGATGGTGCAAGACAATGGAGGAAAATGTTTATTCTTTTCCCTTTAAATCTTGAACGAATTGCTTCTCATACTTTGTACGCAAAAGAGAGAATATCTCGGGAATTACACAAGGACTACAGGACGACTTAAACCACACGGGGCTCGCCTTGCTAGGAACCCCATATCATTTGGGAACTTGATTTTCCAAAATTCCATTTTGAAAATATGTATTGAGATTCTCACCCACTATTGATGGTGTTGGGATTGGACGCCTCAAATATTCAAGCATGAAGACCACCGGCCGGTCGGTCACGCTGGATCCCAGAAAAAGGCAGCAGGCTGCTGAACATTTTTTGCGACAGCCGGGCGCCCCACGGTGTTGGTGACCGGGCACCCCATGACCCTGCCGGGCGCCCGACCATGTTGGTCCGGGCGCCCGAAATTCAGTTAATTTCTCGCTGGACTGTTTTTTGGTTGGCCGGGCGCCCGACGGTCTGGTGACCGGGCGCCCGACCCTGCGCGAACTGCTTGTACGCAGTTTACTTTTTAGCTTGGGTTTCTTGCGCTGTTTTGCGCAAGGATTTTCTAATTTCGATTTTTCTCCTATTTAAGGAGATGTAATCCGAGATTAGGGTCGCCACTAAGGGTCGCCAATGAGCCGAGGGATTGAGAGGGTTCTAGGGGAGAGAAAGAGCTATGGAGGAAGCTTGGAGTTCTCTGGGTTGAGGGAAAGGGATGGGTTTGTCCTCCTCATGTGAGAATTAGCTTCGGGTGGCTTGGGATTTCTCTTGTGGGCTGTGATCTATGGTTTTCTTCTGTAATCTCTTGTAACTTCTGATTCATAGTGGATTGGTGTCGCTTTGTGCCGTGGTTTTTTACCCGTGAGGGGTTTTTCCACGTAAAAATTGGTTTGCCTTCTTGTGTGTGATGATTTGCTTGTTGATTGCCATTGTGGTGTGTTCCTCGCCTGCTTTGATTGCTTCCGCTGCGGGGCTCCTAACCCCAACAGATGGATGGTGGACAATATATGGGTTCATCACTTGCACACACAATCTCTTCCCATTGTTTATGATAAGAAGCATTGGCTCCGTTCAGTAGAGATTATGATCTCAAATGTTTAATTCGTTAAAATGGCAAAAAAAAATTGCAATAATTATGAACTCATAAGAATTTGAAAATCTCACAATCTTATAGCAATAGTATCATTGGATGAAATTCCCAGTGTTCAGTACCAGCAGTTGCATGAGCGCTGCTTGGCTGTGACCAAAACCATCTATGTGAGTGAAACCCTGACTGTAGGGCCCACCTCAATGCGTGCATTGTATATCCATGCCGTCCATATGTTTTTCCAGACAATTTCATGGTCTTGTCCTAACAATGAAGAAGATACAAATTTCAGGTGGACCACACCACAGGAAACAATGGTAGTTGAAATCCCACCATTAAAAACTTCCTAAGGTACACCGTAATGTTTGTCAACCATCCAACCTGTTTTTAATGTCAAACAGACCTGGATGAAAGGAAAAAAGAAATATCAACTTAACCCAAAAGGTTTTAACTGGTCAATAATTGTTGTTTCTTATGCTATGATCCACCTGAATTTTTCATCTTTTTCATTTTTACATCATTCCTGAGGAGCTCTGACATTGTCAGGTTGATGTGGACCAAGAGAGAGGTGAAAAACAGAATTCTTTGCTTGGCATGAGTAGAAGATCCTGACTCTGTTTTCTAAAGTCTCAAACATCAATTCATTTATTTAAGGAGAAATGATCTAGTGAACTAAGTGCATGGAACCTTCACATGCACATGTTGCAGTTTTGAATTGTACGCATCCACATCACCCATCAGTGCTCTGCATCATTTCTAGTCTACTTTTCTGCCTTGAAAAAGGCATACTAATTGTGATACCGAAACTAAACAAACCGCGGCATGCTAAAATGGAAGAACAAGATCATAATTAAAATATAGGTTCAATCACATATGCCTAAGACGATTTGATTGACATGATGTTTGCACGATAGTGGATGAAGATCACAATCGACTGAATGGACAGTCTTGATAGGTGATGTGGATTCCAATGAGTCTAAACACAACTATGTGCATAAAAAGTTCCCATACACTTAGCCAACTAGGTGGTTTCTCTTTTTTCTTTTAAACCTAGTCCTAGTTGAGTTATTCAAAGGCTTCAAATATAGGGGTCCACCCATCTAGTGCTCTCATAAATATGACAATTATTGCCAAGATTTTGAAAATCCACAATAGTATCACCCAAAGTCTGCTAAGGGGAGATTTGGCAGCATGGATTTGGATGGATCAACGGGGATTTCAATTTTTGGGTCAATTGGTAGCAAGGATTTTTAAGGATTTTGATTTTGATTCTTTCAAAATCTCTTTATAAAAAAATAAAAATTAATAAAAAAAATAAAAAAACTTTTTTTCATTCCCACTTCAAAGCTGATTTGCAAAATCATCTCAATTCCAAGGGCCTCAAAACCGGCTGGATTCCACAGAATTTTAAATTCACACTACCAAATGATGCCCGAAGGAATTATCACGATAATTTCATGAAATTTTAAAAATATTGGCAAGATTTTAAAACATTGTTTTTAATGTAATATTATTTAAAATAAATAATTTTTTAATATTTTTTAACATAATATTATTTAAAATAAATAATTTTTAAATATTTCTATTTTTCAAGACTGTCCAAATGCTATTATGAGAAAACTCTCAAAATGGAAAATCTCCAGCTGAGAAATTGCCGTCACTATCTCATGAAGTGTGACAAATATTGCCAATATTTTGGAACTCCCTGAAAATGCTGTGAAAAATACTCCAAGCGATATTACTGCCAAACTTTTAAAATCTCGTCAGATTTTAAAACATCATGATATTATTGTGATATATAATCAAAAGGTCCTAAAAAACTTAAATAATTCGATACACACACACACACACACACGGAGAGTGAGAGAGAGAGAGACTCTCAAGTCCGACCGGTTGGAGCGTCCATTAGTAGTAATTAGTATTACTAAGGCTATAAATGAGGCAATAAATAAAGAAGGAAAAGAAAAGGGTTTGGCTTAGGTAGCCCTACCATGGTGTATTAGCACGTGTGAAATCTATGGCTACCACCATGTGTGTCACCTTATGTTATGCTCAAGGCTAAAACATCAGTCACATTTGTGATTCAAGTGACCACATGATTGGAAAAAGTACATATGTCAACTCTCATGATCCTCCAAACTATAACTCTCATGCAGCCAACTTAAATCAATGGTCAACCAAAATTTTCAGCCTTGGTCCTAAGGTGGGATTACATATCTAATGGCTTGAGTGGATCTCATATAGACATCATGGTGGGCCATGTCAGATATGAGGATGCGGGTGTGCATCCCCTGAAATTCTCTATTTTAAGAGTGGGATTGCATACGTAACACCCAGCAAAGATAACGTATGCTGCTGGTAAAGCTCTGTGGACCCCACTATCATGTGTGTGTTCTATCCACACTATCCATCCATTTTTCCAGCTCATTTTACCAAGGGAGCCTAAAAATGAGGCATATCCAAATCTCAGGTGGACTGCACAGTAAAAACACTAGTGATTAAACGGCCACCATTAAAAACTTCTTCGGGGCCATTAAAGTTTTGGGATCAAGCTTATATTTGTGTTTTCCCTTCATCTAAGTCTGTGCATCTTGATCAACAAATTAGATGGAAAATAGACATTACGGTGGGCCCTAGTGGACATCCAACACCACTCTTTACCATAGGATGGTCCACATGAGATCTGGATCTACTTCAGTTTTGGGAATGAGCCCTAAAATGAGTTGTCAAAATGAATGGAAGGTGTGGATATAAAGCACTTGTATCACACCGGCCCCACAGTCAAGTATACTCTTCCCGCCTCCATACATGTCCAAGGGCTCTGGAGAGATTGAATCCTTTTTTTTTTCCCCTCATTTTCAAAGCAGCACCTAAGAAAGCCACTGCCAGCCAAAGTCATCCCCAGGAAGTTAGGTGGGGCCACCGTCATGTTTGTGAGAAAGCCACCCCGTCCATTCAATTTTACATATATATCATGTTAGGACATGGGCCCAAAAATGAGGCAGATTCATGACTTAAGTGATTGCATGATGGGAAATAGTGAGGATATAAAGCCCACCCTTAAAATACTCATGGGGTCATAGGAATTTTGGATCAGGCCAATATTTTTGTGTTCTCAGTTCATCTCAGTAGAAATGACCTTATCAACAGTATGGATGGCATATAACCATCACAGTGGACCTGGGGGTTTTAACCATAGGTATTTCTCTACTCAGTTTTTCCTATTGTGAAGCCTACTTAAGTCTTGGATCTGCCTGATTTTTTGCCCATGCCCTGACATGATCTAACAAAACAGATGGATGGCGTGTATTTCTCACAAACATCTCGATGGGCCCAGCATTAGTAATGGGATTCCCCTTTGCTTTAAAAGTAATTACAATAAATGCTTCAGAGTGTAAGTGGGAGCTCTCTTTCCTGTTTATTAAGAAATTAAATGTACAATAATCCAGCCTTAAATATACCGCATCCAAGCTGGTTGGACTTGAGAGTGCCTTATATATATATATATATATATATATATATATATATATATATATATATATATATATATATATATATATATATATATATAGACACACACACAAAGGTTCACCAAAGTCTGCAAAGCTTTTAATGTGCACATGGGATGACCAATCATCAATCAGCACCGTTCAGTCAGTGGTCTCATAGGGAGAAAGCTCTAGTGCAAGAATTACACCGACCCATTGGGAGAAAGCTCTAGTGCAAGAATTACACTGATTTGACCATGGACCTATGAATGAGGAAAATGTGTCCTGACTATTTTTTACCAGCCATAGATTGCATGGTTATTGATTAGAGTCAATCCAAAGTAATACTTTGAAATCATATCATAATAAGCAAGACAAATTAAGTATAATCTTTTTTTTTATGAGTCATTCAACGCACCCACACTATTAGTTGTGCAACACACCCACACTCTTAGTCACACATACACCCACGGGTGGGATAATAGTTTAAAAAATCCCTAATTATGACATCATTTTAGTTATTGGCTCGTCCGTATAGGACCTATTATTTATGTAGCCTGCGGCACTGTAACATTTTCCCCTAGACCAAAATGCCCATCTGTCACACCCTGCCACACTTTCTCTCTCTTACTGTAGTAGTTTTTTACAGAAGTCGAGAGGGCCTTTTGAGAATTGGGTGTGGGCTCCAAAAAATCGATTGTTGGGGCCACCCCTCGGCCGATCCGATCCGTTCACTTTAATTGGACATCCGTGAACCCACAGAAGGGTCATTTCAAAACATAATTTGGAGCTTTCAGGTGGCCGACACCTACATTAACGTTGTGAGTTAATTTCGAAATGTTTCCTCCGGTGTGATCCATTCGTGATGAGTTTTGCTCTCAAATCTAAATAGATCACATAAAATAAAAACTTCTTTCATGTGAACAGCTTGGATTTGCTCCAAGACTATTCAAGTGGACCCCACATAAGATGTGGGATGTGTTCAATAGATGAGTCCCTTGCACAGGAAAGGTCATTTGGTATTTTACTTCTTTTCTTCTTCTTTTTTTCGAGAGGGGACTATTTTGTCTTTATGGCCACTGCCACCTCCATAGGACCCACTCCGACGACCTTCCAGCATGTATCCGACGTCATTCCCTCCATTCCAACGAGCTTTCGAGTATTTTTTTGGAGTTAACTCCATGTAGGTTGCAGATCCCATGAAAATGAGGCCTAATTTTAGGCAATCAAACTGGTGTCCAAAGGAGGTGATTCCAAACCTATGTAAAATTTCATCAAATTACCTTTCCAACAAGTACAAGATTACCCAAATTGAACATGTAACGAGGGAGTTATGATCATTTTCGTCGGATCTGCGAACAACGAAGTATCGACGAACGACAATGACTTTGGGCCCACTTTTGGGCAATCAAGTGGGGTATAAATGAGGGGATTCCAAATTCATATGAAATTTCATCAAATAACATTTCCAACAAGTACAAGATCACCCAAATCGGACATGTAACAAGGGAGTTATGACTGTTTTCGTCGGATCTACGAATGACGGAGTATCAACGAACAACAGTGACTTTGGGCCCACTTTTGGGCAATCAAGTGGGGTCCAAATGAGGTGATTCCAAAGCCATACGAAAGCTCATCAAATTATCTTTCCAACAAGTACAAAATCACCCAAATCGAACATGTAACAAGGAAGTTATGACTGTTTTTGTCGGATCTTGGAACGACGGAGTGTTGACAAACGACAGTAACTTTGGGCCCACTTTTGGGAAATCAAGTGGGGTCCAAATGAGCTGATTCCAAAGACATCTGAAAGTTATCAAATCTTCTTTCCAATAAGTATAAGATCACCTAAATCGAACATGTAACAAGGGAGTTATGATCGTTTTCACCGACAAACATTGATCATCGTCGATACTCATTGTTCATCGCCGATAATGCATTGCCAATCGCCGATACTAGCAGTGTCAATTAGCGATACTCACTGTCAATCACTAATAATCACTATTAATCGCCGATACTGCACTGTCAATCGTCGATATTCACTGTCCATCGTTGATACTACACTGACAATCATCGATATTCACTGTCAATCTTTAATACTGCACTGTCAATTGCCGATATCGCACTGCCAATCGTCGATACTTACTAACCAATTGCCGATGGCCAGTGTCTATTAGCAATGATAGTGTTTATCGGAAAAAATGATCATAATTTCCTCATTACATGTCCGATTTTGGTAATCTTGCTATTGTTGGAAAGATAATTTGATGAACTTTCAGATGGCTTTGAAATCACATCATTTGGACCCTACTTGATTGCCCAAAAGTGGGTCCAAAGTCACTATCATTCGTCGATACTTTATCATTCACAAATCTGACAAAAACAATCAAACTCTCTCATTACATGTCCGATTTGGGTGATCTTGTACTGTTGGATAGGTAATTTGATGAACTTTTACATAGCTTTGGAATCACCTCATTTGGATACCATTTGTTTTCTTAGAAGTGAACCCCATTTTCTTGGGATTTGTAACTTGCATAGAGTTATAACAGTTTAACTCCAAAAAACAATCAAAAGCTCGCTGGAATGGAGGAAATGATGTTAGATACACGTCGGAAGCTCATTGGAGTGGGTCTCACTGAGGTGGCAAGGATCCCAATGGCTAAATAGCTCCCCTCTTGGGAAAAAAAAGAACCCATCACACATCTTATGTGGGTCCATTGAATAGTTTTGGAGCAGATCTAAGCTGTCCATATGAAAGGAGTTTTAATTTCATGCGATCTGTCCTAGTTTGAGGGCAAAACTCATCATGGCACGGACCACACCAGAGGAAACTGTTTGGAATTAACTCATAACGTTAACGTAGATGTAGGCCATAGAAAGCTCTAACTTTTTTTTTTTAATCGACCCTCATGTGGGTTCACAAATGTTTGATTAAAGTGAATGGATCAAATCAGCCGAGGGATGGCCCTAACAATCAATTTTGTGGGACCCACACTTAATTCTCAAAAAGCTCTCTCGACTTTTGTAAAAAGTCAGTATTGTACGAGAGGATGTGTGGCAGGGTGTGGCAGATGAGCATTTTAGTCTAGAGAAAAATGCTATAAGTGCCTAGCGGGCTACATAAATAATAGGTCCTGTACGGATGGTCCAATAACCAAAATGACATCATAATTCAGGTTTTTTCAACTATCATCCCCCATTGATACAATTAGTACAGTCTCATTAGCAATCTAACCTGAGACTTGTTGTTGAAACACTAGAGAATGTATCATCTATTGAATGGACAAATTCAAGAGAATGGTTGGACCTATTTTATTTCTCCACTTAATCTTAACTGTCTATTTTCCAACCATGTTATTCATTGGATGCTTAGAATCATCCAATTAGCATAATTTTTGCAGTATTGCTGATCTCTAGTTGTATGAAAGATGATTGGGCATCTACATGTAAATTAAAAGCCTTGTGGACACCTTAGCAAGACCTTTATTTATTAATTCAAAATAAATATTATAAATAATTTTATTTTCAGCAAGATTTTCCAAATAATATTCCAATAAAAAACATCAAGACTTAAAAATCTCCAGACAAAATTTCAGCAGAGAAATTGCTGAGAAAGAGAGTTGTAGCCATGCTCCCATGGCCATTAACATTTATTAATTAACGACTTCAATGCACGCAGGATGCGTGGAGAGTTGGTACGGACATTATTCCCACTATTTTGAAGGCGGTGAACATGAGAAAGTACGCTTCGAGATGCGCGTTGGACATTGGAGATAAGCTCGGCTGGTACCTAATCGGTGCTCAGGATTTTGATGAGCTCAGGTTCGGTACTGCACACCAGACGTTGAGAAGAAAGATGGGATGCGTGGAACCTCATCATAGGTGGAGAGCCCAATGGGCTCACACCGATGTGATGGTGGTGTGCTGACAGCCCGTCATATCCTGCAGCCCCACTGCTTTCCACACAAATGATGAAGTGCCACGCACTTTATCCGTCTACTCAGCGTCCTAGTAATCCGAGCCCAATTTTGATAAGGGTGTATTGTACGGAGACTAATCACCACCCCCACGTGCAACTCAAATGACAATATGAACCACTCATGTTCTGAATTCTTCTTATGCTACCTAGGCCATCAAAAGAAACTTCTGACTAATGGGTTATTTTGTATGAAGATGAATATAATAAATGGCTCATATTCACATCAGAAATTCAAAGGTCAGGATCATCAGGGAAGCATGATTATAAGAATACATAGCTATGAGAACATGAACGGTTCAGATCAATCCAAGATGCAATTCTGGGTGGAAACGGGCCACCGTACAGTACTGTGGTAGGAGGGACGGTACCCAGTCACTCTCCAGGAAACATACAGCTGATTGAAGCCAGCATTCCATACACGCAGGCATTACATCCTCAATGATCTAAACTGTCCATCCAGTGGGGCCCATTGCAGATCGGGGTTTTTGCAAAAAAGATATACCAATGTTGGATAATTCCACCGAATTAAGGGGTTGGGATTTTCATTCTATCAGGAATCCACTGTGGACCCCACTTAATGAATGGTGTATATAACTAAATTCTGGGTCCTATACATACCGTTGCCTAAATAAAATGTCATAAATCTATGATCGAGCATGTTGAAGTCACCACCGTTGGAACCAACAATAAAGCAATTCATAGACCAGCATTACCGCAATACTACCAATCAGAAGATGGACGGTTCACGTTCATTACGAAGGAAAGACGATGATTAGAAGCTTTCATAATGAGAAATGGAATTCACTTAATCACTCCAATAAATTAACGGAAAAAGATGGGATTTACAGATGAGACATGACGCCAACCGTTGCTGAAAAGTCAGGCCTGGGTCTGTCCTTTTCAGTAATCCAGACTTTAATTTCACGGCAAATTGTTGAAATGCACTCAATCCGCCATTGAACTAAAGGCCCAAATTCTGCTGCATTGGTGCTGGCTTAAATATACCTAACCGTCATACAACGTGAGAGAGAGAGAGAGAGAGGTTCCAATGTATCTTTCTTAGAGTAGATAAGATGGGCTTCAAACAGACCTTAATGTTAAATTGCATTTTGAGCTGCAAAGGGGTAGACCACAAAGGGCCTATTTGAAAACTTGGAATTGGAATGCATTGGAATCCAAAATCACAATTACATTGGAATCAAGGTGGTCTAGACTCCTCAAATGTAAGTTTGGTCGGGAAACCAAATCTTTCATTTGGGAGCTTGTATTTCAAATACATTGGAATTCTTCAATATATTCACAAGACTTAGAATTTGATTAATTAAATTAACTTTCAAATTCCAAATTAGTGTATATGTGTGATATGTGCTAGAATGATTATATAAGCCCATTGAAATATATACTTTCGTCAAAAATGAGAAAATTTCAAGCCTCGAGTGGGCAACAAACAAAAGGATTACAAACAAGTGATTAGCGACATTTTTTAACCGTTTATTTAGATGTGCAACATCTGGATGGCTCAAATCATTTTATTGATTGAGTTTAGTGATGCAACCAATAATTGAAGTGTTTTATGATATCATCAGCATGCCACTTATACAGTGGATTAGTAGTCTAGCAGCACCTTTGTTACAAGTGCGACTCTCCTACCTTTAAAAAGAAGCTAAAAAGGCATTTCAATTTAATTACACTAGAATCCCAACATTTTGTAAAGATTTCAAAATGCACCAGAAGGATGTGCTTGAGATACCTTTAATTTCATTTACCTCCTAATCCAAGGCTATCAAATGTAAAAAATAACTAGGATTTTAAATACACCCGTTTATCTCCAAATCCAAGGTGTCAAAACGAACCCAAAGACTACAAGAGATCACCCATCATGGATGCTACTCTTATCCAAACACATTTAGGGCCTGTTTGATCTTTGTTTGGAGAGGGATGGAATTCACAAGGTAAATACACCTCTAGGAACGAGATTGCATCCCACCATTTTGCTATGTAAATTTTTAAGTCCCACCATGATGTGTATGTATGATCTATGCCGTTCATCCATTTTGCCAGCTCATTTTAGGGCATGAGCCCAAATAGTAGGTAGATTGTAAGCTCAAGTGGACCACACTGTAGGAAATTAAGGATGATAATGTCCACCGTTAAAAGCAAAATTTTGTGTAGGGCCTACAGTGATGTGTACCTGTCATCCAACTTGTTCATAAGTTCAGAGAGACAAGGATGAAACAAACACAAATATCAGCCTGATCCAAAACTTTTGCGGCACCCAAGAAGTTTTCAACAGTATGTGTTCAATTCCAATTCCCTTGTAGTGTGTAGTGTAATGCACTTGCGCTTCGGATCTACCTCATTTTTTGGGCTCACTTGTGCCCCAAAATGAGCTGATAAAATGGATGGACGATCTAGAGCAGGCGCATACATCACATTGGACCGTATTAATTTTACGTCTTTCTTTTTCCCTCACATCATTTTTTGTGAGACTATCAAGGTCAAACCTCAACTTACATTTAGGACCGGTTTGATTTTTCATGATACAGGTAAATATGTGATAATTCCCCCTTGAAAATCGATCCAAAATATTGACTTAAATCCATGGACTCCACTGTAATGTATATGATATATCAGCGCCGTTCATATGTTTTATAAGCACATTTTGAGGCATGAGCCGAAAAATGAGGCAAATTTAACACTTGAATGGCCTGCACGAAAGGAAACCGTGGCCTTAATTCGTCCACCATTGAAAGTTGTTTCTTTCATTGGGCCCGCATTGAGGTTTATTCATCATTTAACCGGTTCATAGGGTCACACGAACATGGATAAAAGGAAAGCATAAATATCAACTTGATCCAAATCTTTTAGGGCACCCAAGAAGTTTTTAATGGTAGGCGATGCGATTCCCACTATTTTTTGTAGTGTGGTCCACTTGAGCTTTGGATCTGCCTCAATTTTTGGCTCACGCCCTAAATTAAACTAGCATAACGAATGGGCGGTGTGGATAAACCACATACATCACAGTAGGCCCCATATTTATTGCACAAATTTCTCAATTTTAGTGTTAAGAAAAGTAACTATCACTTGTCTTTATTGGGAAAGATGTAGTAGGTAATTAATTATTACCCATTTACAAGGTAATTACAATTGAGCCAAAAAATCAAACAGCCCTACATTTCCCTTAGTGAATAATCATTACCCATTTACGTGCAATTACCACCGCTGTAGACAATAAAACAAACAGGCCCTTAATTGTGTAGTTTATAATGAAATTCAGTTATTTGGTATTTGTTTCAATGTACTTGTTCCAATGAAAAAACTGAGGAGGAGAGAGAGCACCCATCTTGATTAAAAGAAAATGTCTCATAGCTATAATTTGTTTCACCAACGTTCCCACTATTCCTGCGACTATAATTGTTACACCGACCTTTCAGAGAGATCACATCCTTAATTAACAAACAACCTCACTAATTATAGAGAGAGAGAGAGAGAGAGAGAGAGAGAGAGGATGCGTGTGCTGAGAGTTTTATCATCCATGTCCCAAACAACCAATGGTCATACAACTATAATTTGTTTCACCCACCTACCAAAGAGGTTCCTATAATTTCTACTCTTAATCTTGGAAAATTTAATAACAACGAAAAGAAAAGGGAGAAAACGAACCTTTATTCTCCATCATTTTCAGTGTAGTTATCATACTTTGTTTGGTGTCTTCTTGAATTGTGTAGTTATCATACTTTGTTTGGTGTCTTCTTGAATTGTTTCCACCTAGTGTGGAGCCCTCAACGAAATATGCTTGAAAATTGCAAAACAAGCATCCATTCCTTAAAAGTTAGGAAAAGATGCCCCAATAAAGAGGCTGCTACAACACAGATATAATGGGATTGTAGTTATTGAAACTGTCATCATTTTCCAATGATCAAAAACATTTATATGATGGTTCTCACCATGGATGAGGGATATAAAAAGAAAAAACCCTCAAATCAGACTATTGCAATCCATGGATACGATCTACCATTCTAGAAGGTCTTTTAGTTATTAAAGTATTCCCAATTCAGAGGGAGGCCCATCCCGTGGTTTAGATCATTGAATCATGATCACAGATCCAACAGCTATTGTCCCAATGTTAAAATAATAACAAGGATAATAATAATAGCCGTAGATCCTCTTTTTGTTGTATTCTTCGAGCTTTGTCCCGAGTTATTAATACGAGAAATAATTCTTCTTACTTACCCAAAAATATGATGATGATGATACCAATAATAATCATAATAATAATAACAATTCATTAAAACCTTCTTTAGGAATCCTCTCTCTTTCTCATTGACCCCAATGAGTCAAAGGGGTCGACTTGAAGGCTCAGCCTAAAATTCAATAGAACTCAATAGGCTTACCTAAAAACTCGGGGATCTTGATAATTGATCATAAAACTTTACTCTATTGGGTAAAATTTAAATTTAAAAAAAAAAAAAAAAGACTCTCTCATGAAGTTGTTACTCAAAATGAAAACGACCTAACCAAATTTCAAGTCCGACTAGATGAACTGCAAAAATACGGTTCATATCACTTCACAGATATTAACAACCGATAGATTTAACTTCCCATGCCGGCTCTACACATAAAGCGAATTTGATTAGTCAACATGTCCCACCAAAGATGGACCACAACCCAAATCAACTCTATAATCAACGGACTTCGTTAAATCTAGCCTTCTCTTCTGATAATCTTGCATCATGCCTTCAATCCTAGGGATGTTGATCATTGAATTCCATCTCCATCCGTGAATAAAAACCTATTGCCTGGTGCCAAGTGCACTGGTGACATTGCGCTTTCCAGTTACTGCTCACTGCTGGTCAAAGATCCAACCTGCTAATTTGGTGGGCCTCAACAAGTAGATTTGATGATCCAAAAATCAGGCCAATCTTCTCTTAGGCAAGCAACATATACACAACAAGTGGACAACTAAAGAAACTAACAGACCGCTATAGGCATACATGAATGGACCACCACATGAGCAAATTAGTCTAACTTCATGACCTAAGGTAATGTAGCAGAGCGTGGAGAAAGAGGAGATTACCATCTGCTTCTAAAGAATAGCCTTTGAATTCACAAAAGTGAACCTCTAGAACCATAAAAATATTTGTAAACTAACAAAACTTGCTATATATCTCTTAGATGACCAATAGAAGGACTCCGAACCACAACTTGACTCTTAAAATCCTAAAATAAAGAAAACGAAACTTATTAAAATAGTAAATTTTAACTTAAAATCTTAATTTGGCACCTAAAAAAATGAATTTTGCAAAATTGTTTGGGCCAATTAAACTTGCATAATTGGCTAGGGCGTAGAGCTTATCAATAACACACAACACATATAACTAGTTGCAAAGTTTTAGCCATGAGAAGCTATATTGAGTTTACACCGTTTTCACCCAATTAAGGTCCCTCAAGCCCAAATTTGTGTGATCCGAGCCCTCCACTAAGTCATCTTTTACCCGCACTACATTACAAGGCATCTAAAAGATGGGACAAAATAGCTGATTAGCAACCTTGATTTCAAAGGTGTGAAATTGGGAGTGACAATGGGCTAGGTTCAAGTTAGGTTAGGGTTAGCGTAAGCCCAAACAATTTACCAAGTGGGCCAAAACCTTCGGTGTAAACCCGACCCATGACCTATTGCGCTACAGCCCAACCGAATCCACTTAAAACTAATCAAGCCCAAGCCCAAGCCCAACCCAACTTGACCAGTAAATTATATTAAGGTCAGGCTCAACCAACCCGAGCTGACAGCACAACATGGCGCATGTTTGGGAATAGAATATGGCTGAAGTTATGTCAAACCCAGTACACTACAGTTTTATTATTTTGCTTCAGACCGAATCGACATCAGGTCATCTATAGCTCAGCCCATTGATAACCTATAGAGGTGGGTTGAGTCAGAGAGGGTTCAATCCAAACCTGACTTATTTAATTAAATAGACCACATTTTCTAGCCTGAGCCCAACTCACTGCACCCATTTAGCTTGACCCAATGCACCCTAGAAGCCGTTGGAGCAGTTGGCTACAGACCAACCTGAACCCTAGTGAAAAAATATTCAATGCCCACGGAAAGATCCAAGCCATTCAACAAGCGGCCACCAATCCGTGGTCTCGCATACATATTACGATACTATAATCCGAGTGGCCCCTTGCTTTCATACATTTGATGAAACGATTGGTACCCTTGGGCTTCCAACAAGTGTGAGGGCGTGGTCCAGCGATCCATACATAGAGAAGCCCGGCAGAACAGTCTATTCTGAACTGAAAAAGAGTGTCGAGATCTGTAGCTAAGTCATCCAATTTTGGGAGATTTTGGGGGCAGTGTCCTTCCAGGATGAGTCCCAAGAGACTAACGTTCTGGATGACTGAACCATTGGGCCCAAACATAAAATTTTCAACCTAAACACAGTGGGTCCCTTTCTAATTATACACATGATCAGACATGCGGTGATCCAGATATCAGTCCCACCGGCCAACATTCCTGCTCACCAGAAATGTTTATACCCCATACCAAAGGAAACTGAATAGAATGTTTTATTCAGCTACATTCATAATAGCATCAATCCTCTACCATGTTAGGCATACACCACCACCATGTGGGAACTTGACAGTGATCTCCACCCACCACCATGTGGGAACTTGACAGTGATCTCCACCCACACCATGTGGTGGGTCCACCAAGAATTGTCCACAGCAACACTGGTATTATTCAGGTAAGGTAACATCATCAGAACCTCTTTTATCAGCCACTGATCAGCAACATGGTCACTGCAACTTTCTGATGCGGGCCAACCCCACCATCATCCCCTGTTAAAACAGGGCACAGATTCAGTCAGGTTGGGACCTGACCGAGATTTCCATCAGGCCCTGACTCTGCATGTACGTGTTGTATATCCATGCCATCCATTTTGATGGATGGGTAGGACACAGTTGCTAAGGTGCATTGTGGGGGCTTTTGATTATGTCGATAATCATGTATTTGTGAGCTTCCTTCTAATTGCTGAGCCAACTAGTGGAACACAGTAGTTAATGTGTGGGAGCCTCCTCCTTCCTTGAACGCATGTAATGCTGAATACTGGGTGGGATGGTGTTGGCATGAGGCTGTTGCGGATGTGACCCCTTTGCCATGGCTAATTCCAAGAGCCAGGGCGAAAGAGGATGGTTGATATCTAGTGGGTCATGAAACTTCGCTAATCATCATCAGCATCATCTAAGCCTTATCCCAACTAATTGGTAACAACTACATGAATCCTCTTCTGCCATTCCACTCTACCAAGTACCACATCCTAAGTTAAACATTCTTTTCTTATTACCTCCACCCACATGCTTTTGGGCCTTTTACTTGCCCTTTTATAGCCTTCAACTTCAACCAACTCACTCTTAACATCGCGAAATCATCCGAGTCTACTTCCTTTTAAGTTCTCTCTTAAAGCATTAGTTCTAATTCTATCCTTCCTCAATCTCCTCACTCATCCATCTCAAACATCCTCATTTTAGCTACATCCGTTCACATTCATGAATGTCTTGTTCCTTGACTGCCCAATCCTATAAAGCATGGATGATCTTTTAGTTGTCCTATAAGTCTCACCTTTAGTTTGATTGGTATGTGGTGATCAAATAAAGTTCCAGAGGCACATCTCCACTTCATCCACCAAACTCTTAATTACTCTTTGGCAATCTACCCCTTAAAAGCCAAAAGAAAGGCTATCACAATGAGAATGACGATGATGTGTTGCTGACAATGACGATGAGGACGCTGATGATGATAGCTATCTATCTAAACTTATTAGAAGATTATCTGGCGAAAGCTAGATGGGATCTTTCCACTCTACTCTTCCCCAACATGGCTGATCAATTGGAAAGAGATTCTAGGGAAGCGCAAGCCGAAAGGTTTATGTCAGTGTAGGGGGTAATGACGCATTGGCCCGAATGGCTTCTCTCTCATTTCAGAAAGATTTGATCATTTTTTTAATGAATATTTCACAAAGCTTTGTTGGGAAGTCATTAAGGTTGTCAAGATGTTGAGGGAGTCCCATAGTACAACAGAGTTGGGGAAAAATGCAACATTCTCACACCAATTACAATGACTGAGGGACCAAAGTAAGAGATTGTTTGACCAATTAACCTTGTGCATAGTACCTATAAGGTCTCCGCCTAAAACATTTCCTAATAGCTTTCATCATCCCTCATTTTCAAGGGGCCTTTGTTAAAGACTGTCAAGTCCTTGGTAGGATCCAGGTGGCTAATGAACAAATCAAGCAAAGGTGGAGAAGTTGGATAATGGGGTAGATCTCATTTACTTCTTTCTTCATTCTGGTGAACAGTTCTCCATGGGGAACCTTTGAAGTTTTATGGAGTCCTTGGAAACGAGGAGACTCTTTTTATATGTGCAACTAAAAGGGAGGCGGCCACTTGAAGTATATCATATCAGAAATTTCAAAATAAATTATCTCGGCTTAAATTCTCTAATAACGTATTTTATCTGCAATGCACCTAAAAATAAAGTTTGGAATTTACGATCATCATGAGAAGTTTTGAAGTTTGTGTCAAGCTTCAAGGTTAACTTAAAAGCTTGCTGGTATGCATCACTGCAAAAGACACATCAGGCAGCAGGCTTGCACAGGCAATGGAATATAGGATGAACGGTCTGCCCATCTCCAAACTTGGCTTACCTTCAGGATTTAATTTGAATTCCCAACATATATAAGACCGCGGTGAGAAAAGGATAAAAAGAAAAAAAGAAAAGAGCTTCTCATAAAGAAAATTACCTATCTCATGAGGGTTGAATCACATTAATCAAATCAACATTGGCTAATTGCCACAGTTACCATATGTCCCCATTTAAACCCCAAGAGTTGTGTCGGGGAATTGGTAAGGCAAGGATAAGTATCACAACATGTTGGCTTTAAAACTCATAGGTCACAGAATTAGCAAAAATAGAGAGAAATTGAGCTCTCTTAAGCAAATAGCAGTGGCAGCTCGAGGAAGAATAGGAAGCTCTTTGGAGAAGGGTGTCCCAGAACAAATCATCATCATCATCAGCAGCAGCAGCAGCAGCAGCAGCAAAGCCTTGTCCCAGCTATTTGGGATCAGCTTTAAGGATCCTGGTTCACCAATCATCCATATTTAGTACCTAAGACCCTGTCCTCAACAAGTGAATAAGACTCCATATTCCTTCTTACCACCTTAATGCAAGTTCTTTAGGACTTCTTTTCATCACTTTTTTGGGCGCTTCAATCTAATCAAACTTCCCACCCTCATCAAAGTCATCAACAGTCTTCATAGCACTTGACCGAAAATTCTCAATATGCTCTTTATCATTTTATCTCTTATGGAGAGTGGAGAAGAAATTTAGGGCTAAAAATAGAGGTTGGGATCCAAAGTGATGAGCAAGACTGGAGGAACAAGAATTTGCAAAGATTTTAATAAAGTGGGAGACTCCTTAAAGAGGGTAGGATTTTCTTTTCTTTTTTTCTTTGAGTAAAATTTGAATTTCCCTTGCACAGAGCATGAGAAGCAGAATTCAAGTGGAGTGCAGAAAAACATGTTTAAAAAAGTTAGCAGAGAAAGGAGCCAAGGAAATGGATAGAAAAGTGCGAGCACAAAGTGCGACTAGAAAAAGGGAGTGGCACATCTATATAAGGTTCCTTCAACCAAAAGAGACATTGCTGATCAACCACCAGACATATATATTGCACACCAAAAATTAGGGATGATCATATTGCAATCTCTTAAGCAGTCAATGATGAATATTTTATTTTTGCCCACCAACCACCAGAATGCAATCACCCTAGGAGGACACAAATAGGACCATAGAAGCACTGACCTTAGTTACAAGATCCTTCTAACCAAGTGCCATTACCACTTTGAATCACGCTCTGGATTCTCGCTCCCACTTCATACCCATTTATACCTGTCGACAATTGAAATAAGTGCTTCCGCTCCTAATCCAAATCTTTGTCACTTTACGCTTCGTGCAACTATAGCACCAACAGGGCTTTCTCCTTCAAACCTGATTCTTCCAATAGAACCGAGTAGAAGGATTTCACATGAAACATCCAGAACTGTCAAGCTTCCAAGACCACCTATCCATCTAATCAGAAGTTTCCATTGTTTTAAGTGCTCCAAAAACAGCCAAAAATGCTTCTATTTCCCCTTGGTTCAAATGTCTTCAAAATAGAGGTGATCACATGTAATGAACCAGGGTTTCGGTCCACATAAATGCAGTGTTCAAGTTGTCGGTATCACTCCAAGTTTCGCTGGCCGGAGATAAAGATATAATATCGTTTTCGCCGTTAACCGGAAATGCGGGGAAAAGGGGGGAAACATGGGGAAAATGGTGGAATTCTTCAGTGAAACTTCAAGACATGCCTAAATACACATATTTGCAAATTTAGAAATAAAAAAATTACAAAAAGAATACAAAACATAATAAGTTCATTAAATAGAGGTTAAAAGCATGTGATGTGTAAGAAATCCAACCTTCTAATCCAACCATCCCATCCATCAATCCATCCTGTCTATATATCCAAACATTCCATCCATCCAACTATCCAAGCCATATCCATCCGCCCATCCAACCATCTATCCATCTAACCATCCCATCCATCCAACCTTATCGTCCATCCACCCATCCCATCTATCCATCCAACCATCAATCCATCCATCCAACCATACACCCATCCAACCAACCATTTGATCCATCCATCCATCCATCAATTCATCTAAATTCTAATCCATCCAACCCTCTAATCCATCACATCCATCCATCACATCTATACATCCAACCATCCATCCATCCCATCTAGCCATCAATCCAACCATTCATTATATAATTCATACAAATAGATTTCTTAACTATGTTTTCATTAAACACATTATTAATTTACCCTAGGTCCTTGATCTCGAAGCGAGTTTTGAGGAAAGATTTAACAGCCACCATTCCTTCAATGTCATCTCCAAACAGAACAATATCATCAACGTAAACAATTAGCACCATGACTCATCTGGGTCGACAACAAATAAATAGGAACTAATCGGCCTGGTTGAGGGTAAATCCAAAGTCCAGAAGCGCACGACTAAACTTATCAAACTAGGCATGAGGAGATTGTTTGAGACCATACATAGACTTTTGTAGGCAACAAACAATGGGAGAATCGTGAGGACCATGAAGCATGGAAAAACCGAGTTGTTGGTCCATATAGACCTCTTCATCAAGATCACCATGTAAGAAGGCATTCTTTACATCAAACTGGAATAAGGGCCATGACAGATTCACTGCTATAGAGATAAGCACACGAACTGTGTTAAGCTTGGCTACCGGAGAGAACGTCTCAAAGTAGTCCACACCATATGTCTGAGTAGAGCCCTTTGCAACAAGACGTGCTTTATATCGTTCAACCAAAACATCAGGGCGAAACTTAGTGGTGTATACCCATCGGCATCTAACAGTTCTTTTGCCCTCAGGTAAGGGAACTAACTCTCAAGTTTTGTTCTTTTCAAGCGCCTGCATCTCTTCCATCATAGCCTTCGTCCAATCAGGGCTACGCAAGGCGTCCTTGAGATTAGCGGCATGGTAAAGAAAAATATGGAAGCTACAAAAGACTAGGAGGGAAGGTGAAAGATGATGATAGAAAACAAAATTACTAATGGGATGCCTTGTGCATGAACGGGAAGCTTTACATTAAGCAATTGGAAGATCGTTATGAAGTTGAGATGAAGGGATTATACCTGAACCACCAGGAGGAGCAGACGAAGTGGTAGGTTGATGATCCGTAAAAGGTTTAGCTTGCCGATGATACACAAGTATAGGCTTCAGTACATGCGAGGGAAGAACCATATCGTCATTGATATGTACAACTGGAAGAGTGGTAGTAATGGAGTTTGAATTAGAGTGTAAAAGCTCCCCCTAATTAGGAGGCGGATGATGCATTGATCGCCCTTCAGTAGAGAAGTATGGAATTTCTTCAAAAAATGTGACATCCACAGACACAAACCGTTTACAGATCAAAGGATCATAGCACTTATACCCTTTCTGAGACTTGGAATAGCCTAAGAAAACACAATTGATGGCCCGAGGACTCAACTTGTCATTACTCCCATCCAGGAGCTTAACAAAATATGTGCACCCAAAAACTTTAGGAGGTAAGGGAAAAGGTTTGTCTCGTGGGTATAAAAGTTCAAATGAAGACTTGTGAGATAAAACTCGAGACGAAACACAATTAATCAAGAAGACAACAGTAAGGCATCACCCCAAAATTGTTTTAGAAGATTCATATCAAGAAGGAGAACCCGAATGACTTCAAGGAGATGACGATTCTTCCGCTCAGCTACCCCATTTTGTTGACAGGTTTGAGGGCATGATGTGCAGGATAAGATACCATGCTCCTGCAAGAAGGACAAAAAGGCATTCGACATATATTCACCCCCATTATCAAAATGCAAAACTTTGATGGGACATTGAAATTGGTTAATCACTTCTTTAGAAGATAAACCCAAGTCATCCTTGTGCAATCACCAATAAACATAACAAAGTATTGATATCCAAAAAGAGAGGTGACAGGAGCAGATCCCCAAACATCCGAATGAACTAACTCAAAGGGGATGGTTTTCTCTCAGATATACTAGGAGGGAACACAACCCGGTGATGCTTGGAGAACTCACAAGTTTCACATGCTAAAGGCTTTGATACACAGATGGAGGGAAACAAAAGTTTGAGCCTAGACAATAATGGATGCCCTAAATGGCAATGCCATCGAGACACGAACTCCTTATCCAGGGACGAAGCACTGGAAGCTATAACAGGTGCATCATCAAGGAAATAAACTCATCCACGTTCATAGCCCCCAATAGTCTGCTTCATCTAGAGGTCCTGAAACACACAATAAGATGGAAAGAAAGTCAATGAGCAATTCAAAGATTTTGTAAGAGAGCTTACGGATAATAGATTTAAGGGAAAGTTAAGAACGTGCATGACTGAGGATAAGTGCATACTGGGAGAGATGGTGATGGGACTCGATCCAGATACAAGGCTTTGGTTTACATCAGCAAATGTAACAAAAAGTGTCTGAGTAGAGGGAAAATAGGAGCCAAATAGATGAGTCTTACCGGTCATGTAGGATAACACTCCTGAGTCAATGACCCAGGAGGAAGGAGAGGCTACATGAAGTGCGGTACCTGACTAGGCTATGGACGGTCTGGAAGTGGCAGGTACTTTATGTACATGCAGTCGCATTAAGGCGTCATAGGTCTCACGAGATAGGACAACGGAATCACCTGCGGGTAGCTTCCCTGTTGTCGTCAACTCTGAAGATGTTGCAGAACAGGTAAAGACAATCACTGGCCAAAGAAAAGCAATGCCAGATAGGAATAAAAGGGCCCAGAAGCAGGAAAGATGAAGTTATTCAACAACCGAAGCCACAAGTTGGACACTAACTTAGTCTAAATACCACCTCACACCTGAAGATCAGCGACCAGCACATACACAGAGAAACCCAGCATGTAGTCCCCCAAAGACGTAAAAACAGTATAACTGACACTCCGTTTGGTATCACGGCACCCCCAAATCCCTTCCTTTCTCAAAAATACCTTAGACATGCTCTAAAAATCCCACAAAAATCACCAAGTGAGACTCTAAGAGAGACAAACTAACTCAAACAACTCTCTCTCTCTCTCACTCAATCCTTCAAGGGAATGAGAGATAAACCCCAAACAATCGGTAATCCTCCAAAACAACAACAAATTCAGTCAGATTTGACTCAAACGAATGAAAAACGGCCTGGTCACACATTCATTTAGGGTTAAAACCCAATCAAACACGAATCATACTTAAAAAATCCTCCATGATTAGGTTGGAGAGAAGATTTTGGTCCATCTTGAGCAAAGAAACCAAAGAAAAACTTACCAATTTGAGATAGATCTAAGAATAACTTATTAAAGGCCCAATTTTTGAATTTCTCTATTTCAGCCAAAACACCATGAAAAGTTTCAAAAATTCCCAAAAAAAATCATGACAAATCCTCTAAAATCAAGATCCATCGAACCCCTAAACTTTCAGCTCAAATGGGTCCATGCATCCGTACAACGCTGATGTTAGTCGTATGGCTGCTGACATCAATAAGCTAACGTGTCGCCAATCAACTTGTTAGATGCGGAATGCCTTGATCTACGCTCTGATACCAAGTAAGTTGGTGCAATTGGAAGAGGAAAGAAGAAGAAATGAGAGGGAATGGAGGAGTTTTGGAAAAGAGAGACTGTCGTGTGTTGGGTTCCAACCCCTAACACACTCTATTTTATTATATAAAAAAAAAAGAGGACTACATCATATTCCTAGGGAGCACAAGGAAAAGAGTACACTCGCTACCAAAATACATTATCTTATACTTCCTATAGTGACGGCATTTATTTACAACCATAATCAAGTAGTCACAATAATAAGGAAGTTCACGAAGGGACGAGAGTTGCTTAGGCCAGCAGCAACTAAATTTGTAACTAACTGTATAGCACTGGAGAGTTTGTACCAATATAGGGTAGAGTTGAGTGAGATGTTTACTTCCCAAGATTGGCTCAACACAAAACATGGGAAGAAGACATCAGGGACGCTGGTTGATGTTGTGAACACCATAAGGGACAACAAATATTGGAAGAATGTCCAAAAGATCCTAAAGGTGATAGAGCCACTAATGAGGGTACTCCGTCTTATTAAAACCGACGAAGCACCTACCATAGGCTTCCACAACAATGCCATGGAGAAGGCGAAGTTGGCAATTCAACGTGATTGTTCAAGCTGGGAGTTTTACTGGAAGATGATCGACAAGAGATGGACAAAATAGCTCCACCACGATCTTCATGCAGCAGGTTACTACCTAAATCCTAGGTACAGATATGCCCAATCATTTGTTGTGGATGATGAGGTTCGTATCAGGCTAAATAATGTGATAAAGAGATTAGAGCCTGACTTAAATACGCAAATAAGGGTGTTGAATGAATTAGATACATTTGGAAATCGCCATGGTAGCTTTGGAGATGCTCTTGCACAATATGCAGTACCTAGGTTGCAACCAACTGAATGGTAGATGAATTTCAAATAGAGTGCGAAGGCTCTCCAAAAAATTGCAGTTAGGATTTTGAGACAGACTACATCTTCCTCTAGTTGCGAAAGAAATTAGAGTTGTTTTGCACTTATTCATTCGAAGAATAGGAATAGATTGCAGAATAGGACGTTAGATAGACTTGTCTTCATGCACTACAACATGAGGCTAAGAATGCGGCGACATCATAAGAGCATTAGTGCCAAGCGGTGATACGGATTGATGTCCAATAAACTTGGACAATATTTAAGATGAGACGACCTGCTTTTACCTTGGTTGGAAGCAAGAGAAAAATAAATAGAAGAGGATAGTGAAGAATTGAAAGTTGATGACCCAGTAATACACAAGGCATGACAAGAGAGTCATGCAGTTGTATTGGACCCAAAAAGAGGAGCAGAGTTCATACAAAGTCCGGCTCAACAAAGGAGTACAAGCAGTAATAGCAGCGAGACCGATACAGATGATCATGATGACGATGATGATGACGCACCTGATGTTGGACCCACTTCTGGTGTTGCTCGACCCACCATATAGACATCTACAGATCGCGAAGACGATGAGCATCAACGGGGTATGCCATGTCGAACTTATGAGTATACTGAGTCACGATACAGCCAGTAGGAGGCTGGCTCCAGTGGTGCACCCGCACCAGGAGATTCGGAACATTAGCAGGCCTATGGCTTTGATCCCGGGCATTATGGGTATTCTTATGGCCAATGGGATTATACGAAGCTTGTTCTATCACATTCATGTTAGAGTAGTCCTCCTTATCCACATCCACCATATGATTATAGATATCTAGATCCAAATCCAAGTTATTTATCTCAATCTCATCATCCTGAGTACGGGTACCAATACGGCTATTCGACAGGCACTAGTGGATATCCTTACTCGAGATTGGAGTTGTTGCCTGGTCAAGATCAGTCATCCTCAGATTTCGTTGACCTAGTCTTTCCCTCTGGCACTGGATATTAAGGAAATGCAGCACCTATTCCACAGCCACATTAGCCTGATGATGATGATGAGGACGTGGAGGCCAAGCAACCACAACGAAGCAGATTTTCATTTTGGTGGTAACTCAAGAGTTTTTATTAAGGTAAGTATATTTTTTGAAACATTAATTACATTTAAGATAAGTATTTCTATACCCATTACCCACACGCTCACCAAGCAAGCACACACTTGACACTGTCGAACATGTGTTTGAAATAACTCCCCCTGACAACCAAAAGTAATCCTTAATCAAGGTGCTCGCAGGGGAGTAAATAAGACACTATTATTTTACTTTTTTTTATATCTTGATGATGACAGGACAGGAATCACAAATTCGGGATAGGAGAAGTCTCTGACATGTTGAAGAATTTAAATAGAATGAACAATACATTGTAATTTATACAAGTCCTCAGGTTTGTAATATAAAGTAAATTATGAAAAATAATAGCACATATGAGATATTTTGATATTACATTCATTCTAATATATCCATTATTGGTATTCGATAGTTAGCAAATTAAATCTATGAGTTTCGCAGTTAATTCTAGGTTGTCAAATTCATAAATTCATTAGACAGCCCGATATAGCTTTCTCACCAAAGAGTGGACCGTTACAATACCATAAACATATTCAAAATTATGAATAAATACATATTTGGAATATTTAGAATTTTATGGATTTAATCCATATTTTTTCTGGATTTTTTTAGCAGAAAAAATTGACCGTTACGGAGTCGTATTGGCTAATACAGCTCGTATCTGTATCAGTGGGCACCGTTACGCCCACCGTTACCGCAATGGTACACCTTGCTTGGCCCCCTACTCCACTACCCCCTACCCCACTCAGCCCTGCTCCACTCCCCCCACCACGCTCATGGGTAAACCCCTTAAATCTAGGCCTACTCGCTTCCCACCGCCTCTCCCAATCCATTTCCCACTAATCATGTATAGATTCTTGAACTACGCGTCTATATTCAAGATCATCCTTGTCACCTACATATGGTGGCCGCCCCAACTCCTCCCTAAATTCCTCTCCCGCATAGCTCAGTCATCTCTTATATTCACATTTTTTTCAAAACAGCCCTCATTTCTGCTCTCACATCATGCGGGCACTTCGGGCAATCCATAACATCGCAATACCCTCCCGATAAATGCTCCTTCAATCCCCCCAAAAAAAAAAACAAAAAAAAAAAACATTTTTCGACACATGGTCACATAAATTACACATACTCCCGAATTGATTAACGGGATTGGACCAATCGTATCTCCATCTTATATTAGGTTATCTCCCTCCTCTTCATCCTAAAATGTTTTACCTGCAAACGAACATTCTGTTAGCAAATGAAAAAAATTACATCAATAAAATTTTATTTTCAAAAATTGACAAAAACTTATTAAATCAGTAAATTAGTCCTCATACATGTTCGGTTTCATGTTTGGAGTGCAACTTGCAAGCAATTTGGGAAAAACTGAGGAAGTTTCAAATTTTCCCCAATTTTCCCAAATCGGGCCACCTACACTCCAATTTCGAAATTAGAGTGTATGTGATGATCATTTCATCAAACACTCCCAAATACTTTGAAATTAGTCTCAATTGACCGTTGGTTGAAGGAAATTTTTGGAAAAAATTACATATTTTAATATTTTTTATTATTTTTAAATTAAAAATAATTTTAATTTTTCAAAATTTGACAAGAACTTTAAGAATCAATAGATCAGCCTTCATACATGTTTGGAGTGCAACATTGGAAGCCATTTGGAAGAAATTGGGAGAAATTCGAATTTTCCCCAATTTCCCTAAATCAAGACACCTACACTCATATATCGAAATTAGAGCGTATGTGAAATTTTCTCCAATTTCCCCCCAAATCAGGTTACCTACACTCGAATCTCAAAATCGAATGTTGAAATCCTTGATTTTTCATGCAAAACATGAAAGAATCAAGAATTTCTTATGATTTCCCACTCATTTTATATAGTTTAAACAAAAAAAAAAAAAAAAGATTAAAACGCAAAAAATTACTCACTAAATGAGAAAGAACCCCAGATGCAAAAAAATCTTGATTTTGGTTTCGAATGTGGATTTTTCTCCCAAATCCAAGCAAAGGATGGTCTAAAATCGACCCACTAATAGCTTAGAAAAGCGAAGTCTGAAGAAAAATCGGTTTTGGGGGTTTTTTGGAAGGGCAACGTGCGTTTCCTATGAGGTATCAACGATATTTATTGATCTGTCAATACTTAGTTAAAACCTTTCAAAAATACGACAATATCTCAAGATATTGCCAATACTTAGCGATACATTGCGATAAATTGCGATATTATCACCAATATTCATGAATCTGGACTTTCCAGTTTTACTCCCCATCGATTTCGTATACGCTAACATGCGATATCAATAATATCGGTCGATATATAGGCTGATAATATCGATATTGCAAACAATGCTCAAAGCAACGAAAGCCCCATTTAAAACCTGCCTGCCATGCATGAAAGCCCCCTGTGATTTGGTATATAACCAACCAAAAACCTTACAAAACCTCATTGCTAGAAATGTTAACCAAATTTTTGTAATGACCCTTAAGCTTTTGGTCTAAAGTCTTTAAGCCCTTCAACCTCCTCTTAATTCAAGGTTAAGGCAATAAAAAAGATGCACCAATAAAATTTGATAATTTCCCCCTACAGAATTCCAATATGAAGGCCGTGAGGTCCCTTTTCACTGGGTCTGACACCATGACTCAGTGGTAGACAGACTCTATTTCAACATTGAGATCATGGGATCGAGTGCCCATATGGTGTGGGTGTGGGTGTGGGTGTGAGTGTGTGGGGTGGGTGGGTGTTTAAAAAGAAAATAAAAAGTGTCCCTTTTCACTTCCTCCCAGAATACTTGGAAGAACATCATGGGAAAATTGTCTAGGCGCGGAGCCTTATGCATACTTTTTAATGCCACAAGCAACTCGTCTTCCTTTAACAATCTTTCCAACCATTCATCTTCTTCAACAGGCAACCGCTCAAATGCCAGGATATTGAGATTTGGATGATCCCAAGCCCTTAGGAGGCTCAAGTAGAAGTTGACTATGGAGTCATGTCTCTTTGATTTTTCCTCGACACTCTCCTGTTAACCCAGAACTCAATCACCTCCTACCCTCCCCAAAGCCCCCTATGCACATATATCCCCAACTGAAACCATTTTCCAGCCCTAACCAACTGTGGTATAAATTTTACCCCAATACAAATCGGAATGATCATTGCCATTCGATCTACATTCAATAGTTCCATCATGTGCAGTGCTTTCGTGGGAATCTTCTTACATCTATTCTTTGTTTAAAGGCAATATGTGAGCTCTTTTGTGAGTGATTTTCAAAGTGAAGTATCAGTGGTTATCTTAATTTGTCTCCTTTCTCTTTATTTTGCTTTCTTTATGGATGATTACAATCCTTAGATCATAGTAGAACTATGGTTTGAAAGTTGAAACAAGAGCAGACATTCACAATCCTTGGATAAGAAAACAAAGAATCTAGGTTCCCATCATGACACTAAAGCCTCGAGATTTTAGGATATTTATTAACATTTCCAATCTGTAAGGAACACAAAAAAATATAAAGATGTAAAAATAGCAACAACATGGAGGAGTTGAAGCTAAGGGATTCTTCTCATAAACTTGTGACAAAGGTCCTTTGCCAATTAATGGTATGTTGGAGTACTAATGAAAGCAAAGAGAAATGAGCACCACAAGGTAAATAAGAAAATATGCAAAGGAGTTAGTATGTTGAAATCATTTGTTGAAGTTTGGAAGAAACCATGAAGATGACTATGTTGGATAAATTTGAAGAACAGAAATGGTGGTCTTTATGCTGCTTCAAGTCTCAAGGAAGCTCTTCTGATAATTTTAACAATGGAGTTGCACTAGAGAGCAAATGTGGGAAAGTGAGAGAGCTCTCCTTAAGAGGGTCAGGGTGGAGTATGAGCTCCAGGGTCCCAGACCATTGGTGAAGAGTATCTTCACTTTGGAATCAATGGATTTTGTTTCTCATACTATGGTGGAGAGACTTCAGTCTTCAGTTAGATGTAAAGAATGCTATTCATGTAATTCTTCCGTAAGATATGTGAACGAAGCAGTAAAATAGCCTTGCTTTAGACAGTATGCTTTTTTCACGTTAAGATCTGTTACATTTGATGTTCAAATGTAGAGATCGAATCAGTAACTAGCCTTGCTTTGGACAGCATGCTTTCTCATGTTTCCAATAAAGAACACCCATGAGTATTGGTGGTGTTGAAACACGGGAGAATAGTGAGATTCCCCTACATCTGAGCAGATTAAAACGAGTCCAAGGGATCAAGAAGCATGTAATGAAACCAGAAAGACTAGTTTGTGGTTTGGTTGACTCTATGTTAATCCAGTGATAAGATTGGAATGTTTAATTCCAAACCTATTTCCTATTTTTTGAAGAAAAGCAAGTTGAGAAAAGGCTAAGAATGGTGGTGCTAGCAGGTGTACGTTGTAAGAATTTGGAGAGTGAGCTTCATTCTTCCAAAACATCAAGATGTGTTTGTCTCGGATTTTGATGGTTTTAACTCAAGGTTTCAAGTCTCATGCACTCAAAAAATTGTTCCTACTAAAAAAAGTCGTCGTCGTCATCATCGTCGTCATCGTCATCATCATCTAAATCTAACCCTTATCCCAACTAATCAGAGGGTTGGCTACATGAATTATCTATATTTAATGAAGTTGTTTCTTCCTTTTTCAAGTTCATTAAAAAAGCTGTAACTCAAAAAGATGTTTCTTCTTATAAAAGTGAATTATCTATATTTAATGAATGCAAAAAAAAGGAGGCACCTTGCAACCACTCTGATTTATAAGCCCATCCTTTCTACTGTAAAAGAAAGGAATGGTGGATGGTTTATTTGAAATGGTTGTCAAAACCATCACCCATGTTTTTCTTGATAACATACCATGAATCATATGGCAAGCCAATTGCATATAAAGGAAACTAGTATACAAGACACATGCAATGCACATGGTTAGAGAGAGTGGTTTGCAAGAACTGGGAGAGTGGGGGCAGAGAACGAGAGGAGGATGAGTTTCCCATCAGAATCATCAGATAACTGGACTTGCCCGTCGAAGTTGCAGAGGCATCGTAACAATCAAGCCACTTTAATTTAAATCTATGAAGTCCATTGAACTTGAGCAATTCAAACTGCGAAATAGGTTGCTCTAACTGATTCGTAGTTTGAGCATACATTGAGTGATTTAGATACCAATGCTCAAAACAAACAATGGTATGAGAAAGTATGAAGGATGGGAGCTACTATAGTAATGCCATCAAGAAAGAAGCGACTCATATTGCATGTGTCATCTGTATCCAGGTTGGTTTAGGAAACTGCTGGTGTCTTAAAGATTAAATGCAAGAGAGAGAGAGAGAGAGAGAGAGAGAGAGAGAGAGAGAGAGTATCATGATTTTGAAAATTGGTTACGATATGGCCGTATCATGACCGTATCTGCCACCCTAGTTACACGATGGTAGGAAACCAGTCTGTTTCAAAAAAGAAGAAGAAGAGAAGAAGAAGGAATAAGAAGGTCATATTGGTCCGTATCAGCCGATACAGGCCTATAGTCCCTCTATTTGCACTGATACAGGCCATAAAGGGCCAATTCCAAAAAAGAAAATCCAACTTCTCCCTAGTTTTGAACTTGTTTCTTCATTTTAACCATAGAAGAAGCTTAAAGAATCATTTTATACTAATCTAGGATTATTTTGAGGATCAAAACACAAGATTTGAGTGTTATTTGATGAATTGAAGTGGAAAGAACCATTTTGAGAAAAAAAATATAAAGGGGGGAAAATTATCTTTCCTTCTTTCTCCTTTTTGTTGTTTTTCAATGTAATGGACCATAATCTAACAAAGCATACTTGATGTGTTCAATTAGGACCTACTGGTTGACTTTCAACAGGTCAAGCCGGCAGATGACATTTCTTATCAAAGAATGGTATGATACACCATTGACTGCATGTTAGAAACATAAAAAATGATAGATTATTTCCAGTGTTTTACATTTTTCCTATTTTCCTGATAATCTTTTTCAAAAAAAATTGGGCAAAAAAAAGTTTTCAGCCAATACAGGGCCCTATATCGGAAATGGTCCGATACCAACCGTATTGTATCATTTTTTAGTGCAGCAAAGAATTTTCAGCCAATGAAGGACCGTGTATCATCCAATACTGCCCGTATCGTAAAGGGTCATTTTTGAGCCAACTGATATGCCAACCAATTCCATTATTCAAAACCTTGAGAGTATAGGGAATCTTTTATGGGGGTGTAACTCACTAGAAGATCTTCACGGCAAACAACATGCCAAATGACTGCTTTCTAACAGAGTTTTTTAGTAGTTTAGGGACAAAAATAGTCTTTTATTTTTCAGTGGAACTCTTATTCCTTAGAGAATGTCTGGAAATAAGATAAATTCAAATAATTTTTTAAACTTAATCAAAAAATATATATCGTGGGTACATATTATGACATGAGCAGCATATGTACTTTATGGCACATAAGATGGTCATCATATATACCTAGAAACAATACATAATCATACATGCTACCCTAATTAAACATTAACAATAAGTGGGTGAATAGTCTAATCTAGTCAATTGAACTGAACTGTCAGCACAAGCGAACCAAACAATTGGCCAATCTTGAGCTGTAGGTTTTTCACATGTGGTAACGCTGCCTTCTAGTTTTGGTGGCTCCACGAATGATCAATCTCAGAGGGTGATTCCCACTTGTGCAAGTTTCCTGATCATGACAGGAATTTTTTTAATTATCACTTGCAGTTGCTGAAAGAATTAGGTACAAGTGACAATACTGGATCGCTCATCATAGTGGATATGGACAGCAAAAATCAAGCATAAACTGTTCTAGACCCAGTTTGGGAGTAGCACAGGCAACACCTAGATCAACTTTAACACACACGGACACACTATCATCCATGACCAATATGAATTTTGAACAATATAGAGAAAAGAAGGAGAGAGAGCAACCACTTATGGAAGCAATCAGCTCTTATCCACCATGAGTATACCACATCCCATAAAATGCAAAACCCCCTGACAATAGTGGAGCATTTTATAAATAATACCAAAGCGATAAAATCCAAAAGGGGGAAAAGAAAATCTTGAATCCCGTTTACAAGTACCAAGCTAGAAAGAAATTAAGAGAAAAATCCAACCCATCAAGAATCAAAGCTTAATATTCAAATATTATACAGCATTGTTTGAAAATCAGTAACTCAGACTCAGCTCAGTTAACCAATGAGTCAACTGGGTGATTCAGCCTATCTCAAAAATTTAACCAGGTCTAATATATCTTTACTTTAAAATATATATATAAATTTAAAAATTAAAATAAAAAATAAAAAAAATAAAAAAATAAAAAAAAGATAACGCAGACACCCCACTTTAGGGTGGACCTAGACCAATGACTGGAATCAAATTGGTAATGATTTCAGACTCTTGATGAGTTCCGATGAGATGTAGACCCGACAGAACATTAGACGGCCCAGATTGGACGTTTATATGGATTTATCCAGTGAATTACTTGCTTGCTATTTACAAAAATTGTCCTAGAATTTCAATTTAGTCAGTTTATTACATCAATGAGACAACATTTGCACCCAAAAATTGCCTTGTCACAAGGCTTTTATTAATTTTGAGAACAATACATTCCAGGCTGTGAGATAGCACAAGCCCTTAATTACAACCATTCCAGTAAACCCTCGATTAAAAAGGGGAAAACCAAGGAAGCTAGCATGATACAGTATAATATCCTTCCATCTTCAGAGTGTCCTGATTGTCAATCAGGCTGGAGTACTCCGGTGCCTCAAGGATCTTGAAGCCTTTGGCATCTAGGCATCTTGTGTAGCTAGCTAGCCAGCAGGATCCTAGCGCAAACTGTATGTCATATATCCAGAGAGGCATAAGCTTCAGATAGCCATGCAGCAATGTGGCGTACATGTCCTAATTCACAACAAGCTACCATTACCCTGTCAGACAGTATCTTACAACGTTGTTGCAGTTGAGTCTTAGAATTCCAGCATTGGTATGTCTAACATCCTAGATGATGTGTATGTGGCAAAGAATGCCAGCAAATCAAGACCAGCACCAGTCATCTAGTAACAGAAGCCGTAGCACCCAGCACTTAAGGTCTACGTCTGGCAAGCAGTTGCCGGGGTTGAGGCTTTATGTAGTGCTAAGGCTTTATGTAGCGCTAAGCTGGACATTTGTCAGTCGCATAAATGTCTCTGTGCATGTGTGTGCGAATGATGAAATGACAAGGAATAGCTTCTGATATTAGCGCTTGTTGTTCTAGGAATAATGGCTACAATGCTCTGTGCCAAGTGCAAATGCCGGTGAGCAGCTATGCACCTAGGCACAGAGCATTCCCTGGAAGGTCTGCCCATGTGCAAAGAGACTTCCCCTTAGAGGTCGGCTACACCTGCGCAGACCCTTCCCAGGTGGGAATGGGAGTGCTCAGACTTGTGGGGCTTCCCCTCAGCTTAGGAGGAGAGGGTCGGTGTCTAAAGTCTCGACAAAAGGAAATGAAGTAAAAAATTGAAGAGTCATTGCAAATGAGGCTTTTGGGGATATTTATACCATTAAAGAGAGCTTATATTCCCACCAAAAAGATTGTTAGATGGTTAAGCCGACGCGTCACCCTCTCATTAGACAATAGAGAAGGCACTTTTTTTTTTTTTTTGAAGATAACAAGATTTTATTAAAAACACCCACCAAAGCAAAAGCTAGGTGTGAAAAGAATACAACCCAACACTAGAAACTGAAAAAAGAGAAAAGATTAGCAACATTCACTGCATCTACATTGGAAGCCCATCCCACCACGTCAATCTTAACCTTCCTCACAACCTCTTCCATAGAAGCACTCCTATTTCAGAAGCATTGGCAATTCCCCTCCCCCCCCCCCCCCACAAAAAAAAAATACTGCCATAATAACCAGCCGCCACAACGCCTTTCCTTCTTTTCCCACACATCCCCTACGCCGAGCCCACAACATATCTTCAACCAACTTTGGCATCACACAGAACACGTTGAAGGTGCTTAGAAAGCACTCTCAAGCCTTTCGAGAGAAAGGGCAATGAATAAAGAGATGATCAATCATTTCTGCTTCACCCATGCACATAATACAAGTGTTAGAGAGGATCAAGAATCTCTTTTGAAGATTGTCGATCCTTAACACTCTTTTCCTCCCCGTCAGCCAAACAAAGGCCGCAACTATCGGGGGAGCTCCATAAGATCAAGCAACTGGCCCAAAGGCTTCATTCCATCAAATCTTGAAAACCAAGCAACTGGCTCGAAGGCTGGCATCTATATTGTTGCTAGTCTGCACCTGTGTCTGGCAAGTACGTGTAGTGTTTGGCTGACTGGCGCACAGGCTTTCTGCCTTTTAAAGCAAAAAACTACTACTATAGAAGTAGTGTCGAGGGTGTAAATGTGGGCACAAACTCATTGGAGCCCCTCTGGACAGGCACAGACGATTTAGCAGATGCGTCTGGGGTCGTCTTGCCAAAGTACAAAACACATATCAACAACTGCTAAAATCTTGAATGGGAATCGTATAACATGAAGCATGAGGAACTTCTCAGCTTGGATATCAAGGAACGAGCTTGTGGATATCCCAATGGTGATGTTAAATTTACATGGTCTAATAGTTAAGAGAGGGTTATTATGTCTCAACTTGATAGGTTTTTAATGCCTTCTTCTTGGGTGGAAAGGTTTCTGGGTTCAGCAAAGGGTCTTCCGAGATCGATCTCAGATCACTGTCCAGTTATCTTAGATGTTGACAAAGAAAACTAGGGCCCTAGACATTTCATGTTTGGGCTAGTGTGGCACTATGGCTTCAAGAGGAGAGCCTTCATAAGATGGTGAAGGGATGTTGGTCCTTTGCATTGGAAGGTTATGCATGTTTAAAGCTATTACAGAAGCTTAAAATGCTTAAAGAAAAGATCATGTGCGGAAAAGAGAGGTGCTCAGGAAATGGGAATCAGAAGTAGGGCTGTCAACGGGTCGGATTCGGAGCGGATAGTAGCTGATCCGAATCCGATCCGATTTGTGATCCGGGTGATCCGTATCCGACCCGAAATCCGACGGATCTCTAAACTTCTATCCGAAATCCGACCCGATAGAGATTCAGCCGATCCGACTCCGATCCGACCCGATCCGTCCGTCCACCATGGGCCCTACTGAACTGATGGTTTGGATCATAGTGACGTACCTAGTTTGCTGTTGGTGGACGCCCCTCTCTCTCTCTCTCTCTCTCTCTCTCTCTCTCTCTCTCTCTCGTTCTCCCAGTGCTAGCTGGGTCTGTGGTTTAAAAAAAAAAAAAAAGAAAAAAAAAAAAGAAAAAGAAGACGTACCTAGTGGACGGCGACGCCCCCCTCTCTCTCTCTCTCTCTCTCTCTCTCTCTCTCTCTCCAGTGCTAGCTGGGTCTGTGGTTTAAAAAAAAAAAAGAAAAGAAAAAAAAGAAGAAGAAGACGTACCTGGTGGACGGCGACGCCCCTCTCTCTCCCTCTCTCCTCTCTCTCTCTCTCTCTCTCTCTCTCTCTCTCGTTCTCCCAGTGCGACAGGTAAGTGGGTTTTTTTTAATTTATTTTATTTTAAATCTAATCGGATCATTATCGGATCGGAGCGGGGTCGCTCCGAATCCGACCCGATTAATAAACGGATCACAGATTTTGATCCGTATCCGATCCGTTGATCCGATTAATGATCCAAATCCGGTTAAATCGGATCGGGTACGGATCGGATACGGATCAAGATCCGTGCCATTGACAGCCCTAATCAGAAGTGGATAATATCCTCACTCCTCAGGGAATATTCAAGCGCTAGATATTAAAGAGGGAGGAGATTAGATGGAGGAAGAAAAACGTTGGTGAGAGTTGTTTATGTTAGGAATGATAAGATCTATTGGGAAATCACAGAATCTATTTTGTTTGATTAATTAAACAAAGTCAAATTTGAAAGTAAAAACGTTGTTGAGATTTGTCTATGTTACGAATGCTAAGACTTGTTGGGAAATCACATGATCTATTTTGTTTAATTAATTAAACAAAGTCAAGAAAGTAATGTAGAAATTTACTCGCAATAACAATTTACCATGAAACTCCAAGTCCCTATTAATTCGTAATCGATTTAAGCATCTAAAACAAGAAAAAAAAAAAAAAAAAAACCCAGGGTATGTCTACATAAACAATTAGAATATTGATAAAAGAAAGGCATTTTACAGCAAAACCATAGTAGAAATGGAAATTGATGCCAGAAACAACCACATCAAATAACTCACATGACAATAAAACCCTAATTGGTTTAACTGAGAATATGGTCTGTGGTAGAGGGGAATGGCAGAATAGGATTCATGTAGTTGACTCCAATTAGTTGGGGTAAGGCTTAGATGATGATGATGATGATGATGATGATAATAAAGGAAAATCTCCCTTGACTGGAAGACCGTGATCATCTAATAGTTTGTCACTTTTACACCATATGAACCTAACCTCCAGGAGCAAACTTGATAAATGGTTCGGATCTAACTCTAAGAGTACAGTTTTGGATCAATAACAGATTTCCATGTCTGTCAAAGACACAAAAGCTTGGCCCTTGCTTTTTGCATGGGAGCAGTGGCCAATGCTTGGACCTTTACCCACAGAAGAACCTATCTCAAATATTGAAGGCTAGTGTGGGGCTTCAACAAAATTCCTTACAAGCGTATTCATGTTGAAAAAATGTGCAAGAACATGACCATCGATCCTTTGGATGAACATGTACCACAAAATCAATGTAAAAAGAAAAAGGAATTAACAATTAACACAATGATTCAATGAACAATAAAATTTCACAATTCATGTGTAGATTTTTCATAAATACTTTTTAAGAAGTGTAGTTTTGTGTTGAACCGCAATTCTTTGACCAGTCTGGCTTTGAATGTTGTGAGAAAAAGAAGTTTCGAGCTTATCACGGAGAATATTTTTATTTGGACGGAAGGAGAAGAACATATTATAATGATTTGGAAGTACATAGGTGTAAAAATCCAATTCAGGATATTAATTGATAAAAAGGAAATCTTAGAAACATTATCAAAAAAGGAAAGAGAACTTGTACACTTACACGAAGGATTACTCTTGATTTTAGCAACTTCTTAAACAGAATTGACCCAAACTGAGTTTTGGAAACTCAGCAGGTGGATCTACCTAGTCAATGCAAAATTTGGCCAAGTTGTTAAAAACTCGTCACAGTGTATGTAGAGGATTGATCCATTGTATGAATCAACTAGCTTTTTGGCCAATACGATGCAACTTAGTCAAGTTCCTAGTTGACTCACCGAATTTTCATAACAACATTACACAAATAAATTAAGAAAATGTATCCCAAATAACCTTGAATCATTTTATCAACATAACCATGCTAAAGTGGGGAGAAAAAGAAGGAAAAGAATCTCAAATCCCTTCGTTGCTATGAAAAAGAGTAAAGTGCAAAATCCAACCCATCAAACACAACCACAAAAAAGATTGAAATTTCCACAATTGCACAGAATAGGTATAGGCGAAATAATCAACGTAACTGTGAAATCACATTATCAACATCAGCATATCATCATCTATCGTCCCAATGACAGAAATTACAAACTTTCCATCCATAACCTGATAATCTCTACAAAGAGAAGAGAAAGAAATTCACAGTAATAGCAGAGGCCAAGCAGGACTATGAAAACCTGTTCAGAGATCGACCTCACAATCCCTCGGTTGACCCACCAATGTGCCCGGCCCCGAAGCCGATGGTAACCCAACCCTCACATCCTCACAGAAGACCCGCAAGAGGTGCCGCCTTGTCCGCCATGCCCCGGCGCGGAACCGCACCCAGGCAAGCAGCTTAACATGGAAATTCACAGACGCCCGCTGGGCACGGTCCTGCGACAGGCCCCGCGCCACGCCATCACCGACATACTCCGACGCTGCAGCGAGCGTGGCCCGAACAGTGGTGAGATTCCGCTTCCCCTGGTAGAACGGGGCGAGGCTTGTCTCGGAGAGGAGATCAGAACCGTAGAATACAGACGCCTCAACACGATCGTAGTATATTCCCATCTTGGTATTGGAGTTAAGGGCTGAGAGGGATATGTCCCAGTCGGCAGTGAGCTGGGACGACGAGAGGTTGAAGCGGGAGACTGAGGCGGAACGGACAGTAAATTCGGGGAGGCGTGGGCGGAGGACGAGCCAGAGGATGAAAGTAATGGCGCCGATGATGATGAAGACCGCAATGGTGGCCGCGATCAGACGGCGGAGGAAGAGCGTGCGGCGGGGATCGTACGGAGGTGGGGGTTGATGATAAGGGTTTGGAGGGTAGTAAGGGGCAGGTTGTGGCGCAGGATAAGGGTAGGCGGTGCCCGTTGTGGGGGGCGGATAGCTAGATTGCGCCGCGGGGTATCCTGTTACAGGCTTGTGTTGACGATCGTCTGCCATTGAGAGGGAGAGGGAGAGGAGAGGAGAACCGACGCAGAAGTAATGAAAAAAAGCAAGCACATACGTATATAAGATGGGGAACCTAGTTGTCGAAGTTTCTTTGATACTCTGGAAGCGTGTGTTAGATGATACGCAACCACTTAGAAATTGATAGAAAATTTCATTCATAAAATGGAAATTGTTTGTATTAAACTGTCTAAATTACGAGTAGCAGTTTATATGTACTATTAACCAAAAATTATTCTTGTTTGATAAATTGATTTTTAGATTGGTGGATATTTATTGGACGGTTGATAATGAAAAATCGAATGGTCTTGTTACAACAAAGAAGTATCAATAGATCAGGGATCAGAATTGTTTAACAGATCTGATTTCCGGAATATAACTTAGATATATTGTGTTCCACAATTTAGTCGGTTACTTTGAGTTATCATATGCCACGTGTACTGCTTCCGAGTGGCTGTGTATCAAGGGTAATACGTAGCCATTGTATTGTATCACTCCCCAACATAGAGGTTTGTTTATACCGGAATCCTCTACAGTTTCAGAAGCGCGTGGAACAGCCGTGGCTCCGCTGGGACCACCCTGGCACTTGTTTGAAATCCAGGCCGTCGATCAGTCCATACACATGTGACAAAAATCAGTTTTAAATCAGGCTGATTTTTTGTATTTCTATTAATTCTGGTGATGATCACCTGATGAACGGTTTGGATGGGATAGAAATGATACAGTGGCCCCAGGAAGGTTTCCATGGTGGGTGTCTCCATCCCTGGTGTTACCTATGATGTGGTCCATCTGAGTTTTGGATTGGCGTGTTTTTTGGAACCAGTTCATAATATGAGGTGTCAAAACTGATGGACGGAGTGGATGTAACACACATCATGATGGGCCTACATACAACGGCTGTTGCAGCCTCCTATAAGAATTACAGCAGTTGCGTCTGGGTCATTTTCAATCATCCAACCGTTTACAGGGCCGGCAGGCCAACCCTTGATATTGACACCGACTAAAAATTTCCTTTAGCTGTTGACTTCGTCTTTCTACCATTGTTTTGCGTCCCACTGATGGAAAATTTGGGATATCTTGGATCAATCGTTTTTCAAGCCTAGGTTGAGTCTAGATTCGAAAATACAGTGTCGAAGGTGAGCCCATGCTGCACTGATTCAGACCATTGCTATCATGAGCTCAGCTGTTGATGGATATTCCACAATTTATTTTGGATCATCTGATAGCGTGGATTTTGGGCAGTTATGTCGTTGTTCAATTAGACTTGAGACCACACGTTTGTATTCAATCAAACATGTGTGATAGGTTAGTGCTAGCATACGCTAAAGTTGTACTCAACTCGGGCACCAAATCTGGCGTAGAATCCAATGTACAGAGGTAGACCTGACTATCCAACCATGCAACGACCGATATTGCAGTGATAAGGCAATTTGGAATGGAAAGTTTAGCCCTTCAATGGGATATTTTTGCCTTAGTACTAAGGACTTTCCTTTTAATGGTAATCGCGATTCTCAAGTTTCTTAGTGACACAATAATGCACAACTAAAATTAAAAGCTAAAGCTGGATTGCTAATTTTATTAATTTAGAAATAACATCAATATAGTTAACGAAGAAAGTTAAAATCAGCAGAGAAAATAAAAGATAAATTACCTATGATTATCCGTAATAAATAAATAAAAAAAAATCAAGGTGTATGGCCAATAAAATATGACCTGTGTGATCTTTTAAGTATAGACTCAGTTGATTAGGAATCTGATAATGATGGTCATCGATATATACATTATTTTTAGGGCGTACTATAGCAATGGAGCAGGACAATAGCATATCTAAGCTACGTGAAACTCCGAACTTATTGTAATAGGGTTGTGTTAATGTCAGATTTTGTAACGAGATCCTTCGGCTTTTCTCCTTCGCTCCAGGAGAGATTTCTACCACCAGACCTGAAATAAGACAGCGAATAAGGGTGGCTGGGGACCAGCCGTTAGCCCTCCGACGCTTAAGTTAGGCCACAGAAGAGAAGACAAGCAAAACGGGACCCAGCTTGAATGATTAGTACCTACCTTTCTCTTAATGGAGTCACCCCTTTATATAGATCTGAAGCAACCCAATTTGTTACGTGAGATGTCGAAATCCCGTTGATATCGCATACGATACTGAGAATCCGCTGATTTCGTGGGATAAGATCCTATCTTTTTAGTCAGATCCAAGCCAATGATATCTTCCAACAATCACGCCCCTAGATGGCAATCCCTTAAAATCCGGATGGATCCGGCCAGAAGCCATAGTTAGAGTCATGGCCTCCGAAAAGGAAGGAGACGCCCGCAGCTGGGAGTCATGACCTCCGAAAAGGAAGGAGACGCCCGCAACTGGGAGTCATGACCTCCGAAAAGGAAGGAGACGCCCGCAATAAAGCTGCTCGCAGGTTAAAATGTGGTCGCGAGTCCACGTACATACTTTGGGTATAATATCTTTCAACGACTTGTGAGAAGGTCTACTCGCGAATCTAGTTTTCCGTATTTTGACTATCCATGACTCCTGACCAGATGATCTCGAGAGTCGAATGGGCGTCCCGCTCTTGTCCAATATTCGACTCTCGATCAGATGATCTCGAGAGTCGAATGGGCGTTCCGCACTTGTCCAATATTCGACTCTCGATCAGATGATCTCGAGAGTCGAATGGACATTTCCACGTGAAATCTTATCTCCACCATTTTGCCTATAACAGATGCCCCCCAAGTCCTTACCGTCTAAGGATTCTTAAGGAAAGGACTTAGCTAACTTTCACACGAAACCGCTCGCTACCTTCATCGAGAATGACACCCCTCATGATGGGCTGAAATTAATGAGCGCCAGCTTTTCGCAGCCTTTTCGCTGATGGGAAATGAAGGGGCGCTCGCCACGTGCTTGAGGAGTTAATGGGCGTGCCTGCTCGAGCGCTGTGTCCAACGAGGGACTGCCACGTGCCATCAGATACGGCGGAATGATTGCCTATAAATATACGGAGTCCGCCATTTCTTTGAGTTTCTACAGAATTTTTTTGAAAGAAACCTGCAACCTTTCCTTTCCATTCTTCTTCCGGTGCTCAATCTCTCTTTCTTGGTATTACTTCCTTTTTCTTCTTTTTTATTTTCATCTCCCCATGGCTGGGAACTCTGACGAGACCACTGTCCCCCTTGGCGATGCCACTCCGGAGTCTTCTGCCTCCAGCAGTGCAAGGGTTTCGGCGGGGAGATACACAGCAGCCGGGTATCCTTCCGTTTTATCGGAGGACCGGCTGGCTGAGCTCCGGGAGAGATACCAAATCCCTGCCTCTGTAACTCTCCGCTTGCCCGGAGGTGGAGAAACACCCGACTCCCCCCCCCCCAGGATGCGTAGCATTTTACGAGTACCAGCTCATCTTGGGGGTACGCCTTCCCCTCCATCCCTTTGTTCGCGATGTATTACGATGTTACAAGATTGCCCCTGGGCAACTTATTGTGAACGGGTGGAGGGTGGTGTTGGGCTCCTTTGCCCTTTGGGCTCAGGCTGGCAACGGGGAACTCACAGCGGAGGAGTTCCTCCGTATGTTCCGCCTGAAGAAAGCTCCATCCAGCGAAGGCTGGTATTATTTATGCTACTGGCACCGGGATAACTTCGTGTTGGGTAAGCCCTCCTCGAACTATCCCGGCTGGAGGAAGCGGTGGTTCTATGCTTCCGGGAGCTGGGAGTCTGCCTCCTCCAGGGGTCCAGGAGTGACCCGGTTTTTCTGTGAAGGTAGACAATCCCGTATTGTGCAGTTTCCTTAAAATAAATTTTTAGGGTTTTGTTTTGACCATGATTTGTGCTCGCAGGTATCCCAGTTTTGCGGAAACCGAATTTGAAGGGCGGGATCAACGAGAAGATCGTCCGAGTATACAAGGTGCCTGTCGGAGATAGGCATATCGAGGCTTGCTTATCGCCTCAGCGACTTGCAGCAGCAGGCCTCATATCCAGAAGAGAAGTCGAAATGACGAAGGCTGGAGAGAAGAGAGGCCTACTGCCCCGTCTAAAGGGCACAGGTTCCAAAAGGCAGAAGAGGACCCCTGCCGAACCATCTCAACCTTCCATCCGCACGGGCAGCGATCAGCCTGCCCTTCCCGCGAGTGTGGCGGGGGCCCCAGCTGAGCCTACTGTCCCCTCACTGGTGGTCGCACCTGGGCCACCAGTGATCAACATTGCAGACAATTCCCCAGATGGGGTGGGGTCCAGCTGCCCCCCAGCTGAAGAGGCTCGACAGCAGGTAGAGCCTCAAGGGTCAACTCCTGCTCGGGAACTGGTCCCAGCTGCCGAGCAGGGTCCTGCTCGAGAGTCCATGCCTCCGCCACGCGAGCAGACCGGTTTGGTCGTTGCCCAACCGTCTGGGAGTGGGACGTACTCGATTCCACGCCACCTCCACCCTGTGTGCAAGTTCTTGTTCGAGAACGTTCCACCTCACGCCTTCGGCTCTCTTCCCGAGCCAAGCCCTGAGAACCTTATCCTTGAAGCGGGGATGAGGATGGTTCAGGTGAGACTGTCAAAATCTGTTTCGACCTGTTGATACATTTCCAGAAATCTTATACTTTTCATCTCTGTGCAGGGTTTAGATCTGATTCTGCGAACGAGGCGTGATATCATTGCCGCCCGTCGCACGATAGAGGAGGCCGAGGGGAAGAGGACTGCCTTGGAAAAGGCAGTTCAAGGAAGAGATCAACTGCTCAAGGCTCGTGAGGCAGTGATCTCGAAGAGAGATGAGGAGAAAAAGATCCTCATTGAGAAGATCCAAGTCCTGACCGACAGGTATCAGGCCTTGGACTCAGACTACGCGAAGCTCACGGGTCTGAAGGAGAAGGCAGAGAGAGAGAGGGAGATCTTCCGGCAGGACAAGATCTCATTAGAGGAGCAATTCGCGGGAGCCAGGTCGCAGCTCAAGGAGGCCTACGACAACTTGACTAGGGAGCGCACCGCTCTTGCGCAGCTTAAGGATGACTCGATCCACTGGGACGAGGAGAGAGTCGCCCTTGTAAAAATGCTTTCGGAGGAAGGTACTCGGGCAGTTTCCGAGTTCCGGACTTCGCAGCTGTATGACGATGAACGATATGAGTCATACGATGCTGGTCGAGACTTTGCACTGAGAGTAGTGCAACGAATGATCCCATCCTTCGATATGGGGGAATTCGGTCGAGTCGCGACCATCATCGCTGCAGAAGAGCAAGCTGCTGCCGAGAACGAGGTGACCGAAGCCACGCAGGCTGGAGGGGCTCCTGAAATGGGCCCTGAAGTCGAGAGCGTGGCTCCTCCTAGCGATTGATTTCCTTTTATTTTCTTCTCTTGTATCTGCGATCATGTATATGTAATCATATGATTGTCAATGAAAAGATATTTTTGGAAGTATTGCTGTTTCGTTGCTGTTCTCCTTTCATCTTTCATTTTTGGCTTGTTAATCTTAAATGGATTCGTCAGAGATGTGACCCTTTAATTCGAGTATGAATTAAACTGCTCGCGATCAGGATGTGACCCCGTTCAATGCCTTAATTTGGGCACGAGCTGTGGTGCTCGCATTTTGGAGTGCGATTCCTCCTCACCAATCGCGAGTAACTAACTCATGAAAAAAAAATGAATTAGACTCAATCCGGGGGTCGTGAGACCATGTCCGCGTTGAGATAGACTGATCTATCGATTGAGGTTTTGATTCTACCAAGGGCAGAAGGTTGGTCAAGAGATGGTATCCATTCTCTTCGGGGCTGTTCAGGTCCATGAGAATGGAGAAGCGACCAACTAGTAATGATTTCAGCCCTACCAAGGGTAGGCAATTGGCCAAGAGGATGTGTAAGCACTCTTCAGGGCTATTCGAGTCCATGAGAATGGAGAAGCGACCAAAAGATATTTCACTTTATTCATAAAATGTTATGATAAAACTACATCGACTCTAGGGGTAGTATCTTAGCAAATGCTCTACGTGCCAAGGGCGACGTACAGGCTTCCCTTGCATGTCTTCAAGATAATAAGTACCGGGTCGCACAACCCTCATAACCCGATATGGGCCTTCCCAATTCGGATCCAACGAACGAACAGGAACTCCAAGATTTCGCCTTAGAACCAAATCTCCGAACTGGAAGGATCTAGGTCGAACCTTTGCATTTCGATAACGAGCAATACGTTGTTGATATGCTGCCACTCGTACTTGGGAAGCATTTCTTCGCTCTTCCAAGAGATCGAGATGAAGTCGGATATTTTCCTGATTGCTCGCGGGATCATACTGTTCGATCCGATATGAGGGGACTTGAATTTCCACCGGTACCACTGCGTCAACACCAAATGCTAAGGAGAAAGGAGTTTCACCTGTTGATGTACAAGCCGTGGTTCTATAGGCCCATAATACCTCTGGCAGAAGTTCTGGCCACACCCCTTTACATTCACCTAGCTTGGTCTTTAAATGGTGCTTTATTATTTTATTTACTGCCTCGACCTGCCCATTCGCCTGAGGATGATATGGAGAAGTGCGGAGATTACGTATTTTCCATTTGTCGCAAAATTCATCAAAGGCTGCGTTGTCGAACTGCGTTCCGTTATCGGTAATTATAGTATGAGGAAGCCCGAAACGACATATGATATTTCTCCATATAAACTTAGTAGTCTGTTTTTCAGTAATCTTGGCTAACGGTTCTGCCTCGGCCCATTTGGTGAAATAATCAACCGCCACGATCGCGAACCTATTCTGTCCTTTTCCCATAGGTAAGGGCCCGACGATATCGATCCCCCATTGGGAAAAAGGCCAAGGGCTATCCACTGGGGTCATCCGCTCAGACGGTACACGAGGTATGGGTAGATATCGTTGACACTTGTCGCATTTTTTAGAAAATTCGATGGCGTCTGCTTTCATCGTGGGCCAATAATATCCTTGCCTCATCGCTTTATATGCCAGGGATCGCCCCCTGGGATGATTACCACATGCCCCCTGGTGTATCTCATCTAGAACACGATGTGCTTCTTCTGGATGAAGACACCTTAGATATGGCAAGGAGAAGCTTTTTCGCAACAATATTCCATCTTGTAAGGTGTACCTGGCAGCTCGAAGCCGAATTTGTCTCGCAGCTTTTTTGTCTTCTGGAAGGTATCCATCTCTGAGGTAAAGGATGATAGGATCCATCCAGCATGGAGACGATTGTGCCGATATTACTTGCTCGGGAGTCACTTGGTCGATACTCGAGTGTTGACGGTGCTCGATGGGGATCGAATGTGATAGTTCTGATTCTGGTGCAGAAGCGAGTTTTGCCAAGGAATCGGCCAGTTGATTCTGCTCGCGAGGGATATGGAATATTTTGTAAGTCTTCAGTTTGGCGAGCAGGATGAGAACACGAGACTTGTATAAGGCCATTCTTTCTTCTTTGGTTTCGAATTCGCCAAGAATTTGGTTGACAATGAGCTGGGAATCGCTATGAATTATCAAATTCTGGACTGCGAGGACAACGGCTAGCTCGAGGCCGACAATAAGGGCCTCATATTCTGCTTCATTATTGGAGACGCGTGATTCAAAACGCAGAGCGTATTGAAAATGCGACCCGTCTGGAGCCACTAAAATCAGGCCCGCTCCACTGCCGCTGGCCCGTGACGACCCGTCTACAAAGAGTGACCAAGAAGGTTGTTCGCTGGTCATACCACTGTCTTCAGAATATGTAAATTCGGCGATGAAGTCAGCCACGGCCTGGCCTTTGACTGCGGTCCTAGGACAGAATGAAATATCATGCTCGCTGATCTCGACCGCCCATTTAGTTAAACGCCCGGAAGCCTCAGGCTTTTGAAGGACTTGACGTAGTGGATGATTTGTTGGTACTAAAATGGCATGGGCTTGAAAGTACGATCGCAATTTTCGAACTGCCGTGATTAAGGCTAGGGCCAATTTCTCCAAATCAGAATACCTAGTTTCTGCATCAACCATTGCTCGACTGACATAATAAACGGGCCTTTGTACCCCGGAATCTTCTCTTATTAAAGCGGCACTAACGGCCGTAGAAGACACAGATAAATAAAGAATGAGTTGCTCATGCACCATAGGCTTAGATAAAATGGGGGGAGCACTCATATATTGCTTCAGTTGTTGAAAAGCTTCTTCACATTGAGGTGTCCACCTCCAATCAGACTTGGCCGTTGCACGGAGGAGTTTGAAAAAGGGCAGGCACTTGTCGGATGCTCGCGAGATGAACCTGTTCAATGATGCGATGCGACCAGCTAGACGCTGAACGTCCTTCAGAGTCACTGGGGATTTCATCTCTATCAACGCTTTAATCTTTTCTGGGTTCGCCTCAATTCCGCGTTGGCCAACCATGAATCCAAGAAATTTTCCTGCAGATACTCCAAATGCACATTTTTCTGGATTTAATTTCATCTGATACTTCCTCATCAGATCAAAGGCTTCTCGAAGATCTGGAATGTGGTCATCTTCTTTGATGCTTTTCACAAGCATATCGTCAACATAAACTTCCATGTTCCTACCGATTTGAGCAGCGAATATTTTGTTGACAAGACGCTGATAAGTGGCTCCTGCATTTTTAAGTCCAAACGGCATTACCTGGTAGCAATATAATCCTCGATCTGTGATGAAGGCAGTATGCTGGCTATCAGGTGGATGCATCATAATCTGGTTGTAACCAGAATAAGCATCCATAAAGCTGAGGAGAGCATGTCCAGCTGTCGAGTCGACCAACTGGTCGATCCGCGGTGTCGGAAAGCTATCTTTGGGGCACGCTTTGTTCAAATCTGAATAGTCGACACACATCCTCCATTTGCCATTAGCTTTCCGTACGAGAACTACGTTCGCGACCCACTCTGGGTAGTCAACTTCCTTTATGAAATTAGCCGCGAGTAGCTTTTCGACTTCAGTTTTGATTGCCATTTGTCTTTCTGCAGTAAAGGCACGTCGATGCTGATGTACGGGTTTATGCTTCGGGTCAATGTTGAGACGATGTGCGATGACATCAGGATCGATGCCTGGCATATCTTTATGAGACCAAGCAAACACATCCTTGTATTCGGCGAGGAAACTGATCAAATTTTCACGATGGACAGTGGTCAAGGAGGACCCGATGCACACGATCTTAGATGGATCGTCTTCGGTCAGGTGCATCGCCACTGTTTCCTCCCCTGGAGTTCCCGACTTCAGAGCATTTTCTCTCGGATCCAACGAGGTGGTCGAGGGAACACCAGGCGATCCTTGAGTTATTTCTAGGACGGGCGTCGTTTGAGCCTTCTTCCGATCTTGGAGGGCTATCTGGTAACAGGACCGTGCCTCCTGCTGACTTCCTCGTACGACCCCGATGCCATTTGGGGTTGGAAATTTAACACACAGATATGAAGGGTGCAAGGCCGCTCCAACCTTAGTCAAAGACGGCCGTCCCAAAATGGCGTTATATGCTGATTTTCGATCTACGACGAGGAAGTTTATGAAGACGGTGGTCTTCGCCGGACTCTCTCCAAAAGTAACTGGGAGATCGATGCTTCCTTCGGGTGTTACTACCTCTCCTCCAAAGCCGACAAGAGGGGTCGACACTGGTTTGAGGAGGCTTCTAGAAAGTGCCATTTTGTTGAAAGCCTCCAGGTACAGAATGTCGGCTGAACTACCTGTATCCACCATAATCCGATGAGTCAGATAATTTGATACCTTCAATGTAACTACGATAGAATCTTCATGAGGGAAGTGGATTCCCGCTGCATCTTCGAGGGCGAAAGAAATTGGAGGATGGCTCGCTTTTGATGAGATGGACGTCTGTTCCAGCCAATAAATTTGCTGGGGTTCTTTGGACGCCTTTCGAGCGTATGCCTTTCTTGAAGCTTGAGAGTCACCCCCACAAGCTGGTCCTCCGACGATAGTGCGAATTTCTCCAGTGGGCTCAGCGTCCTCTTGATCGGTTTGATGATGAGATGGTTCCTTCTGGCGAGATGAGGTCTTCGCCCTTTCTGGTGACCGATTTTTACGAGCAACATAATCTTGGAGATGACCTTTTCGAATAAGGGCTTCGATATGATCTCGTAGAGAGATACAGTCCTGGGTCCTATGCCCGTGATCTTTGTGAAAGTAACAGAACTTGCTCTTATCCCTCTTCTCGGGATCGGATTTGATCTTTGCGGGCCACTTCACATATGGCTTGTGTTTAATCTCCATTAGAACCTTTTCAGGGGACCGATCAAGAGGAGTGTAATTATGATATTTACCAGAGTAAGGCTTCCTGGGAGAACGATCGCGCTGGTCACGACGGTATTTCTTATCTGTAGAAGTTCCCTCTGGCTTGCGTTTCTTACTTTGTACTCCATGGCGTGTCAATGCGACTTCTTCCGCATTGATATATTTCTGAGCTTTGGCTTGGAATTCCGCCATAGTTTTCGGCGGGCTTTTATCTAAGGCGAACCTGAATTTCTCGCTTGTTATTCCAGCGATGAGGGCTGTGAGACCCTTTTCTTCAGTGTAACTCTCGGTTTGAACGGCTTCAGCAGTGAACCGTACTGTGAACTCTTTTATTGTCTCCCCATGTTGCTGTTTCAGATTCATCAGATGGGAGGCCGGCTTCTTAATGCGAATACTTCCCATGAATTGAGAAAGAAATATTTCTGATAATTGAGGAAAGGAACTGATGGAACGAGGCTTTAACCCCCGAAACCACGTACGAGCCGCTTCTTTCAATGTAAGGGGAAAAGCCCTACACATGATTTCTGAACCATGTCCCTCCAATTCCATGAGGGACCTGTATGTTTCCAAATGTTCCAGAGGATCGCCAATGCCTGTATACGGAGCGATAACAGGCGCTCGATACTTTCTGGGCAATGGGGCTTCCATGACCTCGCTAGTGAAGGGAGATTCAGATTGATGTATCGCCGCCGTAACGGGAGATGGCCGATTTGCCTGGTATCTCTGTTCCATGACATCAAAACAATCTTGGATTCTCTTGAGATCACCTTCCCACGGTAGGGTATAGCTAGATGTTTCGGCGATGGAGCCTTGCGGTTGAGGTTGTCGAGACGAACTAGAATGTATAGAATGTGGAGACGGCACAGGGAGATGGCCGCCAAGTGGCGGGACCTGTGGTTCATCCATAGAATGCCTGGAAGCAACTGGTATAGGTGGCGGTGGTAACCCTTCGGAGGGTTGTCTTTGCGGTTCAGGGAAGTGCTGATCAAGTCGATTTGACAATGCTTGAACTCCGGCGTTTAGAGTTAGGAGAGTGTTCCCGAGAAATCGTAGGACATCATCCTGATTTCCAGAAGCCTCCAATAATGGATTTGTTGATGGCATGTTCGGAGCTCCTTGAGGGATATCTGCCGGAACAGGTGGGAGGGCAGGTGCGGATTCCGTCTCACCGGGCGGAGGTGGTGCCTGCCTTGAAGTTGAAGGATGAACAGTCTTTTTAGGAGGCATCACCGAAGGATTTTGATCGATGGTTAACACGATTGATTTTGATGATCAAGTCGTTCCCACAGACGGCGCCAAACTGTTAATGTCAGATTTTGTAACGAGATCCTTCGGCTTTTCTCCTTCGCTCCAGGAGAGATTTCTACCACCAGACCTGAAATAAGACAGCGAATAAGGGTGGCTGGGGACCAGCCGTTAGCCCTCCGACGCTTAAGTTAGGCCACAGAAGAGAAGACAAGCAAAACGGGACCCAGCTTGAATGATTAGTACCTACCTTTCTCTTAATGGAGTCACCCCTTTATATAGATCTGAAGCAACCCAATTTGTCACGTGAGATGTCGAAATCCCGTTGATATCGCATACGATACTGAGAATCCGCTGATTTCGTGGGATAAGATCCTATCTTTTTAGTCAGATCCAAGCCAATGATATCTTCCAACAATCACGCCCCTAGATGGCAATCCCTTAAAATCCGGATGGATCCGGCCAGAAGCCATAGTTAGAGTCATGGCCTCCGAAAAGGAAGGAGACGCCCGCAGCTGGGAGTCATGACCTCCGAAAAGGAAGGAGACGCCCGCAACTGGGAGTCATGACCTCCGAAAAGGAAGGAGACGCCCGCAATAAAGCTGCTCGCAGGTTAAAATGTGGTCGCGAGTCCACGTACATACTTTGGGTATAATATCTTTCAACGACTTGTGAGAAGGTCTACTCGCGAATCTAGTTTTCCGTATTTTGACTATCCATGACTCCTGACCAGATGATCTCGAGAGTCGAATGGGCGTCCCGCTCTTGTCTAATATTCGACTCTCGATCAGATGATCTCGAGAGTCGAATGGGCGTTCCGCACTTGTCCAATATTCGACTCTCGATCAGATGATCTCGAGAGTCGAATGGACATTTCCACGTGAAATCTTATCTCCACCATTTTGCCTATAACAGGTTGGACAAAAGTGTAGGAACTAATGCTAAAAGTAAGATAGACGGTGTTGCGCTATGTAGGGAGGTAGTGTATGTTGGCGAGTGTCTGAAACACCTTATCAAGTGTTATTTATATAGACTAGAAAGGGCGGTGGCTGAGTCGAGGTTTCCTTGTTGATCTATGCTTTTATTCTCAAAGGTTATGTGATCATATCGTAACTGAAGTTGGATTCTTCATTCATTCCCTGATTTCCTTCTAATTCTAGAAGAATATGTTTCCTAATTCTCTATAGTCTGCTTAAAAGCATTGATCAACTCTAGAATATTTTCAAATTTAGTATGATTGTGGGAGACGGCCTTGTCATGAGTATCTTGGATCTCAAGATTTTCGATATCGATGAGCCATTATATAACTTACCGAGTACACTACTCGGTCACATGTACTCGGTCACATGTATCACTTATGCAAATGTCACATGTCCTTCTCGTAGTGTCTCACTTTTCTCAACAGTAAACATATGTATGGCTCTGAGCTATTCTGATTTTGGCAGGCGACGTGTTATAAAATGAAGTAAATCGGGAGATTTCCTTGGAGCGCGAGTGAGATTCCCTCAATCATTCATACATAGTGTCGATATGTGGTGGCATCCCCTTAGGCTACATGGACTGCGCGAGAACATGTGTAAACAATGCCCTCATGTTACTTTACATCCAAAAAGGAAATGACAATCTTGAATCAGTTTGGCAAGAAAAAGTAGTGAGGATTGGCATTCTGACGGCTTTAACTAGTTTGATCCCTGAAGCCTCGCCTATAGAAACACCATCGATTTCAATTGGAGATAATTTGGTTGAGAGAGTATCGATGGGTCAGATGTCAGGACGTCCAATAGAAGAAGTGCCCACAATTCGGGCAAAAGAGATGCCGGTGTCAGTTTTGGTCGAACAAACACTAGTGACTTCGGTGGAGAGTATGTTCGAGACCTTAAATGAACGAATATCGATGGCTAAAGAATAGTTATGATTTTGCCTGGAGAAGGGTTCATGGTCCAAGATGAAGGTCGTCTTCATTTACTTCTAGCTGATGGTGGAGAATTGTCCTTATTAGCTCTTTCTGACCATGGGGAGCTGGCAAAAATAGCTAGCATGGTTTAAACCTTGAATCTGTCTCACGCGGGACAAGACAGGTGAAAGGAGTGCAAAGGAGTTTTTAACAGGATCTGTTGTCGACCTGACTCCTGCCACGGGATCTCTCCTAAGGTACAAGGTAGTTGAGATATGTGATAGTCCAAAGATTATGCTGCTTAGTGAAGGTGGTTAATCAAAGGCAACCGCAGAGGCAGTAGCCGAGATGAGCACCTCTCCAATAGACCTTTCAATTGTGGTGTATCGAGAGGGTCATCCATATAGTTGAGAAGCGTGTACAGCGTCTCTGTGCTTTCTTATTTCATTTCATTGGCAACACCTTTTGTATTGGCCAGAGCTCAGTCCACTCTCGATTTCTTCATGTTTTGAATGTTTGAGGTGCCATTCGTTTTTAAGATTGGGGACAAAGCTTGGTAGCACACCTGTATGTCGACTTGGACCTTGTCGCTAAAGGCCAAGGATCTGTGATGGATTTTTAGGCCCTTAGTGAAGGTACGTTTCGAAGTCTGCCTATTTCTTTTTGTCGTTCCCTTTTGTATTTATTCACAACCCCAAGTGTAAGGTCGCGATGTACTAATAATCTCGGTGAGACCGAGGTCAATCAATGGGGAGGAATATAGGTTCAAACACTCAAAGGCTTTCTAGGATCTAGAACTAACTGGAATTTGGTTTGAAGATGAAAGAATTCATATTTAAAAAGAAAATTCATAAAAAAATAAACATTAAAGCATTAAGGATCCACGTATAGTTATTCATAATGTCAATTTACTTTATTTGATTAGATAACTCAACTGGAATCAAATTCCTATCCTATCTAGTCAAATGATAGAGCGGTTAAATCACATATTATCAATCCAACACAATAGAATATTCATTGATCTAGTTCCCTCATCAAGAACCAAGTTGTCAATCGCAGGGAATCCAAAGCATCTATCATCTCATAGCCTACTATAGATCAATGAATTGTACAGATCAATCCCTTGCAAAATAAGTAAGATCATAGCTTTAGCCTTCCTAAGAATCCTATCACTAGATGGGAGTAGAATCAAAACTAGAACTTCATTCAAACTCAAATCACTGAATTATTCTCATCATTCAGATTTAAACAAAATAGATATATGAACTTCATAGATTAGTTCTAATTAAGAATCCAATGTCTCAACTCATTGAGAAAACCAAAGCATTTACTATATCCGATGAATCTTAGGGTTTTCGCAAATCAAAATCTCATAAACTAGTCTAATAAATCTCAGAAATTCATAAATATCTCATGCATCCACACACACAAGAGATCTTTAGAATTGTATAAAACTATCAATTTTATTCAAACTAATCAAAGCATAATTCATCATTAAAATCAAATTTTGAAATAAAAGAGAATTAAAATATTAGGAACAAACTAGAAGTATCACCTCTCAGCCCTATTGAGAAACTAGCTTAGCATAACTATGAAGAACAGAAAAACTAAGAATTAGAAGAAAAAAAAACTAAAAACTAAAAACGGAAGCCCGAGAGCCTCCTTGCTCCCCACATCCTTAGATGTCTTTAAAAGCTTAAGATGTCCTCCTTTTATATAAAAAACCAACCATCAACTTTAAATTGTGTAAGAAAATTTTGCCCTACCATTGTCGATTGATCGGGCGATCGATCACAAAATTGGGCCAATTGGAAATAACTGAAATTCAAACATCTGCAAAGTCAGGCGATTAATTGATCCATGATATCGATCGATCGCAACTTGACTGGCGATCGATCGCTGGGGCCTTTTTTAGTTCAGCAAGGTTTAGCAACAAATCAGCAAAATCAAAGTTTTTTCAACTCGGACGATCGATCGCAAATGGATAGAGATCGATTGTTAAGACCCAAAAATTGTCCAATAGCAACTCTGCACTTTTGGGGGATTGGCGATCAATGGCAAATGGCTAGTAATCAATCACAAACCCCCTGTCGATTAATCTCTAATCAATCTCAAATTTTACAATTTGCAGATTTTAATTTCTAAGTTTTAGATCTTCAATACTTGGTTTCTTCATGATCTTTAGTTGTTGGAACATGTTCCCTTGAAGATCTAAATCATCGTCTTAAACTCAATTTCTCACAAACCTCTCTCAATCTCTTACATTCATGAAAACAAGCTCAAATTAATTCATTAACCACATTATTTCATGTAAACATAGCATGAAATTGGGGATAAATATAAACAATTCTAGGCTTAACACAACCCCCAACCAGTATTTTGTTAGTACTAAGCAAAACATGCGAAAAATAAAATTCAATTTTCAAACCTCAACCCTCTCTTAGAAAATAAACTTTCATGCAATCCAATTCATGTAGATAATTAAATTCAAATGTATATTAGTTATGAGATGTTGACATGCCTAGATTCCAATGGTTAGTGAGTAATCAAATCGAGTTCCAATTAATTAATTGACAAATAGAATACATTCAAACAACTAAGCTCTAGTGTGCCCAGTGATTTCTTAACGTATCATTAATAAGGGTTAACCCTCCACCATATGGTCAATCAGAGTAGTAGTCTAGAAAGTGTTCAAATCAACAAAGTTTAAACCAGAATTTGCATTACCGTTTGTTCGCCAACTCCAGCCGTAAGGTTGCAATATATAATAATCGATTGTGAGACCGAGATCATCCTCAGAGATTATGTAACTAACCCTAATTTCAATCGTTATAACAACTAAACTAAGATTATTAGAAAATTAGGATAAAACATAAACAAGAATTTAATTAAGAAAAATCTCAGAATTAAAGTAACTAGAGAACCAAGGATCCACTTGCGATAATTTTAATGTTAATCCATCCACCAAGCACAATACTCAATTGGAATCAAAGTCCTATCTCTATCCAATTGGAAGATATAACATTCAAAAGCACATAACAATCCAAACTTAACTTTGAACTTCAACTTCTAGTTCTACTTCAAACATGGAGAACTTGAACTTATGGCACTTCAAGCATTAACCATATCCTGAGATCATGGCGGATCTAGTGTTTTCACAATCCAATTCTCATAAATCCATAATGATCAATATCAGAAACTCATAACTCATGTAGTTGGCACACAAGCTCTTAGAATTGTGTAAAAATATCAACTTTATTCAAACTGGAACTTGAAAAATCCAAAACAAAAGCTTAGAATACTTACATGAACAAATTAAACATTAGAATTAACTACAAGCTTCACCTCTTAACTCTAGCTAAGAGGTTCTAGCCAACCAAATACATGATTAAACTAGAAAACAAAAGAAAAACTAGAAAATTAGAACAAACTAGCAGAACTTGGAGTTATAGAAGCTACACTTCCAATCTCTTCACCTCTAACACGTCTAGAAATCTTTTAGGATTATTTAGGAAGAGAGTAGATGTGTGTTTATATAGAAAAAATCACGCACCACCTCTCCAAGTACGTAAGATTTTCATACTTTACGTTAGTTTCAATAGACGCTTTGATCGAACGAAACTATTTCGAATGATGCTTTAATCGATTGAAGTTATTTCGATGCATCAGAGTTTTTGTCTAGAGAGTTTAGATTTTTAACTCCTGAATTTGTGAATTTTCGATCGATCAAAATATATTTACGATATATCAAAATTCAAATTTCGATTGATTGAAATTATTTTGATGCATCGAAAATCAATCTAGAGAGTTCAGATGTTTAGCTCTTGAAATTGTGATTTTCTGATCAATCGAAACCATTTTCGATATATCGAAGTCCATTTTTTGATACATCGAAGACTAATCGAACATCACTCGAAAATTGTCTTTTTCCACTTTTTCTGGCTTTAAACTCCGAAATTTTTTTACCTAAGATTCTTCCTTTCTTTATTTGATATTTAAAGTACTTTAAGTAGTCTTTTTAAGCATTGAATTCATGAAGTCTCTCTCATTTTCCTACAAACACAAATACACACATAAAATGAATCTTTTAACACACAAAACTATGTAAATGTGCAGTACTGAATTAAGGTTTAGATATGCATAATTCTAGGCTCAACACACCCCCCAACCAGCATTTGCTAGTCCCGAGCAAAACATGCATGAAAACAAATTCAAACTCCCAATCTAAAACCTTTCTCAGAAAACTAACTTCTATAAGATCCAAGTCATGTAAATTTAAAATTTAAAGATACTTAGCAATAGATCGATATTGAAATCCTAATCTTCCAATGACATGATGAGTATTCAAATAGAGTCCCCATTGACTAATTGACAGATAGAATTCATTCAAAAATTATGGTTTAGTATGCTCAGTGAATTACTCAACTTTTCAAGATTACCCTTTTCAATGGATCAAGTAGATTACAAATCCAAAAGTGTACAAATGAACCACAAGCCTATGACAAGAGTTTACCTTACCATTTTATTGACGACTTCATACTACTTCTCATTACCAGCTTGCGTGATCAGCCTTCCTTGGTTGGTGATAGGTAGCCCTTTTTGATATTCCATTTTACTGATTTTCAACTATGCTATTTTCTTCTCTTTTATTTCAATAGTCGAAGATTCTGAAAGGCTCACTTTGTACTAATTTGTACTAAAGATTTAAGTACATAATGGTAATGATTTAGGATTTTTTAAAAATATTTTTCTTACATTACTCTTTTGAACATGATGGACAAAACTCCCCGGCTTGGTTCCTTAACACTTTAGATCATAATCTAATCAGTCTAAATACCCTTTCTAATCCTTCCATGATGAGAATTGTGTAATGTGAACTAGACTTCCACTGTGTTAAAACTTTCTATCAGCCATATAAAGAGAGAACTCATATAGAAAACTACTAAATCAAGAAAATTTAGAGTTTTTCAAAATAAATCGCTTCGTATCCTATCATCTCATATTCACAAAAACTCAAAGCTTATATAAATCAACTTTTCAAGAGAGTTTTTAAGACAGAAAATCAAAAACAAATCGCAAAAATTGCTCAAAATGTTGCAAATACTATTAGATTCATCAGGAATCTCACCCTCAACTTAAAGCTTACACTGTCCCCAATGTATGAAGCATATACGTATGCAACAACATGAGAGCAATGACAAAATAAAGGACAGTGAGTAAGAGAGTACCTGAGAAATTCAAAATCATTCTTCTACATCTTAAAAAATATAACTTACTATCCTAATATAAGCAAAGCGATAAGAGAAAACAAAAACAACATAATCCTACTTTTAGAAAGAGAAACTCCGTAAGATTAGGAGATCAATCATCCTGATAAACAAGATCTGTTAGAGGGATAGGCATGCCCTCTGAATCAAACTTCTCTACGAATGGTTTTAACATTTGGTCATTCACTTTAAAACTATTACCGTTCGCTGGATTCTCTATCTCGATTGCCCCATGAGGATATACTTCTTTAACAATGTAAGGGCTAGTCTATCGAGATCTCAATTTACTTAGAAAAAGATGAATTCTCGAATTATACAAGAGTACTTTTGACTGGGCTTAAAAGTTTTTCTAAAAATGTGTTTACCATGAAAGGCCTTCATCCTACTCTTATATATCCAGAAACTCTCATATGCATTATTTCAGATTTCGTCAAACTCATTTAATTGGAGTTTGTGAAGCAAGCTAGCTTTATCAACATTGAAGTTCAATGCCCATATCGCTCAATAGGCGTTGTGCTCAAGTTGCACGGGCAAGTGACAAGCTTTCCCATAGACAAGTCTATATGGGAACATTCCAATCGGGGTCTTATATATCGTATGGTAAGCCCAAAGCTCATCGACTAATCTATTAAACTAATCTTTTCGATCCGATTTCACCATTTTTTCGAGAATGTGCTTGATTTTTCGATTTGAAATTTCACCTTGACCACTTGTCTGTGGGTGGTATGGGGTACTCACTTTATGCGAAAATGTCGTATTTCTTCATAAGGGTCTTAAAAGGCCTATTGCAAAAGTGAGAGCCACCATCACTTATGATGACTCTAGGCGTTCCAAATCTAAACAAGATGTTTTCTTTAAGGAACTGTAGAACCGTACGATAATCATTGGTTCTACATGGAATCACCTCTACCCACTTGGACACAGTCTAACGCGAGCAATATATAGACATATCCAAAAGATGAGGGGAATGATTATATGAAATCGATGTCCCAACAATCAAATACTTCTATGTATTGAATCGGGTTGAGAGGCATCATATTTCTATGGGACAATCCTTTTAACTTTTGACATCGCTCACATGCTCTATAAAACTCATGGGTGTCTCTAAACATGGTAGGCCAATAAAAATCACACTGCATAGTTTTTTGCTGTGGTTTTCTTGGTGAAAAATGACCACCACACGCTTGAGCATGACAAAAGGAGATGACACTTTGTTGCTCATAATTAGGAATACATCTTCTTATAATTTGATCTTGGCAATATTTAAATAACAAAGGCTCATCCCAGAAAAATTTACGCACTTCCCTTAGAAATTTATGTTTATCTTGTACAGTCCAATGTGATGGCATTACACTTGTGGAAAGATAGTTTGTAATGTCAGCAAACCACGGTGAATGTGAGGCAACGAAGAGTTGCTCGTCAAGGAATAGGTCCTTTATAGGGATCGTGTCAATGAAATCAGGCAAAACAATATGGGATAGATGATCCGCTACCACATTCTCTACTCCCTTATTGTCCTAATTTTAAAATCAAATTCTTGAAGGAGTAGGATCCATCTAAGAAAGCGAGGCTTGTCATCCTTCTTAGAAAGAAGGTTCTTCAGCACCACATGATCCGTGTAGATGATAACCTTGGATCCTATCAAGTAGGACCTGAATTTGTCCAAGGAAAAGACTATGGATAGGAGCTCCTTCTTTGTAGTCGAGTAATTGACTTGGGCCGGATTCAAGGTTCTACTTGTATAATAGATTACATGGGGCTTTTTATCCTTCTTTTGTCTTAACACCGCCCCAATAGTATAATCGCTCGCATCACATATTAACTCAAAAGGAAGCGACCAATCTGATGGTTGCACGGTGTGGTTGTCAACATGTTTTTTAGCTTTGAAAATGCTTATTGACATTCGGCCGTCCACTCAAATTATGTTTCTTTTTAGAGAAGATTGCATAAGGGATGAGAGATATGGCTGAAATCCTTTATTAATCGCCTATAAATTTCGACGTGTCTTAAAAAGGACCGCACATCACATATGCTTTTGGGTGGTGGTAGATTGACATGATGTCGATTTTGGCCCTATCTACCTCAGTTCCATTGAACGATATGATATGTCCAAGGACCATCCCTTTTTGTACCATAAAATGACACTTTCCTAGTTTAATACAAAATGTTTCTCTTCACATCGGGTCAAGACCAATCTCAAGTAGTTGAGACACTCATCGAATGTACTCCTAAAAACTGAGAAGTCATCCATAAAAACCTCAAGAAATTGACCCACCATGTCTGAGAATATACTCAACATGCATTTTTGAAATGTAGCAAATGCATTACATAGACCAAATGGTATCATTCGGTAAGCAAAGGTGTCAAACAGGCATATAAAAGTGGTTTTCTCTTGGTCTTTCGAGGCGATCTCAATTTGGTTATACCTGGAATAACCATCTAGGAAGCAATAATAAGAATGATCTGCTAACCTTTCCGAAATTTGATACATGAATAGGTGATAAAAGTGATCTTTCCTACTAACCGTGTTGAGCTCTCTCTAATCAATACACATATGCCAACCAGTTGTAACACTAGTCGGTATAAGCTCATTGTTGGAGTTTTCTATAATGGAGATACTGAACTTTTTAGGGACAACTTGGGTAGGACTCACCCATTAACTATCCGAGATGGGGTAAATGATACCTACATCTAGTAGCTTAAACACCTCGACTTTGACAACTTCCATCATATTTGGATTTAGACATCTTAAGGTTGTCTAACTGTTTTGGCATTTTCTTCAAGGGGGATGTGGTGAGTGTAAACCAAAGAGTCAGTCCCCTTAAGATTTGATATGGTCCATCCAATGGCTCCCCTATGTTCTTTGAGCATCTTAATTAACTTGAACTCTTGGTCTTTCCCTAAGTGAGAGGAAATGAACATTGATATGTCTCATCTTGACCTAAATAGACATATTTTAGCAATAATGGTAATGGTTTTAGGTTAAGCTTCAATAATTGGATACTAGACGGTAGAGGCTTTAATGTGGTTGGTGGCAATTTTTCAAAATGAGACCCTCATCAGTTAGTATTAACTACCGGTTTCTCATCACTTAATGCTTGCACAAGTTCACATATGATGGGGTCATTGGAATCTTCAAAATGTGCTAAACCTGTCTCCAAAGTTTCAAGCATGTCTAATTGAAGGAGCTCCTCTTCTCCATAAGATTCAATCATGTTTAACTCATAAGGTTCATCATCTCCATCATCTCTTTAACTCTTGCACATATGGAACACGTTCACCTCTCATGTCACGTTCTTAAAAGATAATTGCATTAGCACATTCTGATAGTTGATAATTGCATTTAATGTAGCTAAGAATTGGCGGCCTAAAATTACCAATATTCGAGTGATTGTATCCATAATCGGTTGTGTGTCCAAGACAATAAAGTCTACTGGGTAGTAAAATTTGTCAACTTGGACCAAGACAATAAAGTCTATGATTACCCTTTTAGGAAGGTGTTTGACCCAGTATCCCCTAACTCATGCTTCAATTATTTTTAGAGTTTTGAGGTGTTCTGAGCCTAGCATGACCCCTTCTATGGCTTAACTAATTGATTCGAGTTGGGTTTAGGTTTACCTTTATGAGCTTTTCCTTGTATTCTTATATTATGCTTTGTTTGAAGTCCTTTATGCGTATTTGCAGATTGTCATGGCTAGAGGTTCTTCGAAGGCTGGCCCTTCTAGCTCTTCCTTGACCCCCCCCCCGTAAGCGTAAGTGGGCTATACCTAAAAAGACCAGAAAGCCATTGGAGTAGAACGATCTCAATGGTTTCATCCACCAGAAACCTTCGATTTCTATGAACGCATCTTAACACTCTCACAATTCATACAACTGAAGATCCATCACGATAGCATTGTGCTAGCCCCCCAGCCTAGAGGCATGCAAGAGGAATGGGATGCTTGGTATGCTCCACTGGCTGGCCTTGGAACAGATTAGAGTGTAGGGTCGGAAGAAGGCGAAGTAAGCCCGTCTGCTCCCGCTCGAACCAGTAACATGGTCACCCTAGATTGTCTGGCAAGGGTGCCAAGCAAGAGCATATGGAGAAGTAAGCCCGCTCTAAGGCTAACAAAATGAAGATCTCGTAGTCTTCATGCAAGCTGACAATGGCATCGCCAATGATACGAAATCCTTATACCAAGCAGTATATTCGATTCCCCATAAGCTTTCAAAGGTATTACTTGCTTCCGAGTATAAATCCTTTCAATGTGTGGCGTGCTAATTCTTTTTATGGCGTAGAAGCATGGACCTCTATTCCAGCGCCATTCGTTAATTGTGCTTTGTATGAGAATGGTAAGAAACAAATTACAATAGGCCAGAAGGACATGATTTTCCTTGAGCCGAACCATGACCTTCATCAATCCTTCTGAAAGCATTACTTTGAGACTCTCAGCCAGAGATTTCACCATCTACAAGATACACGAGTGAGACGACCGAGCGCTTTTCGTACCTGAGGACATCTTGGGGCTCGTTCTGGTTATGAGGCCTGTGTGAATTGTATCTTAGAACAACACAAGGATACACCGAGGGAGGTTGGCCTTTTCAAGGAGATTCAGGCGACGTTAAAACACTTCCATCGTGAGCCCTAGGTCTTCAAGGGGTTCCTGAATCACCAGTGTTCCATCACCAATTCTTTCCACCTACCGTGCGAAGAGATGAGCATCTCTTTGTAGGATTTGAATTGGATCGTCGGGCTTTCGGTTTGGGGGAGAATCTATGACGAATGGTTCCCCTACAATATCGAGATGTATCGGGTGAAGAAGAGTATAGGAGAATGCTTCTATTCTAAGGCCGGTTACAAATTATTTGCTGAACTCTCGTAATTTATAGGTGCCAAAGAAAAGTTAACTTTTAAAGATTAGCTAGTCTACTTCAACCACGACTTAGAGTAGGTCTCTTAACTTGAATTGCGACTTCATGTTTTATTTCACCTTCCTTTTTGCTGATGATCATTTTTCTTCTTTCAGATTGAATTATGACGAGCATGATAGAAGTCGTGGTGACAAGGGCCTCTTGGAGGCTAGGATGAATGAATGGTTTCCCAATTTAAACAAGCTGTCTCTAACTTGTGAGCTAGCCAATTTTCTGGCCTACTAGTTGAGCTCCGTAACCCGACCGAGTTCCAAGTAGGCAGGCAGTGTGAGAATCTCCTGCTTCATCGTTGCAGGAGGCTTGGCAAATGGTCATCACTACACGTTATCTCCAACAGTCATGTGCTCCATTTACAAAGCCTTCGGGTATGTTATCAGTAACAAGGACTATGCTTCATTTGGTATGGATTCTGCCTACTGCGGCCGACACTACTTGGCTGGATGGCTAGGGGTGTATTTTCCCTGGGTATACGACATCAGATCCGGGGATTATGTCCAAAGAGGACTTCTCTCGCTGCATTTCTTCTAGAAGTGGAAAATGGTTGGACAAAACTTGACGACCGTGATGGAGAAAATTGCCAAATAAGACATGATAGATTTCTTTCACTTCCCTGGTACTAGGAGTGCTGATCCCCAACTGCTTGAAGATGACGACGAAGGCTTGGACCCCTATGAACGCTCCTTCCTTGTATCGATTCGCCTAGCGCTCCTCCCTCTTCAAGAATGCCTGTAATTTTAGAGAGAGCCATACTACCTAAGCCGTTTTACCCGGCAATTCGGTTATGATCAATGGGTACCGGAAACACTGGAGTTGGTGACACACTAGTAGCGGGCGTATGGTACTGGGCCTGTCCATTGGAAGTGGATGTGGCGCCAGCTTTTTCTTACGGGGATTGGCTATAAGTTTATCATTCCTGGCATAGAATATATTCTTGGAGCCACATATGGGTAGATGCGGTGGTGGGCTCACCAGTGCACTCTGACCCGGAATTATCATTTTGTAAGTGACCCCATCTTCATCACGCCCCTAATCATCAATCACGTTCTTGTTGACGGGGTTGGGTACGTAGCAAAACATCTCCACCAGCCTTCTCTTCCTGGCGTGTTGAAGATCATGACCTCTTTGAATGCAGTAATCGACCACGAGTAGCCTGAGCATACGTTCAAGGGTTGGGACACCGTATCTGAGTTGCCGGCCTATGCTTGGGTAACAAGCCTTCCCGTATTGTCCTTTGAGCATATGTCAGGGTAACGAGCCCTATTTGTGTTAAGTTGATTTGGCTGACGAGCCCTTGTCCTTGAATTTTTATTTGAATGAAATGTATGAATGTGGAAATCAAAAAAGAGATTTGGGGTTACTGGCAATGATTAACGACACATCGTAAGGAGCCAGGTGGTGCAGTTTTAGACTCATGATATAACAATGGTATTCTATCTTCGCCAATATTGCTGTATATAAATGATTAATAAAGGTTGAACTAATTATGCATACATGAAATTAGTGTTTCAGGTAACTGTTTGACTGTTAGAAAGGATAATATACCAAAGAACGACCTTCATACTTGCATTTGTGGGATGACTGATCAACTATTAGAAAGATTAGCGCACCATTTACTTTTATGTTTACGTTACATTGCCTAGGACATGCATGCACTTGTAGGGTGGGTAGTTAACTGTTAGAAAAACCAGTACATCATTTTCTTTTATTTGTATATCATACATTCCATGTATTTAATCAACTAGTTTAAGAAATTGATTATTTTGTTATGTTATCATTTTCTACTCATGCTTATAGGGATAATATGTGTAATTGCTTAGTATTTGTGCGTTAGAGTTAACATGCTTAAGAATAATACCTGTAAAAATATGTATTTGTCGTGAACCTACTTACAACTAAAATGTCTCGAGCATAATCTTGGGGATATTTCTTCACTATATTTAGCATTTAATGCATTCACTTTGACATATGCAAATGACCTAGTAATATGACCAAATGGTGGTGTGCTCGGGGCACCCCAGTAGTCTTATAGCTTCATCCCTTGGGTAGTTATATTTTTCCTTCATGTTAAATCTATTGTGATTTTATAATTCTCATATAGGCTGACACTGCTTTTAAATTGTACTTCTTGGATGTTAGCCTAGTATTTCTTAATTTAGTTATCTTTCCTTTGCTTTTGATCTGCTAATTAAAATGCGTTACTTTGAATATTATTTGTGTATGGTGTTGAGCTCTGAATTGTGCACATTCTAACCCCAATTAATCACATATTATGCATGGTTTGCATATTTAAAAGACTACTCAATGCATGATTTGTGATTGTAGGAACGAGATAGAGATTTCACTGATTTAAGGCTAAAAAGAGCACTTTACATATATTGAAGATCAAGGAACTAAGTACAAAAGGATCGAAAAAAGAAGTAAGGGAGAAAAGAAAGAAAGAAGAAAGAAGTGCAGAAAATAGCACTTAAGACCGGTCAGACAGAAAATTGCACTTAAGACCGGTCGTCTGACTGGTCGGTCATAGCCCAGGACCAGTCGTCTGACCGGTCGACTGTCACTCAGACCGGTCGTCCGACTGGTCGAACACTCAATAGGGGAGGACAAAAATTTCAAAAGCTTGCTAGACTATTTTTGACATTTTATGACCGGTCGTGCGACCAGTCGTCCATGGGCTCAGACCGGTCGTCCGACCGGTCGACAGCGTAACAGAGCTTGTTTTACAAGTTCTGAAATTTGCTGCACAAAGAGTTATTTTTGCGGGATTTTTCGAAGGTTCTTCACAATTGGAGTCTGAAACCTATAAAAGAATCTCTCTTCTTCGTACCAAAGCATGCTAGGACGTGTGGATCATCAAGGAGGCTTAGGAGACGGATTCTACTTTAAGTTTTGCTAGTTTTTCTTCTAGTTTTAGTTGTTTTTATGGTTTTTGAGGCTTCTAGTTCAAGGATGTTAGAGATGAACTAAAACCTCTTAGCTAGGGATAAGAGGTGAACCTTTTGATTTGTTTTTTATGCATTAATACAATCTAGGTTTCCTTTTCATATTTTAATTGAAGAATTTAGTTTAATTTGAGTTTGAATCAAGTACTAACTCAATTTTCCTTTGATCTCTTGATGACTCCGCGCTCATATGATTCCAAACTTAATAGCTTATCCTTTGGGCATTGTTTATGCTTGTGTAGTTTATTGATCTTACATCGACTCCAGGCATGGTAGACCCTTTAATTGTCTTGTGTACAATGGCATGATCTTCATGTGGGAACTCATTCCAACTAAAGTTCTTATCTTTTGTATAATTTAAGATAGCTATTTGCTTATTGATTTTGATTTAATTAGAGTTCTAATTATTGGTTGTAATCAAGTCTAGTGACAGGATTTGATGAAAGATATGGTTGTGAATCTCAACTAGATTGGAAAGAGGCTTGGCTTATACAATTGAGTGTGCCCAAGGCCTGAGCATTGTTGTGGGAATCGAATCAATGAACAAGCAACTGTTTTAGATAATTGTTGATTGAACCACTCCATATTCCGATCGGATAGAGATATGAATTCGATTTCAATTGAGTTATGAGAGACCTAGTTGTGTTGATGCACTGAAAACAGTCAAAAGTGGATCCTTGGTGCTCTAGTACCTTTTAGATTATTATTACCTTACACATTTACTGTTTAAACCCAATTCTCTGTTGTTTAGATTTAGTTCTTAATGCGATCTTAATTATAAGTTGTTTTAGATAAATTATGAGAATACCCATACATAAATCTCTGTGGGAACAATACTCGGTCTTTCAGAATTATTACTACTTCGCAACCCTATACTTGGGGAGTGAATATATAGAATGAATGTAAATCTGATTGAGGACACACATGGGAGCATTTTCCACGTGTGACATTCCTAGACAAACATTTTACTAAGTTCACACCCGGGAACTTGGAATCGGGGTCTTCCTACTCAGGTGTCAATTTTTTGGGTGTTACATATACCTAATTTATATCGGGAAGGAACTGCTTCTTGACGAGGATTTATAGGACCTTTTCGCTCATTTGACTCAACCACTTGTGACATAGACCAATAGAAGAATCATTCTCTATTGTGTTCACCTCGGCCTTGCATATCTGTGTTTGCATCCTATATAAAGTGCAACACCACTTGCCTCTTGCCGCCACAAGAGACCCTTTTATAAGCTTCCACTGTTCGCTACCAAAATGATTGTTGTAGCCTTCTTCGTCCAATCTTCCCGTAGAAATTAAATAAAGATGAAGATCAGGTACATGCCTCACATCCTTAAGAACCAATATGTAACCAATTACATTGGTCTCAACATGGACATCACCCATCCCCACAATTTTTGAAGAGTCACTATTATCCATCCTCACAACACCAAAGTCTCTTGACTTTTAAGATGGTAAGAAATCCTTACAAGGAGTTGTGTGATATGAAGTACTGATGTCAATGACTTAATCTGTATCTTTACAAATGAGATTGAGGTATGCTCATTTACAACCCGAGAATATAATAATATCACAATCTAAGACAATCGCAGTTGTATCCTTCTCTTTTTTTCTTCTTCTTTCCATTTTCTTTCTTCTTCTCCTTTTTGGGCTTTCAACACTCATTTTGGTAGTGGCCTATCTCGCTGCAATTATAACAATTAACATCCTTTATTAACTTAGACTTGCCTTTTGACTTTTCACGGTAGTGAGGTTTTTTGCTTTTGCTTCTCCCCTAAGTTTCTTTGACAAATGCTTTTGATTAAGTGGAACCCAAAGATTTTCTTCTTATTTCCTCATTCAACAAGCTTCCCATTACTTGACTCATGGTATCAACGCCATCTGGAGGAGAGTTACTTAAAGATACCACTAAGGTTTCCCAACTATCAAGCAAAGAACTAAAAAGAAACAAAGCCTATAATTCACCATCCAACACCATCTTCATAGAAGAGAGCTGATTCACAATACTTTGAATTTCATTCAAATGCTCCGTAATTGAGCTTCCTTCTTTATATTTCAAATTTACAAGCTTTCTAATCAAGAAAGGCTTGTTACCCACGGTCTTTCCTTCATACTACTCTTTTAATTTCTTCCACAATGAATATGCCAAAGCTTTTGTAGAAACATTATGAAAGCCACTATGATCCAACCATTGCCAAATAAACCCAATGAATTTCTGGTCAAGTTTCTTCCACTTATCATTGGTCATATCTTTTGGTTTTGCCTCAACACTTCAACCGATATGTATAAGTCCTTGCAATACAATGAATCTTCCATCTTGGCTATCCCAATCATCCAATTATTTCCATTCAAACTAATCATTCAACTTATGCTTGCATCCATAATTCACATACAAAATAATTAGAACCAACCTGGAGCTCTGATATCATTTGTTGGGAAACCACATACTTTTCTCTTCTATATGTAAATCAATAGGATTAATAATATAAAAGATTTAATGGAGGATAATTACTTCCAACACGAGTAAGCAAATCATCAAACATGTAGGATGCAAGTGACACAAAGATTTTTTGCGTGAAAAACCCTCCGATGTGAAGGGGAAAACCATGGGACCTAGTTCGGCACAAATTCACTGTAATAGAAATAATGAAAGTACAATCATCAAGATACCTTTCTTGGATACTTAAACCACTTCACCCAAATGTGGATTATAAGCAACAATGAAAAAAAGGAAAATTCTCACTAACTAGGGATTATAGAAAAACCCCAACACAACCCTTGGAGAAAACAATCGAAGAAACCGACATTGTGGATGGACCCTCATGAACTCGTATGCGAAGATTTTGGTGGTGGAATGTGTTAGTGCAGTTTTCTGTGGCATACTAGTGCATTTTATTTGTCAATTACGTAGGTCAGTGAGTCCAATGTCTGTTGAGCTTAAAGAAGACGAAGACCGAAGACTCAAGTGGACCTGCTGCATCAAGGAAGAAGAAACAAGTGAAAGAGATGCCTTGGTGAGCCTTGAACCTTGAACTAAATCAAAACCCAAACCTCTAGTCGACCCTGACCCAATAGGCATGCTTTAGCCATCTTAGATTGGCCTTAGGTGTCCTAAAAGATCACCCAAAGGATGGCCAAAGCGGTTGCATGAGTTGCTGTAAAATAAGCCAATTCCAACAGCACATCTTATGTGTCCGACCAGTCCGCAGGAGGCCAAAATGGGACAATAACCAAATTGATAAAATGCTGATCCTTGAGCTAATTCGACCGATCGCCCAACTGGTCATTTGGCCTGACTGACCGATCGTCCAACCGATCTGTAGAGGGCAAAAAAAAGACAGCAGCATTTTTATGTCTAGGCCCTTAATTCGACCGGTCGTTCCTCAATGACTGACTGGTCGGAGACCCCCTATGACTGGTCGCCCGACCAGTCAGCAAAGAGCCTTTAACAGTCATTTTATAGCCGTTGGAGCTTTCTTATATAAAGGTTATGCTCGATGTTGGAGAAAAAGAGAGATTATAGTGCATTAGAAGCCACCCTTATTACTTATACTATCAGGCTCTAATCATAAGCATTCCAAGCCAGTTTCCTTGTGTTGATTACAAGATAGAGCATTCAAAGCTCATGTGAAGATAGATTTGCTCTCTCTTGATCTTTAGAAGTTTAGGCATCTTGACTATAGGTAGATCATTTGTCTAAACCTCTCTAAAAATCCTATTAAGTTGATTCCTCTAAGTAACCAACTCCTACTAGTTGTAGAAAATTCAAACTGCCTCCTATCACCTTGGGCATCTTAAGAGCATCTAATGCGAGGTGATTGATCAAGTGGATCTGAGGTATTGGCAATGCAGCGGCAACACGATCGGGGGAGCAAAGGGGAGCTGATTGAAGCACGGGAGAGCGGAGATCAAGTAACCCAAGAAAGCGCTGAACAAGGGACTCATCCGACAAGTGTCTCTATGAGAGTCCGACTGCACTCCTTCCTCGTGCGGGATTGAGTGTGAGAGTTTGAATTTACAAACTCGATCAAGTCTCTAAGGGGTGCCTTCGGCTGGAGCGTACGCTAGATTCTAAGATTAGAACTAAGGGGTAGAGAGAATCCTTGTCAAACTCCTAGGTTGGATGGAATCCGTAAACATCCTGGCTGAGAAAAAACTAGTAAAATCTTCATTATAATTTGAGAGGAACCTTGTCAAACTCCTCGGTAGGGTGGAACTGACTTAAAACACCTAGCTTGGGAGGAGCCTGATTTAAACTACTTAGTGAATGTTGTTGTGCTCAAGGGATGAGTACTTGAATCGGGAGTGGAGTAGACCCATAATCGAATCACTATCCATGCTTGTGTTAGTAATGTATTTAAGCACGTTGTTATCTTAGCATTGTATGTTTAATTGCGTAATTATGAATGCTTGATAAGAATGTATGTTGGGTACTAGGTAGGCACATTCACACACAAGATGTACTTTCACTAAGTAGTGTAGACTTGAGCCTTATGGTCCATTCTCATATAGTCTATATAGGTTGCATAGATTAGGTTCTTGATTAGTTAAATCATTTGATTATTTATGCATGCTTAGGCTAGGTTGTTTAATTGCTTATTATATGTTAACCTTGTGATTGGACCCACTTAAGCTTAGAAGCTAAGTGTTCTTTAAGCTGAGAAAGAAAACACCCCAATGTTGCTAGATCTCTCTAAACAAAAAAACCAATTTTCTCTCCTTTAAGTTTTGCTTGGCCAAAAGGCCAAAATACTTCCTCACACAAATGTAACAATAAAAGGCTACTTAAGCCTATATATGTGGGTCCCACCTCCACATAAGAAGGGACCCCCAACAAATTATAGTGTGCAGCAATAGTTGATGGAGATGTAGGCTGGGATCTAGTTGCAACAATCTGGTCAAACAATGTTGATGACGATGGTGCCTTAAGGGCTGACGACAAAAGATGATGGTTTTCCAAAGACGGTTTGCAGTGGAGGAGAAGTTGGTGGTTGTGGCCATGGCTTTTTGGTTTAGTCGTTGCCATTACTGGAGGTTGTAGTTGTTGGATTTTGGATTGGTTATAGAGAGGGTTTTGTGGTCTCTTGACAGTGGTGACAAGATGTGGTAAGCGGCAAAAGGTAGACAGTTAGTGACTAAAAATAGCCTATGTGTCGTGGTTGACGGTAGTGACAGGGAGATAGAGGAATGAATAAAAGATGAAGAGATAAGATGGGAGATGAAAGAAGATAGTGTTGGGAATAGGGAAGCCGGCAGTGGAAGCGGAAGCCGAACAACACCACAACAAAATATGAGATTAAACAAGAAACAAAATGAAATCACACCACACAAGCATTCAACCATAAGAGACAATCCGATTTTACGTGGAAAAACCCCTCAACGGGTAAAAAACCACGGTACAAAGCGATCCACTATGATTAACAGAAGTTTACAGAGAATGAAGAAACAAAACGCCCACAAGAGAAATCCTTGAGCTACCCAAAGCTTATTCTCACATGAAACGGACAAGCACAATCTTTTTCTTTATCCCAGAAAATCCTAAGCTTTCCCCGAGCTCTTTCTCTTACCCTAAAACCCTCTCAATCCATCTAGGAAACATGACTCCAATGGCAAAACTCCTAATCCTGCATTACACCCCTTAAATAGGCACAAAGCCAAAATTAGAAATCTCTTGTCAAAACCACGCAAGAGACCAACTTGTAATAGGAAACTTCCAAATTTGTCGCGTCCATCCACACCACCGACCGGTCACTCGACCGGTCTAGGGCACATGGAATCTGTTTAGCGGCCTCGCCATGCATCTGGGCCAAACCGTCAGACCTGTCGCCGACCAGTCTGAGCACCCAAACCATGCACAGTTTGAAGGCTAATCCAATAATCTCCATTGAGGCTTCAAACGTTGAATCAAACCATCCTCACTTCGTCATCTCATCTTCATCATAGCTCCACCGCTTCTCGTGCCTCATCGACTTCATCTTTGCACATTCACACACCTTTATCACTTTTCTCTTGTGGCCCTTGGCACTTGCCACATACGAGCAACCGTGGATCTCGCTCCAATCTCGTAGCTCCACCGTGAAACGTGCTCCCGATCAAACTTAATCGCAGTCAATGAACCTGATTGAGATATTGGCGTACCGATTCACCTTTTTCCACTCTACTTCTTTCATAGATGCTAATTGCATTTCCATATTTTTCTTTCACGGAATCCTTCTCCACGTCGAATCTCCTATTTGATCCCATCTTCTCATCTCAGATCTAAATTCTTCTCCACCCCAACTTTAGCTCTGATACCACTTGTTGGGAATAGGGACACCGACAGTGGAAGCCGAACAACACCACAACAAAATATGAGATCAAACGAGAAACACAATGAAATCACACCACACAAGCATTCAACCATAAGAGAATCCGATTTTACGTGGAAAACCCCCTCAACGGGTAAAAAACCACAACACAAAGCAATCCACTATGATTAACAGAAATTTACAGAGAATGAAGAAACAAAAAGCCCACAAGAGAAATCCCCGAGTTACCCAAAGCTTATTCTCATATGAAACGAACAAGCACAGTCTTTTTCTTCATCATAGAGAGTCTTAAGCTTTCCTCAAGCTCTTTCTCTTACCCTAGAACCCTCTCAATCCATCTAGGAAACATGACTCCAATGGCAAAACTCTTAATCCCGCATTACACCCCTTAAATAGGCATAAAACCGAAATTAGAAACCTCTTGTGCCAAACCATGCAAGAGACCAACTTGCAATAGGAAACTTCCAAATTCGTCGCGTCCAACCACACCACCGATCGGTCAGCCTGACCAGTCGGAGCCCCCTGCTGACCGGTTGCCCGACTAGTTTAGGGCACATGGAACCTATCCAGCGGCCTTGTTGTGCATCTGGGCTAAACCGTCAAACCGGTTGCCCTAACCGGTTTGAGCACCCAAACCGTGCATAGTTTGAAGGCTACTCCAACAGATAGACGGTCCCGATCAATGTTAAATTATGACCTTAATATACTAGAGACAACATTAAAAGCTCTATTGTGAAAATTACAACTCATCTATTCTATCGAGAAGGGGGAAAGAATATATAAAAATTGGAGATCTATATAGATCTAGAAAATTTTAATCTAAGAACATTATTCTAATATATTTTAATAGGCACAAATTGACATGTTACATATTAATGAAAATATATGTAAATTTTTAAATTTATTTGTAAAAATAAATAAGGGATTTTTACCCCAAAATTCCTCACAATTTTTTATTTTATGAAAATATGCTTTCTTCTTTTGTATTTATGAAAACTTGCTTCGAAGCTACAGATGAGAGTTAAATTATCCATCTACCCTTATTTTGAGAAATGAATGTAAGCAGGAGAATCATCTCAACGAATCGGGATCCTCTTTTGGCTGCCAAATAGGAAAACCTTGTTTGGAGCCTTTTATTGGTCTACGTCATCACATAGGTCTACAACCTAATCACATCCTCAGTGCAACCTGATCACACTAACGTCATGCAGTGTGATGTGGACCAATGAAAAGGCTCTAAATAGGGTTTTACTGTGATATTTATGAAAAATCCATCCTGTTCGTTTGCAAGAGACTACAAATGAGGAGATACATAATTCAATTGGGCCATAAAAGAGGAAAAAGTGATAACTAAACTACTACTGTTGAAACATTTATAGGGTGACAATAGTTTTTTTTTTTCTGGGGACAAGGTTTTTGCGTTTTCACTTTATCCAAGTGGGAATAACCTTATGAACAGTTTGGATGGAAGACAAACATCAAGGTGGACCTCGGGAAAATTTTAATGGTAGGCATTTCTTTCCTTCCTAATTTTTCCTCTTGTGTGGCCCACTTGACTTTTGGATCAGCTTCCTTTTTTTTCTTAGTCTTTCTCACAAATATCACTGTGGGGCCATGTAGCTTTTGAGCAGAGGAACTTCCTGCTACAAGCTGTCTCAAGAAATCCGCATCCAATTAAAGAAGGGTGTTTTATGATACTCAGGCTGCGTATGACAATCAATATGCAAGTACTCGTAAACTGTACACGTAGCATGTATTAATTCAAATAAATTGGATTAGATTGAGCCTTTGTAACCAAGTCACAGTCCTAATGATAGATTGGTTGAATAATCGTAGCCTCTTATCCATGGATGCTTGTTTATGAAAACAAAGCCTTAGAATATTTTTTCATTTAACCATCTAACAAATGTTCACAAATTTGCCATTTAGATGATGGAATAATAGTAATTTTGGATTCATGATCCATCAACACTAAGAGCCCGTTTGGATTGTAAGTTACTTAAGATAAGCTACTTATCAGATAAGTAACTTATCTTGATTTCTACTTAATCAGCAAATAAGCATATTTGGTAAACAACAAACTTATCATCCAAAAAGTAGAAAAGCATGTTTGGTTTCCAACATCATAAGTAATTATCCCTCAAGTCTATTTGGTCCCCCTCACATCCACTATCTATCATGTGGGGCCAACCTTTGATGCGGATCGTTCATTGTGTGGCCCTACTAATGTGGGTCATCCATAATGCGGGGCCCACCTTGGATGTTGGCCGTTTAGCATTAGAGTCCGATCTTTAATGTGCACCATTCATTAGGTAGGGCCCTACCTTTGATGTTGGCCATCCATCATGTGTTGTCCACCATTAATGTTATTGTCCATCATGTGGGGCCCATCTTCAATATCCACCGCCCATCATGTGGTGCCCACCTTTGATGTGAACCATCCATCATGTGGGCCCACCTCCCATGTGGCAGCCCATCATGCAGGGCCCGCCTTTGATATGAGCCATTCTCTTTAACCCTACCTTTGATGTGGATCTCCCATCATGTGAGGCCCACCTTGATGTGGTTCATCCATCATGTGGAGCCCACCATTAATAATTGCCCATCATGTGGAGTCCACCTTTCATGTGGACTGTCCATCATGTGAGCCCCACCTTCAATGTGGAGCCAACCTTTGATGTGGACCATTCATTGTGTGGGCCATCCATTATGCAGGGCTCACCTTGGATGTGGGTGACTCATTATTATGGCCCGACCTTTAATGTTCACCATTCATTATGTAGGGCCCACCATTGATGTTGGTCATTTATCAAGTAGGGTCCCAACGTCAATGTTATTATCATCATGTGGGGCCCACCTTCAATATCCATTGTCCATCATGTGGACCCACCATGCACACTTACACTATCCATTCATGTGGGACCTGCCCTGATGTTTACCTGCCATACAACCTGTTCATGTTGGTCGTGTAGAGTAGGATGAAAGTAAAACGCAAATATCAATTTCATCCCGCCGTTGTGGACCACACTATCTGGACGGTAGATGTTGTTCACTGTTGAACTAGATCAGGTGACCCACCTTGATGTTTAATTGCCTCCACCTTGTTGATTAGGCACAAAAGACCTAGATGTAGGGAATGTATAAAGATTAGATTGGTCCGAAACTAATGTGGGCCCCACCACCAGAAACAGTGAGGACATGCCTACCTTGGAAACCTTCCTAAGACCTGACGATGGCGTATGTCTTAGACCCATATTGTCCATCTAGTGGGTGAGACCCACTGCGATGTATGTATCTCACATCTACGCGCGCAGTTCATCCAATGGTTGGGACCCATTGATATACGTGTTCTATCTACCCGTCCATCTGTTTTGCCAACCCTATTAAAGCATGAGTCAAAAAATGAAGTGGAACTAAATCTCTAGAGGGACCCACCATTGTGAGCCTCTTGGGGTCTAGCCGGTGGACCCCTACTCTAAGAATTAGTGGAGGTAATGACTCTTACAGAAACCTTCCCAAGTAACCACCGTTGAAATGAATAGTAAATAAATCAGTTTTTCCTCTCTTTTGTCTCTCCCATTCCTCTCTTTAGCAACTTATGCAAAAGTAAAAAAACTAAAAAAATTAACTGAAGTGATTATGTAGTTTTAAGAAAAAAAAAGTCATTTATTACTAATCATAAACAAAACTTATTTGAAATAAGTTACTTCTCTACTGCGGTAAGTAGAAAAAGTAACTTTTTTGGTGGTATCCAAATTTGGACGGTTTAATTTGACTACATGTATGTCATGTGTGTAATTTCTAAGGGCTTGCATGCCATCCATTACATTTTTCTAGAGTATCAAAGTTTGTTTTGAAAGGGAGTCTAGCTGTGCTGCTTAGATGGTGCGTGGCACCTGCCACATGCCAAGACATTGGCCAAGCTTTGTGGAGCCCATTGGTCTGTGTTTTATCTATGGCGTCCATCCATTTTCAGTATGAGCTTAAAAAATGATGCTAATCCAAAGCTCAAGTGGACCATACCATAGAAACCAGTGGGGATTGAATGCTCACAGTTGAAAACTGCCTAGGTCTCACTAGTCACCATGATGTTTTATTTTCCATCCAACCTATTCATAAGGTTACATAAACTTAGATGAAGGTAAATACAAATGTAAGCTTGATCCAAAACGTTTATGGCCCAGGAAGCTTTTGATGGTTACAGATACCTTGATGAAGTTTTTCTCCAACCCATTCTCATGTTTCCAACATTAGAGCTTACATGCAAATTGAACTAGATTTTCTTTTAGGGAAAACATGTAAACAGTCAGGCTAACCCAATGGATGGATTAGATCTCGCACATATGCACCATACTGACAGGTGTGGCGTGTACATGAGCCTTATCTTACACTCATGTGCACCCAGCAATACTCTTTATTTCTCTATCAGTGGCTCACAGCTGGTTTCGAAAAACTTGCATTCGTGTGTGGGCTTGGATTGGTGATCTATGCACCCGTTTAGATGTGACGAGCACAGGGCCATTTGAGCAAGTTACAATACTAAGACATGACTCTCTACATATGTTGTGATTGAGTTGTCATGCTTTTAGACAAAAATAGCAATGCAGGACTTTAGCACAGAGCCGTAGGTTCCTCTACAAGTCCTTTTCTAGACTAGCTTTACTCAACTCCATGTACAAGGTCGGTTCACTTTCTTGTAAAAGCTACTCACCGTGTCATCTTCTTATTCACTTGCTTTTGCAATATTGCCTACATATATGGCAGCCAACTCATGCATTAGGTGAGCCACGACATGATGAAAGGATGCCTCCAAAAAGCAGTTCTATCCAAAAGGCAGGTCACACCATGGAAAATAAGGGCGCTCCACCGTGGTCGAGCCTATTATGATATATTTGCCTTCCATCCACATCGTCCATCCACTGTGACAGCTCGTTTTAGGGCATGATCCAAAAAATGAAGAAGATTCAATTTTTAGGTGAAGCATACCATAGAAAACTGTGGTGATTGAATCCCTACCATTAAAAACTTCATGGGGCCACCAGAGTGTTTATTTGTCATCCAACCTGTTGATAATGTCACAAATACTTGGATGAAGAGACTACACAAATATCAGCTTGATCCAAAACTTTCGTGGCCTATTAGAAGTTTTTTAAATGGTCTATATAAGGCAAATACATCATGATGGGCCCCACAGTCAGGGATACCACCCTCAACGGATCCACCGAAGCCGTGCCCGGAAAATAATAAAAATTCCTGCCACTAAGGCAAATGCTTTTATCCATGATAGTTTATGTCCATTTTTGTATTCCTGCGTTATTAAATAGGGGAGCGGCTTCGGTAGATCCTGGATCCACCGAGGTGGGTGGATCCCTCACTGTGGTCCCACCGTGATGCATGTTTTACTTACATCCACTCCGTTCATCCATTTTCACATCTCATTTTAGGGCATTATTCAAAACATGAAGGAGATCCAAATCTCAGGTGGACCACACCCCAAGAAAAACTAGTGATTGACCATTAAAAACTTCTTGCGGGCCACAAAATTTTTGGATGAAATTGATATTTTTGTGGTCCCTTCATCCAGATTTTTGTGACTTCATCAACAGGTTGGATGGCAAATAAACATTCCGGTGTCCCTCAAGACATTTAATGGTGAGTATTAAATCACCCCTGCTTCCTGTGGTGTGGTCCACCTAAGATTTGGATCTCCTTCAGTTTTTTGGATCATCACCTAAAATGAGCTGTCAAAACGGATGGACGGCATGGATGTAAGTCGCATACATCACGGTTGGGCCCACAGTGAGAGATCCACCCACCTTGGATCCACCAAAGCCGCGCCCATTAAATAGGTCTACTTAAATTTCCCTACTAATTTAATAATTGAATATCGAGTCTTCGAGTCAACCCGACCCAGTTGGACACCGAGTCGATTTTAGTGATCGGGTTTTTGAACTGTGAGCTGTTGTAACCCTGCTTCCACATGGGCAGGCCCTGTACGAAGGGTCCCTGATCTTCTTTCGTTAGATTTTGGCTTTGTGAATAAGAAGGGACCATGTGCCCATGATTAAGTCATTCAAACCGTTGATATTAAGGGCCAGGTGTTAGATGCTCATGCAATAAATTTAGAGAAGTACTAACCCTTCAATAGGTGGGTGGCTCCTACTTAGACCGTTCATATAGAAAATACGGCAATGGTTCACAGAATTAGAAAGAAAAAAAAGGGTTATTTTGTGTCTTCGTATCTCTCCATTTAGGGAATTTTGGTGGACCATCTAGAATGAGATACATCATATTTTGGATTACTGAACCACGCCCTCTTCTTGCAAATTGAAAGCTTCAATGCACATCTTCTCCCCAACATTGTATAATGCCACTTGAAAAAGGTACCAGAAAAGGGTACAAGGCGTCTTGAACACAGCTATTACATGCACAGCTCCAAAGGGCAAGCAAGCAAAGTAGGGTCATTGAGGGACAATTGCTAGGCAAACCATAGAGGCACACACACAAACTTTATGCTTGAATAGTTGGTTTGCACAAAATAGCAAGGAGCCCATTGATACATCATTACCAGCACAACTCAGACGCTCACACAGTCAAGCCATATATTGAACCTTGGTAGACTCACAAGAGTTTCACATGAGGTCATGCATTCAAGTACCCATTGTGGTATAAAAAAGACACTGTGGTGTGAGTCATGAAAATAATCATAATCTTTACATTCCTTTTTTTCATTTCTCTTGAAATATCCAAAACATGAACTAAATCAAAACTCTGGGCATCATTGAAAGTGATCGGAATTTCAATTGTTTGGAGTCAATTGATGATATGCCTATTTTAATTGCTTTTGAGTGAATCGCCTTCAATGATTAGTGCAACTGTCCCGAAAAGACCAAGTGAAGATCCTCTAATGTGCCCTTAGAACTGGAGTTTTCTCTTTGCTTAAATCTACCAAAATCCTTTCAGCCAAGAGAGTTAAATCATACTTCCTGCGGCTGTACATTCTGCACTCTCGTGAGGGATGGATCTCAACAGGTGTACCTAGGGTCTAGACAGGATAAGCATAGTTTGATATTTGCCTCTTCTAGATAGGATAAGCATAGTTTGAGATTTGACACTATTAATTATCTCAGGAAAGAGTAGGCTTTGCCTTTCTTTCAAGAGGAAGTTCTCCATGCTTTCATGTTTTCATGTTCCCTTGTTTGACTGAGGGGACCCCCGTAGCCATGATAGAGGGATGGAGAGACATTTGATCAATTGAGGGGACTCACATAGCAGCAGGCCAGCAGTGGAGAATGATCCCATGACAACGGCAAGGCGGGGTTTCCAACATAATTATGAAGAATGAATAATTTCACCAGAAATGAAAAGCCCTATCATACTTGGTGCAAAAGGAGCCCTATCATGCAAGTGGCCTGCCTATGTGAGGCCACCAGAGGCAACCCAAGTGTGGACTGGTTAGTGGATTTAAGCAAAATGGGCCCAAGTAAGCAAGAATAGTAGAGATACTTCTGTTAATGGTAGATCTTCCCTCACTCAAAAAGTCTCAAAGTACCCATTTAGGAGAGTAATGGGGAACCATACTATGCACACCCTGATTCATAGCTCAAGTGGTAGACTGAAGATAACCTCAATTCAACACTGAGGTCTAGGTATCGATTCCCAAATCCCAAGTGGGGGCGAAAAAAAAAAAAAAAAACCATGCTATGCAGATGGTACGAATGAAATGGTCCATTTTGCCAGAAGCAAAGCTCTCGACAAAGGGACCAGTTCCTCTGCAAGCTACAAGCTGTATCCGTCTGCAGAAGGGGGCCCACCTTATTACATGTATGCCACTCAGTACCCAACCGATGCATTCAACCTGATGCAATTGTGCCCCACCATGATGCCAGGATGCCAGGAAAAAAAAAATGGGGTGTGGTGGCCTGTGTGATGGTTGGATCAGGCTGATTTTCAGTCATCCAACTTTGAGTGGGGAAACCCTGCTGGACAGGTTGGATGCCATAAACACCCCACACTGGACAGGTCGGATGCCATAAACACCACGGTGGGCTCACACGCAACCTATGCAGAATAAGCTATTCTACCAAGACTTGTAGAGGAAACGGCCTCTTAATCCTTTGCAAATGGATTTGTTCTGCCAATCCATTCTCATCTCTGCTACCATAATCTGTTGAGAATTTGAAATCAAGCTGTGTCATTCCCCCTCTGAGTACAGACAACCACGTCGACAAATGCCCTAGCTAAAGAGGGCCATCCAAGACTTGGAAGCCAAGTTCAGTATCCTAGAGCCCATTGGCTTGGGGCATTTGACAAAATCTAGGGTGTTCTCAAAGGAAATCTGACTTTGGCAGCATTGAAAACAAGACCCTGAAGATGGGCCTGCAACATAATCACTCACACAGTATCTTCACTGCAGGCAATATTAAAATCCATCTAGGCTCAAGCAGACGGTTTTCACATGCATCCCCACTAGCAGCTGGGACTCCCCAACTTGTGGCAATCAGTCGAGCAGATCAGATGGTTATTCAGATGCTTGTGCAGAAATTCCCCTGCAACTAACTGTGACATCTGTGATGGTTTGTGCATGAATGATTGTCCCATTGATCCCCAGTCATCTGCACATGAAAGTTCACTCTGAGATCAACCAAACCACAATCTTTTCTTTTATTTATTTCTTGTTCTTTTTTCTTTTCAAGGAACATATTAGCAAGCACTCCAAAAATACAATGGGTGATGAAAGGAAACTCAACAGAGATGTATTGTCTACAAGCTTTACAAGAGTGGTAATAATGGTGCTCACACATTATTTGTCACGTAAAAGAACGAATCACGACATCGGTGCACCACCAAACACACATCATCAACTAATAGAAATCAGGTTTACTTACAAACTCAACAGACTGCATGGGAAACCTGACCAAGCTACCTCTTGGGTTCATTCCAGGTCTTTCCCTCGAAAAACTCTCCTAGCATTCTGTCAAGATCATCTGCAGTGTATTTATTGTACTTCTGAGGATTCTTCCCATTCTCGATCAGAGGCCTGAAACAGATGCAAGCCCAATGTTTAGAATCATGGAAAAAAAATGAGAGGAAAGGTGAGGAGATTAATGAACAATGCTGGTGTGCCTGAAAATTATTAAATAGCAGAATTCATAGGCAACAAAAGGTGTGAACCCATAGCCATGCACCAAATATAGAAGAAGATGCTTATGCTCTACATTACAAACTAATTCAATCAGACTGCTGTAATTGCATCAGACCCATCTTGTAAATCTGTGTCAAGATTAAAATCTTTGCAAGTGGCAAATCTTTTGCCATATCCATGTCCTGTATCTGGGTATCGTAATGTGGTCCTGAAACTTGCAGGTTTCTTGCTCCAACTATAGGTCCCATGAACCAGCAGCAAGCCAGGAACAGTGTCCTGTATCTGGGAAATGGTACTATGAGGTTGACCTCATGGGAGCTTCCCATGAGATTGAGCTGTGTGGGCCCTACCGTGATGTGTATCGGACAACCACACTGTGCATTTAGTGGGTCCCCTCTAGGTTATGGGATATCCCAAAAATCAGCCATATCCAGAACTCAAGTGGGCCATAACATCTGAAACAGTGAAATCATGCCTAAAATATCTAGAAGCACTTGCTGGGGCCTACCTGAGTGTTGGATGCGGCTGAAACTTGGCATGACCCCTCATCCAAGTGGGACACACACAATGAATGGGCTAGATTTCGGAACCACATTTCAGTGGGCCCTATAAACGATCATGATGTTTCAATGGGCGGGTAACCACTCTAAACTGCTGCCTGTGGTGTTGCCCGCCTAAGTCATGGATTGACCTGATTTTTTGGCTCTTACCCCAACATGGAATGGTGCATCCGACTGATGGCGTGGATGTCCAATACACATTAGGGTGGGGCCCACACAGCTCGACCTTATGGGAACTTCCCATGAGGTTGACCTCATAGTACCATTTCCCTATATATATACGAGTGGAGTGGTTAACAAGTGAAGTCTCATGAGGTTGTCAAAATCCTACGATTTACGATTTACGATTTACGATATACAATTTTAGTCGAATCTTAAGAAAAACGATTTGAATCCTAACCTTGAATCCCTTTTTATATAAATCTTACGATTCTAGGATTTGAATCCTACGATTTACGATTCAAATTGTACTTATTCTCTTCTACTTTAAACTTCAATTGGCTTTCATTTTATGTTTTTAAATCGGTGGGGGTTTTAAGAATTGTTTAGAAAAGGAAAGTTATTTTTATTCGTTCTTTATAAGAGATTAAATTATATATATTCTCTTCAACATTAAATCATATAGCTTTTTTTTTTTTTTTGTGATTTCTTACTTCTTAATTGGCCGAAACACCAAATTGGCATATGACCTACTTGTAATGTTTTTATGGATGGTTATGATCATGGTCCCAATTTACGATCATGTCTACATTATCAAAGGCCGTTTTTTCCACTGTGATTCTACATTCAAGAAAGGTAACAAGAACATAAATTATTAAAGGACCCTTGTATGTTTTTTAAAGGGAAATTTCATGGAAGACAATATGAAGGAATAAGAATCCTTTAACATTATTATGACATGGTATTACTTGGTGCACATTGATGGTAAAAGGAATATAGATGCGTTTTAAAAAAAAATTCCGATTCATTTATATTTTTCATATTTTTTCAAATTTTTATGAAAATTTTAAAAAATCTTACGATTTACGATATGATTCGTGATACGATACGATTCAACCCCTACTACGATTTGCGATACGATAACGATTTTGACAACATTGCCACTTGCCATGGCATGAAAAAAAATAAAAACATTGTTTGGCTCCCTCTTTTGACCAAAGAGCCCACAATCATTGGTGCCATTTGATTCATCCTCTCATAGTCTAGCATTGTATATTGCACGGTACACTTCCCGCCATAATATTTCCTCTTCAAACAATTCCTCTTCATCTTCTTTAAGATCAAGTAGTTGAATTTCTTGGAGGATTTTTACTGTCTCCTCCTCTCAGCCCCCTAATGCCTCCTTCCATTTAAAGATTTCTTTTTTCAACATATTTAATTTATGGGATAAAATCGATTGAAAAGGATGAACACCATTCAACTAACCAAGCAAGTTCAAATATGAAAGGACGGCAACCCCAATCTTCCTCATCCGTTTCTATCAATACTATACAATGATCAGATATCGACCTAGGCAGGCCCCTTTGATAGGCTAACGAGAATTTTTCCACCCATTCTTAAGAAAGGAGGAACCGATTTAGCTTTGACTTTATCACCTTTGCTTGACCATTTTACCATGTGAATTTGACTTTGCCCAATGGTAAATTGACCATCTCACTCCTATGTATCCTATCTAAAAAGTTTCACACAACCCTCGTTCGATTTTTTGTAGACAAACCTAACCACATTGAAATCACCACCAGCGCACCAAGGTAAACCCTATCTGCTCTTTCACACATCCAACTCCTCCCAAAACTCATATCGAAGTCTCGGCCAACAAGGACCGTGCACCACTGAAATACCCATCGAAAACCTGATGCGACTTCTTTAAGCAACCAAAATATTAAATATTTCCCCCTCTGACAATCCTCTTTACTCCAAATTTTAGTGTCCCACACTATTAAGATACCCCTTGCTGCCCCTATCACATCTCAAGTTGCCCATTCCTTCTTCTGCCCACACCATAGTGAATTTACAATGTCCCAATCTATCCCATGTAGCTTCGTTTCCTGGAACACTGCAATTTGCACTTTAAATCTTTTACACATATCTTTAACTTGACCGTGCTTTAGCAAACACCCTAGCCCCCTCACATTCCAACTCATGATCTTCATTGGACGCTTGCTAATCCCAGATGGCCAGTACTTGTGTACCCCACATCTAGATTATTCACATTCTTGTTGACTGTCACCAAACATGTCATCTCTCTGTCATTGTTTAGATTATGATCATTTGTGTCCCTGTTGAATGGGCTGCCTACCTCTTTCTTCCATGAATTCAAAAAAGGCAGTGCAATCCTCTGACCTGTCGTCAAACGTGACCCCCACTAATCAAGCAATTTTTCACCGTAAACATCTTTATGCGCTTCATTCCTTGTGCCATGGTTACTTTTTTATTCTATAATAGACTTTTTTTTCACGCACACACCCTCACACCCACACACACCACAATGGGTACTCAAACCCGTGACCTAGTGTTGAAACTCTTGTGAGTCTACCACTAAGCCACAAGTAGGGACCCATTTTGTAATAAACTTAATTCGCAAGCATCATTTGCCCGTTAACTTCCCATGGAGACAAGTTCGTTGCCTCTACGATCACCGCCTAATGCTCAATTGCTAGCAGTGTCATTAGTTCAAGTTCCCCCATTTCTTTATTACCCTTTGGGCCATCATCCCATTGCCGCAATTGTGTGTTGACCACTATCATTGACATCATTGGAAAAGCTGGACACTGATCTTCTTGTTCATCTCCATCCATTGAGGCAAAATTCTCATTGAACTCATTGTGGGGCACTAACTGAGAAGTTTTGGCACTCTGAAAATGATCTCTGATGCAAATTTACGACTTAAAGAGTGACCCCATCACTTCTTGCCTTTTGATCTCTTGCTCATCTTCCCTTACTATAAACAACCTCCAAAATTAGCTTCATTTGGAATACCATTTGTATTTGAAATCTCTAGCCGAGGCCTTGAACGCTTTAGATGGAAAAACTGCTCTAGACCTGTTCCGCCTCCCTTTCCTCCTGCATCTTTCTCCCTTTCTCTGTGTAATATGGATCGGGCTTGATCTCAGCATCTTTTAAATTGACTCTATCACACGTGCAAGAGGTTATGACTTGTGTGGAAACCGGAGAAGCATTCGCAAGTGGAAGAACCACCGCACAGAGTCGAGACTTGTTTTCTAACTGACGAAAATATTGGCTCCTAACTTGCTCTCTTTCTTTGTCATTTATTAAGAAGACAATTGTGACACCAGGCGTCGCGCATGTAGTAGTTATCGCCTATTTCTCATAGATGCAGTGAAGCAATGTCGACTCATTTCCTCTCTCCACCACGCGTCAAGAGCTCCCATTCCCTTTCTGAAATAACTATTTGTTGGCGAATCGTAGTAGGACACGAAGTGCCTTTTTCAATTGATGCTCCAAAGGTGTATTCTCTTCATGATCCTCATCGCCATTTCACTCAACCGCCATTGACAATCTCTTACTTTCTTCTCCATCTTTTGGAGATTGCTCCTTCGATTCTTGCACCACCTTAATCAACACCATAACATTCTGGACTCGTAAATTGAAGGTCTCCAGAAGAAAATCAATTTTTTTCTTCCTAATACGCATCCTGACAAACCGTAACTCGTCACTGTTGTCCATTCGAGAATCGATCGATACCATAGACCCGATGCATGCTCTTATCTCCCTAAAGATATCGTCAATCCAAAATTCCATTGGGATATTCCAAATTTGATACTGTTAGTGCACTTTTCTGTGGCGTAGTCAATCACGTGCATCCATGTGTTGTAATGTCGGTTAAGCCTTAGCAAGTTGAAGACCGAAGATTCAAGTGGACAAGCATCATCAAGGAAGAAGAAACAAGTAAAAGAGATGCCTTGGTGACCCTAACCCTTCGAACCAAAACACCCTAAACCTCTAGATGACTTAGATCTACTAGAAAGACCCTTAGTCATCTTCATTAGCCTTAAATCATATAGAAAAACATGTTAACCTAGGCTAATATAAGAGGTGCAAGCTGTTGTATACAGAATTGCCCAGACAACAGTTTTCGATAGGTCTTTGATACATCGGAGTCCAGATTCAATAGGACTCCGATCGATCGGAAAACCAGATTCGATCAATCAAAATATGTCCAGCAATTTACTAAACTTTATGGACAATTCTTCGATTAATCGAACACATCACTTCGATACATCGAAGTTGATGTTTCGATCAATCGAAAATATGTCCAGCAATATTGCTAAACTCTCTAGACAGTTTTTCGATATATCGAATGGTATTTTTCGATAAATCGAAAATACCTTCAATCAATCGAAGTTAATTCCGATCAATCGAAGATGCCGTTTTCTGTCCGTTTTATGACCGTTGGAGCTTTATCTATAAAAGCGGGAGAGACGTTTTTGGGCAAACAGAGAGGAATTTTAAAGAGTTAGAAGCCACCATTGTTGAAGATCATTAGGACCTCTAATCCTAACTCATTACAAGTCATTCTCCTTGTAATTCATCGTAAGCTTGGAGCATTCGAAACTCAAATGAGAATAAACGTATTCCCTTTTGATTCCTAGGAGTATAGACACCTTGACCATACGTAAAACCTCTGTCTAAACACCCCTAGAATCTTTTAGGTGATTCTCCAACTTACAACCCATTCCTACCCTTTGGTTGTAGAGAATCCACCGCCTCCTCACCTTGGCCATCTTGAAGAGGCATCAAATGCAAGGTAGCTGATCTTGGAGCTGGAGCATCGGCAACGTATCAGCATTAGCGATTGGGAGAGCACAAAGGGGAGCTGATTGAAGCATGGGAGAGCGGAGATCAAGCAACCCGAAGCGACGCATCAACGGGGCTCAAATTCAACAAGTGACTTATCAATTTGTAAGATCCAACCACTCTCTTTTCGTGGGAAATTGAGTGTAGAGTTTATTTGTCAAACTCGATCTAGTTTTGTTTGTCGATCCTTGGCTTGTTTGTTGAGCCTAAGTCTCAGGTTTGTTTGTCGATCCTTGGCCCGTTTGTTGGGCCTAAAACAAGTCTCCAAGGGGAGCCACCAACACGGGTGTAAACATGTAAGTTGGGAGGAACCTGTAAACTCTTCGGTAGGGTGGATCCGAGTTAAAACACCTAGGTTGGGAGGAACCTGATTTAAACTCTCTAGTGAATGTCGGTGTGCTCAAGGGGTGAGTACTTGAACAGGGAGTGGAGTAGACACGTAGTCGAACCACTATACATCTGTTTGTGATTGATATTTGAGCACATTTTCTATTACGCATTGTAGTTTAATTGTTTAATTATGAATGCTTAATTGGAATGTATGCTAGGCACTAGATAGACACATTCACACACAAGATGTATGTTCACTAACTTGTGTAGACTTGAGCTCAATGATCCATTCTCATATAGTTTACATAGGTTGCATAGATTAGGTGCTTGATTAGTTAAATCATATGTTAATCTATGCATGCTTAGACTAGGTTGCTTAATTGTTTATCATATGATAGTCTTGTGATTGTATCCACTTAAGCTTGGAAGCCGAAGTGTTCTTCCTTAGTTTAAATTGTCAACTAATTTAAGTAGGCAAAAGAATTTCGAAAAAAGTCCCCCCCCCCCCCCTCCCCCCTAAAGACCCATAATTCTAGTTCCTCCGCCAAGCTTCCGCGTGTAAGCGTAGGGTGTCGTGTTAGACTACCGACGCAATTTCAGATACTAGAGATCCTCCCATCCAAACACAAACCACTCGTCCCATTTTTGGATTCTTCTAACTGTATCATTCCGACACAGCTTGCATGCAAAGAAAACAATATTCGCATGTTCTTGGCAACTCAGAGAAACCAAAAACACATTCTTCTGGAATCTTTTCACCACTATATCCTCTCCGTCAATCCCCCTGCAATTTTTAGTTAACCATTCAGCCAATTCCACCTCACTTAGACCCGATTCTGGTGAAGCAACAAAGCAAAACTCAAATGTCTTCATGAAATCCTCTAAAACCTTCTCATGGATTCGCACCTTTGGTCCCTCCTTCGTAAGCATCCTCCACACCCACTTCTCTACAGGAGGTTCCCCTTTCTTTAAAGTCTTTGTCCCCTGTCTTGGATTGGTCATCACAGCTTGTTTAGAGGATTTTCTAACTTCCAAACTTGATGGCGCCGGAATAGGGCCTTGCTTCGACGAAGTTGCTTCCCTTAGTTGGGTCAGTTTAGGGTGAGTACAGAGGAATTGGGGTCAGATTCGAGTCAAACACCTTAGGTTGGAATTCAGGTAGAATAGGGAGGGGTTGTGGGTTGGGTCCCTCTTGAGGTCAGTTGGGCTCGGGTTGAGTTGCTTCCCTAACGTTTGGTGAATGCCCTACCAAAAAATGGCAAATGCCTAGCATAGGCTTGCCTATCTACAAAAAAACCATGCACAACAAGGATCTGCATGACTTTGCAATTGAAGGAACCACAGGGTGTAATTTTCACTATACTGCTCTATTTTTCTTCTTTTTGAAGGGTTACGAATTTTTTATTCAAAAGGGAGCCAGAGCTCAAAGAATTACAACCAACAACCCAGAACAAAACGGCCAATCATCTTGGCCAAAGTCCAGATGACATGAAGCTTCGGTTGTTTGTCTCACCCCAAATGGCCTAGATAACTGACAGTAAGGCAAGTCCCCACACCACTTTCTTCTTCTTCCCAACCTCTCCACTATGCTAAGAGAGGAGAAAGCTTGAAATAGTCCCCAGCATTGCCCATGCCATCCTAAAAGATTCAAGCACTTTCTCCCACACCTTCTGAGAGAGAGGACTGAATAAACAACTTATCCACCATCTCCGCAACCCTCCAACATATCGCACAACATTAGGCAGTACAATAGTCCTGATGTAGGATGTGTCACAGATGCGTTCTTTGCACAATTAGACCAAAAGACGCCCAAACGAAAGCATAAGTAATCTGTCATATCCGGGCCTAGTCCTACGTAAGGCATGATGTAACTGGCCCCAGAAGCATCCAGTTCGAAGAAATTTATTCTGGATAAGTAGAAATTGTCGTTTGAAGTGTGATCCATAAATCGACCATAACTTTTGATTTGGGTATCATTACGAGACACACAACCTATCAATCTTTACCGTAACGAGCCATTTGGGGTCAACCGACCCACACAATGGGTTGCGTCCGTCCGTTTCGCGAAAAAACACAAGGTTCCTGTTCAAAATCGGAATTTTAGGAAAAGTTTACTATTTTTAGTAATTTCGATTTTTGTCGTAATTCCTTATTTTTAGAGTTTTAGATTTCCGTCTTTTTTAGTTTTTTATTGTAATCATATCGGGAATCCTCCAATAAGATTAATTTAGGACTTCCTATTTTTGGCAAGACTTACAATTTCGGGTAAGTTATATTCTAGTTGAATTAGGACTTCTATTAAAGATAGATTTTCGCTATTTTTGGTAATTATGAATTAGGTTTTTTTTTCTTTATTAGTAGTGTAATCGAGAAATCATAGACATTACACATTATACAATAAAATATTTGAGTTTTCTTTCTTATTATTTCTTCTGGATTCAAGAATTACCTTGTGGATTCAAGGATTTTAATCACTCGAAGAAGACGGTGATCTACCTCTTCACTTTTTCACGCTACTCTCTGCATCAAGTCCTCTTCCGAAGGTCATGTAACATCAACACTCGATTCCTTACCACCAACCACAGTGAATGTTGCGATCTTGGGAGGGGGCCCGTAATGTCATACAAACAGTGAGAAGGCTTTGCTTGCACCCGGCATGTAGCTACCAAAGAGATCTATACATGGATCAAACCGAGAGTTGACCAGACTTACCGAAGGACCAAACCATTACGCCTCTTTCACCCGTAATAGGAAAAAAACCATGAAGCCACTCCAGCATCAACATGAACTTGTTAGCTTCATCATCTATCAAATTTCTTCTATAAGGTGGAGCGCAAACCACCACACTACAAACGTAGGTGAAGCACTGATCTATGGTTACACCCAACTTCGAAGCTAAATTGGCTCGTCTCGAAAAGACTTCTCTGAGGGGCGATCCCTAAACCACGTCTTCCCAAAATTGGATTTTCTTACCACCGCCACAAGAAAAGTAGACACCTTCCCTAACCTTATTGGTCAGACTGGCCACCCCTCCACAATGCTGACACCCATTGTTGAGCTCGAAACCCATCGATCCCTTTCCTAAACCTAGTGTTTCAAATAGCGCTCATAGCATAGCGTAGCTAAATAGCATAAATCATTTGTAGCGTACTAAACCCAATGTTTCAAATAGCACTCATAGCATAAATCCCTACGCTACAAGGGTTGTAGCGTACACTGCAATCTACAACTACGTAGCGTGTAGCGTTTGTAGCGTACGCTCCAAGTTTTTTTCAATTTTTTTTAGCTTTGTTTGTTAAAAATGGTATAAAACTCACATCATGAGAAACTTATGTAAAGTTAAAAATCAAACCTTTTTTTGTTTACCTTTACTTAAAGTGATGGTGATCCTTTCTTGAAGTTGGTGTGAAACTCACACATTAAAAAACCTTTACAACTAAACTTAGAAGAAAAAGGGTTTCGAAAGATGGTTTTCGAAAACCCCTCTGTGTTGATGACATCTGTATTGTACTTAATACACTTAACCTATGGGGTTTTTATTTATATTTCATACCCATGAGTTGTGACTAGTAATTTTAATTAGACATTAATTAAAGTGGTTTGTTTAGAAAGTTGTCGATGTAATAATTATGCAATTTGGTTTATAACTATATATATATTTGGATTGGCTTTTGATAAGTGCTAATAAATAACTTTTTTTAACATGCTTATACTTGAAAATGAATTTGCTTTTTTTCCTTACTATTTATCATGTTTTTCCTATTTTAAAATTAAAAATAGAAGTATCGTGTAGCTCACGCTACACTATCTATGCTACACGCTATAGAGGGCTGAACGATACGCAACACGCTACTGCCATTTAAAACACTGCCTTTCGCCATATTTACTTGCAATCACCTTCTGCCAAAACTTGTCTTCCCCCACGTCAAACCTCCAAATCCATTTCCCAAGAAGCATAGAGTTCATAAGCTCTAGCCTCCTGACTCCCGCTCCCACTTCTCGATGCGGCTTGCACCCTCGTCCCAGTTTATGAGGTGGAACTTTTGCTTCACTTCCGTCATTTGCCACAAGAATTCCCTCCTTACCTCTCAAGTATGTTTAGCATGGAAATAGGGCATTTAAAAAGAGACAAGTACTATAAAGGTAGGTTCGATAGTGAAGCCTTGAACAAAGTGAGTCTTACTACCAAAGGCAAATGGTGACTCCTCCACTTTGACAACTTCATCTCGACCCTTTCTATAACTTTGTTCCACAAACTCTTAATAGGCTTCCCAACGCATAACGAAAACCCTAGGAAATGATCTAGTGTGGCACCCAAATATCCTGGCCAAGTGCTCCTCCTTCGAAGTGCCTACTCCCAACATTTTGAAAGTACCGGGGTAGTCTAACATAACACCTTAACAAGTTATATGTTTTGCGGAAGCTTGGCGGAGCTACTAGAATTATGGCTAAGTCCTAGATGGGGGGGGGGCACTTCGGCTTCCAAGCCATAGTGGGTCCAATCACATAGACTAGCAACTGAATTAGCAATTAAGCTCTTACTCTAAACACATAGATTAACTAATGATTTAACTAATTAAGCAATTAATCTATGCAACCTATATAGACTATATGAGATGCAATCATATAAGCTTAAGTCCACACAACTAGTGAAAATATATATGTGAATATGTCTATGTAGTGCCTAACATACATTCCATTCAACATTCATATAATTCATCAAATTAAAAAACAATGCATGAATAGAAATGTCCTCAAATACACCACAAATACAACGATATATAATGGTTCAACTACTTGTCTACTCCACTCCTAGTTGCCGTTCCCAACCCATGAGAACACCGGATTTCACTATGAGGGTTTTAAATCAGGTTCACCTCACAACCTAGGATTTTTAAATAGGTTCCTCCCAACTTTACAATCCTAGACAAGGACCAGGTCCTACTCAAGAACCTAAATGTACGCACCTGTGTTGGTGGACTACGTACACACTCGTATCAGTGGCTCCCCTTGGAGACTTGACAATTTAGGCTCTACACTAGAGCCAAGGTCCTCCAACCGAACCTAGCTTTTACTCCCGCCGGAGGCTCCCCACGGAGACTTGATTCGGCCCTACAACCGGGTCTAAGTCCTATAACCAAACCTATAGAGTATGGCAGTTCAAACTCTCATACTCAATTCTACACAAGGAAGGAGCATGAATGGACTATACAAATTAAAAACCTTACTTGTCGGATTTGAGCCCCGTTGATGCGCTACCTTGGGTTGCTTGATCTCCGCTCTCCCGTGCTTCAATCAGCTCCCTATGTGCTCCCCCAATCTTGTTGCCGTTGTGTTGCCAATGCCTCAACTCCAACGATCAATCTCCTTGCATTTGATTTTCTTGAGATGTCCAAGGTGATGGGAGGTAGGTTTAAAATCTCTACAACTAATGGGAAGTGGTTGCCTAGAGAATTTCATCTGCAAGGATCTCTCTATAGAGTTTAGACATGAATTTAACTATCTAGATCAGGTTCTAAACTCTAGAGATTAAGAGGGACAAGGTCATCTTCTAAATGAGCTTTTTCCGGCGGCGCAGAACGAACTAATCTGCGAGGCTAAGGATGTTGGCAATGATGGTGGCTTCTAACTCATTAAAATCCCTCTCTTAAGCCCAAAGACCGAGTCTCCTACTTTTATAGATGAAGCTTCAATGACTATAACACGGGCAGAAAATGGCTACTTCAATAGGCATCGAACTCACCTTCGATGGATCGAAGGTATCTTCAATGGCATCGAAAAATTGTCCTGAGAGTTTCTGAAGTTGTTGGACATCCAGGTCGATGGCATCGAACACTCTTCGATGGATCAAACAACACACTTCGATGGATTGAAGGGTCTTGTTCGATGAATCGAAGAACCTACTAGAGAGTTCAGCAATGTTGCTGGACATGTTCGATGGATCAAGCTAGGCTTCGATGGGGCATCGAAGAGCCATTGAACTGAACTTCGATGGATCGAAGTCCAATCGAAAATTGTTGTTTGAGCTGAAATGTTTACAGTATCTTGCACCTCTTTTATTAGCCTAACTTATCATGTTTTTCTAAGTTTTCTAAGGCTAATGAAGATGACTAAAGGTTTTCTTATATGGTCCAAGTCATCTAGAAGTTATGGTTGTTTTGGCTCTAAGGGTTAGGGTCACCAAGGCATTTCTTTTATCTGTTATTCTTCTTTGATGCTTCTTGTCCACTTGAATCTTCGGTCTTCAGCTTGCCAAGGCTCAACCGATGTTACAACACATGGACACACATGATTGACAAATAAGGTGCACTAGTATGCCAATGAAAAGTGCACTATCACATTTCACTCCTGGCAACGTTCACTTTTACATCGGAGACCACTTCAAAGCACATAACTAATTTCCTCAGGTTGTCCATCGACTCAAATTCTGCATGACCAAAGAGGATGGTGTCATCAGCAAACTAAAGATATGAGATTTGAAGACTTGCTCTTCCCACCCTGAATCCGCTAATCAACCCAACTTCTTAACCCCAACTCAACATCCTACTCAACGCCTCGACCACCACCATGAAAAGGAAGGGGGGGAGCGGATCCCCCCGCCTTAGACCCCTTGATGGCAATTGCACCCATTCATTGAAAAAGAGCTAATAATTTTTTACAATGATAAAAGTGGTTCGAGATATAAGAGGCCCTTTCAAGGAGATGAATCAAAAAGGAAATGCAATAGATGGGATCCAAAAGTAAGACAATGGAGTGGTGATAAGACAGCGAGGTTCCAATCATACAAACAGGGAAATGGAAGAAATAAGTAGGAATATGGATAAAAGAGCAATATTGATTTCCGGTGGGCAGCTGATTGTAAACCTTTTTTGCCAATCTACCATTTATAGGCAACCCCAAAGGCTAAGAGGATGAAGATAAAATAGGAATCTAGGATTGTTGTTTAAGGTAGATGAGGCCTAATTGTGGAACCTGTTTGAAGCTCTTCAAGCGCTGGCGGATATGGGAGAAGGAAATAGGGAAGGATTGAGTGCAGTAAAATGTAACAAAAAGTAGGAGTGTGAAGCAAAAAGGCACCATAGACTTTTAAGGGGACCCAAGGGGATATGGAGAAAAAGGTGCTAGGAAGATCATTTCATGGAATGCAAGAGGGAAGCAACAGAAGATGAATAGTTAGAGAAATGGTTTAAAAGAATTAGTGAATTTGCTTCTCTTTCTAGAATCGTATCGCAGTATGGTCCGATGTGATCAGAGCTACAGGAAGAAGTCATTTGGGTGGTTGGTGCTCCTAACAAAAGGCAGCAGGGACTGCTTGTTTTACAGAATAGGGATATTTTGGTCGCCAAAGAAAAGGAACAGGAGAACTTTCGATATCCCTTAGGATTCAGCAAGGTAGAAGATAATTTACTTGGTTTTGCACTCATACACAACCAATTACAGAAGAAAGAGCAATAAAGTATGGAAGGATTGCATGAACCATTGGGGGTGCTAGGCAATATCCAATGGAAGCAAAATTACCCCATGCATGAGAAAGTTGTGAGTTTGGGGCAATGCAAGCTGAGTAATTACCCAATTTGAGCATTCCTTCAAGATACTCCAATTATGAGTAGACTTGATAGGTTCCCAATTTCCAAGAATGAGGAGCATTCCATTGGAGCTCTTCAATCAGCATTTACCTGAACCAGAATCGAACCACGATTCTTTTGGAGTTTAAAATGACCAATTTATATATCTAAACGGCCCAAACTTGATTGCCATTGTTGTTAGAGAAGCTCAAGCTATCAACCTAAACAGAAGCTATAGGGGATTAGGCAAGGTCTTGTGTTTGTTGAAGAGACTCATTCCCCTATATCATGATGTTTCTTTCTTGCTTTTGAATAAAGCTCATCACACACGCGCATGCATGTGCACACAAACATACGCACGCATGCGCACACACCTCCATAGCAAGCAAAATTAATTTCTACAAATTTCTTGTGCATATGTGCATATTTTCATGGTAATCAGAGGAAACCTGATTTAAATTATCCTTCCCATGTTAATTCCTGCTTAAATGCAATTAATATGTATGCATAGTACAAAACGCAGTTTTATATATTGGTGTTAACCATTGCTATCGTGAATCTGTAAGCATGTTTTTGCATATCAGATTTTCTGAAGTTTCCATGTCTAACACCTTGAATTCACCAAAGATTATAAAAAAAATAATAATAATAAAAAATAAAAATTCACGTCCACCACCAAAGCATCCATGTTCAAGTTAAATGGACAATAAAGAAAAGAAGATCATGGGTCAATGGAAAAGAATCATAACAAGGAACTTACCCGAAGCGTTTGACAAAAGACCTATATGCAGGCAAGAGAACTTCAGCAACTGCCAACCTTAGAGACTCGCGCAATTCAGGGTCAGGTACTGTCCATTGAGATTGCCTTTGATGAAGCTCCTCAAATTGCATGTTGAATGTCTTGAACCTGATAACAAGAAGCCATGTCATGGGACCCTAGGAACAAGAGAAGTACAACCTAAGGCTTGGCCAATCAAAAAATAAAATAAAATAGAACTAATGCATGTCCCAAACCTGTCTTTCACCATTGCTCGTGAAACTCCGCTACTGTTTCCTCCATCAGCACCTATTGCACTACCACCACCAGATGAAGTCAAACCTTGAACAGAGAGGCACTGCAGGATCTGCAATCAAAATGTCAAGCTGTCAACAGAATAACAATCACATATTCCCTTGATTAAATGGTTTGCTTTGTGTTGTATAATATAATGTCACGTAACAGCCAAAATGACTTCCCAGGCACTTCTTTATCCTAGATGCATCAAACTTCGTTCATCTAGTAATCTAGAATGTCTTCATTTCTCAAGTGATTAGTTTTTTTATGGATAGTGAGGTATCATCATTGATGTAAAGAAGCAGATGGCAGTAAGTGATCTCTCTGATTTCCCAATTAAGAGCATCTATTGACAGATACAGTATTCAATGACCTCTCCGAGAATATGCTGAACCAGAATAGAACAAGGGAAAATGAGAACATAAAGCATTTGGTTATGGAAGCCAAAGAACACTTTTCTCATATAGATTGTAAATAAAGCATTTATTTTACATGCGACCTGTCAGCAAGAGATCAGCAAGAGATCAAGTAAAGGAATCGAGACAGATACAGGGTTTGCATATAACACTGTAAAGGAAGTGATTTTCTTGCATTTAAAATTGTTCTCGATTAATATTCTTTTGGTTTGGGTATAGACAGTACCCGCAACCTCGATGTTGCAATACTTAGCTCATATCCACAGTTTGCAAGCCAGCTGGTCAGCCCGGGATTCAACCAGACCAACTTGATGGGTCACTGGATCAACAGAAACCTGAAAAGCTTTCATTGTCAACTCATACAGGCTTGCAATGAAGAACCAACAGTTTTTGAAATTCATATGTATTTTCCTTCACAAACATTAATTTAAAAGTCATGTTCTTGACCACCGTTCTCTGAAATTCTTATGTTTTTTACTTCACAAAAATTAATTTAAAAATCACGTGCTTTTTCTTATTTTTTTGAAAGGTAAGGAAACTTTATTAAGAAGCACGCCAAAGCAGAAGTTAGGGCAGAAAAAAATATTTACAGTCCAAACGAAGAAAAGAGATTACATACATGATACATCCACAGCTTTCGAACTAGAAGCCCATTCCACCACATCAACCTTAACCTTTCATACCACCTCTACCATTGACCCACTCGTATACCGAAAACAATGGTGCACATCAACCTTAACCTTTCATACCATCTCTACCACTGACCCACTCATATACCAAAAACAATGGTTACCCACCCCCCCCCCCCCCCCCCCCCCCCCCCCCCCCCCCCCCACCAAAAAAAAAAAAAAAGCTTATAGAACTGATGTTAAGACTAACCGCTATACTGCCTTTCCCTCCTTCTCGACCCCTCCACCAGCCAAAAGAAGATCTTCGATAGATGGCAACATCACCCAGGATATGTTGAAGAGAGTAAGGAAGCTCATCCACACCCTTCGAGCAAAAGGCAAATGAATGAAAAGGTGATTGACTGACTCGGCATCATTCATGCGTATTGCACAAATGTTGGGGACCACTGTGGACCTTCTTTGAAGCTTGTCAATAGTGAGCACTCTCTTTCCACCCACCAACCACACAAAAGCCACTACCTTGGAAAGGGTGTCATAATACCAAGAGTAGTATGTGTAACTGTAAACCCTGTTCTCTTCCGATGACAGCTTCTGAAGCAGCCAATAAAAGGAGCAAACTAAGAAACGACCCGACTTGTCAATATGCTACACCATCACATCCCTATCACCCAAGGAAGGATGGCAACAATGAAGGTGATCTAGGAGCCTAATCAAGTCATCCACTTCCTCATCCGATAGATCCCTTCGGCATGGGGGGACCAAACCACAACATCTCCATAAATGGAAAAAACGACGAGCTACCGTAATATTTATTTCCGAAGATGGATGAGCTCATCTCAGAAACATCATCTAGAGCGGGCTTCCTCCACTCCATGCATCCTCCCAGAAATGAATACACCTACCATCTTTGTTGGTGTACACAGAGTAATGTACACCGCGTGTTACGGCCATTATAGGATCGTTACGGATCAATTTTTTCACAACGGCCATCACTACCCGGTAATGCATAATGGTTACCACAGTTGCTATTATGTAACAGGCATTTTTTTTGAAGCCTGAAAAACTTTAATAAGGTGCCCGGGGGGGGGGCAATAGAACAAGAACAAAAATAGAAAAGACAGAAAACAAACAAAAACAAACACCAAGAAAGAAACAAAAACAAACAAAAAAGAAAAACCTAGACCCTAGACTAACTATACAACTCGAAACAGGGCATAGCCCAACTGGAACCACGAAAAGACAACCCCTCAACACTAGCTGGGGAGGGCTTGAGCTTCCGAGATCGGAAGGCAAGAGGACCATTCCACGACATCTCGAGAGATGAGAGCCAAAATTACATCACGACCATTACTTAACCGTTTTGGAATACCACTGTCCAAATCCCTTATACTTGCTCTCCCTTGTAAAATAGGCTTGCAACCCTCTTCCCATCACAATTCTTTGAAATTCTTATGTATTTGCCTTCATAAAAAATATTTACTAGTCACATTCTTGACCCACCATTCTTTGAAATTCTTAAGTATTTTCTTACACAAATTAACTTAAAGTCACGTTCTTTGAAATTGCTATGTATTTTCCTTCACAATCATTAATTTAAAAGTCAAGTTCATGATCCATCTGATTAACCCAACCAAGTGATCAATCAAATCTGGCTCTAGTTCGGGTGTTTTGAACTATGGTCATAACTAGTAGGACAAATGGTTGAACCAACTTGAACTGATAGTTCAAAAACTTGACTCAAGAGCCAATCAGCCAATTCATAGGGTGCCTAGTTGAGTCAGACTCAGTCCATAAGCAAATCGACTCAAGAATCCTCAACAGATCACATGCCTTTTTCATACAAGTCCCCAAGTATCTAGGCAACTTGACACACCTGTTAGATCCAAGTTGCTAAAATGACTTGCAGATATAATAACAGAAAAGACCAAGCGGGTAGTGTCAAGCCTAATTGTTGATTGTATATTTGCATGCGTGGTTCTGAACATTGGCATCTGTTAGTATTGGCATCAAGTATCAGTATCGGCCCGTATTGGTTTATAGGTCACACACTATCGGCATTGAGTATCGATATCAGCCCATATTGATTTTTAGGTTACACACTATCAGCATCGAGTATCAATATCAGCCCGTATTGATTTTTAGGTTTGCACACACAAATACATAAAAACCAAAAAAAAAAGGTTTTTTTTTTATATATATTTTTATGTGTTCTAGACATAAACTGAAAGGGAAATTTTATAGGATGGCTATAAGACCAGCCATCCTTTATGGGACATATTGTTGGACAATTAAGGAACAACATGTCCATGGGATGAGTGTAGCTGAAATGAAGATGTAGAGATGGATGAGTGGCAAAACAAGGATAGAATTAGAAATGAATGCATTTGAGGGAATTTAGGAGTAGCACCAATAGGTAACAAGACAAAGGAAAGTAGACTTAGATAGTTTCATCATGTGCAATGGAGACCAAGAACTGCGTCTGGTTAGAGTGAGTTCATACAAGTTGCAGGCTCTAAAAGGACAAGGGGAAGGCCCAAATGGATATAGGTGGAGGCAGAAAGTAAAGACTTGATGACCTATGGTCTAACAGAAGTTATGGCCCTTTATAGAATAATGGCAGAAACAGATTCATGTAGACGATCCCAATTAGTTGGGATAAGGCATAGAAGATGATGATGATTGTGTTCTAGACATGTATTTAGTGGTGTATCAGACCATTCTTAGGTAATAATGTTTTTTGTCAGGTTGACCTCTAGCAAGCTATGTTGCCAAGTCGTTGGGCAGTAAATTTTTAATTCATCTCATAAGCAGTGTATTAAATAGTGCCTGTAGCGTACGCTATAGGGGTCGTTGTGTACACTACAGCTACGTAGCATGTAGCGTAGGTAGTGTACGCTACATTGCACATTTTTTTTAAGCTCTATGTATCTAAAATGGTGTAAAACTCATATTATAAGAAAATATTATAATGTAAAATTAAAACCAAAATTGCTTTATTGTTTTTAACTTAAAATAGTGGTGATTTCTTTATTAAAACACGTGTCGAACTCACAACATAAAGGTAACTTAAAATAAAAGAGTTTGAAAGGGGGGTTTTCGAAAACCCCTCTTTCAAACCGTAGCATCCGATGCAACTACTCATTCACCTCTTCAAATCTATCGATCCAAAAGGCCATTGAAGGGGATTTTTTAGCTGATCATTAGAGCCTACAAGATAGTCTATTTGTTGTATTTTGAAGAACATTGGAGCTGAAACAAAGGAGAAATCAGATTTCCACCTTTCCGCATCCGTATGGCTACGAAGTTGCAAATTTCAGATTTTTGATTGATTAAATCTCTTCTTCAACCTGCAAGAGATACGTTCTTGCCCCTTAATGAGTTCCTTTTCATTTAGAATGAATATTTATTAGTTATTTTGAGTTTTTTTTTTTTCATTTGTTTTCTTTTCGAAATGCCGGTTATCATGCGATATTTGTAGGATAAGGTTGGTATGCAATTTTTTCATTTTCTTTTTTTTTAGGTGGTGGTAGGCATTGTTTTCTATGGTGCAGCTCATGTGGGGCCCACTGTAGGTTATTTGTGGGTGTGGTTATGCATTGTTTTCTATGGTGTGGCACATGTGGGGTCCATTGAGGTGTGTGTATGGGGGGATGTGCATTGTTTTCTATGGTGTGGCCCAAGTGGTTTGCTTATAAAGTTGTTGATGTGATAATTATTTGATTTGATTTATATATGTTGATTAGCTTTTAATAAATGATAATTAATAACTTGTTTGAAAATGCTTATACTAGAAATTTTTTACGTCTTTTTATATTTTTTCCTTACTATTTATCATATTTTTTCTATTTTAAATTAAAAAAAATAAGAATATCGTGTAGCTTACACTACACGCTACGCTATTAAGCTACACGCTATAGAGGGTTGAACGCTATACCCAGTGTTTCAAATAGCACTTGCAGCATAGCCGTAGCGCTATGTAGCGTAGCTAAATAGCGTAAATCCCTTGTAGCGTACGCTATAGCTACGTAGCGTACACTACAGTGTATTTTTTGTTTTATATTTTTGAAGAGTGATAAGAACATTTTATTTATTTATTTTACTTTTGCTTGTTAAAAATGATGTAGAACTCATATTATAAAAAAATGAAAATTAAAAAAATTAAAATGTAAAGTTAAAACTAAACCTTTCTTTGTTTACACTTTCACTTAAAATGGTGGTGATCATTTGCTAAAATTTGTGTGAAAATCACGCGCTAAAAAACCTTCAAAAACTAAACTTAATGGCCCGTTTGGCACCATGGATTTGAGGAGAAGTGACGAGAAGTGGATTCCATGATATGAATTCTCACCGATTCCACTTCTTATCAATTCCAGATTTTCTGTTTGGCAGCCAAGATTTGAGAGAAATCAAACATGAAGGAATGGACGGTGTAAATTTTAATCCCACTGTATGCCTACCGTATTAGCCTCGATTTTTAAATCCATGCCATTCATCCATTTTTACATATCATTTTATGCCAAGATCCAAAAAATAAAGCAAATCCACATCTAAAGTGGACCATAAAACAAGAAAAAATGGAGAGTGAGACCTTTATGATGCACAAAAGTCTTCGATTAAACTGAAATTTGTGTGGTCCCTTCATCCCGGTCCTTGTGACCTTATCAACAAGTTGGATGGAAAATGTACATCATGTTGGGTCCCATAGTTAGGGACATATTATGGTGGGTCCCACGTTGGGAAGGATTTCTCCTCAAATCCCACCTTTTTTGAGGATTTGAAAAAGGGCTAAAAGTGCCTTTTTGAGTTCTCCTGGATTCCACTCAAATCCACTTCTCTTCAAATCCAGGGTGCCAAACATAATAAAGCAACCAGTTTCTCCTCCTTTCCCTCACTTTCTCCTGGAATCCAGGGTGCCAAACGGGCCATAAAAGAAAAATGGCTTTCGAAAGAGGGTTTTCAAAAACCCCCCTTTGTATAGATAACATCTATATTGTACTTATTACTCTTAACCTGTGGGATTTTTATTTCCTTTCATACTTGTGAGTTATGACTTGTGGTTTCAATTAGACATTATTAATTAAAATGGTTTGATTCAAAAAAATTAAAATGGTTTGCTTAGAAAGTTGTTGATGTGATAATTATTTGATTTGGTTTATGACTTTATATGTGGATTGGCTTTTGATAAATGATAATTAATAACTTATTTGAATATACTTGAAATAATTAATCATCTTTTAGGCTCTTTTTTTTTTTTGCTTTTTTCTTACTATTTATCATATTTTTCCAACATTTAAATTAAAAAATATAAGTATCGTGTAGCTTACGCTACACGCTACAGAGGGTTGAACGTTACATAACACGCTACCACTATTTAAAACACTGCTCATAAGTTGATATGATGTATATCAACTATTCTCTTAACACGCACGTGATTTCATTTTATATATATATATATATATATATATATATATATATATATATATATATATATATATATATATAAACACATATCTCTCTCTCTATATATATAGAGAGAGAGACGTGTGTGTGTGTGTGGAGAGAGAGAGAGAGAGGAGGAGGGCGGGGGGGGGGGGGGAATGCTCCCCTACGCACCAGTTCTCACGAGAACGCACTTTTTGAGAACTCATCTCACGTGATATGAGTCCAAAATCTGAACCATCCATGTGAAGAAGCACCCCAAGAAACCCTCAGGGCCCAACTTTTACCCGGATCCAAAACTTTGGTGGGCCATCTCCACAAAGAAAGGCAAATTAAGGGAGGAAACTGTTTCCTTTTTCCATGGCCCACCAAAGTTTTGGATCAGGATAAAAGTTGGGCCTTGGGGTTTCTTAAGGTGTCGCATCACATGGACAATTCAGATTTCGGACTCATATCACGTGAGATGAGTTCTCAAAAAGTGCTCAAGAGTTCTCGTGGGAACTGGTGTGCAGGTGAGCATTCCTCTGCGTGCGTGCGTGGAAATGATCTCACACGCACCGGTGCGCAAGCTCCTATTTTTTCGGCCGTAGGATCATTTTGATGGATAAGATTAGAAGCTCATTTAGAACTGGAGGGCAAGAGACGCGTATGGAAAAATCAGGTTGGTTGGGAGAGAGACTCGCTCCTCTCTAGATGAAACGTTTCTATCTCTGGCTCCCATTCTCCCACGGGATGCCACCAAGATATGTGGGCCCCACCATGATGTATGTGTTATATCCACACTATCCATCCATTTTGCAAGATCATTTTAGGTCATGGACCCAAAAATGAGGCAGATCCAAAACTCAAGTGGACCATACCGTAGAAACTAGTGGGGACAATGATGCCCGTCGTTGAAACCTTCCCAAGGCCCACCATGATGTTTATTTTCCATCCAACCTGTTCATAAAGTTACACAGATCTAGATGAAGGAAAATCACAAAGATTATCTTGATCCAAGACTTCTATGGCCCCATGAAGCTTTCAATGGTAGGCATTCAATCGCCACAGCTTTCTGTGATTTGGTCTGCTTGAGCTTTGGATCTGCCTGATTTTTGGGCCCATGCCCTAAATAATCTCATAAAATGAATGGACGGTGTGGATATGACACATACATCATAGTGGGTCTCACAGAGACATCAATACACCACCAAGGTCGGTGGTGGTACATACCACGCAATCCGCTTACGATTCCCACACCATCCCACTCGGACGAGGATGGCATGGGAAAGCCTTTCAAAGGAACTTCCAGCGGAAGCTAGGTGGGGCCACCGTAATGCTTGTGAGAAATCCACCCGTTCATCCATTTTTTCTGGATCATGTTAGGACATGGACCCTAAAATGAGGTAGATCCAAAACTCGAGTGGGGCGTACGATAGGAAAAAATGGGTTGGGAAGTTCTTGCTGTTGAAACCTCTCTAGGGTCCATTGTGATGTTTATATGCCGTTTATACCGTTCATTAAGTCATTCCTACTGGGATGAACTGAAAACACAAAAATACTAGCCTGATCAAAAACTTTTGTGGCCCTATGAATGTTTCAACGGTGGATGTTCAATTCTCACTGTTTGCTACCGTGCAATCCACTCGAGTTTTGGATCTACCTCATTTTTGGGACAATGTTCTAACATGATTTGTCAAAACGGATGGACAAAATGGATTTCTCACAAGCATCACGGATGGCCCCACCTAGCTTCCGCAGCGAAAGGCTTTGGCAAGCAATCGACATCCGAGTGGGATGGCGGGCACGACCTCAATGTATCCCCGGATCCACCGAGGTGTGTGATCCTGGACTACGAGCCCTACTGATATGTATGTTCCTTACATCGACATGGTCCATCCGTTTTGATAGCTCATTTTAGTGCATGATCCCATAAAGATGAAGAAGATCCAAATCTTAGGTGGAACACACCACAGGAAACAGTGATTATTGAATACCCACTATTAAAAACTTCTTGGGGGCCATTGAAATGTGCTTTTTGCCATCCAACCTGTTGATAAGGTCATAAAGACCTGGATGAAAGGACCACACAAATATCAGCTTGATCCAAACTTTTTATGGCCCACAAGAATGTTTTAATGGTGGGCATTCAATAACCACTGTTTCCTATGGTGGAAGATTTGAATATGCTTCATTTTTATGGATCATATCTTAAAATGAGTTGTCAAAAGGGATGGAGAGCGTGGATGTATGGCACATATATCACAGTGGACTCTACAGTTAGGGAACCACTCACCTCAGTGGATCCAGGGAAGCCGCACCTGGGATGGCATCAAAATCGGAAACAGATTGCGTTGTGTGCCACACACCACCATGTGTTGACGTCACTAAGTTTTGTGGGACCCACTATGATATGTCTTATATCCACGCCGTCCATCCATTTTAGGAGATTATTTTAGGGCATGGGCCAAATAATGAGGCAAATCCAAAGCTCAAGTGGACCACACCACACAAAGCAGTGGCGATTGAATGCCTACCATTGAAAACTTCTTGGGCCCACAGAAGATTTGGATCAAGCTGATATTTGTGATTTCTCTTCATCCAGGTCTGTGTGACATTGTGGACAGGGTGGATGGCAAATAAACATCATGGTTGGCCTAGCAAGGTTTCAATGACAAGCAGCATTGTCCCCACTGGTTTGTGCGGTATGGTCCACAAGAGTTTGGACCTGCCTCATCTCACAAAATGGATGGACGGTGTGGACATATCACATACATCATACTGGGCCCACATAACTTGGTAATGTTCGGCAGTAGAATTTGTGTCGGATAAAGAGACGTTTTGTCATGCAAGAGATTAGCAAGTCACTTTCGTGGCCATCTTTTTTTTCCCGCACGCGAGAATCTAGACTGAAAAAACAGGTGCGTAAAAAATAGCTTGCGCGCCGGTGCACGTGAGATCATTTCTTGTACACACACACACACACACACACACACACACACACACACACACACTACTGAACAATCATCTTCAGCAGTTCCTATATAAAGTATATTCCATAAACTATAGGTAATTTGGCAATTGGCATAGACTATAGGAAGGAGCACCACACTACAACTAATCAACTACCAAGGTTCACAATAGTGAAATACAGATATACTTCACATATACATTCAAAAAATATAATAACATAGGTCAAAAGAAAAAAAAAAAAAAAAAAGGAATAAAGTAGAACAAATAATTACATCTGTGATGTAGAAATTAATTATATATTTATAGTACATTTATACAAAAAAAAAAAAAACTCCATCTACAGGTATTCATTTAATTATGTAATCGTGTAAAAAAACAAAAAATAATAATAAATCAGAAAGAAAAAAAAAAACATTAAAATGATAAAGAGAAGTGAAACTCATAGGATTGATCTCATACGTACAAAGATCTAGATTCAAAACTAGTTAAATCCATTGGATTACAAAAATGATTTTCAAAAAGCAAAACTATAAAAGAAGAGAAGTGGTTCTTGTTCACATTTAATAAGGGGCCCAAATGCAAAAAAGATGTAAAATTGTCAAAGTGATTCCATACATCATAGATCCATCTTCAAGATTACTTAGAATAACAACTCACCCAAAAAATTGGAAAAAAAAAAAAAAAAAAACGAAGAAGAAGAAGAAGACAAATAGTAACCCATCTCGACAATGGCAAAAAATACCAGAAAATTCCAAATCATGTATAAAACAAACCATTTTAATGCATGAACCTATGGATCTATAATAGAAATATGTTTTCGCGCAACATTTGGAACAAAATAAAAGGGAAAGGGCATCACTGAAAATTTGGCAAAAATGGTGAAACCAAAAAAAATAAAAAAATAAAAAGTAAAATTAACCAACTATGAGCTAATCGAACAAAGATCAAGCATTATTTGGTCAATTAGGTCTTACTATGTTGAAATAAAACAAAAACAACAAGAAAAAAGAAAATAAAAATCTGGATAGGCTACCTCGCTCTCTGATTTTCCCCAAAATGGACACCTATGCTTTGATCTGTTGAATCCGCTTAAAATCTCATGTTTTGGTCTTCCAAGTTGGGTTAGATTTTGTCCAGGAGGTGTTTGCAAGCATTCTCTAGCATCTAATAATTAAAGGAGGAATGAAAAGTGTGAAACTGAAAACAGAACCCAAATTTGGGCCTTAATATACATGGGCCAATTTGGCCCCAGTTCACATGTCGGTACCGGCTGATATGGATATGTGACAACTGTAGCAATCGATATGACATCAATATTTCGAACCATGGGTAGCAACAGTTCCAAATATCACCAATAATATCGATGGTATCCACCGAAAGTATCTATATCACAGGTCAGAGATATAGATACTGAATGTAATACAAAAATTACGTTGCATTGGTCGATAATATGGATATTATTGCTGACTCGCAACATTTTGATATCGCGCAATAAGAATATCATGAGCTGTAGGTGCCTTTCCTTCAGCATAAATAGTGTGTCACCGATAATATTGATATTATCTCAGCGTGTAAATATCTTTCTAATTTGAATACTCCCATTGAGTTGTTTCAAATCAAATCTCATATTTGGGGGAGAAATCACAACTCGAGAGTGGAAACAGGTTGGAACTCCAAGGTGAGAAAGATAGAAAATATAATTCATTTACACCTGTTAGCATGGATTGTAATAGAGATCCATTTCTATAATTTTGAGTGGTGGAAAATGGAAAAAATTGGGGAAATCCTAATTTCCCCCATTTTTACCCCTTCAAATGAGATTGCAAGTGTGGTAATTTGTTATATTCACGAGTGTTTTTCCTTTTTTAATATATATGTTGACAAGTGTGTGGGAAATTTATATATTCATGAGTGTTAGCCAGTCTACGGACTGGACAAATTCTTTCCTTTTTTTTCTAAAAAATTGTCTTGAAATTGAAAGTATTAAAAATATGTTCTTTTAAAGTATATGTTGATGAGTGCATGATTGTCAAATTACTACGATTTACGATTTACAATTTGAGTGAATCTTAAGCAAAATGATTTGAATCCCATCTTCCTTTTTAGATGAATCCTACAATTCTATAATTTGAATCCTACGATTTATGATTCAAATTATACCTTTTCTCTTCTATTTTAAGCTTTACTTGGCTTTCATTTTATGTTTTTAAATTGGTGGGATCTTCAATAATTGTTTAGAAGAAGTCAATTATTGTATTTGTTCTTTACAAGAGATTAAACAATAGATATTCTCTTCAACATTAAATCATGAAGCTTTTTCTTACTTCTTAACCGGTCTATGACTTATCTAGAATGTTTTTTTGGATCGTTGAGATCATGCCGACCTATATGTAATGTGGTAATGATGATTAGAAATCAAAATATATTTTTTGGTCTGTGTACAGAATCAAATTCTGTTTTTCCAATGTGATTCTACACTCAAGAAAAGGTAAACAGAACACAAGTTATTGAAGGATTCTAGTATATTGTTTAAGGCATATTTCTTAAAAAACAGAAAATAAAGGAAAGGCAAGAATCCTTTAACACTATCATGATATGGTATTACTTGGTGCATATTGAACGGGAAAGGATGGTTGATGAGTTTTTAATTTTTTTTTTTTTATTGTTTTCAGTTTTTTAAGAAAACCATAAAAAAATCTTACGATTTACGACATGATTTGCAACTCAATATGATTCAACAATTGTTATGATTTGCGATACAATAACGATTTTGAGAGCATTGGTTGAGTGTTGATTCATGTGAAAAAATTATACATACATGAGTGTTGGGATCATTCTATGGCAAAATTATTGCCAATACGTGGAGCAGCAATGTTATAGTTGCCCTAGAGGGGACGAAGATGATGACTTCGAGCCACCGCATCACTCTCTATATGGGTTTGAGGCAAAGGTGTATTTTTTCTCTCTCTTTAGTTTTTGGATGTACCTACCTTCTTTTTGGATATACTTGCACTGCTTTTGTCTAACAGCACTTGGCTTAGGGCCCTTATAAAAGAAAACATATCATGTACTTGTAATATTTTGACTCCCATGTGTGTAAACATGTCTTTCAACATCTCCTGAAGTTTCACTGAAAAAATTACACCTTTCTCACCGATGGCGATACATTCCTTGATATCTGTGATATTGTTGATGATATTGAATATTGATACATGTTTCCGTATCCCAATGGAGCAGTACTTGTGACAATAATGATACTTTGAACACTAGGTAGGACTAAAATGAGCATGAATTCACAATTTTCAAATCAAACCAAAAGCATATATGTGGTAGCACTAGCCAATGAGACCCTGTGATGTATATCAAGTTGGTTAAAAAGAACAAACCTTTCCCCAAGCAACCCTTTTATATTGATTTGCGTGTTGTTGTACAATCCTGCGATGTCTTTGCACCCAGTCATCCCCTAATAAATCCTTTGCTTCTGACCTGATAACAAGTAACAACACAGAAAGGAGCATTAGCAGTATAGATATCCCTGACGTCTTCTCAATAATCCATCCTGAATATATACACACCTGCGAACAGATCTGACCATATAATGTATGTTATTCATAAGAAACAGTTGAGTCAAAGCAGGATCCTTATACTGCTTAGATTTCCCATCCAAATTAGTTTGAAGAGCTTGCATTATCCGCATTGTGACAACTGCCAACTGGGAGCTTGCTTCCTCTCCATTCTCAAATTCCTGGAAAAGCTGCTTCAGTGTCGACTGATAGCTGTACATATTTAGCACATAATTTTGTGAGATTGATTATGTCTATATAGTTCCTTAAAAGCCAAAATACTAACTGCAAGAGAAGCATATTTACCGAAAACAAGATAAAGGACATGCTAACTACAAAATTCTACAATAGCAAACTTTAAGTTGAAGGCAAACATGATGGAAAATAGAGATACACAGGTCACATGGAGTGTTGTTAAATGAGGGCAAACGCATGTTGGCCAGAAGAATGGTGTAAATGTAACAAAACAGTGCTTAAAAACCAGAACAGAGGCTGAATGAATGTAAGTGGGATGAGTTTGGTCCAATCCAATACAACTACCGGTTCAAATCAGTTCGGATTCTCACTATGGACAACCTGCAGAAAAGAGGGATGGCCCTGCCCAACGTCTGCCTACTCTGTATGGAAAGTGTAGAATCAATCAACCACCTCTTTAACCACTTCCCCTTCGCTCATGGGATGTGGTCTTGCATTCTGCCGTTTTTCCACACTTCATGTCATGCCTTTCGCTGCCAAGGATCTGCTCTTTGCCTGGCACAGGGAAGACACCAACAAGGACCACAAAGCAATTTGACGTCTGGTCATCATGGCTTCCTTTCGGGCCATATGGAGAGAGGAACAGCCGCTGCTTCCAAAATTCATCGTTTTCTATCTCTCAGGTGGTAGCTTTCATCACTAGGGATGTTGTGGAGTGGTCGTCCTCTCTCTTAATTTAATTTCGGACAGTTCTATCATTCTTCTCTCTTTGGGTTGTAGCAGGCCTGGCTGGTTTCTTTGCCTTGGCTAGTTTGTTTTTGTTTTGTTTTGTTTTTGTTTTTTTCGTGTTGTAGCAGGTCTCATGGCTCTCGCTTGTTTCCTCTTTTGCCATTGGAATCTTTTTTCTAAGAAATTCTGTTAGGGGGCGTTTGGCATCTCTACTAATAAGAGATCATTTGCTTATTCTAAAAAAATAAGCTCTTATTATGAAAATAGACCGTTTGGTAATGCTTTCATTTTAGAGCTTATTTTTTTAGAAACTAGCAAAAAAGCTCTTAAATAATAACTGATAGAGAGGTCACTTTTTCTTCAAGAGCTTATTAAGCTTAAGCGGGTACACATTTTTAGTTAATTTTTGGACAAGTTTGTCCTTAAACTTTTTAAGTAATTCCCATCTTGTCCTCTTCACTTCTTTATAACATCTCTAAGGTGGGCCCACATAATGCATGGTCACATCAAAGGTGGGCCCCACATGATGAACGCCCACATCAGAGGTGGGACCTACATGATGGATGGGGGACATTGAAGGTGGGATCACATGATGGAAGGTTGACATCAAAGGTAGGCCCACATGATGATGGTGAACACCAAAGGTGGGTCCCACATGATGGATGACCCACATTAAAATGTGGCCCTGCATGATGGATGGACTATCCACATCGAGTGGGCCCCATATGATGGATGGTTCATAGCAAAGGTGGGACTCACATGATGGATGGTGGACATTGAATGTAGGACCATATTATGATGGAAGGTTGGCATTAAAGGTGGGACCACATGATGAATGACCCATATTGAAGGTTGGGCCCCACATGATGGATGGTCCATAGCAAAGGTGGGACCTACATGATGGATGGTGGACATCAAAGGTGGGTCCCACATGATGGACTATCCACATCAAGTGGGCCCCACATGATAGATGGTCCACAACAAAGGTTGGACCCACATGATGGATGGTCCACATCAAAGGTAGGATCCAAGTGATGGATGGTGGATATTGAATGTGGGACCACATGATGGAAGGTGGGCCGCCCTACATGATAGATGGCCCACATCAAAGTGTGGCCCAACATGACAAAACATGCACATCAAGTGGGTCCCATTTAAATGGCAGTCCATGTCAAAGGTAGGACCCACATGATGGATGATGGTCATTGAAGGTGGGCCCACATGATGGTCGGTTGATATCAAAGATGCGCTCACATGATGAACGACCCATAATGAAGGTGGCGCCCCACGCAATGAATGGTCCACATCAAGGTGGGCCCACATAATGGACGGAGTGGGCTTCACATGATGGATGGCTCACATAGAAGTGTGGCCCCTCATAATGGACCGTTCGCATCAAGTGGGCCCCACCTAATGGACGATCCACATCCAAGGTCTCTCATGATGGATGGCATATATCCAAAGTAGGCCGTATGATGGATGATCCATATAGAAGGTGCACCCCACATGATGAATGGTATATCAAAACTGGGCCCCACATGATGGACAATACACTTCAAAGGTAGGGCCCACACTATGGACGCATCAAATGAGGGGTCCACGTGATGGTGATGGATAGTGGACATTGAGGGGCCCCACATAAAGGACAATTAGCATTGATGCTGGGGCCCATATGATGGACGGTCCACCCAAACAACCATTTGGATTACTCTTATATTTAAGGTTGTTATAATCTTTAAAAATGACGTCAACTACCCTTAAAAAAGCTCTTATTTGAAAGCTTTACCAAACGTGCTTATTTTAAATAAGAGCTTATTTTGGAGATTTTACCAAACGGACCTATTTAAAACAAGAGCTAGAACAAAAAGAGCTTATTGAAGTAGCTCTTATTGAATTAGAGTAGAGATGCCAAACACCACCTTAATCTTCAAAAAATAAATAACGAACGAACGAACAAAAAAGACCAGCTTGATCCCAATTCATGCTAGTGCAACTCTGGTCGAATGGTTTCACGCTTTCCGTTTCTTTAAGCAAATCCAATGGGCAAAATTCCTCGTTCAGGTCCAAAAGTGCCAAATTGCAGGTCTGGTCCAGTTTGTGAACCATTGATAATAAAATTTTACAATAGAAAGCATATAAATTCAAACTGCAAGAATGGTATGTCATGCATCACATGAGAACCTATTTGGATTAGTTGAAATTGAAAAGCGGAAATCGATTTTCCATGAAAATTATATTTCCAGTTTGTTTTTTCTCTGTTCTTTTTTTTTTTTTTAATATTAATGGAAATTTTTATTAAATGCCTGCTAGCCAATAGCACCATAGGAAAAGAATACAAAAAAGGAAAGAGCAAATCAACCCCAAATTAACCCAACCATTAATGGTTGAGGCAATACATAGACCATTCCAAAAAAAAAAAATCTCGTCAACAACCACCTCAAGAGATCTTGAGGAGTTCCAGAATAGCCTCTTGATCCTTTTGCTCCATAAAGCCCACCACACAGCCGGCACGACCATTAACCACATATCCCTTCAATACTTCCCGCAATATCCTCCGTGCCACGCCCAAAGGAGATCTGGAACCGAGCCCAGCATCACCCATTGCACCTCAAAATTAGATAGCACATCATCCCACACACTACGGGCAAATGGACAAAACCTGAAGAGATGGTTGATTGTTTCCTCATCACGACAACACAAGCAGCACATATTCAGAATGACCATGGCTCTCTTCTAGAGGTTATCTATCATTAACACTTTTTTCCTTCCCACCAACCATGTAAAGGTAGCCACTTTCGATGGCACTCTATAATACCAAAAGTGATAAGTATAGCCATCCATAGATGTAGGATCTTCAGAAGGACAAAGTAAAACCCAAAGAAAGATCTGACCGAGAACTTGCCTGAAGAGTGCACCTTCCAAACCTAAGAATCTTCCTTGAAGGATGGATGAATCAATTGTAACCTGCCCAAAGGGCCAATAAGCTCATCCATCTCAACATCTAACAAATTTCTTCTACATCTTCATGTTCAACATGTTGGAATATTAAAATCATAGGGTCCTTTCTGTAATAAAGTCCCTCGGACTTATTTGTAAATAGGTCATTTGTTGAGGTTGAATAATGTAATAAGTGAGGGAATCCCTACATATATAATAAAATAACCCCAAGGAGAGGTCATATGTTTTGACCCTCTCTCTCCCTCTCACATCTTCTCATCTTCTCTTTTTCCTCACCTTTTTTGTTTCTTTATGGTATCAAAGCCTTGATCAATCCAAACCAAGCACCATCCATAACAACCTTCCTATTCTCATAAAAAACGGTAGACTCAAGCAAAAGAGGAGGATCCGAAGCCTTTCCTAAAGGAGACATATGCTGACGTCAGCGTCCGTACGACTGACGTCAGCAACCCATTGTTTGTATGGCTTGGTTTTCTTCGAGATCAACCCCACCTGGTGGAGAATCATGTGAAGATATTTATGGTGATCTTTTTGGAATTTTTTGAAGAAGATTTATATTTTTAATGATTTTTCTGGTAATTTTCGGAAATATCCCCAAATCGACCCATTTTTCATATTATGTTCAAATCGGGAGTTTTTTATCTGCATAAATTATTGCATAGGGGTCCTTTTTGGATATCCTACACAAATGAATTGTTTTTGTGGAGATTCGACATCAAAAATCAAAGTTTTGGATCAAAATGGGGGTCGGCTACACCGTTTTTGGGCCCTTCGACGCACAACATATAAACCAAATTTACGGTGTATGTTCCCGCACCTTCTAAGTTTGGTTGTTGGTGTTGCGTGGTGATTTGATTGGTATTTCTTCATCTTCCTTCTCTTGCCTTCTCTATATTCATGGATTCTAAGCCACCGAGACATGGCCTTGATGGTCCGATCTTGATTACTTCTACAAAATTTCACGGAAGTAACTTCCTTCTTTGGTCTCGGGTTGTTCAGATGTATATTGTTGGCAAGGAGAAGCTTGGGTACCTCACTGGCACCACAAAACGGCCTTCATCCTTGACAAATGCATGGGATTCTTCCAATGCCATTGTTATAGGTTGGTTACTTAACTCAATGAAACCTAGTATTGCTTCTGGATATTTCTTCTATGAGACTGTTGTTAATTTATGAAAATCACTCAATGACACTTATGGAACGGTCTCAAATAAGCCTCACATCTTTCAGCTAAACGCAAAGTTGTATTCTCTCACATAGGAGGATCTTTCCGTTCCCAAGTATTTTGGGGCCTCGAAGAGCCACTGGGAGGAATTGAGTCACTTGCAACCCCTCAGTGAACTCCTAGAAACTCGCGGTGCTGAGATTGTGAAATCTCGAGAGGATGAAGCTAAGACTTATAAATTCCTAGCTGGATTGAATAGTGAGTATGAGGCACTAAGGACTCGGTTGCCACAACCCCTTTTCCTACGCTCTAGACAACATATTATGTCATCCATTCAGAGGAAGCTCGCAGGCGAGTTATGTCAGCTCTAGCCTTGACATAGGAGAGGACTATCTTTACTTACACTACTGTTCCACCCGGTGACAGGAGTGGTGGTTCAGATACTCGAAGCGGGTTCTCATTTAGAGGACGTGATAGAGGTCGAGGGCGTTTTTTCTGCACCTATTGCAATCATTCAGGACATTCCCTGGAACAATGTTTCAAGCTTCATGGCCGCCCTACTACCAAGGCGTCCCATAACGGTAACGATGGCCGTAACGGCCACCACCGTTACCACTACGATACGGGCCGTAACGGCCGTTACGGACCCCATATCGGCCGATATGGCCCTTTTTTATTTTTAAAAAAAATCTATTACGGGCCGATACAGGGCCGTATCGGTCCGATATGGGCCGTTACGGCCAGTTTTTTCTGTAACGGCCGTTTTAACCCCGTAACGTGTAACGGTCATGACCGTTTCCGTTACGTATCGGCCGATACGTAACCGTTTTGGGATACCTTGCCTACTACCCACGTCGTAGCTTCTAATGATACTGGACACACTTTTGATACTTGTGTCATTACTTCTATGGATTCCTCTCATACGAAGACTGTTACTATGACTAGGGCAGATGTAATGGAGCTTCAGCATCTTAGATCTCTTCAGTCTCAGTCAGCCGCACCTATAGTCATCTCCTCACAGCCATCTGCCTCTTCCTTTACTACTACGACAGGTATTGCACTTCATGCCTCATCCACTTGTACCACTTGGATTATAGATTCGGGGGCATTGGATCATATGACTGATATGCATAGTTGCCTTTTTCCTTCCACTTCTTGTTGTTGTCGTTCAGTTCATCTTGCTGATGGAACTTCTACCTCAGTTGAATTTATTGGCTCAGCTTCAGTTTCTCATTCTCTTACATTGTCAAACCGTGTGCATTGTTTTATACATTCCTAAGTTCAATGCAAATTTAATATCGGTTAGTTGTCTTACTATAATATTAAATTGCAGTGTGACTTTCTTTCCACCTTATTGTGTTTTCCAGGACTTGAGTACGAAGACGATTATTAGTGCGGGGTATGAGCATGGTGATCTCTACTTCTTGCGACAGGATGTTCTTACTGCTGCTGGTGCCTCAACATTGTCTCGTTCCTTTGCTTCTAGGTCATGCAATTTAGAGTCTAATAAAGAGTCTGCTGCCATTTGGCATGCAAGACTAGGTAATGCTTCTATTAGAACGTTGCAATCTCTTGTTCCTCAATTTAATAAAATTAGTGATACTTACTCTAAATGTGAAACGTGACAGTCTAGTAAACATGTTAGAAATTCATATCCTATTGTTGGACATCGATCTGACAAATGTTTGCAATGATTCATTCTGATATCTGGGGACCTAGTCCTGTTAAATCTCTGGATGGATTCTCTTATTTTATTACATTTATTAATGATTTCTCTCGTGTGACTTGGGGATATTTGATGCGTCGTCGTGATGACTTGTTTAACTTGTTTCGATCATTTCATCAAATGATCTAGACCCAGTATGATTTCACTATTCAGACTCTTCGTTCTGATACCTCAGATACCTTTAAATCATATCTCCAAGAGCATGGCATTCATCATCAACTTTCTTGTTCCTACACTCCACAACAAAATAGAGTGGCAGAGTACAAAAATCACCATCTTCTTGAGGTTACTCGCTCTCTTTTGATAGGAGTGAAGGTTTCTAAATCATATTGGTCTGCAACCTTGTTGACATCATGCTATTTGATTAATTGAATGCCCACCCGAGTTCTCAAAGGAGATATTCCAATACGTGCATTGAAACCTACTAGTCCTTTGTTTGTTGTCCCTCCAAAAGTGTTTGGTTAAGTATGTTTTGTGCATTTACTAGGTCCCTCTAGGGATAAGTTTTCTAATCGGTCTGTTAAGTACATTTTCATTGGCTACTCTCTTCAGCATAAGGGGTATAAATGTCATGATCCATCTACTAGAAAATATTTCGTGTCTATGGATGTAACCTTCTTTGAAGATTGCCCATTCTACTCTTTATCATCTGAATATGTTGATGCAGTTGAGACACAACATTTTCTGCCTCTGCCAGCAGTTGATACTTCTCTTTCGGCACCTAAGCGGCTCCTCACCTATGTTCGTCGCAAGTCGAGACCATCACACTGACCGTCCATGCCAATAGCTCCTCTTCCATTCTCAGGTATCTCCTCTCATCCTATCTCTGTTGTTAGTCCTTCATCTCTTGTTGCTTCTCGTACTCATAATCATCATCCCACATTACATCCTATTTGTAATTTTGTTTCTTATGAGTCTCTCTCACCCTCTTATCATGCGTTCTTAGCCACTATTTACTCCACTATTCCTAAGTCAATGCTCAAAGGCTATTGCGGTACCCAGTGTTCGCAGTATCGGTTTCGTGTTACGTTTCGCACCCTTGGGATACAGATACATATTGCGTATCGGTGGGAAATATCGGTTGTATCGCAGAATGTATCGCACTTTTTGGGAAACATGGGGAAACATTGGGAAATTGATTGAATTTTTCAATGAAACTTCAGGAATTGTTAAAATGGACCTCAATACACACATTTAAATCATAATATGTAAAAAACAAAAGTCCACATAATGGAGTTCCTTTGTAAAAGGATCCTAAGCTATGCGTTATCTAACTGAACTGATGCAACTATTGTTTAAATTGATTCCATAAGATATACAAATGTAACAAGACATTAATGTAAATACAACCAATGCATTGACAAAGTAAAACAAGCAAGAGAGTTGAGAAATATACTTATGGATGATGCAACTAAATGAGTATCCTCTAAATGCAGTTTTGACTATCCTAGTTCAACGCAATGCAAGCTATTCTATATGGCCTAGATCTATATGAGGATTCAATAAAATCTAGAAAATAGTTAACTGGACTCAACAAACTATAACCCCTTAAGCCCAACGGTTTTTTTTTTTTTTTAGTGAGGAGAAACTAGAAGAAAATCGAACAAAAAATCATTTTTTTCTACAAAATGGGGGACTCTTGTACGTCAGACCGATATAGTAAAATAGGAGAAAATTGAGAAAAAATGGGCCTCCCCAAGTTTTTTCTCCCAAAAAAAAAAAAAACCAAGTTTAAAAACATTCCAGCATCTCTGACCGATACCTGGACGATATCGTCCAGGTATCGACGATATCTGAAATCGCGTAAAGAAAAAAGCACGATATATTGCCGACATATCGTGCGATATCGATACAAAGTGCGATATTATCGATATCGCACGATATATCGTGCAATACCAAGGAATCTGCTTTTTTTTTTTTGTTATTACTGGGCCGATATTTATCAGTGACCAGCGATACCGATAATATCGGCCGATATATCGACCGATATGATCGATACTGCAAACACTGGCGGTACCTGCTTGGAAGCATGCAATGGAAGCAGAAATGGCTGCTCTCCGTAAGAATGGCACCTAGGATATTGTTCCCTTACCCCCAGGTAAAAGTGCAGTTGGGTGCAAGTGGGTGTTCTCTATAAATTATCGAGCTGATGGATCTATTAAGCGCTACAAAGCTCGTTTGGTGGCTAAAGGCTACACAACATTTTGGTCTTGACTACAATGAGACCTTCTCACATTTTAAGAAGATGAATTCTATCCGCTTAATTATTTCCTAGGCAACCAATCTTGATTGGCCTCTCTTTTAGTTGGATGTTAAAAATGCATTCCTACATGGCGATTTGGAAAAAGAAGTCTATATGGATCTTGCACCTGGTTTTCAGCTTAAGGGGGAGTCTAGGAAGGTGTGTAAGCTGAAAAGGGCTCTTTATAGTCTTAAGAAATCTCCCAACGTTTCGTTTGACAAATTTAGTGATGTTATTCTCTCCTTTGGCTTCAGATGATGTCAGGCAGATCATACCGTTTTCATTCATACCAGATAAGAAGGCAGAACTATTCTACTTGTATACGTGGATGACGTTGTTATGACTAGGGATGAGTTGGAGTTTATTGATCAAGTTAAGCACAAGTTGAGTAAAGAATTTGATATTAAGGATCTGGGGCCCCTGCGGTATTTTCTAGAGATTGAAGTTGCCCGCTCATCTAAAGGCATCTTCATATACCAAAGAAAGTATACTCTTGACCTGTTGAGTGAGACCGGCATATTAGGTACTCGTCCAGCTTCATCTCCTATGGATCAGAAGCACTCATTGCATGCATTTGAAGGTGAGAGTTTGACAGATTCTAGCATGTATCAGAGGTTAGTTGGGAAACTAATCTACTAGACGATTACAAGACCAGACATTGCCCAAGCTGTAAGTATCGTCAGCCACTTTATGCACTCACCAAAAGTGCCACATCTGAATGTTGTACATCGCATGTTGAGATACCGTGATTCTTTATAAGAATCACGGACATGTTAATGTTGCTGGGTATTCCGATACTAACTGGGCAGGATGTTCAACAGACAGAAAATCAACCTCTGGCTATTGCACTTTTTTTTTTTTTTTTTTTAAGCAAGCAAGTAAACTCTCTCGTTTGCTTTCCTAAAAAAAAATAAAAAACAAATGTGCAATAATCAGAGGTTGATTTTTTGTCTGCTGAACATCCTGCCCAGTCAGTATCAGAAAACCTAGCAACATTAACATGTCCATGATTCTTATAAAAAACCACGTCTTGGATATGACTTCAGGTATCTTGCACATTTGTTGGCAGCAACTTGGTCACTTGGAGAAGTAAGAAACAGTATGTTGTATCTCGATCCAGTGCAGAGGTAGAGTATAGGGCTATGGCTCAGGGGGCATACAAACTCTTATGGTTGAGGTCCATTATGATGAAGCTGGGTTTTTCTATCACCTTAGTTATTCCTTTCTACTGTAATAACCAGGCAGCTATTCATATTGCATCTGACTCTGTCTTTTATGAGAGGACTAAACACATCGACGTGGATATACATTTCATTTGAGAGAGGATATTTTCTAGGCTATTAACTACTTCATTTGTCAGATCAACAGATCAACTGGCGGACATATTCACAAAAGCGCTTGCCTCTCCCATGCTGTAAGAAATTTCTAGCAAGTTGGGTATAACGGACATTCATACACCAACTTGAGGGGGAGTGTTGGAATATTAAAATCATGGGGTCCTTTCTGTAATAAAGTCCCTCCATACTTATTTGCAAATAGGTCATTTGTTGAGGTTGTGTCATGTAACAAGTGGGGGAATCCCTACATATATAATAAAATAATCCTAAGGAGAGGTCATACATTTTAACTCTCCCTCTCCCTCTCTCAAAACTCTCTCTCCCTCTCACATCTTCTCTCTTTCTTCACCTTTTTGTTTCTTTACAACAGACCTGGGAGCCCACCCAAGAATAGCAATCCACCACACGCACACCCACCCCCAAAGATACATGCACAAAATTCAGGAAATCCAGATGAAGTAGGGACTCCCTACACCACACATCTTCCCAAAAATTGATTCGTGGTCCATTTCCCAAAATAAAGGAGATACCTCTACAAAAATCTTCCCTAATATTCATAACTACCCTCCGAACATGGGAAGCACTGTACCTCGAAGACAACTTAGTTTCTCACCCTCCCTCTTGCAGGCCATATTTAGAGGCAATGATTCTTCGCCAAAAACCGTCTTGGTCCACTCCAGACCGCCAAAGCCATTTACCCAATAAAGCCAAATTCATAGAGTGAAGAACCCTAAGACCAACACCTCCTTGGGATATGGGTTTGCATACCTCCTCCCAACTAATCAGATGAAACTTGGATCCCTCTGCATTCCCTTTCCACAGAAAATTCCCTCCTCAGCTTGTCTAATCTTTGCACATACTGCTTGGGGACATCTGAAAAGTGACATGAAGTACAACGGCATGTTGGAGAAAGTCGTTTTAAGGAGAGTTAATTGACCCCTTAATGAAAGATATTTGCCTTGCCACTTGGATAACTTGCCTTCAATCCTTTCTATTACTCTATCAAACAAATGCTTTGTCGGCTTCCCAATACATAAAGGGAGACCCAGATAAGTGGAAGGAAAAGGGCCGGCCTTATAACCAAATGCCCCCACAAGAGCAAATGATTCTTCCTTAGACAAATGAATCCCCAACATTTCACTCTTAGTCACATTTATTCTCAGCCCTGAGACTGCTTCAAAACAAATAATCACCTTCCGCAGGTTTTCAACCATATCAAAAGACGCATCACAAAATAAGATAGTATCATTGACAAACTAGAGATGCGACACCCAATCCCCCGAGGCGGCCACTCTAAAACCCAGAAATCAAGCCTGAATCTTAGCTATTGGCAAGGATGCGACTAAAGGCTTCCGCCACCACTCAGAAAAGGTATGGCGAAAGAGGATCACCCTGACAAGTAGAGGGCTTGAAAAAGCCTTTTGGGGATCCATTCACAAGAATCGAAAAGGATGGAGAACTAACAAAAAGCTTTATCCACCTGCTCCATTTAGAACCACATCCCATTCTGCCCAGCATGTAATCCAGGAAGTCCCATTCAACATGGTCGTAGGCCTTTTTCACATCAAGCTTACACACCAACCCCGGGTTTTTCTTCCATAAACTGAGCATTTATGCATTCATGCGTACTAAGAGCAGTGTCCATGATTTGCCTTCCTCCCACAAAGGCCCCTTGATTAGGGGAGAAAATGTTACCCAGCACATTTTTTAATCTCGTGTTGAGCATCTTTGCCAAAATTTTGTACAAACTACCAATTAGACTAATTGGTCTAAAATCTTTCAATCCTTCCGCATCGTCAACTTTGGGGATGAGAGCAATAAACGAAGCACCAAGCGGTGAGCGAGAAATCCTTGTTCTGAGAACTCCTTGACAAAATCAATCACGACTTCTTTAACCACTTTCCATAAGACCCGAAAAAAGGCAAGAGGAAATCCGTCGGGTCCCGAGGCTTTATCCTGACCCAAAGCAAACACAGGTGCTTTAATTTCTTCTTCTGAAAAGGGGGGTTTCAGCTGATCAGCCGCCTCTGAAGTAATACAATCAAAATGGAGGAAATCAAGCCTCAGTCTCACCCATTACTCTCTATTCAGCAGCTTCTAGTAGAAATCGATGATCGCCTCAAAAACTTGCTCTTATTTTCAACTCTTGCTCCATTTACAACCAAGGAACTGATCTGATTAACCCGAGCTCTAGTTGAAGCTATCCCATGAAAGAACTTCGTATTGTTGTCTCCTTTGACCCACAGGGCCCTTAACCTTTGTCTCCATTTAATTTCTTCTTCTTTCAGAATTTTAGCATATTCATTCATTAGAGACACCCTTCTCTCTTTATCTTCAGTGGATAGAACTTCATTCTCCTCTTTAAGATCCAAAGAGTGGATCTTCTCCAATAAATCAGAAACATCACTCTCTCGCCCCCAGAACTTCTTTGCCCCGCACCTTAAGCTTCTCTTTGATAAGTTTTATCTTTCTATGAAGTTTCATACCTGCTAGTCCCTAAACTTCAAGAGACTGCCACCACTATTCCACCATGCTATAGAACCCTTCTAGTTCAAGCCAACTCAATTCAAACCTAGAAAGGTTTTGGTCCCCAGCCATCGACCTGCACCAGAAGAAGGATAGGCTTGTGATCTGAAGTTGGTTTCAGCATGCCATCAACTGAACTAAGGGAAATTTCTCCAACCAATCGAAAGAGACGAAGAAGCGATCCAACGCGAAAGGATGGGAGCACTTTTGACCTTTCAACCAAGCATACTTAGCCCCTTACATTGGAATATCGATCAGCTCGAACCTCTAGATCCAAGCATTAAATTCCCTCATACTTCTAGTTCGGTAAGTCCCCCCCCCCCCCCCCCCCCCCCCCCCCCCCAGGCAATTGCCATAATGCAAGGATAGCATATAGCTCCTCCTAGAAATAAGATCCACATGACACGGCCCATAGACGGAAGAAAAAACCCATTTCAGCCTGAAAGATAAATCAACAAAAAGATCCGAAACATAATGCTCACCTATTCAGTTGTCCTCAATTTTCAAACTAGCCGAGTTCCAAGAGATTATAATCCCCCTGCAAAGCCCTCGGCATTTTTGCAAATAAAATCCTTCGACTTCAACCCCCAATCCCCACAACGATTCCAACAGCGACCGATCGAGAGAGGTAAGCTTCGATTCTTGAAGAGAAATAATCTAAGCCATAGCTTTATCGCACACTGCCTTGACCTACCTCCTCTTATCACCACTACCCAATCCCTTAACATTCCACAATTGGATCTTTATCAAGATACTGACCTTGCCCATCTTTCCTTGATCGATCCGCATCCCCTGCTCCCTGCCTCATAATTTACTGAACTTTCCAATCACGGCAGTTCTCTATGACCTTTCTAATTGCGTTTCGCCAACAAATTTGTTGTTGATCTTCCTCTCCATTCAATCAATTGGAATAGGGCCACCACGTCGTTTTCATTCGCATGGAAGGACATAATGATCTTTCTTCCGACCCAGTTCATAATGTCTTTGGTCCAATCTAGTTCATCCTCCGAGTATGGACTGTTGCCAGAAGTTTCGCCCTCCAATGGGACATCATTCATAAGTTGACCTTCAACATCCAGTGGAAGTTCCTCCCTTCCTGTTGTTACCTGAAGTGGCATGACATCAAAACTTTTCCAACCCATCTCCCAGAACCATAGCAGATTCGTCATACACATCAACTCTAGGAGGAGCAAGAGCAAGGATCCCAGCCTCCCCTAACAAATCCACTTTAAGAGCACTACTCCCGTGTCTGATCCTGCTGCGATGTACGGTCGTCTTTGTCGTCTCACTCGAAGGACAATGAAGAGTTTGCAAGGAAATCTCCTTTGAGAAGGATGGCTCTCGAGCCCCCTTTATTGTAAGGGAGAATGAATCGTTTGTGACGAATGAAAGTCAAGTTGAGGTTAGGTTTATCCGAGACACGTGCTATAGACTGCGCACATGTCGTTGCTAGAGCGAGTGTGGTGGACAGTTGCAAATTTGCATGGGAAGTAAATTTCCATTTTCTCAAATTTACTGTAAAAGTGCCCTTTCCAATTTCCATTCTAAAACCTAAGAAATACAATTTCGTCACTAGAGAGGAAAAGTAATTTTCCATCTTCTCCTTCCCCATCTCAATCATATTTTGTCTCCTTCACCATTCAGATGTTGTTCTTAACCATGCAGGTACATCCTTAGTCAAATTCTAATCATCAATATTTTCACATGGAACCTATCGTGAGAAGATCTTAACTAGGTGGGGTCATCATTAATCAATCAAAACACTTGATTTCCACAAGGAGGCCTACAGTTGGTGATCTTAACCACGTGGGTCCATCCTTAGTCAAATTATGATCACCAATATTTCCACATGGAGCCTACCGTGAGAAAATCTTAACTAGGTGGGGCCATCATTAGTGATGCAGGGTATGTGATGCCTTAATGTTGTATGTAGTGACAAGGGTTTGGATAATCAGGTAATAAACATAAATCAACTATCTACTTACAAACAAGGAGATCTAGAGATATTCGACAAAAGAAATTAGAATGATTCAATAGGACCATACCCAAAAACATAAAGTCCAAGTAAAACTGTAAAAGGGATCTAAGGATATGAGAATATCCTCATTTCTAGCAAAAACCATTCCACAAACCTCATATCAATCAGACCCAAACAACCGATCAGTACTTCTCCATCACATGAGCAAAATGGGTCAAGCTTGTGACTCGTTGGTGTAAGATTTGAAAGATCGGAGGACCAAAGTTTAGGATTTCAAATCTGGACCAAGGGAAATGGATTTTGGGATATGGGCAGCAACCGCACGTACGGTTGGCCTGTACAACCGTACGATCTGTACGGCGGACGTGTCAGTCGCACGTGTGTGTGTGGAGGGGGGGTTAGGGTTGGTGTGGGGAAAGGTTTGATGGGTAAAGGAGAAGAAAGAATAAGATGGAGAGGAGAAACGGTTTTCTAAAGAGGGAAAAAAAGGAAAACCAAAAGGGGAAGAACTTTACCTTCATTGGCACCTTGGAAATCAAGAAAGAGAAAAACTTCAAAATCCGAGCAGAATCATCAACGCTCTCAGGCCAATCCTGAAAACTTAGCTCTCTCACTCTCTCTCTCTCTCTCTCTCTCAAAGGGGAGAAGAAAATTTTACAAAAGCAAGCATTAGAGGGGCTAAACCCCCCCCCCCCCCCCCCCCCCCCATTTTATTTATTTCAATTTCCAAAATTACAAAACTTTCATTATGAGTCCATCTTTAAAATATTAAAACCCTAATGCAATAAACTAAATCTGAACCATCCAATAGTCATTAAATAATGTCTAAAACATATAAAAACTAAAAAACGGAGAACGAGCCACCCGTGGTGGACCCGGATCGATCCAACGGCTGAATGGCCCAATCAGGAACAACACTAATGGTCTGATTGCCATCCAATCAAGGATCTATGGTCGAGACCCGCACGCACACACGTCACTGATGGGCCTCCAAATAAGAATGTGCACGTGTGCGGGGTCACGTGGCCCGTCAGAAAATGGGCCTGATAGGTCCAGCATCCATCCACATCAAGTCCACTGCTCCAACACTCTGATGATGATGTCTCCTCGTCTAGTATGCTCTAAATGGTGTACCACTAATGTCCTCATCAATTAGCCAATCAAAACACTTGATTTCCAAAAGAGGGCCTACAGTTGGTGATCTTAACCTTGTGAGTCTATCCTAGTCAAATTCTGATCATCAATATTTCCACGTGGAGCCTACCGTGAGAAGATCTTAACTAGGTGGGGCCAAACACTTAATTTCCACATGGGGGCCTATAGTTGGTGATCTATGTGGGTCCATCCTTAGTCAAATTCTAATAATCAATATTTCCACATGGAGCCTACCGTGAGATGATCTTAACTAGGTGGGGCCATCATTAGTCGATCCAAACACTTCCCTCCACATGGGGGCCTACAGTTGGTGATCTTAAGTCTTCACCAGATGTAGCCCATCGTTAGTTGATCATAACCATGTGTATTTCCACATTGGGCCCATCACTAGCTGATGTTAACAATGTGGGGCCCATTGCTAGTCGATCATACCATTTATATTTCCATTTGGCCAATCGTTAGATGATCTTAACAATGTGGGGGCCATCATTAGTCTATCATAAACATGTCTATGTCCATGTTGAGTCGATTGTTAGATGATCTTAACAATGAATGACCCATTGTTAGTTGATCCTAACCATGTGTATTTCAACACGAACCCATCGTTAACTGATCTTAACTATGAGGGCACATCGATGGTCAACCCTAAGCATATTTCCTATGGGGCCTATTGTTAGCTGATTATAACCATGTGGAGCCATCGCAAGTGAATCATAACCTTGGGTATTTGCACGTAGTGCCAATGTTGTCACGTGCAATCGCATAAGCAATTATGCAATCGCATAGATGGGACCAAATGGCATATGCGGTGATCGCATATGCCATCTGGAGACTATGCGATCGTATATCGCATACATGTGTCGCTTATGCGACTGGCGATCGCATTGTCTCCAACGGTCAGAAAATTTTTATTTTATTTTTATTTTTCCGGACTTTTGCCTATAAAAAGACACTCCCCCCACCCTCATTTGCAACATATACTTACTAGAAAGTCTCTCTTGCTCCCATATTTCACTCTAAAGCCCATTCTCTTAATCTCTTTCACAAATAATCTCCCTTAGGCCTTACTTTCATTCATTTGAAGACTTGAAGTTGAAGGCAACATTGAAGATCAAGAAGCAACACTCTCTACTATTCCTTTCTCTCATCTCTTCTCTAATCCATTCTCTACTTCTCTTAAACTCTTACTCTCTTAGTTATTCACTTATTCTCTCATCTCTTCTCTAATCCTTTCAAATTCTAATATTTTGTTTGTAACTTGTGTAGTTGTCGTGTTGATCTATTCACAAATCACAATCACAAGTCAAGAGTCAAGACTCAAGTCAAGAGAGACTAGAGATTCAAGAGTCAAGACTCAAGCTTATAGAAAGAATTGTAGTTTATTTCATTTTCAAGTTTATTTTAAGTTTGTATAATTGTATTGTCATTTGTAAATTATAATTTCTAGTTCAATTCTTAGACCTTAGTTTAGTAGTTTGAGTCTTTTCTTTTTAGTTAAGTTTTTAGTTTCTACTTTCTAATTTTTAGTTTATTTTTAGTTTCTACTTTCTATTCTAGACTTCTAGTTTAATTTTATTTTCTAGTTTGTAAACTTGTAGTTGACTAGTTTTTAGGATTCAAGAGATAAGAATCAAGAATTCAAGATTCAAGAGTCTACAAGAATCAAGAGTTTCAAGTTTCAAGTTTCAAGTTTCAAGAATCAAGATCAAGAGTCCAAGACATCCATCCAAGTTCAAGAGGAGAGGTTTTCAACTTTCAAGAATTAAGACTCAAGAGTCCAAGACATCCATCCAAGTTCACACGCACACAATTGTAACTCCACAACAACCATACTAGTGAGTTCCTCTCTCTCTTTTCTTTTTAATATCCAATAATTAGTATTTACTTACTTTACTTAGTACTTACATAATAGTACATACATTACATACTTACTATAGTACTTAGTTACATACCCTACGAGTTAGTTTCATCCTGTCTTCTTCACAATCTTCTTCTTTGAGGCCAAAGTCAAATGACCCCAGTTAGAAGTACGGGCACTATCGAAGTGCCACTGAAAAGTCTAATATAGTATGTGACCTATGCGGATTTGTAAGTTCTGGTAGGTATTGACCAGCATAAACAAAACCTTGTGCACGCATCGGGATCAAATGCAAGAGCATGTCCCAATGTTACTCCGGAGATCCGTAGGGAAATCATAGAGTACATGGATAAACATGCTCGAAAAAGACATGAAACAATGGCTATACAAGAAGAATTTATGATAAAAGAAGCTTATGAGGACATTAATGTAGTAGATTTGGATGAATTTACACCACCAACATCCACAAGGCGATCTAGACCGCCCGCCAAAAGAGCTCGCGGGCATAGGCCTATGGATAGATAGTGTAGACCGCATCCGAAAGATGTGGCTGACCAAAGAGGTAAGGGACCCGCCCAAACCACTTTCGAAAACTGGTATAAGAAGAATGATAGAAAAAATACGATTCAGTACATTGCAAAGTGGTTGTACCAAGCCGGTGTAGCTTTTAACACCATGAAAATGAAGAGTTTTAAAGTTATGGTTGAAGTTATAGGTCAATTTGGACCTGGCTTGAAACCCCCTTCCTATCATGAAGTGAGGGAAAGTTGCCTAAAGAAGGAGGTGGAGTTTACTAAAAGCTTTATCTCCGAATATAAAGAAAGTTGGAAAATATATGGTTGTTCATTAATGACCGATAGATGGACTAATAGATCCGGTCAGACATTAATAAACTTTCTTGTAAATTGTCCACCTGGGACAATGTTTTTAAAGTCCGTGGATGCATCGGCCCATTCCCACATGGGTGATTATTTATTTAAATTGTTAAATGCTGTAATTGAAGAGGTAGGAGAGGAATATGTTGTCCAAGTTATCATGGACAATGCAGTTAATTATGTAGCTATCGGTTGCCAACTTATGGAGAAGAGGCGACGTTTATTTTGGACACCATGCGCAGCGCATGGTGTTGATTTAATGTTAGAAGATTAAATCGACAATGTAGGTTATATCTGAAAGTAATTGCTAGGGCTAGGAGAATCACGGTTTTTATGTACAAGCATGTCCTTCTTCTTAATCACATGAGAAACCATCTTGGGTGCAACTTGCTTCATCCAATCGTCACCCGAGTTGTAACAGCCTTCTTGACACTACAAAGATTACATTAAAAAAAAGCTGAGCTTAGGTCCTTTGTAGTGTCGGCCAATTGGAATAATGGACCATGGTAAAAAAAGGCCAAAGGAAAGTTAGTCCAACAAACCATTCTTTCCACTCAATTTCGGGCTCAAGTGACAAAGGCCTTAAAATCACCTGAACTGTTAGTAAGTGTGTTGCGATTGGTGGACGGTGATGAAAAGTCACCCATGGAATATATCTATGATGCGATGGAGAGGGCTAAAAACAAAGTAATGGAACACTTCAACTATAAAGAACGTGATTACCAGCCCATCATAGATATTATAGATATGAGAAGGGGCAGCCAAATGTCATCTCCTTTGTATTCGGCTACCTACGTCCTTAATCCGGTAGTATTCTTTGCGTCCGCTAATCGGACTGCGGCAGCCGCTTTCCACATGGTCGGATTTCTAGACGCTTTAGAAAGAATGGTTTCAGATAAAGATGAACAGGATAAAATTTCTCGAGAGCTGGACTTCTACCTGAAGAGTGCAGGGATTTGGTCAAGAGAGATTGTTGTCAGGCATCGAAGTATGAAATTGCCAATTAAGTATGCAATTCCAATATTCTATAAAGTTTTACAAGTTACAACTTACAAATTATAATTTATAATCTAAGTAAGAATTTTGTCAAGTAAAAAAGTGTTAACTTAAACTTTATTTGTACAGCTGTCTGGTGGTCTATGTATGGAGTTGACCCGAATAGGAGAGATCCGGCACTACAGAAGCTAGCCATGAGAATTCTTGGCCTTACGTATTCTTCAAGCGGTTGCAAGCGTAACTGGAGTACATTTGAGTCAGTAAGTTACTAAGTTCTACAAGTTACAACTTAAAGTTCTATAATTTACTTCTAGTTTCAAATTTCAATGCTTAATTGCTAATATTATACATTTTAAATGTTAATGACATGTAGATTCACACGAAAACAAAAAAAGAAATTGCCTCGAACAAAAGAAACTCAATGACCTGGTATTTGTCCAGTATAATCAGAAGCTACGAGAAAGATTCCAGGCTAGGCGAGAAAGCCTGGATTCTATGATCCTATCATCCTGGATGATTTGGAGGTAGATAGTGAGTAGGTTGTGGAGACAGAGGATCCAGTCTTTGCTGGCGAGTTCCTTACCTAGGCTCAAGTTGAAGACGCCGCTTATGGCGCGGCACCTGGCGAAGCTTCTCAACGGCGGAGAAGAGGAGCTGGAGGGTCGAGCAGTAGCACTAACACAAGGCACGGGCCTAGCAGTCAACGAGACGATGATATTGAGATTGAAGAAGTAGAAGAAGAAGATACCCAACCATTAGATGTGGATAAGCAACTTGTGCGGACAGATGATGAAGAGTCAAAAGAAGATGATGTGTACGTTGAAGAAGGAGATGACACTGACGACGACGATGGTGATGGTGGTGATGTGCCACAATGGGAGAGGGAACAATGTATATAGATTATAGAGTATAGAGTATTATAGTAGATTATTAATTCTTAGTTTATGTTTTGTAGATTTTGTTTATTAATAAAAATATTAAGTTTTTCTTTTATAAGTTGTTGATTTGATGTTAATTTTTTAGTTATTAATAGCTTAGATAATATCTAATATGATTCACAAATTAAAATTAGTTTGAAAATTGATGGGAGTAATTAAGTCTTTATTAATTATGAGAAAGAAAGAAATAAAACAGATTTTTCCCAATTTTTTTTTTAATTTTTTCAAAAAAAAAAAAAAAGAGTTGTGTGATCGCACAAGGGCGATCGCATATGATTGCTTATGCGATCTGAAAACATTGCGTGGCAATCATATGCGATCTGAAAACATTGCGTGGTGCCCATCTCTAGATGATCTTAATGATGTGGGGTCATTTTTAGTCAATCTTAACTATGGTTTTTTCAATGTAAGATGACCAACTGTTGGTCCCAACCATGTGCATTTCCACATAGGTCACATTTTCATATGATCTTAACTCTGTGAAGCACACCACTCATGATCCTAAACAAGTTCGCACATGTGTGACGGCGAAAGTGGGTCATTGACGGCTGATATTTACTGACATGTATACCGAGTTGTGAATTTTTTGTGGAAATGAGGTGGGTTGCCAAGTATAAAAAATTAGAAAATTAGACCAATTTCCTCGAGAAAATTGTGGTGCAAACAAACACTGGAAATAGTGTTACATTTCAAGTTTTCTTAGAAATGTTACTTCCAAAGAAATTAAGTTTCCTCTTTTCAATTTCAACAAATCCAAACAAGCCCTGAAGCCAAATCAGACAAGCCAAGAAAAAAAAAAATGATTCCTTTTACTTGAATAGTTACCAGGAAGGCCTTCTTAACAAAGGAAGCAGACAATCCATAACTGGGAACATAAGTTCTCCAATTAAATTGCAACTTCCAAAACTGTAGTAGGCCTAAAGCCCAAAGCCAAAGGTGGGTGCTGATGCTCAGAAACCAACTCAAGATTCATTCAAAACATAATATAATTAGAAAGGAAAAACAAAACCCCTCTAACACTGACCATAATTACCAGAAGGTGTACCAAACATTGTCTAAAAACAGAAAATCTTTGAAGATTTGAGACGACTTCTTGATCTCGCTACATCTTAGGACGTAACATTGAACATTATCATTAGGCATAGTTACCCCCGCCCAACAAACACAATGTGTGTGTATTGAGACATTGAATTAAAAAAAAAAACCCTGACTGCAAAGCAGGTTGCGTAAATTAGAAATATGCTTCAATAACGCTGTATAAATAAAATATGGATGAATTAGTGTCTCGGTTCACGGTCATTAATGCCCATAAGCATTGTTCGAAGTATCCCCGATATTATCCGTATCTCCAGCTCGGCGATACCGATAAAATTGATAGTGATACTGATAACATTGGTAGTATCAGAAAATCCAGGCATCGGCAATGTATCGCTAGGTATCACCAATATTTTCGATTGCATAAATTTCAGTTGTCCCTTGTATTGCCAATGTATCGATATCGCTAACTTATCGTCAATATTTTTTTTACTGTTAAAATTCTAGATGTCACTTGTATCACCAATGAATCGACAATATTTCAATAATATTGCCTATGTATCGATATTGCTAAAAATCTATTTATTAAAAAAATTCATTTCAATTTTTTTTATGGGTGCATGGTTGTATGCATGTTCAATTTGTTGACGATAATATTGCGATATTATTGTTATTGCAACATGGGCGATATTGAGACCACAATCTTTCATTTCCTTTCCAATGGTCGATGATTTCTCTGTGAAATATCATGTGTTGTCGATATTCTGAAATATCGATGGATGTTTAGATGAAAGGTCGGAAGGTTGGATGGATAGGTAGGATGGTTGGACTGATTTCTTACGACAACACATGCTTTTAGACCCCCATTAAATGGATATGCACCCTCGGGATTGATAAACCTTTTGGATTTTATTAACCAAAGAGATACGACTTCGCGCTATTGGTTAGCTCTGCGCCAATCAAGAATCCCCAATCCAAGAATCAAAACAAGATTTTCTACCAACCCAACAAGGATGAAGTATTCAAGTATTCTTAAGAGTTCTCCATTGATACGACATGTTGTTTTTTCCATTCACTCCCTTTCAGGATTAGTAGTAGTCATAAAAACCATACCAATGGTATGGACGCCCCCTATTTCAACAAAAGAAGCATGAACCTCTCCTATAGAACCATTTCGGTCTTGGTCCCAATTCAATTCTTTTTGCAATTTTTTATTCCTAAATATGCAAATGTGTGTATTTTAACATCTCCTGAAGTTTCACTGAAAAATTTCACCATTTATCCCACGTTTCCTAGCATTTCCAGTTATCGGCAATATCGATATTGTTTACGCAACCCTGGCCAATGAAATTTGTAGCGATACCGATATTTCGAACCTTGCCCATAAGAAATGAATGACTCAAACAACAACTACATCTGTATGCTCAAGGGCTCCAACCCGTGGCTCAATGGTAGACAGAGTGTGTTTCAACACTGAGGTCATGGGTTCGAGTGCCCATGTCGGTGTGGGTGTGGGTGTGGGTGTGTAAGAAAAGAAAAACATTTGTATGCTCAGAAACAACAATGTACTTCCAAGTTGTAAAAAAGAGTGGCAGACTCAAATAGAAGAAATAAAAGTACTCCTATCCAAGAAAAGTACACTCCTATTCATAGAAAAATGATGATTATTAGAGAACAAAACCGTTCACATCCAACTTACAGGTTACAACTGTGTATAATGAATAACAAAATTAGAATGACTCGCTAGTGGAAAAAAAAAAAAAAAAAAAAGATCTAAAGAAAAGACAAGAAGTGAGTCATGTAACCCAGTAAAAATCACTCTCAGCAACTAGCATTGTTAGGTAAACACTCAACCCTATCATTTTGCTCAAGTATTGAATGAAATAAACAGAAACCTTTTATTAAAAATGAAGTGGTAGCTAGAAGTAGAATTAGTGATGATATGCACTTACTCGAACAGAAACTTCACATAGTTAATAACATAACTAGTGAGAGGATGAACAGTTCCATCGAGAACTGCAGTTTTTGTGGCATCTTTTTCAACCGCTTCTTCAAAATCACCAAAGGTTTCCTGCGCAGTCTGTGCCAGCCGCTTTGTCAAACTCAATGCAGATTCGCGCATTTCAGTACATGCTTTGCCTTTGAAAACAGATTCGATCTGCCCCAGAAAATCAACTTCAGCAGTTAATATAGACATACATAAAGCTTAATGTCTTTACAGAAACAAGTGAAATAATACATAGAGCAACCAACAATGAGAAAATATCAATGCTTGAAATAAATGCATCTAAATGGACCTCTCAAGATTCATATGTTAGGCCAGAAACAAGTGCCTGTAATAAAAAATGAACTCACCCAATATTCCACATATTCTATGTCATGTCACATCATCTGTGGGTAACCATAGATGGATAAAATGAACTAACATATCCAATCCTCTGATTAATAAATCTCTAATTTGAAATAAGGTAAGGCCACAAATAATAGCACAAAATAGGACCTCAATGGTACAGCTCAATCAACATGGACTGTTTTATTGAGCAAAACGGTAATTCAAAACGGGCAACCTGATGGGCATAAAAGTCAAAAAAGTTGGACAATAAATGTAAATTTGTAAACCAGTAAAGGTATAATGAGTTTGTGAATGGCCCTTGGGGAAAGAGGTGTGGGAATGAGAAAACGTCTGCTTGAAAATGTTAGCAAGGGCGAATGCCTAGGAAGCGGAGTAATAGTGCAAGTCCAAGATCGAGTGTGCAACAGCAGCACCAGGGGTAGAATGTTCCTTCAACTAAGGAATGAGCATCTAAAAGGGAATAGCAGAATGAAGATAGCCCTGGTTATGGCAGCAATAATGAAAAAATTTGATGATCACGCTGGTAATGGAACCAAGATGCAATGCAGGCATGCACGTTCCAACGAAGTTCAATAATATTATACAATCAGGAATCACAGTTAAGATGTTTGGGACTGGGATTTATGTAAAAAGACTGGGATATATTATGATCAGGGCAGTGATTTATGTAGAATGACTATCATTTGGGACAGTTATTAATGATCAAACTACAAGATCCCTGATACCTTTGTTAATTAATATGGTTCAATGTGAGATTAAAGGTATGCTTAGCAGTGTGATTATTATTACCAAAGATTATTGTTGTAAGTCTCTTAGTTGTGGGCAATGTTTTAAATATAGACGATATAGGCCGATATATCCCACAATATATCTTGTATCCCACCTATGCGATACGAAACGCACAACTAGTGCCGATATATCCCGCATGTTCAATCCAATGAGCATTTTCAATTTTTTATCCCTTTTTTTGTTGAAATTATGTTAAATTGGTGTCAAATGGTTACAAATCCATTGGTTCTTCATGTTTTACAAGAAAATCATGGAGTTGGAAGCTTTGATTTCGATATCCATTCGTTCTTCATGTTCTCCATGTTTTTTTCTCGAAATTTTCCTTCAACCAGCTGTCAATTGAGACTAATTTCGAAGTCTTTAGGAGCATTTGATGAAATGATCATCACATACACTATAATTTTGAAACTTGAGTGTAGGTAGTCTGATTTGGGGAAAATTCGAAAATTCTCCAATTTCTCCCAAATTGCTTGCAATGTTGCACTCCAAACATGAAATGAAGCACGTATGAGGGATGATCTACTAATTTATTAAGTCCTTGTCAATTTTTGAAAAATAAAAATTGTTTTTAATTAAAAATTAATAAACTATTAATTTCTTTTCGAAATTTCCCTTCAACCAGCTATCAATTGAGACTAATTTCGACGTATTTAGGAGTGTTCGATGAAATGATCATCACATATACTCTAAATGTTATGCATTCAATTTGAATATAGTTGCATTAGTTCAATCAGACAGCGCATAGCTTAAGACCCTGTACAAAGGAAACCCATTATGTGCACTTCTTTTTTGAGAGTTTATGATTTTAAAAGTGTGTATTAAGGTCTTTTTTAACCATCCCTGAAGTTTCATCGAAAAATTCAACCATTTTCCCAATGTTTCCCTATGTTTTCCAAAAAGTACAATAAATTACCCGATACAAACGATATATCCCTTGCAATAACTGGTACATATCTGTATCCCAAGGATGCAATACGTAACACGATACCGATATTTCAAACACTGGTTGTGGGCTTCCATGATGATGACGACTTTAAGAATCAAGACCAAGATAAATAGAATGAATCACCAAACACATTCCAAATCAACAAAGACACGTGAGAGAAAATTTGAAGAAATTTTCAAAATAGAGCCTTTATGGCTATGTCAGCCCCTATCATCCATATTAGCCCCATATCAAATGAACTACTTCACACCCGTACTATATAAAGGGGTTGTCCCATACAGTTAAGATAGTACCGATACTGTCGGCTTCATAACCGATATCCAAAGCCATGGACTTTAGGGATGAACTGTGTGGAACATCATGTCTAGTGGAGATTAGGGACGTTGAGAGTCTCATGTCTCGTAGATGGTGCCTTCATCGTGGAAATTTGCATGATATAGACAGGCAAAGTAATCATCTTTCAACGGCTCCTTGTAGAAGTTTTCCCTTAAGACCTTTACCATACCAGGGGTGACTCCCCCAAGTGCCCATGTTTTGGGGATGATCCGATGAGGGTCATGGCATTCTTTTAAACCGCCTAACTAATCAAATTAATTTTCATCACCTTCAACATTGCCAGCATAATTAACCTAATATTTATTTTGCATACAGTTCTATGAGATTGCCTTTTTATGAATTATATACGACAAGGTTTGTTCGGTACGATTTTTCCAAGCATTTCAAGATCACTTGCATTCTTCAAGGATCAGAAGGCAAAGATATTTTAAGGCTAGAGTGGATCTGGTAAGAGGGCCAAAGGCAATGTTCTTTAGAAGCTACTTCCATTTGGAATTATTTGAAGCTTCTAAAAGAAAAGAAAATAATTTAATCTTTGACAAGGGGAGATGAGTTTAAGTGCATCTCAGCATCAAAAGTTTATTGTGATTGGAAGGGATTATTGAAGGTCGATGATGTTGGAAGTAGTGGAAGCCTTGCTTACATCTACACCAAAGTGTGGAAGCTAATGTTGGCAATGTTTCCCAGGAGTTCCAAGAACCCTGGTATAGTTTGTGCTTTCAGAGATTGTAAAGAAGATACCTATTATTCTGGTCCAACAGGAAAGGGAGAGCCTACAAAAGCAAAGCTAAAGCCCCTTAATGAGGAGCTTTATTGGTGGGTGCACATCAAAATATATTACTTATTGGGAAAACATTGAGTTTCCAAAACTATAGTGGTTTTGCATTTATCAAACACCTTAGCTAAAGCTGGTCTCTACCTTTTGTGCTTTTCATTGATAATTCAACACCTCCGATGTAACCTGTTTCATATTTAAGTAATTTTTTGTAATCATGGCATACGTATGCAACATATCACAGTTCTACAGGAGTAAGATCCTGAAGGAAATAGGGTAGGGGCCCCATTTGTGAAAAGTCTACAAAAATTTCATCCCATAATTCTCATTGAAGAACCATACAAGGTCTTGGCCAAAGTTCCTGCTTTAAAACTGTGAATGTATTTATTCAAGACACGAAGCAAAAATAATAATAATAAATAAATAAAATATAGGGATAATACGCAAGCTTGGCATGGAAAAGGCATATGACTTTGGGACATGCTCTTCGCTACATTTCGGGGGCCTAGCTCTTCTCTATAAGCCCAGTCCAAAGCCTGGGCAGGCAACCATTGCCACCCTTTAAGAGGAAGTGCAAAGCATGGCACCGCAATTTGGGTGCAAGGCAAGTAAGCTCCCTAGGACTTATCTTTGGCTTCTATTATGCATTGAGAAACCCCTAAAACACTTGAGAAATACAGTTGTTGACTGTGTGGAAAGGAGCTTGTCTGGATGCAATCTCACATACATATCATTTGGGGCGTATCACTCTCATCAAGTCAGTTCATTCCAACATGTCTAACTACTACAATCTCTATTTCAATGCCCAACAAGTGTGATCCAAAGATGGGAGGATATTCAACAAGACATTTTGTGGCAGGGAGGGAAGAGAAGCATAAATCCATCTAGTTGAAAGAGGTGAGGTCGACAAGCCGAATCAGCAAATGGTTCTCAGAGTTAAATCCTTAAAAGTGATGGATTCGGCAATGATTGGGATATGGCTTGGTGTTTGATGGCAAAAGGAAGCTTATGGAAGTAGGTGGTTGAAAGAAATATTTTCGGTATTGATGATATCCCACAATACATCTTATATCCCACTTGTGCGATATGAAACGCCGATATATCCCATCTGTTCGATCCGGTGAGCATTTTTTATTTTCAATACAAATACATGATTCTTCATGTTTTGTATGAAAAATCAAGGATTTGGAGCTTCAATTTCGATATTTAGGGGAGATGGGTTGAGTTACGGAAAATTGGAAATTTTTGAAATTTCTCAGTTTCTCACAAATCGGTTGCAAGCTGTGTCCAAACATAAAATCAAACATGTATGTAACTTGATCTAATAATTCTTGGTAATTTAGAGATTTTTCGAAAAAAAATATTTTTTTTAATTGAAAATGTTTAAAAAAAATCTGAAATTCTACTTCGATTAATGGTCAATTGGCCTCCATTTCAGAGTATTCAAGAGTGTTTGATGAGAGCATCACTACATACACTCTAATTTTACGATTTCAGAGGAGCCAATTTGCGGAAATTTGGAAAAAAAATAAAAAATTTCCCAAACTTTCTCAAATCGAAGAGGATGAGTACCAGCATTATTTTAGAGAGATTTTTCACTGGTATCATTCTAATATGACCTGTGCATAGTATTGTTGGTTTGTGGAGCGGCAGTACTATTGCCAGTCTCGTCGAGATGGAGATGATGATTCTAACCCTCCATGTAGCTCTATGTGGGTTTAAATGTATTGCTTGTATTTCCATACATGTCTTCTTACATTTATAAATTATGAATAGATTTTGAATATGCTTGCATCAGTTCAATCAAACAGTGTATAGATTAGGAACCCATGCAAAGGAAACCTATTATGTGCACCTTTTTTTTATGTTTTTATTTCTAAGCGTGTATTGATGTCTTAACAATCCCTGAAGTTCCATTGAAAAATTTGACCAATTTCACAATGTTTCCCCATGTTTCCCAACAACAACAACAACAACACAATACGCATACCAATATATCCCATGCGATAACCAATATGTATCCATATCCTGAAGGTGTTTGATACATTATGTGATAATGATACGGAAAATGTTGGTTAAAAGCTAATTTGTGGTCCAAATGGGTGGATGGCACACCAATGATTCTTCAGCATATAGACCATCGGGCTTGTGGAAAGCTGTGAGAACAGCGAAAGATGTATTTTCCAAAGGGATCATTCGTGCAGTTGCTAATGGTTGTTGAACAAGATTCCGATAGAATTTTTGGTGTGAAGATTGTGCCCTTGGACAAGCCTTCCCCCACTTGTTTTAGGTGTTGCCAGTCGTAGAAACTCATGGTATATGAATAAGAGATGGAAAAATGAGAAGAAGGGAGTTTTGGAAGAAAAATAAAGAGAGATTGAAACTTTAAATCATAATCTTGTTGTTATAAAACCCTAAACATGAAGGTATGGTATCCTGAAGGACCACCAAAAGGAAAAATACAAAAAACATAATACCCACTAAACATCAATATAATTTTGAACCACACAGGCACACATGCACAGAATCTCCTACAGCGGTTAGAAAGGTGTGGATATCTCAATGTTATGAACTAATGCAAGACCAAGTGATATGGACACCAAAATTCACAAGGAATCTAAATGAAGCAGAAATGGAGGAATTCATATGCCTAATGGAGAAGTACCATGCATAGGAAAAAGTGATGCTTCTTAGTGGAGTCCTACGAAATCCACTGTGTTCTCAATGAAGTCTTTGTACTTAGTGATACTAGAGGGTGAAAATAGGGGCACCAACGACCCAATTCCCCAAAGAAGGCGCTATCTGAGACCACCTAAGATGGTTGTTCAGCTGGCTTGTGGGAAAGCATAAGATCCTTGCAATCAACCATTAGAGATTGAGAGGCATAAATATCACAACATGCAATCGTTGCACACGAAATGAAGAAACAATGGATCATCCATTTCTGCATTGCGACTACATTAGGAGATTTAAGTTTCTTTACCTTCTTCCGAACTCCCAGGGTGATGCTTAGGACTATTCAGCCATTCTTTCAGCCATGGTGCAGACCTGGGGGCTTCAAAGAGAAAAAAGACAAAAATTGCTTTGCGGAGTAACACTAATCCTGGTCCTTTGGTCAATTTGGAAGGAGAGAAATAACAGCACATTTTGCAAGGGAAGATGCAATCATTGCATCCTTTCAAGAGGCAAAAGAAAGGGTGACTGCTTGGGTGAGGACATCTCATTTGTTTAAAGGATGAAATTGGGACAACAAATCATGAAATATTCGGAAATTGCTCTTTTTTATTGAGTGAGATGATTCCTCATCACCTTCTCCTGCTGCCATTCAATTTACTGTTTTTTTTTTCTATTTTAATAAAATCCAGTTACCTTCGAAAAAATCTCTTGTATTCATTACATCTGGCACCAATTTTGTGTTGATAACTGACCAAAGGACATCTTATTAGTTTTTTTCTTTTCTTTTCTAGGTAAGCTGAGCTTGCCGAGCCCTCAATGTTGAAATACAGGCTGTCTACAGTGAACTATGGCCTCAAAACTGACATCTTGCAAGTTGCTTGCATGTTCTAATGTAAATTGAACCCTTTCTTTACTGGCCTAACTTCCCTAATCGTTACTTGTTCCTCAAAGATGCGACAATGAAATCAATGTTTTCGACTTTCACATAATTTACATAGTTCCATTCCACTGCTTTATACAGCATGTCCTCCATAAGGGGGAAAAATCAATGCAAAACTATACTAAGAATTATGTCCACCCCACATACATAGTGCAAATTAATGCTTATGTAAGACGGAAAGTTCATCGTACCTCTGGCTGAAGTTCGCGCATTATTTCATACATGTCTAAAAGTACAAACAATTTTTCTGGTGACCTCTTGCTCTTTGCAATAGCCTCTCCAAAACTAAGAAGCATTGCCACACTGTTTGTGGTTACTTCAGCAAAACACTGATCCTTGAGAGTATCGATGCCTTCAAAAATTTGATAGCAAATTTTGTGTTCTCCAGTAAATAGCACTTTGACCTGTTTCATGCACAATCAGATGGATGAAAAACAAGTAACATGTCTTGGAAACTGAATTCCCTAGATTCTTACAGCAATCCGCATGAAGTGGATCCAGTTCCCAATTTTAGCCTCCAAAACCTCCCACTGCATCTTCTGCACATCATCTTTACTAAGCTTCTCCACACCTAATTTTCGAAGGCTTTGTTCCAAAGCTGAAGCACGCATTTCTCTGATAATCAAAAGGCAGAGTGCTTATTATAAACAGTTCTCATCTCAGGCATTGGAGGAGAACAGAGGAATTGTTTGCTATGCAGATGCATGATGTAGCAAGTGCAGAGGTACAGGATTTGACACATAAATAAAAAGCAAGCAAATTAGAGAATATAAAGTGGCCAAAGGATGATGGTTTTCGACAAACTCTTAGACTTAGTGCCCATTTGGACGCAATTCCTCAGAAGGGAGTTTCTGAAAAAAGGGGATTTTGAGCCTGCTTTTCCAATCGAATCAGCAAAAACTAATAGGATTAGATTATGCCAAATCAACATTTTAGTCCTTATTTTATGGAGCGGGAGACGACATGAGTTTGCAAAGTGCCTCCAAATGCACAACAACGACTGCTGTGTGGATCAAAACAGTGTTTCAGCCGCAAAACCCCCCTTTGGAAGGTGCGTCCAAAAAGGGGCCCAGACCCTTTTTATTACAACCACCCAGGATGATCATGCTGAATTAACAGAACTACTAAAAAAATCCAACAAGAGGTTATAAACTTGGAGAACAAAATAATAGCACAAGACAGTGCGCAGGTGAAGTTTAAACAAGATAATTGGTTAGCTTAAATACTCAATGAGAATCATTAATTATATGAAATGAGCAGGGATGATAAGTCAAGATCCCAGCTCCATTAGATAAGTAACATTCAGGGATAATATAAAATGCCTTTTTTTTTCTTTAACAGTTTGGGATGCTACACAGGGTCCTGTGGGCAGTAGTTCTGATGTTACCATGACATTGACTTGACAACTCAATAGTTTGAGCCAATGTCCCTGCAGTTATTTGCTCTTCCCGAGACACAATTTGGGGATAATTTCAGGCCCATTGCAAGACTTCCATACAGTCCACTGACCACATCAGGACATTCCAACACCATGAAGGTGGCTCCACACCAAGCTTGGATAGACAACAATAGGGCAGAATGAATGCTAAGTGCCAGGATTTTCAGTTAAAACTCCCAACCCAAGCTCCACAGATATTTAGACACCCTCCAAAGGATGGAGTAAACTATTTTTACTTGAACACATTTAGGTTTAACCACCCATGTCTCAGTCTCCAAAAAAAGTTTAGGGCAACATGCAAGGAGAAACAACATAAGAACCACAGTAGTCATACAGAATCCCCAATGCACCAACTCAGCAAAATATCCAACTGAGGATATGCAAGTAGATGTCCTTTTCAATAATTAACAGGAACAACAATAAGCTTAGAAAAGTAATGTGCAAACTAACACCCAAGATAATAAAGCAGTCTTAACACATAGCTAACCCTGCAATTTTATACACTATAGGCTGTATTTTATGGTGTCCGGATGCAGAAGAAGCCTTACATAAATCCTTCCATAAGCTGGAAATGAAGGATAGTTGTAAGTTATCATCATCATCATCATCTAAGCCTTTTCCTTATTAATTGTGATCAGCTACATCATGAATCCTCTTACGCCATTCCACTTTATCCAAGGCCACAACTTTAGTTAGACCATAGGTCATCAAGTCTTTTCTTACTAACACTACCCATGTCCTTTTGGGTCTTTCCATGCCCTTTTAGAGCCATCAGCTTGTACCAACTCCTAACCAGCACAGTCCTCAGCCTCCTGGCACAGGAACCATGTAAGTCTACCTTCCCTAGTCTTATTGCCTATTGGTGTTATTCCTAAGTTCCCTCAAATGCATTCATTTCTAATTCTATCTTTCCTCATCTTGCCACTCATCCATCTCAACATCCACATTTCAGCTACACTCATCCTATTAACATGTTGTTCCTTAATTTCCCAACATTCTATCCCATAAAGCATGGCTGATCTTATAGCTATAGGAAGTGTAAGATAATGTATTTTGTTAGTGAGTGTACTCTTTTCTTTATGCTCCTCAGGAGTATGTTGTAGTCCTCTTTTCTTATTATCAAGTAATGTGTTAGGGCTTTGAACCTAATACACAATAGTCTCTCTTTACCAACACTCCTCCATTTCCTTTCATTTCTCCTTTTTTCCTCTTCCAATTGCACAAATCTTCTTCTACTTGGTATCAGAGCATAGATCAAGGCATTCCGCATCTAACAAGTTGAGAGGCGACACGTCAGCTTGCTGATGTCAACAGCCGTACGGCTGATGTCAATATTGTATGAACGCATGGACCACATTTGAGCTAGAAGTTTAGGGGTTTGATAAATCGTAATTTTAGAGGATTTGTCATGATTTTTATGGAATTTTTTAGGCCCTCCTCTTTCATTGTGTTTTGGCCGAAATAGAGAAATTCGGAAACCGGCCCCCTAATTAGATTTTCCTCGATCTATCTCGAATCGGTAAGTTTTTCTTTAGTTTCTCTCCTCAAGATGGATCATGGAGGATTTTTTTATCAAGGATTCGTGTTTGAGTGGGTTTTAACCTCAAATGGACGTGCGGCCAGGCTGTTTTTCTCTCATTTTAGTCAGACCTAACTGGATTTGTTGTTGTCTTGGTGGATTTCTAATTGTTTGAGGTTTATCTCTCATTCTTTTGAAGGATTGAGTGTGAGAGAGTTGTTTGAGTCAGTTTCTCTCACTTGGAGTCTCTCTTGGAGATTTTTGTGGCCTTGGTTGTTGGATAGCTTCATCTTTCCTGCTTCTGGGCCCTTGTATTCCCATCTAGCACTGCTTTTCTTGAGGCCGTGATTGTCTCGTCCTGTTCTGCAACGTCTTCAGAGCCGATGACAACAAAGAAGCCGCCCGCAGGTGATACCGTTGTTCTATCTCGTGAGGCCTATGACGCCTTAATGCGATTGCATGTACGTTAAGTTCCTGCCCCTTCCAGAGCCTCCATAGCCTAATTAGGTACCGCTCTTCATGTAGCCTCTCCTTCTTCCTCCTGGGTCATTAACTCAAGAACCTCATCCCACATGACCAGTAAGACTCATCTTTTCTGCTCATATTTTCCTTCTACTCAGTCACTTTCTATTACACTTGCTAATGGAAACCAACGCCCTATATCTGGATCGAGTCCCATCACCATCTCTCCCACTATGCACTTATCATCAGTCTTGCACGTTCCTAGCTTTCCCTTATATCTATTATCTGTAAACTCTAATAAAATCTTTGAATTGCTCAGTGACTTTCTTTCCGTCTTATTGTGTGTTTCGGGACATCTAGACGAAGCAAACTATTGGTAGGGGCCATGAACGTGGAGGAGTTTATTTCCTTGATGATGCACCTGCTATAGCTTCCAGTGCCTTGTCCCTAGATAAGGAGTTTGTGTCTCGATGGCATTGCCGTTTAGGGCATCTATCATTGTCCAGGCTCAAACTTTTGTTCCCTTCCATATGTGTATCAAAACCTTTAGCATGTGAAACTTGTGAGTTCTCCAAGCATCACCTGGTTGTGTTCCCTCCTAGTGTATCTGAGAGAAAACCCATCCCCTTCGAGCTAGTTCACTTAGATGTTTGCGGACCTGCTCCTGTCACTTCTGTTTTTGGATATCGATACGTTGTTACATTTATTGATGATTGCACAAGGATGACTTAGGTTTATCTTCTAAAGTTCAAGCTTTTTTACAAAGAAGTGACTAACCAATTTCAATGTTCCATCAAAGTTTGGCATTCTGATAATGGGGGTGAATATATATCGAATGTATTTTTGTCCTTCTTGCAAGAGCTTTGTATCTTATCCCATACATCATGCCCTCGAACCCCTCAACAAAATGGGATAGCTGAGCGGAAGAATCGTCATCTCCTTGAAGTCACTCGGGCTCTCCTTCTTGTTATGAATCTTCCAAAAGAATTTTGGGGTGATGCCTTACTTACTCCTGTCTTCTTGATTAATCGTGTTCCGTCTCGAGTTCTATCTCACAAGTCTTCATTTGAACTTCTTTACCCACGGGACAAACATGTTCCCTTACCCCCTAAAGTTTTTGGACGCACTAGTTTTGTTTAGCTCCTTGATGGGAGTAATGACAAGTTGAGTCCTCGGGCCATCAAGTGTTTTCTTAGGCTATTTCAAGTCTCAGAAAGGGTATAAATTCTACGATCCTTTGACCTGTAAGAGGTTTATGTCCGTGGATGTCACCTTTTTGAAGAAATTTCATACTTTTCTGCTGAAGGGCAATCAATGCATCATCCGCCTTCTAGTCAGGGGGAGCTTCTACACTCTAATTCACACTCCACTAGTCTTCCAGTTGTATGTATCGATGACGATGAGGTTCTTCCCTCGCATGTTCTGAAGCCTATTCTTATGTATCATTGGCGATCTAAACCTTCTATGGAACATCAACCTACCACGTCATCTACTCCTCCTGGTGGTTCAGGTATAATCCCTTCATCTGAACTTCATGACGATCTTCCAATTGCTTTACGTAAACCTTCACATTCATGCACAAAGCATCCCATTAGTAATTTTGTTTCCTACCATCATCTTTCACCTTTCCTCCAGTCTTTTGCAGCTTCCACATCTTCCTCTCTCATCCCGCGTAATCTCAAGGACGCCTTGCGTAGCCTTAACTGGACGAAGGCTATGATGGAAGAGATGCAGGCGCTTGAAAACAATAAAATCCGACAGCTGGTTGCCTTACCTGAGGACAAAAAGAATTGTTGGATGCCGATGGGCATACACCACTAAGTTTTGCCCTGATGGTTCTGTTAAACGATGTAAGGCACGTCTTGTTACAAAGGGCTTTACTCAGAAACATTGTGTGGACTACTTTGAGACGTTCTCTCCAGTGGCCAAGCTTAACTCAGTTCGTGTGCTTATCTCTATACCAGTGAATATGTCATGACCCTTATTCCAGCTCGATGTGAAGAATGCCTTCTTACATGGTGATCTTGATGAAGAGGTCTATACGGACCAACCACCCGGTTTTTCCTTGCTTCATGGTCCTCACGATATGGACCATCCCCTTGTATGTCGCCTACAAAAGTCTATTTATGCTCTCAAACAGTCTCCTCGTGCCTGGTTCAATAAGTTTGGTGATGCTCATCTGGACTTTGGATTTACCCGCAGCCAGGCTGATCACTCCCTATTTATTTGTTGTCGACCCACAGGAGTTATGGTGTTAATTGTCTACGTGGATGATATTATTCTGTTTGGAGATGACACTGAAGGAATAGTGGCTGTTAAATCTTTTCTCAAATCCCACTTCGAGATCAAGGACCTGGGGACCCTTCAGTACTTCGTGGGGATTGAAGTTGCTCGATCGAAATCGGCGGTTGTGATTTCTCAAAGAAAATATGCTCTTGATTTGCTCTCAGAGACTGAAATGCTAGGTTGCAAACGTGCTGGAACGCTTATGGATACTACTGTGAAACTTGTCCCTAATGACGATGCCTCTCTCTAATCCTAGAATGTATCGTTGATTGGTCAGTCGACTTATTTATCTTTACTATTATTCGTCCAGATCTATCTTATGTTGTGGGTGTTGTTAGTCAGTTCATGCATACCCCTCGTACCACACATTTGACTGCAATGTATCAAATTCTTCGAAATCTCAAGTCTGCTCCTAGGAAAGGTTTGCTTTTTCAGTAGCATGACCATCTTCATCTTTCGGGTTACTCCGATACTGATTATGCTGGTAGTTTACATGATCGTCGATCCACTTGTGGGTATTGCACATTTCTCGGTGGCAATCTTGTCACCTAGAAGAGCAAGAAGCAATCAATTGTTGCTCGATCGTCTGTCGAAGCTGAGTATAGGGTGATGGCCCATGCCACATGTGAACTTGTTTGGCTTCGAACATTCTTGCAGGAACTTGGCTACCGTCCTTCCACCCCCATTCCTTTGCATTGTGATAATCAGGCCGCCATTCACATCGTCAGCAACCCAGTTTTTCATGAGCGCACGAAACACATTGAAATTGATTGTCACTTTATTCGGAAGAAGGTGGCTAACAAGGAGATTACTACTACCTTCGTTCGCTCTGGAGAACAACTCGTCGATGTCCTCACCAAGTCTCTTACTCGCAGAGCTCTTATCCGTATTACTAGCAAGTTGGGTATGATTGACATCTATGCTCCAACTTAAGGGGGAGTATAGGAAGTGTAAGATAATGTATTTTGTCAGTGAGTGTATTCTTTTCTTTGTGCTCCTCAGGAGTATGTAGTAGTCCTCTTTTCTTATAATAAAATAGAGTGTGTTAGGGGTTTGAACCTAACACACAACAGTCTCTCTTTTCCAACACTCTTCTCCTTCTCCATTCCCTTTCATTTCTCCTTCTTTCCTCTTCCAATCGCACAAATCTTCTTCTACTATAGCTATCCTCTAAAATTTCCATTTCAATTTGAGTGGTACACAACGATCACATAAAACTCCAAAAGCACATCGACATGCCTTCCACACAACTTGAATTTTATGGGCAACATCCTTCTCAATCTTTTTGTTCTCATGAATTATCGACCCAAGATGTCAAAATTCATCATTTTGGGAAACTTCTTGTCAATAATCTTAACTAATTCCTCATTTCCCTCCTATTGCTACTAAAGCCTTTTAATGACTCTAGTGGCACGTGTGACTTCTCTCGAGTTACCACGTGCCCTAAGTGATGGCACATACGACATCTAAACTATATAACTTTTGAACCTGTCCTCTGTCATAGAGTAACCCGATCTAGATGTCTTTGCTTAGGGGGCCTCAGGAGCTCGTCACAGTGCCAGTGGAGATGTTTGAGAAGATTTAGAAAGTGGTTATCTGCCAGATAGTGAGTCTCGAGCTCGAGGACGTCGGTAACTCTGCCCAGTTCACTTCTACTAAGAAGCGGTATTTTCAGTATCTTGCAATATCATCAATACATCCCACAATATATCAATTATCCCAGCTGGGCAATAGAAAACCTAGCTTTAATATCCATTTTTCATGGTATCGTGCAATACATCACACGATATCGCGATACCATACGATATATCCACACTTCCCCCATATAAATTCTTAATGAAGTGTACAATATATCGATACCAAGTGCGATATTAAAAGGGATAAATGGAAACAGGCACTGTTTTGCCTGGAAAATCCTCAAGAATTCACAAAAATCAATAAATTGCTTCTTAGTACATTGTAAGGAGTTTTCAACAAATCCACTCTAGTTTGTTGGAAGAAAATCTTCAAGATTTATCTGAAATCAAGAAAGCTTCTTGGGCCAGATTCTAAAAGGTACGTATTTTTTAGTTTTTATTCCTTTTTTTCATTTTTGTATGTTACGAATAGTGTTAAATGGTAAGAAACCCATGATTCTTCATGTTTTGCAAGAAAAACTGTGCATTTGGAGCATCGATTTTGAGATTTGAGGGAGATGTTCTGAGTTGCGGAAAATTAGAGAAAAATCGAAATTTACCTAATTTTTCCAAATCGGTTGCAATGTTAGTGACCAAACATGAAATCAAACATGTATATGACCTGATCTACACACTCTTGGGAATTTAGGAATTTTTTGGGAAAATTTTTAATTTTTTTATTAGAAATAATTGTTTTCTCAAAATCTACTAGTATATTTCTAGTTTTTTATTTCTTCTTTTTCTTTTCAATGTAATGCTTGTGCTTGCATACATGTGTTCATACATTTACAGATTTTATGAATTAACTTTGACTATAGCTACATCAGTTCAATCAGACAACGTATAGATTAGGACCCTATGCAAAGGAAACGTATTATGTGCAATTGTTTTTTGTGATTTTTTTATTTCTGTGTATTGGTGTCTTTTTTAACAATCCCTAAAGTTCGATTGAAAAATTCCACCAATTTCCCAATGTTTTCCCATGTTTCCCAACAACAACGATAAATTATGTGATACAACCGATATATCTCGTGTAATAACTGATATGTATCCATATCCCAAGGGTGAGATACATTAAGCGATAACGATATGGAAAACATTGCTGAGGAGATGGGTGCTCCAGTCATCTCATCTAACAAAGATGATCTCTTACGAGAAGTCTTAAGAGTGAAGCCCCTTCAAACGGCCAAAGACATAGTCGAGGAAGGGCAGTAGTTAGCAAGCTTAGACTCGATTACTCCAGAGGACCCAAGGGTGGAAGCCTTTGTTTCATCTACTCATGGGAAAAGAGAGATAACTAATGCACATGGGGAAAATGATTGGAGTCTCATTTGGGGATTGTGATGAAGATCATTACGAGTTGTTTCAATTCGTGGAAAATTGTGGAAGACAAAAGTAAGTTGTGGCGACTCCGTTAAAAATTCAAAAGGTGGCAGGAGAGCAACACGAACTAGTAAGTCTTGTGTCGTTAATTAATTACGATTCAGGGAAGGGGGATGCGGGTATCCGGTCGTGCAACAGGACAAGATCGGAATCCAAATGAAGATTTTATCCTAGAATGTTAGAGGGTTGGGGAACCCGTATAAGCAAGGGCAGGTAAAAGAGATCTATCGAAGATCAAAGGTGCAGATCATTGCCTTGAAAGAAACCAAGCAATCTGATTTTTTTTTCTTTTTTGAAGATTGAAATTTAATTAAAAGGAGCCAAAGCAACCCAAGAAAACAAAATTGACACAAAAGAAAAGGAAAAAAAAAAAAAAGGAAAAAAAAAACAGGCAACTTTACAAGGCCAAAAGTGAAAAGGAAAGAAAAGAAAAAAGAACAAAAGAGAAAAGGAAGAAACCTAGAAAGAAGCTATACAACTCAAGAAATCAAACTGGGAGGAGGGTAGAAGTAAAACCGAACTGCCGATAAGAAGAGGCAAAGGGCCTCAAACCAGAAACCCCTGAATGAACTGACGCCCTGAAAACTTGACCAAGGCCGACCAATCCTTCATGTCATGAAAGATTTGAGCTGACGTCCTAAAATGGGGCAAGGAGATCCCTTGAAAGAACATTTATTCCTCTCTATCCGAATGTCCTAAAGGACAGCCATAACATGAAGGTGTCAGACAGCTCTGAGGTTAGAGACAAAGTCGGGGTCATGCCACGTAAACAGCAAGTCAAGGACTGTCGGAGGTATGACCTACAAGCAGTGAAACCTTGCAAGAATGGGGGACCAGATTTTGGTTGCATAAGGGCAAAGCGGGAAGAAGTGGGAGATGGATTCGGCCTCATTCATGCAATGAAGACAGATGCTTGGGAGCAACATCCCATTCATGCAATGAAGACATATGCTTGGGAGCGACATCCTCCTCCTTTGAAGGTTGTCCATAGTGAGAACTCTTCCTCTAGTCAGTATCCAAATGAATGCTGACACCTTAGGAGGAGCTCCATATGACCAAAAGGAGGAGGGGAAGGCTAGAGCATGTTAAGAGGTATGATTCCTGATAAGATGCTCGCAGGATTTGGAAGTGAACAAGCCTAAGGAGGAAAGCTTCCATGTCAAGGAGTCTTCAATTCTAGGAGTTCGCTAGATTCCATGCAACAGCTTCAGGAGGTCTAATAGCTCATCGTACTCTATTGCAGTGAGGGCCCTCCTGCAGGGGGGACACCAGCTACCTGATCCAACAAGTAAAAGCAGTTAAACAGAAATGGATACATCCAAGGACACCCTGGCCAAATTAGGAAAGGCAGAGAGACAAGGGGAGTGTCAGAAACCTGACAATCCTGCCAAAATCTAATCCTAGTTTCATCTCCTAAGCTGAAGGAGAAGCCTTCCTGGAATAAGGACTTGGAGGAGGAGATGGCCTTCCAGACCGAGGAAGATCTATAGAGGGACGAATGCTTAGTGAACCAGCCCCCTTCCTCCACACCATATTTGCAGGCAGTTAATTTCTTCCACCAACTTCCAGCTTTGAAGCCAAATCACCACAACCATTTACCCAAAAGGGCCTCGTTGACATTATCAAGAACTCTAATTCCAAACCCCCCTTTTATGTAAGATTCGCATACCTCACTCCAGCTTAGAAGGTAAAAACATTTGCCATCAAAGTTACCATACCAGAGGAAATCACGCCTAAGTTTGTCTATTTTGGCAAGGACGGATTTAGAACATCCAAAAAGCAAGAGAAAGTAAGAAGGGAGATTGGATAAAACCATTTTGACAAGGGTGAGTCTCCCTCCCAGTGAGAGGTAACGACATTTCCAGGGAGCCAATTTGTTTTCTAACCTTTCAATTATGACATCCCATTAATGGGTTGCCAACTGTCCTATGCAAAGCAGCAAACCAAATAGGACGACGGGAATGTCCCAACATTACATCCAAAAGTTTCTGCCAAAACAGAGAGGAGGGAGTCAAGGATATTGATGCTAAGTATTTCACCTTTAAAGAGATTGATCTTAAGGCTAGAGATAGCTTCAAAACATCGAATAACCTTTCTAAGAATGAGCACAACAAGCTCAGAGGCCTCGCATAACAAAAGGGTATCATCCGCGAATTGTAAATGAGAGACAGGGGGGCTAGAGGTGGCAACTTTGAAACCATTAAAGAGACCTACGGAATCCCCCTTCTTGAGCATACGGCTAAGGCCGTCAAAGGCTATCACAAAAAGGAAAGGGGACAAGGGATCTCCCTGCCTCAACCCCCCTAGATGACTTAAAGAATCCCTTGAGAGAACCGTTAATAAGCACTGAGAATGACGCAGAGAGGCAAATCCAAATCCATTTCTGACAAAACCAAATTTGGAAAGCAAGTAATCCAAATATCCCCAGTCGACACGATCGAAAGCCTTTTCAATATCAAGTTTACCCCTCCAAGCCCTCATGATGTCACGAGTCAATGCATTCATGAGCTAACAGAGCACGATCAAGGATTTGTCTGTTAGAAAGGAAGGCACCTTGGGCTTCAAAAATGATATTAGTTAGAGAAGGTCTACGCCAGGAAGTGAAGATTTTACCCAAAATTTTGTGTGTGGGAGCTGGGGGGGGGGGGGGGGGGAAGAAGGCTAATCAAGCAAAAATCCTTGGGCTCGGCAGCTCCATCAATCTTGGGTATGACTGATGAGAGCTATGAAGGAGGCCCCTATAGATTTAGAGATATTATTCGAATTGTAGTAGTCTAAAATGAAAACAATCAAATCATGTTTCAAACATTCCCAAAAAAGTTTGCAAGAAAGCCATCTGAAAACCGTCCGGACCCAGAGATTTACCTCCGTCGAGGGAGAAAACAGTCGGTTTGATCTCTTCCTCCAAAAGGGAGCTTCCAGCAATAAAGCCTCCTCGACAAAGATTTGGGAAACTCCAAATTGTCCATCTTGGGCCGTAGCCAATTTTCAGTAGAAAGCAGAGAGGATTAGAAGGATAAGATATAGCCTATTGTCTGTTGTTGATCCTATAACTTAGAACCGTTAACAGTGATGGAACTCATCTTGTTACACCTGGATCTGGCGCTGGCAATGGCATGAAAGAACCGGGTATTTTTATCTCCATCCTTCGACAAAAGAGCCCTAGACTTATGACGCCATTTGATTTCCTACTGAATCACCAGTCTAAAATAATTTGCCTTGTGAATCTCTCTAAGAATGAAGTCTTGAACTGAGAGGGGGGAGGATTCTTCTTGCAAGTCGAGGCACTGAATGGTAGCTAAAGAGTTAGACGTTGCAGCCTCAAGATCGTTTTGAGCTTCCTTCCTCAAATTAATGAGATTCAATTTAAGGAGTCTTTAAGTTTTTGGCTTAGAACGAAGATTGGACTACCAGAAACCAAAAAGGAAGACCACCAGTTAGTGACCAAGGAATGGAACCCTTCTATCTCCAAGCAGGAGAGTTCAAATCTGAAGGGTTTAGGGCCCCAGCTCTACTCAATCGATTCCACTAAAATTGGACAATGGTTCGAAATGGGGAGGGGGAGGGCCTCAACCCACTCAAGGGAAATTAAAAATCTAGCTAATCAAGAGAGGATTAAGAGGCTCTGCCCATTAGTCCAAGTGTATTTAGCATCCAAACGGGGGAGATCAATAAGATTGTTTCCCCCAACCCAGTCAAAAAAGAGTTACATGCTTCTAGTGATATCGCCACCATTCAATTTTTCAAAGGAGAATCTAACGACGTTGAAGTCACCCCCCAAGGCACCATGGGAGAGACCACTTGTCTTTTATTGCATTCAGATCGTTCCAAAATAGGTGCCCTAGAGGCATGGTGTGTCGTAAAGGCCGTTACGTAAAGGTAACAGTGGCAACCGTTACACGTTACCAGATTGTAAAGGTCGTAACGGCCGTTACAAAAAAAATGACTCGTAAAGGCTGTTACAGCCACCGTAATGGCCCGTAACACCCCCCATAAAGGTTGTAACATCCCCATAATGGACCGTTGTGGGGCCAATACAAGTTTTTCGAATTTTTTTCAATAAAAAGAGAGACCATAATGGTCGTTACGGCCCCCATAACAGCCGTTACACCCTGTATCGTAAAGGTAACAGTGGTGCCCGTTACGACCATCATTACCGTTATGGAATACCTTGCCTAGGGGCACAGGGCAAGGGCCATAGACACAAGTGAATATCCATTTGAAACTTGAAGATGGATCTTTGACGGCAACTAAGATAGCAAAGGAACCTATCAGGTAATCTTCCTTAACCCAAGATTTGGAATCCCAAGCTAAGATAATCCCATGACGTCCAAGGAGATCCATTTTTGGATCTGAGGCCCCAAATAGAATCTAGGTCCAAACGGCTTACTGAGTAGAGTTTCGATTCCTCGATTGTAATAATTTGGGCTTTATGCTTATGGAGCATATTCTTGACTTGAGACATTTTCCTACTACAGCCAAGGCCTCGCACATTCCAAGAGATAATCTTCATTGGAATCCTGCTTGCCCCTTCTTTTATTCGATGAATGGGAACCGGATCCTACTTCATAATTGACAGAAGATTCAAGGTTCACTAGCTCCCTCCAACTTTTGGGGATCTCATGTTTTTCCTAGCAGACAGAGCTGCTTATGCTCCTCATTCTTCCATAAATTGAAAAAGAACAATATAATGTGGTTCCAAAGGACATTCTGACCTCCCAAATTCCATGTAAGCCTCCTTGATCCGTTGGGGGTCCTTGCCTCTGGAAAGGATTGAGCCAGGGCCCCATTGATCAGCCTGAAGAAGGGGCTCGTGGGATTCCAAAGGAGGGAGGTTCTTAGGAATGGACTAAAGGGGAGGACTCTTAAGAACCAAGACAAAAGAAATGTTAGAATTAAGGAGGGGCAGCAAGACAGGATAAAGGTTTAGTTCTGTCGGAATCAAGGCCCAATTGACATTATCATGCGTCGATGGAGGGAAAGGCATCAAGGAAGAAGGGAGGTGACGACTCGAGGGCACAGCGATAGGCAGTTTCTCAAGCAAGGAGCATGAAGAGCCTAAAGGGGAAAAGTGAGAGGGCGACAAAAGGGGTTAACCCTGGCATAGCTGAGAAGGGTGTGGGAGATAAGAGGGAGGATGTTGTAGGCCGAAACCAATGGGCTTTGGAGGCGAGGGATATGGATAGGAGCTAGCATTAGCGATTGAACAAACGGAGATGATAGAAGATTTTTTTTTTTTTTTTATGACGTAAGGTATCCCCACACCTCCCTTGGGGGATGGGACTAATACCTACGGGTACACGCAAAACACCGCAATTCCACGTGCACTGGGTAAGAACGCAGGGAGGGGGATTTGATCCCGTGCCTGTGGAAAGCATACCCACGGCACGACCCGTCCGCCCAAACACCCGGGCGGTAATGATGGAAGATTTTTGCAGTCCGTTGAGAGCGGAAAGGAGGGTTGGGTGGAGACACGCCGCCCATGACGTCATCACTAAAGGTGTTGTCAGAGTTGAACTGAGATGAAGAGACAAAAGCCTCAAGAGATGTCTTGAGGTGAGTATGTGCCAAGGAGAGGGGGCAGGGAACAGGATTCAAATTGAAGGCGATCTCCTCAGGGATCTCGCGAGGAATACGCATCGAGAATTAGGGGCTTTCTTCCAAAGGAACATTAAGAGTGGCCTCCTCAAATGGCGCGATGAGAGAAGATGTCGTATCCCCGACCTCTAAGGAGGGCAACTAAGGCAGGATCCAATTGAGTCTCCCATCTACATGTGGTTGGAGGAGAGATGGGGTGCTCGAGGCGGGAGCTGACGTAAGGGAGAAATCTGCATTCTCTCTCCCTTCGCCACCTATCGAGACAGGACGCCTCTCGTTGCTCGAGATTGGGACAGTTGGCATCATGTGTGAATCATGCAAGAGGAGATTGGGTCACGTGTGGTCATTGGTCGACCGGAGATGACGGAGCTTTCCCAAAATGCCCATGTGTTCTCCTTTGAAATGGCGACAAGGATTTCTCCCCTCATGTTGAAGCAAAATCCCTAGTTGTTTGTCAAAGAGAGGTTCCTAAGCTCCTCCTAGATTGAAACTTGCATAGAACCTGGTTTCTTTCTCTCTTCTAGTTCAACTTCTTCTGTTTCTGCTTCTACTCCCTCGCAACATTTCCATGAACTCCATACTCCACAAACCCTCCATATGAGGTCAACGATTGATGACAACGGTGTCTTTTCCATGGGAGCCTCCAAGGAGAACCTCACGTTCAGATCAAATCTGCCCTTCAATCTCAAGCCAACGATCACGTTCCTCCTTTTCCATCTATTTCAAACCCTCTTTTTTGTCCTCAGAATTAGAAATTCTTTTTTTCTTTTTTTTTAAGCAAATTTCCTAGTTGTTTGTCGAAGAGAGGTTCATGAGCTCTTCTTAGATTGAAACTTGCATAGGATCTGGTTTCTTTCTCTCTTGTGGTTCGATTTCTTCCATTTATGCTTCTACTCCCTTGCGGCATTTCCATGAACTCCATACTCCACAAACCCTCTACATGAGGTCAGCGATCGGTGACAACAGTGCCTTTTCTATGGGAGCCTCCAAGGAGAACCTCCCCCTCAAATCGAATCCGCCCTTCAATCTCGAGCCAACGATCACATTCCTCCTCTTCCATCTCTATTTCGAGTCTACTATGTATCACCTAATAAGAATCTATGTGCATCTTTCCCTTTGCTTATTTAGCAACATCCAAAAACGCAATCACCTTTCAAAAAAAAAAAAAAAAAAAAATCCAAAAACACAATCAAGACTTCTACATGGAATAAAGACTTGTGATTCTGATCTATGAGAAACGAAAAACAATTCGCTCACACAATTGTCCAAATATCACATTGAATGGATGTTCCTCACTTTTTTTGGTTGTTGCTAACTGGATACTAGAAAAAAGCAACAATATCATTGGCTCAAATTCAGCAACCAAATGTACATTCATCAACAGTAAGCATCATCCAATCAACGATTACTAAGTCATCAACAGTAGGGCCAATTATTTGGACGGTTAGGATTGAAGTATGTGCATGTCCTGCCTACCATCATTTTGTGCATTTTATAATATTTCATTTTTGCTGAATATGGTATAAACCTCAATGAGCCGGGACATTGACATATTTATATTTAATGTCTACTTTACATGGGAAGGTCAGGAGGTTGGTTAAAAGTTTCTTATCTGTTTTTCACTTTTAGAGTGTGGTGGTCCTGGTGGAGAGATGACTAACCGCATGGCTTCACTGGCTCGCTTGAATGACATAAATGCGATATGAATGACTGCCAACATCTATGAATCTAGTCTCATGTTTTGAACATTTACTGTGGATTGCCCGTGTACCCCACTTCTCTTGTTATGTATTGGAGAGATATATTTATATAATAGATTTATGTGTCCATGCTCCATCAGATAAGTATTTGTGTATGTTCATGCAAGGTTATTTTCAGTGTATGAACAGGGTGGATTCACATAAAAAATAGCAATTTTGCTTGGTACGATTTCTCAACTATCCAAACTAATTCCATAGGAAAAGATACAGAGAAGTAATAAATGAAGTGCCACATTAATTTGAAGTACAAGAAAAGAAAAAAAATTTACCTGTAAATTTTTAGACACTGCTGTTGATGACCAGCTTGAACCATTTGTTGGACTAAATCATGCAGCAGCGGGATAATCCTCGGTGGAATGAGAGTTGGAGGATTGTATGCAGTATTTTCTAAATTTTTGCCTTGAAGCTCAGAATGATTGGTGGAAGTTGGATTCCTACCATTGGAATCACCTTGGTGCCCTGGTGATCCTGATGACGGACGCATATTGTTTGGTAGGGATTCAAAAAGACGATCCGGTTCCAGTGGTTTGCTGAAATCAACAGTGTCAGAAATTACTTTTAGGCCCACTATAATTGCATCCTTACATCACAAAATACTCCTTTTCTTTTACTATTTCTTTTTCTTTCTTTATAAGTACTTCTAATCCTAATACACCCCAACGATGACCATAGGCATCTATTTAGTAGTCACATTACACATGCTGGCTTAGGCCATTTTCAAATCAAACCACACATTCACCTCGAGTAACTTGAAATATATATATATATATATATATATATATATATATATATATATATATATATATATATATATATATATATATATAAAACAAAAAAAAAATTATACTCATAATGGAATCCGACATTTCACACAAAATACAAATAGATGGAGAGGAGAAATTTTTTATAAATAAAGAACTTTTCTTTTTTTAATCAATAAAAAATTATGTTACATGATTCATCAAAATAATAATAATGCAAAGAAAAGAGCCAAATAAATACAAGAGAGAGAGGGGAATAGAAGAAAGAATGCTACAATCTCTGCTGAAATCAAAAGATTGAGTGACCAACTCGAGACGTCCCTAAAAATCGAGGCCCCCACCCTAGAATTGAGATAAAGGAATTCTGGAAGCAGTGGTCTTTCCACTCTCCAAATGGCCTAAAAAACTGCTAGGATGGCCAAACGCCTCCCCCGTGCCAACCGAAGAGCAAATCCACCACACAAATGGGACATCACCCAAGGGGTGCTAACGCAGTGCAAAACGGCAGACCAAACCTCGTGGGCGAAGGGGCGGTGAAGGAAAAGATGGTCAATCGATTTCCTGCTTGTCATGCACAGCACGCAGATATTCAGTAGAACCATTCCATGCTTGCGGAGGTTGTCGATGGTGAGGGTCCTCAACCTAGCTAGGAGCCAAACGAAAGCGGCTACTTTTAGGGGAGCCCTGTAAGAATAGATGGAGTTGTTGACTGCAAAGGGGGGGAGACTGATAAGGCTGACTAACAAGCAAACCGAGAATCTTCTAGAGCTGCTAAGGGACCAAGATAGCAAGTCGGCAACTCCCAAGGACTGTCGAATACCTAGGAGGAGGTGAAAAAGGCTGAGGAAGCACTCCGTCTCTAAGTAAGAAAAGGATCTTCTCTAGGGGGGCACCAAATACCAGAGCCTATGTCAGGAAAAAAAAAAAAAATCCTCAATAGAAATGGATCTATCCACAGCCACATGAGCCAGGCTGGGAAATAGAGAGAGGAGAGGACTATTAGAGGTAAAACAATCCAGCCAAAAGCGAATGTTGGAGCCATTCTGATGGAAAAGGCAAGCCCTTCCTACACCTTAGGCCTTAAGGAAGCAATAGCCTTCCAAACACCAGAGGCTCTAAAGAGGAAGGGTCGGGAAGCCAACCACCATCGTCAGAGCCATACATGCTAGCGATGATTTCTCTCCACCAATTCCCAACCTTCGACCCAAAGCGCCAGGTCCATTTGTTGAGGAGGGCCAAGTTAACCACAACCAAGTAGCAAATACTAGCCCCCTTTCCAAGAAGGGCTTACAAACCTCAGCCCAACTTAAGGTGAAACTTACGGGTGTTGGAGGACCCATTCCAAAGGAAGTCTCTCCTCGGTCTATCAAGCCTAGCCAGAACCAACTTGGGGCAGCAGAATAGAAAGAGGAAGTATGGCAGGCTTCCCGATGCAAAGAGGAAGACCAAGATAAAGGGAGGGGAAGGAGCCTGTTTTATAACCGAAGATGTCTGCAAAACGAGATAGGGCGACATCCTCAAAGCACTGGACAATTTTCTGAAGGTTTGTCAACAGACTCCTCAGCTCGCAGAACAAAAGAGTATTCGGCAAACTAAATATGGGAAACCAAAGGCCCCAAATTACCTACTTCAAACCCACTAAAGAAACTAGCCTCCTCCCCTTTACCTAGCATCCTACTGAGACCTTTAGGCTTCAGCAGCAACAATGAACAAGAAAGGAGACAGGGCCTGTAACGCCCCGTAAAAATCATCCTACTTAGAACCCGAGCACAAGCTCGAGCCTGTCTTGCATATGTCATCCGGGGACAACGAAGCAACCATACTTAACTTAGTGAGAGATCGTAGTTGTGCTTCACCCAAACGTCGATGTGTGCGTGGAAGTCCATTCCGCCACCTGTTCTAAGACCGGCGAACCCGAAAGTCAAAAGGAAAAACCTCGTGCCGGGCTTGACGCTATCGGAAGGGTGTCATGCCGGAATCGGCAACTGAAACCACGAAACTGCGATGTCCTACAGGTGCACACAAGAGTGCAAGTATACTTGCATAAGACATTACCGAGGTAATCATTGCCAAGTACACTTTCTTGTGTAGGCCACACGGACCCTTACATCGCCATGAGGAGTGGACCATAGGTTCTAAATATAATATTGCATGTGACCCCCCAGTCCTGGCCCAGATCAATGATCGGTGACCGTTAAGTAGTCATTGCCTCGCATCTGGCCAACGCCGCACCCGATCGACCCCAAACCGCACCCGAGCAAGGATCCCACCTTGGGGAAGCCATCCCATGGACTGGATCAATCCAGATGGGGCCGCTGGGCACCACACTACCAAAAGTGGGCCCAAGGGAGCGATTTGGGAGCAACTTAAATTCACCAGGGCTATATTCCCTAATTGCCTATGCTTATAAAAACCTCTTTTTCCCAACCATTCTCATTTATTTCCACACCTAGCTGAGAAAGGAGAGAGAGTGAGGGAGAGAAATTGGGGAAGAAGAGAAATCAGCCCAAAGGGGCTTGTGCATGTCATCCCCGAGCGATTCCCCCGCCATCTTCATTGCATTAGATGGAAGAGTCGCCTAAATTCAATTTGATTCAATCTCCCAGGTAGCTGAAATGAATCCTACACCTAGAATTGCCCAAATTCTTGCCGAATTCTTGCATTTTCCTGACATGCAACCCCTCTCTTACAGGAATTGCGAGAGATTTCCAGAAAATGAGGTGTGTATCATTTCTTTATAGGTTGTCTTGCATCAAATGCTAGGAGACATGGATAATGCCTCTATTTCTAGGTAGATATGCTAGGTAAGGGTAGAAATTATAAGGGATTACATCGTTGACAGCTTCTAGGAATATAATTCTTCTAGATATATATTGTTTGATTACCATGCATGCATGTTTCTACATCTGTGCTTTCTAATTTCTGCTATATGCTATAAATTGGGGAAAGATTTCTAAATTTGTTGTATGATGTTGTTCTGTTTGTGTTGCTCCCGAGATGCTTGAGTATGTCTCTGTTGCATGCTTGGGAAAATCCGTAAATTGCTTGTACTTGTTCGGAATTCTAGAAAAAAATAAATTATATGTACAATGTAGGATCGAATAAGCCCAAGTATTATTATTACCTGCATAGTTTTATGGTTGTCTTCTATGTGTCGAAACTAGGGATTCGACATAATTGGGGCGGCCGCATAGGTCGGTCGCACCCCCAAAGACAGGAGTCCTCAAACGGGGTGGAATTCAGGGATTCAGCTATGGTTCGTGAACCACGCGGGATATAGTCTCCCAGAGGTCGGTCTCCCGTTATCCCTTGCCCAAGGACCGCTGGCTCAACGACCCGGTTTAGGCATGTATGCATTTTGGACGCCCAAATTCGAATTCACGTACCAACATTACCGTTGAATAGGCCCACTAATAACTGTATGGTGAGCGATCCTTAAGACTCATGAGCCGAGCACAGTGGTATGGGACCTATGCCCGTGCTGTCGGCCTATGCTGGGGTGGTGCCCCCCTGTAGTGTCCACTGAACGCCCATGGAGGCGACGAGCCTACCACATGTTGACTATGGGGAATTGGAGTGACCATGCCATCCCCGCTGAAGTTGGAATTGATTGACGAGTCATGGACGAATCAGGTGCTCGGGCTATCTGCCCAAACTAGGATCCATGGGGTTACTAGCGATGATATGTACTCGCCCACAAGGAGCCAGATGGTCCTAGATCGGCCGAGTAACACGGTGATGGTACAGTGGCTTCGCCAACCGGCTGGATGCTAAAATGATATAAATAAAGGCTTGGCTAATCATTCATGGTCCGGCATGGCATGCATTACGGACGGGTGATTTGGGGTGGTGCCCTGTTCATCGGTGGCCCAATCCGTGCGAGTGATGTGGTGGTGCCACTCACCGTCCACTGTGACAAACCGGTGTTTGGGGCATACATGTGCATTTCATGCACTCAAGCATTAAATAACTATACTTTGTTGATGTGAGTATCCTAGTTAAGAGTGATGTGTAAGTAAACTCATTATCTAAGTATGCTTCCATTTGTGCATTAGTAATTTATATGAAATGTTACCACTGACTTGGCCACTCACTCCCTTTTTGGGACAGTGTTTTAAAACACCAACCAGACGTCGTGTGTGACCCAGGTTTACAGGAGGCGAGCGAAGCGGCAGAGCACAAGGAGCTAGCCTCTGGCGAGGTCTCGTACATCCAGTTTGTGGATGACCAGGTTATAGAGGGTGATGGAGATCTTTTGTTATGAGGGATAGCGCTGGGACAGCGCATTGTACAGCCTTTTGCTATAGTTTGGGCAGTGGAGGTCGGGGCCCCGCTGAGTGAGTTAATTATGTTAATTTGTTCCTTGGCACTTACATTATTTGCTCACCTCTCATTTTGGCTGTGGATAATTTATGTGTTGCTTCTAGCTGGGTATTGATTTGACTCTAGTATTTAGTTGTCTCATCACATAAACTGCATCAAATGGGGCCCAGGATATTGGGGACCAAGGATGTCCACGGTCCTTGATATCCGGGGTGTCACAGGGTCACCCTGCCTTAAACTACTGGAGGGGAAGAAACCTTTGGCAAATCCATTGATCAGAACAAAGAGGTAAGCAGAAAAAATACAAAATTTAATCTAACTAAGCCATGTTGACCTAAAGCCAAGGCGACCCAGCATATAGTCCAAGAAATTCTAGTCAACATGGTCAAAAGCTTTTTCCATGTCAAGCTTACAAACAACTCTGCTTCTGCCCGATTGATGGCGAGAGTTGATGCATTTATGAGCTATAAAGGCACCATCGAGAATTTGTTGATTAGCCACGGAAGCACCTTAAGAAATAGGGATAATCTTCGAGAGAGCAGGCAAAGTCTGAAAGCTAAAACTTTGGCCAAAATCCTAAACGAACCCCCCCAAAAGGCTAATGGGCCAGAAATCCTTTAGATGCAATTTTCGGAATAAGAGCAGTGAAAGAGGCACCCATATCCCGGGGTGGTCGGTCATTGGAGAAGATATCAGATTGGTTGATCGATCCCTCTCCAAATCTCTTGGAAAGGGAACATTCCGCCTTTCTGATTCTCTGCCCATTTCTTTTGTAATCCATGTTCCATTGTTTCCTTCTAATCTTCTTTATATAAGCTCCTTAACAAAACAACTGAATTGTTGTGTCATTTTTTATCCATCTCATTGTGTTATACAGGATTTGGCAACGTAGAAGACAACTGATGGTAGTCGTGAAGATCAAGGGCTTTACCTTCTCAACCGAAAACAATAAAGTTCTGCTCATGTTTCTACTTTTATCATTGAGAACAAAAATCAGGTGACCCTTTGACACACCTGTCTAGGTCATTTTCCTTTACAATCATTGTCTTTTATTTCCTAAAAAGTTCAATAAAATAATAAGTTACAATATGAAACTTGTCAGTTATCCAAGCATTGTCGAACTACTTTTCCCTTGAGTAATACAAAGACACTTCATCCATTTCAACTTTTTCACTCAGATGTCTAGGGACCTACTCCAATAATATCAATATTTAGCTTCAAATATTTTCTATCATTTATTGATGACTTCTCACGATATACATGGATTTATCTCTTAAAGAATCATGACGAAATCCCACTTATTATAAAGATGTTTCATCAAATGACTTTTACCCAATATGATACTAAAATTGAAACATTTCTATCTGACAATGCCTGCGAATATTTACACCATAATTTACAGAAATATTTTGTAGATCATAGCATAGAATTTCAAACCTCGTGCCATTGTACGCCACAATAAAATGGAGTGGTTGAACGTAAAAATCGGCACTTATTAGAGGTCACCCGATCATTATTAATAAGCATGTCAGTACCTAAAACATATTGACATGAAGTCATTCTTCTTGTAGCATACATAATCAATCGGACTCCAACTGATGCCCTCAAGGGTAGATACCCACTACAGGCTTTGCAACCTCATGCCTCTCTACTCACACTACCGCCAAAAATGTTTGGGTGCATCTACCTTGTCCACATTCTTGGACCATCTCGCACCAAGCTCAGACGACAATCAATAAAACATGTATTCTTAGGGTACTCAAAACCCTCAAATAGGATACTCAAAACTCTCAAATAGGATACAAACGTAATTGTCCTGTAACTTGCAAAAGCTACATTTCTAAGGAATAAGGATATTTCATTCTTTGAAAATATTCCTTATTTCAATTCACAAGACAGTACATAGCTTGTGCCTTTTCCTCTTCCTGTCATAGATCAATCTTGGATTGAAGATGAACCAAGCACCACCCCAACCAAAGAACTCAAGGTCTACTCTCGACAAGAAAAAAAAAAAAAAAAACTCCTCTTTCCGAGCACCACCACTTTTCAACGATTGAACTAGATCAGGGGGATCTCCCAATTGCCCTTCACAAAGAAACCCAGTCATGCACACATCATCCCATTGGTAAATACGTCTCATACAATTTCCTCTATATCATTTGTCTCTATACAAACTAAGATTGCTGACGAATCTAAATGGAAAACTACAATGGAAGAAAAGATGGCTGCCCTTAAGAAACAAAATACTTGGGAATTAGTCACTCTTCCACCCGGCAAACATATTGTCAGATGTAAATGGGTGTTTACCATTAAATACAAGGTAGATGGCTCGATAAACAGATACAAAGCATATCTAATTGCCAAGGGCTTCACCCAAAAAATGTGGAGAAGATTACAATGAAACCTTTGCTCCAATAGCAAAATTAAACTCAATTCATATCCTACTATCTATTGTCGTCAACCATGATTGGCATCTCTATCAGTTAGATGTTAAAAATGTGTTTCTACATAGCAATCTTCATGAAGAAATACATATGGCCCTTCATCCCGGTTTTTGGCCTAAGGGGGAGACCGGCAAAGTTTGTTGCCTTCAAAAAGCTTCGTACAGCCTCAAACAGTCTCCACAAGCCCGGTTTGAAAACCTTAGAAATGCAATTTCCAACATTGGATTCAAAAGAAGCACTTTTGATCACTTTGTGTTCGTAAAATATATGGATGGCAATATGACAATTCTTGTCATATATGTTGATGATATTATTCTAACTGGCACAAGCACAAATAAGATATAGACAATGATAAGAAATTTCTCGCCTTGTCATTTAAGATGGACTTAGGGATAATGAAATATTTTCTCGGAATTGAAGTGGCTCGCCCAAAACGTGGAATCTTCTTATCCAACGTAAGTATGTTCTTGATCTTCCAACCGAGGTTGGTTTACTTTATGCTCGCCCTATAGGCATTCCTATTGCAGTAAATCATAAGTTGCATAAGAGACAATCAAACGAAGTTGATAATCCGGGTATGTATCGTCAGCTAGTAGATCGTCTTATTTATCACAGTTTTACTTGTCCAGATATCTCTTATAATGCTTGAATTGTATGCCAATTTAAACAATGACCTTGTCAGCATTATCTTAAAGCGGTCCATCGAATACTTCGTTACTTGAAAGCTGCACCTAGTCGTGGTCTTTTATACTCAAATCATGGTCTACTGAATACCAGCAGCTTCTATGATGTTGACTGTGTTGGCTCCTCCTCGGATCAACACTACACTATTGGGTATTGCAAGCTCATAGGAAGAAACCTAGTTACTTAGAAAAGTAAGAAACAATCCATTGTTGCCGACTCCTCTGCCGAGGCCGAATATCGTGCAATGGACCATGCAAGTTGTGGACTACTGTGGGTGAAAGGCATCCTTCAACATATGGTTTTCACAACTTTTTTCCCAATTCCAATACACTGCGATAAGCAAGTGGCCATCCATATTGCATCTTACCCGGTCTTCCACAAACATACAAAGCACATTGAAGTCAAATGTCACTTCATTTGCGAAAAATTGGCTACCAAGCTTCTATATACACCTTTTGTTCGTTTAGAAGATCAATTGGCAAATATCTTCACCAAAGACACATCAACATCCCGCCTCAAGACCATCAGTATCAAGCTTGGCATGATGACATCCATGCGCTAGCTTGAGGGGGAGTGTTAATGAGGGTACACATTCCCATACACTTGCAATTTATCTTGTAGAGGATTGGTCTTAGTATCTAATTAGGATTAGTCTTGTATCCAATTTCATATGACCTCTTATCTTCTCGAGTATCCTATTATAATTAGGTTTCATCACCTAAACTCTTATAAATACGTGATTAAGGGAGAGAGGGTAGATACGAATACATATCCCTTCTCCCACTTTCTCCTTCTGATATCTCTTTCCTTTTTAGACGCAATGGTACTCCATCTTCTCCATCAGCCACCACACTGCCTAGAGCAGTGCCTCTCAACCTATCAGCAAAGCAATGAGGTCTAAAGCTCCCCATATCCACCTCTTTCCACACCTTGATCTCAATGCAATCCTCCCCCACCAAGATAGGAATCATGGACAAGCCTGGAGAAATTTTTTTTTTTTTTACCCCAAATGAGAAGGCAAGCAACTCCCACCTACTCTTTGTCGCCTGATCGATTATCAGAACTTCACCAGTGCACGAACTGGTGGTTAGAATGAAATCCTGACTCCAACGCTCGACAAGGTTGCCTCCAAACCAAAACCAATAATCCTCATAACTGAAGAATGAAGATGGAGTGATCGGCCCATCTGTGGAAGGAGAACAACGGCACATCCCTGAAAGGGCCCCCTGCCATACTAATACTATCAAGGTTCTCATCTTGCTTGAGATTTGAGGAGTTCATTCTCACTCAGAAGCTTAAGGTTGTACTTGCCGTCTTTGAGGTTCCAGTAGACCTCCAACCAAGTTTTTATGGTGGTCTAGGAGGCTCCTCACTAGAAAATGACTGCGATGTTCCACAGGAAAGCAACGGCAATGTCATCAACCTTTAACTGATCAACGATCACTTCCGAGCTAGAGCTCTTGTTTCGAACCCGAAGACTAGTCACGCCTTACTTCATCTCGGCATCTGTCTGAGCTAGGGAAGATTCCAAGGAGTTCCCAAGGACTGCTTCTTTAAACAGACAGTCAGAGACCAGATGGCCATCTTCAGACGAGGGAAGGGGAGCCACCGGTTGCAGGCCCATCTCCTGGATAGAACCTTTCCCCTGAGACCCTCCTCGAACCTTTGGAGACAACACCCAGTCCGTACTTGGGCATCTGGACTGAGAGCTTACAACCATTGAACCCAACTAGATGAGGAGAGAGATGGTTGTCGCAGCCTCAGCCAGTCTTCATATTGATAAAGGCAATGCCAGGCTTAATAGAGGAGCCCTTCACCTTGGGGAGGACCACCTCCTTGACCACCCTTGCTTGGCGAAAAGCTCTGTACTCATCCCACTCCTCTAGGAAATTTGAGACCAAAAAAGGGTTGGGAAGTTTAGCTATTGGGATTGGAGCGATTCCTGGTGGAGGGTAGCAATGCGTCGCCAGGAGACTAGCATTTAACTTTGCCCATCCAGATCTTTCTCAAAAAGGAGGGATGGGAGCTCTGCTGAGGATGCCAAGGTGACCTCCACCATTGAAATTTAGGGGGAGGGGGGGTGCAGAAGAGGACTTCCAGCTCTGGACCTCCCTCTCGACCTAGACAAGAAGGCACTCCTTCCTTGAGAAGTCATCATTGGGGAACATCTCAATCGAGAGAGCAAACGATTCTCTTGATGGCGAGCTCTAAGGATGGCTTTATCTCCTTGCCCAACATGCTCTTCACAGGAGAACTTTTCCTTCAAGCAAGAAGATCTACAAGATGACTCAAGGAGCCTCTTGCTACTTGCGGATGAATGCCTTGATCTGTTCTCCTCAGCCAATCTACCTCTAGAACTTTTCTCACCAGCTCTTCCTCCATAATTGTTGCTTTAATGATGGGAGCCTTGATAATGCAAGCCCACTGTAGGGTGCAACCCACTGTAGGGCCCATCAAGGAGTAGGCCCATAATGCACCATAGAGCCCAACATGTGCTGATTTTTGGATTGTTTATGTACAAATTCGGGGCCTAAATTAAGGATTGCAATTTACTATTTTTGGGAGATATGGTGGCTAATTTGAAGATGTGATTGATGTGATTGAAGATATGAAGGGGATGTGATTGATGCAATTGAAGATGTGGGGCTAATTAAGAGATGTGATTAGGATTACTTTGTTTGTTTGCTTTTACTATTATTAGGAAAAAACCATCTTAGTAGATTAGATTGATTTGAAATCAATCTCTTAGTTGAGGGGATTTTAATTAAAGATTTATTTAGAGTATATGAAAGGAGAGGGTGGTGTAGGAGTTGGTCATTCCAATATTTTCTAAGTGTGAATTTTTCTTAAAGTATTGTAAGGGAAGAAGTTTAATATCAATGAAGTTCTCTTCCTCTCTACTCTAATGTTCTTGTGAGTGTAATTCTTGTCACTTCTTTCCGATTCGGTGTCGATATCTCATTGATTAGAGATGAACAGGTGACACCATTTTGATTGCATTAAAAGCTAAAGAGATAATTAATTAGGTACTTGGGATACGATTTGGTGCCCCATGAGGGCCGTCAACGATGACGGGGAAGCATACTAACTTCCCATGTAAGGCAACAATAGGGCCTCTAATAGGCCGAAGGACAATAGGCCAACATCCAATGATGAAGCCAAGCCCTAATACGGGGGGAGGTGGTTTAAGTGTAGACAACCGGGACATCGTTTTTTTTTTTTTTTTTTTTTAGAGAGAGAGAGAGAGAGAGAGAGAGAGAAAACAACGCTTTATCAAGAATCCCGCAAAACGGGAAAAGAAAATGAAGTAAATTTAGCTGGGACATCGTTCTTTTCACAATCCTGAACGTCAGTCCACAATTAAAGTAAATTTAGCCGAGGAAGAAGAATATGTGGAAGACACTCCCGACCGCATGCAAACAAAAGTCGAAGTGGACACAAAATATGAATAACGGATGTGGAAGACACTCCCAACTGCATATGTGGAAGAGGTGCATGTCGGGGAAGATGTAACAGATGTATATGGTGATAGGAAAGTCATTGATTATTCAACGAACTATGTTATTGATGCCTAAGGTGATTGATAAGGGGCGATGGTTACGACTCAATATTTTCAACACAACTTGTACTTCTGGTGGGAAGATATGTACAATTTTATTAGACGGGGGGAGCAATGAGAACATTGTCTCACAAGAAATGGTAGATAAATTAAAACTCAACGAACATAAACATCCGCAACCATATCAAATTCGTTGGTTCAAGAAAGGGGGAGAAGTTTCTGTTAACTCTAGGTGCTTAGTTTCCTTCTCTATTGGATCTAAGTACAAGGATAAGGTGTGGTGTGACGTAGTCCTTATGGATGCATGCAACATTTTGTTAAGGAGATCGTGGATGTGGGACCGAGATACAGTGAATTTGACTCGGGCCAACACCTATTTCTTTATCAAGGATGGTGTTAATGTCACATTGCCCCAGTGAAACATCTTCCAACACCCGAATATGATAAAGAGGAAGGTCAAAAATCACTCAATGTGCAGAAGTTTGAAGAGGAAAGCAGGGAGACTGGCATCATTTATGTCTTAGTTGCTAAAGAAGACACGAAGTAGTTACATGTTCCGCCTCCTATGCAAAAGCTCCTTCATGAATATATAAAGACTTGGTGCCTGAAGAACTCCCAGTTGAACTTCCTCCTATTAGGATCATTCAGCATCACATTGATCTAGTGTCAAGTTCAAGTCTACCAAATCTTGCGCACCACCGATGAGTCCAACTAAACATGTCAAGCTCCATCGACAGGTTACTGAATTGCTACAGAAGAGTTTAATTAGGGAAAGTATGTCACCATGTGTTGTTCCTACACTATTAACCCCTAAGAAAGATGGATCTTGGAGGATGTGCGTGAACAGTCGTGTGATCAACCAAATTACTATCAAATACTGGTGTCCTATTCCTCACTTGGACAATATGTTGGGCATGTTGCATGGAGCAAAAGTCTTTTCAAAAATGGACCTGAGGAGCTGATATCATCAAATGTGTATTCGGCCTGGGGACAAGTGGAAGACTGCATTTAAGACTCAAGACGGGTTGTAGAGTGTTCAAATGCATCGAGCACTTTTATGAGGCTGGTGACAGAAGTATTATGCCCCTTTATGGGAAAGTTTTTAGTTGTCTATTTTGATGAATTCTTATTTTTAGTCCAGATTTATCTGTTCTTGATCATTTACGGCAAATATTTGATGTACTACCGAGGGGGCACTATTTGTTAACTTGAAAAGGTGCTCATTCCTTTTCGATAGTGTTGTGTTTTGGGGTATATTGTGTCTGTAGAAGGGATCAAGGTCGATCAAGAGAAAATCAAGGCCATTACGGAGTGGCCCATCCCACGAACCCTTTCGGAGGTTCATTCTTTCCATGGCTTAGCGACATTTTACCAGAGATTTATCCCGGATTTGAGCACTATCATCACACCTATTACCAATTGCATGTGGGGAGGCAAGTTCCAATAGAGTAAAGCAGCAAATTGCAACTTCAGTGCCATAAAATAGAAGATGAGCTCCAATTCTTGCATTTTTGGACTTTAATAAAGTCTTTGAAATGAAAATCGGCGCTTTAAATGTTGGCATTGGCGCAGTGTAGAATCAGGAAAGAAAGTCAATCACTTTCATTAGCGAGAAGCTTAATCATGCACGGAAGAACTACTCCACATATGATCTCGAGTTCTATGCAATGATCTATGCAGTACGACATTGGAGACATTACCCGATTCTTTGGTAGTTCATTTCATACTCGTACCATGAGGTGTTGAGATATCTCAACTCCCAAAAGAAGTTGAGTGCTCGTCATGCAAAGTGGATGGTTTTCCTACAAGAATATATTTTCCTTTTGCGTCACAAAGCTGGAAGTCAAAACAAAGCGGCAGATGCTTTGAGCATTCTACTAGGAACTCTCGCCATGTAGGTCGTGGCATTCAAGGCATTAAAAGGATAATACAAAAAGGACCCTATTTTTGACAAAGTACTCAACAGGTGTGTGGATGGCCAAGATCCAAAGTGTGAATTCATCTCACATGATAGATATTTGTTTAAGAGTTCTCGCATATGTATTCCAGAAGGATCGATGCGAGAGAAGATCCTATCTGAGCTACACGGAGGACTGAGCAGTCACTTTGGAATGGATAAAATATTAGCCGTGGTGGAGGAAAAATACTAATGGCCCCTAATGCGCTCTTATGTTAAACGGCCCGTAACACGATGTCATCGATGCCAAGTTTCCAAAGGTCATGTGCAAAATACCGACCTTTATGTGCTATGATGTTGAATGGTCCGTAACACGTATCAAGTTTGAGTCTACCGAATCTTGCGCACCACCATTTTTCAAAGATGGCCCACTTCATTCCATGAAAAAGGACAATGGACGCTACACATACCGCTAAAATATTTTTTACAGAAATTGTGCGACTTCACAAGGTACCGAAGACAATAACTTCATGCTGTGATTCGCAGTTCATGGGCCACTTCTGGCACACTTTATGGAAGCAATTGTGGACTCAGCTTCAATTTTCTAGCGCATATCATCCTCAAACAGACGGTCAAACCCAGGTAGTCAATAGAAGCCTTTGTAGCCATTTGAGTAGTATCGTAGGCAACAACGCATCTCAGTAGGACTTGGCTTTATCTCAAGCCGAGTTTGCCTACAACAATTTAGTAAATTGTACTGCCAGAAAATCCCCATTTGAGATCGTAAATGAGAGAAGTCCACATCATGTACTTGAATTAGTACCATTACCGATACAAGATCAAGTGAGCAAAGATGTTGATGCTTTCGCCAAGCATGTCCAATACTTGCAAGCTCAAATAAAGTAGATTAAAGACAGCAACACTAGGTACCGAGAAGTTGCGAATGACATCAGCATGAGAAGATATATGATGAAGGTGACTTACTTATGGTCTATCTGTTTTCCGAAAGGAACTTACAATGAGCTCAAGTCTAAGAAGTTTGGTCCATGCCGAGTCAAGATAAAGTTGGGTAACAATGCCTATGAAATAGAGTTGCCAAAAGACTTAGATATCTTACTGACTTTCAATGTAACGAATTTATTCGAGTACCAAGGCAAGAGATCTGACCTACAAGATAAAGCCATTATCGATATGGATAAATAGCTCCCAAAGAAAAAGAAGGAAGAAGTTGAACAAGTATTGCAAATGAAAATTGCTAACACTCGATGGAGCTAATATAGGCAATACTTGGTGAAATGGAAAAACAAGCCCTATTCTGAATGCACATAGATCATGGGCAACGAATTGAAAAGATTGGATCCGAATCTCAACTACCCGTATGAAGCATCCAACTCGTTGGCGTTGAGTTCTTTCCAACCCAAGAAGAATGATGTAAGCCCACAATCCACTTAGACCCATCAAGGCCCACTGTAGGGCCCAGCAAACGGAGGCCCATATGCCACCGTAAAGCCCAACACGTGCTGATTTTTTTATTGTTTATTTACAGATTTGGGGACCTAATCAAGGATTGCAATTTACTACTTTTAAGAGATACAGGGGTTGATTTAAAGATGTGATTGATGTGATTGAAGGGTATGTGATTAATGTAATTGAATATATAGGGCTAATTAAGAGATGTAATTAGGATTACTTTCTTTGTTTGCTAGATTAGTCTTTTACCATCTTAGGTAGATTAGATTGGTTTAAAATAAATTATGATTGATTTGAAAATTGAAATCAATCTCTTAGTTGGGGGATTTTAATTAAAGATTCATTTAGCGATCGTTGGATGCCTAGTAGTGATCAGATTACATGGGTCGTTTGGATGTGTGCATTTGCTTGTAATAAGATTATAGGCTGTAATCGGATTACAGCTTTTAGTTGTAATCTAAAATATAGCAAAAGGGCATGTTTCATATTACATGTAGACAAATTACAAGCAACGGATCAATTTTTTGAAATTTCGATGCAAGGAGAATTGCAACTTTAACATTCCCACCCTCCCTTCTTCCAACGGCCGAACACATGGTTCAGTGATATAGACCATCATGCATTTATGGCCCATTGTACACAGTGCCCACTGTACACATGGGGTGGCCCATCGTAATCCTCTTTATTTGTATCATCCATCTATGTTCAAGGAATTAACGGTCACGATCTGGCCAACTATACATATGGGGCCATCCATTTATGGTCTTATTGTAAACGTAATCATGTATCATGCATGGCCCGATTTGTTATCTATCTTTGTACATCTTTTATCATGTACCTCTCTTTGTATCATGTATGGCCCGTTGCACGCATGGGTTTAACTATACATGTATGGCCATGTACACATGGCCAGCATATTTGGGGGCCATTGTACATGTGGAGCACACTAGAAACATCGCTAATACACTATATGTAAACGTGGATTAATAGTTAATTGTTTATATTCAGTAGTTTCTCATCACAAAAGGGAATTTGAATTAGTGGGCCTGCTTCTATGGCCCACTAAATGATCGGTATGGCATAAGCATCAGCTATAGGCTTTATTGAGTTGGGCTTATCCCAATGATCTATCTTAAATGATGACTTCATATGCCATTTGATGATTTTTAAAGGATTAACCACTCCAAGCTCTGTCATGTTTGAATATACAATTAAGGTTGTAAACAATTTACGGGTTATCTAAACACAAACAATTGTTTGCCTATAATCAGATTACAGCTTAAAGCTAAACAGAACAGGTTGTAAATAACACTTGTAATCCAATTACAACTTAGGCCGCGTTTGGATGCCTGTAAGTTTTTTAAGTTGTAACTTACAGGTGAAAGAAAGTTACTGGTAATCCTGTTTGGATGTGAGTTGTAACTTACTTACAGGTAACTTAGTTTCTATGTTTGTATAACTTGTTATTTACAAATAATAAGTTGTATATTCATGCCAATCAAAGCTTAAGAGTATGGAATCGTTTAAAAATCACATTGACACATGTGAAAGCTTGGATAAAAGTATACCATTTTACTGAGTCCATCTAGATGAATAGTTGGGCTGATTCTTAGGCTATATTAATCATCAGGTGGGCCATAAAAGTGGGCCCACGTATTCGAAATGCTTGTAAAAGCCAAAGGGTCTACTAACTACTTCCACATTGTTTATATGGCCCATTACGTTGTCTATACGCCATTAATCCATTCATCATGCTAGCCTAAATATGATGAAGTGACAAAAATCAGGTCATTCCAAAACCCAAGTGGGTCACACCACGTGATCGCCGAGAACATGATGAACAGGCTGGATCCGCATGTCAAATAAACATTGCGTGGGCCCTAGGAGGTTTTTGATGTTGGACATTCAATCACTACTGTTTTCGTGTGGTGTGGGCCACCTGAGATTTAGGTCTACCTCATTTTTTGGATCAAGCTGTAAAATGACCTAGAAAAATGGACGGACGACGTGGATAAAACACATACAACATGGTGGGGCCCACAGGGCATCGACCAGTGGCCATCTGGCTATTGGCAGGGTCACTAGCCAAACCACCTCCATGCCGCACTGACGGAAAAAAAAAAACGATGAAGAGGAAAAGAAATAACAGAAGGGGGTTAGGGCTTGTTACCGATGCCGCATAGAGAGAGGGGGGGAGGGAGTGGGGGAGAGAAGGAGACGTTCAGAGCAGGTAGGTCCTTCTCAAAGCTACATTTCCACCTCCCTTTCCCAAATTCAAAACAAGTAGCCGTTGCCTGTAAGAGAGTCACCTGTGAGTGGAAAAACACCATATTCCCCTGTGACATTTCTTGTTTCCTTACCTGATACGAAGTTACAGGTTGAAACTTTGTCACTTGTAAGATTTCTCCCCCAAACACCAACTGTAACTTTCTTACATTTTACAAAAGTTACAGGCATCCAAACGGCCCCTTAAGGATTTTACAAGCATCCAAGCCTCTTAGGGTCTATAAAAGAGGAGGGTGGTGTAGGAGTTAGTCATTCAAATATTTTCTAAGTGTGAGTTTTTCTTTAAGTATTGTAAGAGAAGAAGTTTGGTATCAATAAACTTCTCTCCCTCTCTACTCTAATATTCTTGTGAGTGTAATTCTTGTCACTTCTTTGTGATTCGGTGTCGATATTTCATTGATTAGATAAACAGGTTGCACCACTTGATCGCGAAGTCTATTTGGATTATGCTCTCAATCCCTTTGATCGCCATTCCTAGCTTGAAGAGACTCCTGCTCCCTCTCCCGAATCTTCTTTTTCTCCCTCTCACTCTCTCGGATTTCCTCACTCACTCTAGATTTCCCTCTGCTTCTCTCTGGATCACTCTCTTTTTTTCTATCAGGGGTTCTCTCATATACATTTTCTCTCTTCGGGGGTTCCTAATAATAATTTGTTTCATGAACTCTTAGATAACGAGTTTGATTTATATAACGTGATCATGAAATATTATACAAGATACTTCAGAATATCTACCCAATAAAGGTTGTTTCCTTGCCCTTTCTTTCTGATGAGAAAGAGAAAACCCGAGGTCTATTGCCAAGTACACTACAAGGAATGAAAGTATGTACTGTTCACAGAACACAAGGAGATAAATAAAGTAACTGACTTATTAGTGGAAGTTTATATGTACAAACGTATGGATCATGGCATTAGATATCTGTGCCAAAACAAACCTGTAAGATAATAATCGCTGTCTAAACTCCTCTTCTAGCTTTAAGACGGCCTTAGCAAGCAAACCATTGGCATGGTTAAGCACTGCATCACTACTCTTGAAGCTTTTGTTGGAGCTGAAGAAACGGACATTGCTCCTCAATTGTTCAACTGCCTCTAGATAACTTTCCAGGTCATCATGTGGCCCTTTCAGTATTTTATCCTCTGCCTGCATGCTTGAAAGAGTCAATACACCAGCATCCAACAATGGAGAGAAAACAAAACAGAACATAGGGTATCATGACATAAACAGTTACTAAGACTGGTTCAACAAAAAAAAAATTATTATGCTTCTAAATTATGTAAAGGAGTCCCTAGACAGCATGAAGTATGTGCAACTTTGGTTGCAGAACAATGCTTAGATTTTCAACTTGTGGCCAATCTTGTCATGCATTTCAAATATATAATTGAAAGCAAGACCGAATATGAAAGTAGGCATCAGAAATGCAAACAAAATTATCAATTTTAGTGATGTTTTTACCTCCATTAGAATTTTTATATTTTTTTGACAGGTACTTCTATTATTATTATTCTTTAAATATGCTTCTACGGTTCTCTCCCACTCGTTAGATGAGCTGGTAGAGACTGTGTAGCGTGTGTGTGTGATCCAGGGTTCAACCCCTGGTAGTGTTACCTGTCAAAAAAAAATATAGTTTATAATGCATTCTTGTTTGTGTCAACACATTAGAATCATCTTTATGCATTTCATGGTCTTTGAGTCTATATGGACTCTATAGTCATTAGTCAACTTTTTTTAATGGTAACTCTTATATTAAAAATTAAAAAAATAAATAAATGAAGCCACTGCCCCTGCCCTACAGAGGAACAAGTTATCCACCCATGCATGTAGTGCAATGATAATGTGCACTTTCAAATCAGGATTAGTGTTGAAATATGCATATTTCACTACAGATAACAAAAATTCTGAGAAAATTAACCACATAAGCTCCTTCAGTACACTGAGACTGAAAAGAAAGAGAAGGAAAAAGAAAAAGAGAAACAATGTAAATCAGACGGAAGTGACAGACCTGACGTGAGACATCGAATTGGGACAATATAACCTCCGCTGCCTTCAATGTCTTATCAATATTCTCATGTGCTTTCCGAATGGAATGAGTTCTTACCTGAAGGAAAAGAATGTACCAAAAAAAAAATTAAATAACAGGGGACACACCTAGCACACTCATGGAACACATACTAGTTAACTTCTATTTCACCATAATCAAACATGTGGCTGCACAATAGCCCAGTGAACGAGACCATTCATCTTGTGCGACTTCCCGCATATGAGCCATGTTAAAGAAATGTCAATAACTAGACAATTTAGAACATCCAATTGGTGACCCACAAAAGAGACAATAGAGAAGAATATCAGCAACAATCATCAGCATAGAAAAGCAGAAAACCCATCAACTGGACAGCCAGGATTGTCCAATCCATGCGATATTCAAATTCAAAGACAGGTTATGCAGGGCAGAGAAAGAAGCAGGAAGAATGAAGGAATAAGAGAGATAAATGGGGAAAGAATACCCAAACTGCAGGTCTAGGCCTATGATGACATCACACAAGGAGGCTCTTCTATGCCCAAGCTATGAAAGTAGCAACCACAGAAGGAGTTTTTGGAGCCTGTTTTAGGTGATAGGATGATTTTTAATAGGGACCTTGATTGGCAAGTTTATCTTACATGGTAATTTTTATTTTTATTTTTTATGAATATCTTACATCGCATGAACCATACTATGAAACTTTGGAAAAGAGTGATTGAGCAAAGACTAAGGCATGAGATGAATGTATCAGAAAATCAATTTGGTTTCATGCCGGACAGTCTACCACTATAGCTATTTTTCTACTTGGTTGATGGAGAAATATGAGGAGAGAGAAAGATCTCCACATGGTAATTGAGTTAGAGAAAGCTTGTGATAGGATCCCTACAGAGTTAACCCAGTCGATGTTGGAAAAGAAAGGAGTTTCAAGAGCATATATTGACATGACTAAGGATATGTATGAGGGAACAGTAGCAAATGTGAGGACCACTAGTGGAGACACAAGTGAGTTCCTAATTACCATAGGCTTGCACCAGGGGTCAACATTGAGCCTATACCCTTTCATATTGATTATGAATGCGTTGACAAGGCATTTATAGGAACAGATCACATGGTGTATGTTGTGTGCAGATGACATAGTTTTGATTGACAAGATGTGAGAGGGAGTACACATAAAGCTAGATTCATGGAGGGGTGCTTTAGAATCTAAAGATTTAAAATTAGTCAAACTAAAACCAAGTATACAAAGTGCAACTTTGGTAAAAATACAAGTGGGAACGAGGAATTAGTTAAGATAATTGACCAAGAAGTTTCCCAAAATGACCACTTTGGATATCTTGAGTCAATAATTCATGTGAGTGGAGAGATTGAGAAGGATGTTGCCCATAGAGTTCATGCGGAATGGAAGAAATGGAGATGTGCCTCTATAGTTTTATATGATCATCGAGTACCCCAAAAACTAAAAGGGAAATTGTATAAGATAGCTATAAGACCAGCAATGCTTTACGAGACAGAATGTTGGGGCAATTAAGGAACAACATGTTCATAGGATGAGTGTAGCTAAAATGAGGATGTTAAGATGGACGAGTGACAAGACAAGGAAGGATAGAACTAGATATGAAAGCATTCGAGGGAACTTAGGAGTAGCACCAAAATAAGATGAGGGGAAGTAAACTTGGGTGGTTTGGTCATGTTTAAAGGAGACGAGGAACCGCCGGTTAGGAGCGAGCATACAAGTTGAAGGCGATAAAACCGTAAGGGGAAGGTATAACTAAAGTTATGGCCCTTGATAGAGTGGAATGGCAAACAAGGATTCATGCAGCCGACCCTAATTAGTTGGGATAAGGCTTAGATGATGATGATGATGATGATCTCACATAGTAAGTTGGTTGACTTCGAGATTAAATGAGAGCAATTATTAGATGTCATGGTTGGAACTTGAATATTTCCCTTCAATATTTAGGCTTACCCCTTTGCATAGGTAAATTGGCCAAACACTCATGGGACAAGGTTATACAAAGGATTGAGAGGAAGCTCTCGAGTTGGAAGCAATGATACTTATCTTTGGGTAGCCACCTAACTCTTATTAAAGCTGTTTTTTTTTTTTTTCCAATATGTCGATGTTCTTCATGTCGCTCTTCAAATGCCCAAAGGTAGTTTTGGATAGGTTGGAAAAGCTGAGGACAGATTTCTTATAGCAAGGAGCAAAGGTTAAAAAGAAGTTTCATCTTTTAAGGTGGGAAGACACTTTAACCCGATCACCAAAGGTGGAGCAAGTATAAAGATGTTGGAATACATGAATCTAGAGTTGCTCGACAAGTGGTTGTGGAGATTTGGAACTAAAGATGGAAGGCTTTAAAGGGAGGTTATTGAAAGCAAGGTGCAAGAGGGGTTGGGAAATGAAAAGATCCTCTCTATACCTTGCATCTAGCTTGTGGAAAGAGGTTGCTTCGGTTCACTATACTTCGGTAGAGGGGCTTCTTTCTCTTTGGGGGATGGTAATCGCATTCGCATTTGGGTGAATGTTTGGTGCGGAGATCGAGCGCTTCAAGAAGATTTTCCTAGTGTGGCTCGCATTGCTTCAGATAGGCTCATTCAGGTGCAAGGTTGTTGCTCGATTTGTGGCAGTCTGTTCATTTGGTTTTTCCCCCCTTACCATAGGGATATGTCAGAGAAAGAGAAATCAGGGTTGTCTACCTTATTGGGCCAATTGAAGGATGTGGTCCCTTTACCTCAAGATGAAGATTCAATGGTATGGGTAGTTGATAGTCTGGGCCGATTCTCCATTCGATCCTTTCGACAAGTTGATATGCGGTTCGCACCAATCCTATTATTTGTCTTATCACCTGTGATCTTATGAAGTCCCTCCGCGAGTGTCGGCTTCCACATGGCTAGTGGGAAAAAAGAGTCTTGAATATTGAGAGAGAGAGAGAGAGAGAGAGAGTCTTGACCATCAATAATTTGCTAAGGAGGTCCCTTATCCTTCCCAACGTATGTGTGGTGTGGATGGGTGATGCGGAGTCAATCATCACCTCTCCATTCATTGTGGGTTCCCTTAAAAGGTGGAACCATTTTCTAGATGCTTTCCATATGGCTTCGGTGATGCCGGATTTTGCTGTAGATTTGTTGTAGGCTTGGCATGGAGGAGAGGTGGGTTAAGTGGGGAAACATGTGTGGAGATTGCTCATTTTGGCGATTTTTTTGGAACATTTGGGGAGAACCAGAAGAGGCTATTAAGAAAATTAAAGTTAGTGCCATGAGTTGAGATTATTATGTAAAGACAATTAAATTTGTCGATCTGACCTCTTTTCTGGTAGGTTTGTTTTGTTTGTTTTTGTATAGTTTGTTCCGTTCTTTGCATTTTTTTGGCACGCTTGGTAAGAAATTTTTCAGTTCCCTCTCAAAAATAATTTTAAAAAAAAACATGAGCATGAAATTGGGCCCTTTTAAGCAAATGGTGGTGGCAGTTCAGCAAGGAACAAAATACGGTATGGAGAAAAGATAGTGGTAATAAATATGGTGCTAAATATCAAGTGTCAATCAAAGAAGAAAGGGACATAATGGTGTAGACAAAAGATAAGGCAGGGCACTTCTCAATTCAGTCTTTCTATAAATCCCTTACGCGGAGTGATAGGGACAATAGATGTGGGCACACGGCAATTGTTTGACACTAAGGTACCCCTCCAAAACGTTGTGGCTTTCAAATGGCTTGTCAAGAGAGGAAAGGTTCTAAGGGCTCGTTTGGGAGCTTGCAATTAGAGGTAAATGGAAAATGGAATTGGAGGTAAATGAATTGGGAGTAAATGCCTTTTTAAAATGTTTTTGGATGGGAATAAATGAATTGCATTTGAAATCAAAAAATTTTGCTTGGATGGAAGTAAATGGGAGGAATTGGAATTCATTGGAATTTTTCAATATATTCACAGGAACATATTTAATATCCCAAATCAGCTTTAATACCCAAATTAGTGCACATATGTCGTATTAAACGGAATTATTGTAATAAGCCCATTAAATATATATATTTATCTAAAAATGAAGGAATTTGAACCTCAGGTGGGCCACAAACATAAGGATCACAAATAAGCAACTTGCCAACGTTTTTTAACCATCCATTTAGATGGCCAACCTTTGGCTGGTTTGGATCATTCTATTAGTGTGATTTTAGTGATATAGCCAGTAAATGAATTGTTTTAGAGTATCATTAGTATGCAACGTGAACGATGGATATGTGTGTAGTGGCATCTTTGTTTACTCATGCGACTCTCCAAGGGAACCAAAAAAGGCATTTCACTCCATTTACTTCCAAATCCTCTCTTAAAAAGAGGATTTCATTTACAAGCCCATTTGCTCCCATTTCATTTCATTTACATACATTTACTCCCATCCAAACACACCTCAAATCCCATTTACCCCCATTTACCACCAATTCCCCCCATTTACTTCCATCCAAACGGCCCCTAACCATCAATAATCTCCAAAAGTGGTCTATGGTTCTCCTGAAGATGTGCTTCATGTGTATGATAAAAACCAAGTCAGTCAATCATCTCTTCATCGATTGTCCATACACAAGTCAGATTTAAGAGTTCCATCTTTCATCTTTTTTATATCTCATGGGTTGTCCCAGAGTCTATCAAGGAGCTTCTTATTTAGCAGAACTTGGCTCGAGAGGAAAACTCGAAATCTTTGGAGGTTGACCTTGCTGGTTGTTCTATGGTTTATTTGGGGTAAAGGAACAAAAGATGCTTCAAGAATGAGTCCGCCGGAGAGGAGGTCATCTTTAAAGTCATGACTCTTGTAGTGGAATGGGCTTCTTGTATAAATTCTTTACAAGACAGCAATTTTTTCCTTTTTTCTTAGGTTGTAATTTTTTGCAACTTTTTGGCATGTTGTTAATAAATTGACCAGTAACTCCTAATGCAACCTTATGGGGCATCAAGAAAGAAAGAAATAATCGGATATTCAACCACATCGAAGTGTCAACAAAGGCAATGATTAAAAAGAAGAAGAAAAGAAAAAATCCATCTTTGAGATGTACCTTAGTCAAGGCATTGTGAAATATCCATCTTTGAGATGTGCAGAGATTGGAATTTGGTCCCTGATGGTGGCTGTTTATCTCCCACCAAAGTGATGTTTGAAGAGTCCAATAGTTGGATGTTGTTAGAAGCTGGATGCTGATGCCTCATCAATCCAAACTCGGCATTCTCACAACTAGGAGACAAACATGGATTGATTTGGAAAACATGTCCAGTTGAGGTGATTCAAATGAGGTGGCTATGAAAGCAATGGTTCTTGATTTCAAGTATGTGTTTAGGTCGGCAAAATAAAGGGGAGTTGGAACTGTGGAATTTCGCATTTCACATTCGATGAAATCCGTGACCTCTCTACCTAGTAAAACATTTCATTTAATCATTTTTTTAAGGGTACATTTCATTTAATCGTGTATTTGGAGAGGCTCACAATATTATAGATATGCCGGCGAACAAGGGCGTCTCTAGAAATTCTCTTCGAATTGGAGACTCACAACCCACACAATGCTTTGTATTTGTTCATTTTCTCTTATCTTCTAACAAAATTTTGGGAAGTTTCACCCATTGCAATATATACTAACATTTTTCATAGTCTTAAACTAAGAATTCTTTCTCTAACTTTTTAACAACTCAAGGAGTTATTCTCTAGGCTTGATTGGTGTGATGTTTACGTCCATAGTATCCAATTCAGCCATCCCAGCCGTTTATTTTTTCATAGGTCTGAGATTTGAGATTGTGTGTCGATCGTGAACAACATTACAATATATTCCAACATTTTGCATAGTCTTGAACAAAGAGTTCTTTTTTCTAAGTATGTCTAATAACTCAAGTAGCGTTTTCTCAACAAGTGATTAGGTGACACTAATCATTACATCCATAGTATCCAATCCAGCAATCCCAACCGCTCATTTTTTCCCAAGGATTGAGAATTGAGATCGTGTATCGATCGTGGCTATCCCATTGCAATATATGCAGAAATTTTGCATAGTCTTGAACAAGAGTTCTTTTTTTTAACTTCGTAACAACTCAAGGAGCGACTAGTGTGACGTTCATCATTACATCCTAATATCCGATTCAGCAATCCCAGCCGTTCATTTTTTCAAAGGTTTTGAGTTTGAGATTGTGTCTCAATCATAAGCATCACATTGCAATATATTCCAACATTTTCCATAGCTTGAACAGGGAGTTTAATTTTTTTTTAACTTTATTTACGTCTCGAGGAGTGATTTCCCAAGGCGTGACTGGTGTGACACTAATCATTACGTTCATAGTATCTGATTCATTGATCTCAGCCGTTCACTTCTTTTGAAGGTTTGAGATTTGAGATCCTACATTGATCGTGACCATCCGACGGCCACCGCCCGCATCAGCAGGGTTCACCGCGTGGCCAGACCGCCAAAACACTAGCATGAGACGAAAAACTTCAACGAAAAAGAAGCCCTAGAAGATGGAGCAAGCAAGAGAAAAGAGAGGTGTGGGTGGGACCTACCTGAGTGGGGCGCATGGCGGCATCAAGGGCGGAGAGACGGTGATCAAAGGACCCGAGGATGGTGACGATGCTGTCCGTGATGGCCTGGCTCTTCTGCAGAGATTCCCTCATGAAGGCTGCTCGATCCGTTAGGGTTTCCATCGCCATAGGAACCCCCATTTTCGTATTCGCCTCTTAGTCTCCTTTCTTTCTCTTTCTTCTTTTTTCTAACCACTTCCAGGCGGAGCTGCTGCTGCCATGAATTAGATATAGCTTGGGAGAGGAGAGAAGACGAGAATGGACTAGGAAAGTGCTGTGCTTGAGATTGATACGGTACAGATGGGAGAATCGAAATATGGTAGATCTCTCTCTCCTAGAATACACGTGCCAGTATGATGAGTCAATCGGGACTGTTCATTTAGCAGGATTCATGATGTATAGCCCATCCATAGCAGTCTTTCATTTATCACCGTTGGTTTGGAGAATACTTTTTGGATGGATTGGATCAGACGATCTATGTGTAGCTAGAACTTAATTTGCATCCAGGTAGAGCCATTCAATGGACGGTCCTGATTGGTGCTATATTCCGGCTCTTCCGGCCCCACCTTAACTACGGATACGATGATGTAAATAAGCTTATTACGTGGGCCATACTAGTACGGGAAATTCAAAGGTTGACCTTTGAGGCTCTACATGCCCCCCGAATCGTCTCCGACACCGTTGCCTGTTTCTCGCAGGTGCGAAAAACACCCCCAGCTATGTGTGGCCCACCATGTTCTATGGGTAAATCCACTCCGTCCATCAAATATCATCCCCCAAAAAGCTCTCAGTTCACACGGTCTGGGCCCCTCATATTTGGACCTTACCGGTTTTTTTTTTTTTTCACTTCCTACTCGGGAGATGAACCTGATCAACGTGTTTGAAGAAAGATGGACGCGGTTTGGGTGGATCCCCAACTGTGGGGCCACTGTGATGTATGTGCCTTACATCTACACCGTCCATGCATTTTAAAAGCTCATTTTAGGGCTTGATCCAAAAATAAAGAAGATCCAAATCTTAGGTCGACCATACCATATGAAACAGTAGTAATTGAATCCCCACCATTAAAAACTTCATGGGGTCGACTGGAATTAGGGCAGGTAAATGGTCGGGTTCAGGGCAGGTTTAGCCAAAATCAGACCCGCCCATTTACTAAATGGGTCTAGGTCCAAATTTTAGACCCAGACCCTTTTACTAAATGGGCGGGTCCGGGTCGGGTCTGAGTCAGCCCATCAGACCCATTTATAAATGGGTCCAGGGTCTGGTAGAGGGAGATCCACCCAGACCCATTTATAAATGGGCCGGGTCTAATGGGTCTGGGTCTGGATCAAGTATGCAAGCATTTTACAAGGCTTAAAATCAGGTCTGGACGAGTCCGGGCTAGACAGGTCCCTTGTAACATAGACCAAACCTGCCCACTTACTAAATGGGTTTGGGTCGGGTCGGGTCAGGCCTAATATAAAGGAAACCAGACCCAAACCCGTTTAACAAGTGGGTCTCTTCTTAGACCCAGACTCGACCCATTTGTTAAATGATACGGGTCTGAGTCGGGTCTAAATGAGTTGGGTCTGAGTATCCCATTGGATCCACTGACCCATTTACAGCCCTAACTGGAATGTTTATTCTCCATCCAACCTATTGACAAGGTCACAGAGAATGGATGAAGAGACCACATAAATATCAGCTTTATCCAAAGCTTTTTGTAGCCGGGGGAGTTTTTAATGATTGAGTACCACTGTTTACTTATATTATTATCCACCTTAGGTTTGGATTTTTTGTACCATGTTCTAAAATGAGTTTTCAAAATGGATGGACAGGCATGGATGTAAGAGACACACGTCACACAGTGGACGCCACTGAAGCCGCGCCCAAGAGAGATACGCACCATGATGGCCCCACACGCAATCCTGTGGTTGGCTTCCCATCCCATTTTTTCCCCGTGGTTTGGCACGATTGAGCTTTGGATCTTGTAGAATTTTTTTTATTCCAGGTGTAGAATCGAGGATGGAACCTGATGGACGGGTTGATTTTACGCTATAACATGGTGGGCTCCACGAGCTTGGGTGACGATTCCGGATCACGCTGCACACGGCTAATCTGATGAGTGGACCGGCCACGGTTTTTTTAAAACCTAGAGCCCAGGTGTTATATGATCTAGCCCAAGATTGTGATTATTACAAAGGACATTTGCAGTACACGTGCCAACGTAGCCCAGATGAAAGACATCTGAGTTCAACCACATGCAATACACGCTAGCCAGAAATTTGTATGTCTATTTTAGACATTTACGTAGGGCCTACAGGATGTATGGAAAGGAACTTCTTTAATTTTGAAAAAGGCATGTTGACGGTGGGCCCCAACTGATGAGTGGCCCAGATTACGCATGCGTGCCTTCCCTTGTGGCAAGCCGTTCCTCTCTACAATTGCTTCTGCAAATACTGCATGATAGATTTTGGTTTGGGTGGCGCGGCTGGCCAGACTCGCGTGGACTTGACCGAGACAAGGCATCCGGAATGACAAGACGGTAGACCTTTCTCATGTATTTTTTTCACTTTGATACTCCGGCAGTGTGGGGGGACGATACACAGGCACCTAGAGATTACTTAGAAATTGCACAAGTAGCATGCAACAACTCAAATTTAACCGTCAAAATTATGGTAGCTAGGGTGGATTTGTCGGTTACTCAAAATTACGCTTGTCTGACCGGTTGGATAGTCAGATTGGGTGACATTTATTGGACAGTTGAAAATAAAAATCCAACGGTCCTATTTCTACAAAGAAGTGTCCACGAATCGGAGATTACTATTATTCAACCAATCTGATCTTGAGTTTACGATTTGAAGACAGTAGGATGCATGCTCTAGTCAGGTTTTACGATATCCCAGGCAGTGCCTGCGTATCAAGCGTCATACGCAGCCGTGTATTATAACACTTTTCCTTGTTTTTGTTTTTTCTCAAGAAGTGAGAAAAGTATTCGTGCCGGTTATCATGCACAACAGCTGTTTTGTGCGCGTGACATGCCGGGCTCGCTTGAGTAAGCTTGAGTAAGCGGATTAGGTGCGCCCCGCCAGATCAGGTACTAACCCTCACTAAGACGCAGCTGGAGATGAACGGGCACGTGTCACCTTTGCATTGGTGGACAGCAGGTGGGACCTGCATAATAATAATGGAGAGCTGACATCTATTCACTTTTCCAAATCATTTATAGAACTGAAACCAAAATTGAAGCATATCTAAAACTCAAGTGGACCAAACCACAAGAAGCAATGGGTATAATGATTTCCACCTATGAAACCTTTTTGGGGCCACAGTGATGTTTAGTTGTCATCCACATGTTCACAAGATTACACAAACATTGATGAAGGGAAAAAATAAATATCAGCTTGATTTGAAACTTCCACAGCTTAAGAATTTTTCAAAGGTACAAGTTTAATTCCCATTGTTTCTTGTGATGTGGTCCACTTAAGATTTTTATATACTTTCTTCTTCTTCTTTTTTTGGTGTGTCAAGCCATAAGCTTATCTGTTAAAATGGATGAACCAAGTGGATGAAATACATAAATCACGGTGGATCCCATAAAGTCTACTCAATATGCAATCTGCTTCCATAACATGTATCTGCCTTCACCATCCATTTTTTTCAAATCTTGTTATGGCATGCACCCAAAAAATGAATAAGATACAAATCACAGGTGGACTATATCATAGGAAAGAGCGGTGATTAAAGGCTCCACCATAAAATAAAATAATTCACAGGGCCCACCTCAATGTTTTCAAAATGTTTATTGCAATCCAACCTGTTGATAAGTTCACAAAAATCTGGATGTTGGTAAAATAATAAATATAACCATGATTCCAATATTTTGTGGCCCACTGAAAGTTTTCAAGTGATTAATCACCGTTGTTTCGTATGATATTGTCTAAGTAAGATTTGGACCGGCTTATATTTTTGAAAAATGACTGGGGATATGGATACATAATACATACATAAAGGTTGCCCTGATGGGAAGGACCGCATCTAATCTGCTCCCCTCACATGTTGCATATGTCAAATCCACTCATCTACCACATTATTACTAAAGCTTGTTTGGATTCAATTACCATGTATTGTATTGAAATGGAGTGGAATCTAGTATTAAATAATGTGTCAGGAGGTGCAGTTGAAAGATCCCTAATCTGCTGGAACGTTCAGTACATCTATTTCCAACGTTGGGATTGATCAGGTTGTCAATTCGATCACCCTCCAGTTTTTGTGTCCGTTTGACTCCAGACCTTTATCAAGTGATTGCATTGATGCTTCCATGCAATGTCACGCGGCACGTCTGTTGCGGTGCCCAATTGAGAAGTTACGAGGTATGACATAAATCGACATGGACATGCACACCAATGCACCTCACTTGCTAAGGTATCAAAAAGAATCTTTACAAAACATCTTAAAATATTCTCTACCCATGTGAAATTACACTCCATGCCCGTATTTTTGGCAAATGACCACGAGTATCCTTTTGCTTTTTTAATTTTTCCAAAAACCTCATTACATTTTATTTTTCAAAAGACCACAATACCCCTACTTTATGGCCCCTATCCCCTATATATGACTAAAAAGCCCATACATTTCTACCTTTACCTATGCAAGTGCACCCAAAGTCAATAAGCAACTTAACCTTCCACACCGCAATACCCTTTTTTTATCCCTAAACCCCCATGCAAATGGCCTCTCCTACCTTCTCCCCCCCCCCCCCCCCCCTCTCTCTCTCTCTCTCTCTCATTTTCCCATGAGCAATCCAAAGCTCCTGCATATATAGGAGCTCTTTCATGAGAGGAAAGAAAATGAAAGAAATAAAAGAAAAGGAGAAAGGAAATGAAAAATGAGAGAAAAGATAAGAAAGAAAGAAAACAAAGAGTGGAGCTTGGAACCTCCATTAATAGAAATCCCAACCCACCTTTAAAGCCTATGTAAAGAATCATAACCCTAGATGTTATGAAATGGTAAGTGCATAATTTTAAAGGTCACAAACATGTAGCATGTTTCCTCTTGTTCTTCTTTATTGTGATTAACTCTTTTTTGGATGTAATGAGGTGGACCCCACCTCTCTTTGATGAGGATTAGGGGGTCATCATTCCCTTCTTTTCAGGTATCAAATGGTCCCATGTTCCATGTAAATTTGGACCGTGTGGACGGTATAGTATCACCTTGGATCTATCCTTTTCGTGGGCCGAGTAATCTATTATGTGTGTGTGTGCGCATGTGTGTATATGACACCTAGTCGTGGGGCTCACTTATGTGGGACCCAAAACCACGATGTATGTGCTTTATATCCAGACATTCATCCATTTTCTAGAATGGACCCACCCATACTATGCTTTCCACCACGTTGGACAGCATAGTATGGGTGGGTCTACCCTGTTGTATGCATTGTATTTGCGGGAGTGAGCCCCATTAATGGCGGGGGGCACCCTGTCTTACCCTTCTATCTCTCTCTCCTCTCTTCCCCTCTCTCTCTCTCTTCCTTTATGATTTTGAGGCCCACACAAGTGGGCCATGCTATGTGGCCCACCATGTTATTTATTTACCTTCCAACCTGTTGACTGGACCTTGCTGAAGGTAAAATATAAATATCAGCTTAATTCCAAGCTAGTTGTGGATCCACCACATGGAACAACGGTGATGGAAATCACATAGTTGAAGCCATCTATGGAAACCACTATGATGTTGATTTGCCAAATCCAACGTATCCATAGAGCCATGTAGGCCTATGTGGGGCCAAACCCTTAATTTGAGGCAAATTTAAAGTCTAAGTGTACCCATATCCCTTAAAATAGTGGTGGTTAAACACCCACGATTGAAAACACCTCCGGGCTCATTGTAACGTTTATTTGATGTCCAACTTGTTCAAAAGGTCGCGTAGACCTAAATGAAAGAAAAACACTGAAATTGCGATTTTTTCGCTAATAGAGATACTTGGAGATATGCCTAATGTCCTAAAGGGGGGGGGGGGGGGGTGAAGAGGACTTTTAATAATTTCAGCATAATTTAAAATATTTAGAATATTTAAATTTAAGTCCCGATATGAATGAGCAATCAAGGATATGATAATGTACGACAGGCTTAAGAATTCATAGTGAAAGTATCATTGGCATTTTATTAAAAAGTTAGCATTCATGATTATCTAAGCAAGAATCATTCATAAGTAAAGGCAATCATTCAACCCACAATGCACAACGATGTATAGTGGTTCGACTTTGGGTCTACTCCACTCTCGACTGATTTACTCACTCCTTAAGTGGTTAGATTTCATTATAGATGTGGTTTTAAATCAAGTTAACTACCAACCTTCACATCATATCATCGAGGACCGCGTTTACCATATGTCGATGGCCCTATCCAGTGACTTTTCAAGTTTGGATCTCAAGCTCTCACCGATCCTAATCCAAGGATGTCCACGTACGCTCCCGCCGAAGGTCTCAATCCAAGGACAAACGCTTGAGATTAGGTCACAATCTATCGACCCTAGTCTCCACAAGAAGGGGATCAAACGGACTCCAAAAGGCTAGACTTACCTAGTAGTGGATTAGCCCTAATTCAGCGCCTAAGACGAGCTAAGCACCCTGCTTGAATCCTTCCGCGCCCCGGGGCGACCTCTCTTGAGCCTAATCATCCGGCTCCTGAACATCAGGCGGCCCCCCAATCAAATCTTCTTCCTGCTGCCCTTCCTCCCGCTGAAGGTGACAGTTCCAGCTCTAAGATGCTTCAACTCTTCTTTATGCTCCCACGATTAGCTACTAATGCAATATGAGATACATATCTAAAGTCAAGTAGTTGGGAGATGGTTTGGCATTCCAATTTCCCTATTTAATGCCATGAAATGTATTGGAACAACCAAATCTCAGCATTTAATGAGTATTGATGATCAATGATTCAACTAATAAAGTTAGGTAAGCCATAAATACTTTGCTTGAGTTCATACTTCAAACCGAGCTTTGAATACTCAATGAAGTGCAATTAACACTTGGTTTGAATGATGAACTTAAGACATAAGTGAGCAAGGAGGTTTGGGAATGAAGTTAGATGCCTCTCTCAATGCTCTAAATGGGTGTGCAAAACATGCAATGAATGCCCTCAAATGATGCATTTATATATAATAAAAAAAAGGTAGAAAACGACAATAAAATTGCTAGTTGTCGGCCTGCTAGAGTGTTTCATTCGGCCGATCAATCAAGGGTCGTCGGCTGACCAATTTTGGAGCATGGTCGGCCGAATTAAGCCAAGTCTCAGAAATTTTCAGGGATTTCTTGTTATCCAAAAAATAACCCATATTGGCCAGTTGATAAGGATCGTCGGCAAGTTGATGGGGTCGGCCAAATATGGTGTTTTCCTTTAAAAAACATCTGGCCTATTTTTGGCCATTTTCGGCCTGTCAGCCAAACCCAATGGTCTGTCAACAGACTCTTTTAGCTTGCCTAAAGGGTTGTTACTTAGCCTATGGTGCCGAACTTCAACAAAACTTATTTCTTTGATCTTCGAAAGATCTAACACCAAGTTAATGAAGGTCAAAGCCTGATCAACTCGATCATAAGGCCGTGGATCACATGGCTAAGACTTTGTATGGATTATAAGCCATTAAAATCAATGTTTTGGGATCCTATGGACTATCTATATGCAACTTACTTAAAAACTTGTGTAGCTTGAACTCTTATAATGAAAGCGGCTTCGATTTCAAGTCTTTGATCCTCATTCTCCAGACGGGCTCGACAAGCCTTGACTCAACTAGACTTCGTCCAAAAGCTCTAGTGGGGCCCACTGCAGAAAGCAGCAGGGACAATGATGTCTAACAATGAAACCTTCTTAAAGCCCACGATGATGTATGTGTTTATATCTACGATGTCCATTAGCTTTTCCAACTCCTCTTTAGGTGGTCCCACTGGACAGTGGGGCCCACATGAGGCTTGTAAGAATCCAACCGTCTATCCATCTTCCAGGCCATTTTATAAAAATGAAGCAGATCTCATCTTTATTGGGACAGCTGCATGCAATGTTGTTTGAACACCTACCATTGACACCTTCCTTGGGCCACTGGGATTGGTGGATGCAGTAACTCCACACGCTAGCGTGCAGAGTAAACTTTGTGGGGCCCACAGTGATTTACATATTTTATCCACTCTGTCCATCCATCTTAATAGAAAATTTTAGGTATGGTGCCAAAAAATCATATCAAAATCTAAAGTGGACCACACCATAAGAAATGTGTGAACTAAATGTCTACCATTGAAAAATTCTCGGAGGACACAGAAGTTTTGGATCAAGCTGATGTTTGTGTTTTCCCTTCATCCATATCCATGTGATCTTATGAGCAGGTTGGATGACAAATAAACATCACTGTAGGGCCTGGGAAGGTTTCAACTGTGGAAATCATTATTCCCACTGTTCCCCATGGCATGGTCCACTTGAGATTTGGATATGCTTAAATCTTGGGCTCAACCACTAAAATGAGCTGGAAAAACATATGGACGGAATAGATAAAGCACATACATTCTAGATGGGCCCAACTGGGTTTACTTCGCACGATAAGAGCGTGCGGAGCCGCACGCAATCCAATTCCCTAGGTTGGTTGGCCAGCACGTGGGGCCCGCTGTGGACTGCACCAGGATGTATATGTTTTACCCAGTCGTCTGTGCAATCCCCACCTATGATGTATATGTTTTATCCGCGCCATCCTTTCCAGCAGGTGGGGCACCTGATCAACAATTGTGGCCCGTTGTTGCGACCCACCTTACTGGAGTGTTGTGTATCCCAGTTGTCCATTTGCCTTGATAGCTCATTTTAGGTATGAACCCAAAAAGGAGGCGGATCCTTAGCTCGAGTGGACCACACCACCTGAAATGGTGTTGGGTGGGGCTCCCACCATTGAACCTCCCACTGGGGCCCACCGATCTGTTTTTAGGGTCCCATGTCGTGGGCCACATTGTGGAAATAGCGTGCGCTTCCACGCTATCCACACAGTGTGCACCCCATGCCGCGGGGCTTGTCGTGATGCATGCGTTGTGTGCTATGCTACCCCATCTGTTTTTCTAGATCATTTTTTACTCATGCTTGGGGTAGGATTGTGGGCCACACCATGAGGCAACGGGCATGATGATGTCCACCATTGGAACCTTTTCTGGGCCTGCTATTGTGTATGTAATGCGGCCGCACCATAGGCCTGTTTTTTAGGGTTCAAGGTTCAAGGTTTAGGGTTTGTAGCTTGCTTTGTAGCGGGCAATTGATTCGGCATTTGTCTTAATTTTAAAGATCCATCCGCACCTAATAATTTTGCAGTCACTTGGTGTTGGGACAAGTATCCAAGTTCCTTAAGTAACAAGAGTATTGAACTCGAACGACATTGCTTGTTACCATTCTAAATATTTTGCAACCTGAGTGTATGTGGTGGGTTCAATGAGGGATGATGAAGAGAGTTTTTGGGTGGATAGGGAAAAATTTTGCTTCTTTTTAGAAGTCTCAACCTTGGAGCGTGTGAGCATTGGGTGAGAAGAGATAGTAGGTATATGTTCAAATTGGGGTGCTATAGAGGTAACACAATTAGGAAGGGGAGTTAAAATAGTAGTTGGTGTATTGGTAGAAGTGTGGTCATTAGGAGATGTGGTGATGGACTAACCAAAGGGAAGAGATGTGTGGTGCCTTGGGTGATCGTGTGATCAATTGGATGGGGACTATTGTCAGTGGGTGAAGTGTGTCTGGTAGTCGATTTTGGGTGTGTGTACGGGTGGCAGGAGGTAGGCTAGGTAGTATAGGGGTTAGAGGAGGTTGGATTCGATGAGTCGAAGAGTTATGTGGTAAAGATTCTGATGCCGGCTGTCCAGGCATATTGACGGATATTCAAGGGCGATGAAGGTGATTTAGAGAAAAGGAGAGATTGTTTAAAAAAATTAACATGACGATTAATAAAAACTTGGTCCATGTCTACGATTTCCCTTATATTGATTGGAATATCTGATGAAACAACATTTATGAAACCTAGGTTCTAACTACTGTGGAGAATAGGGCCTCATCCAAGGGTAACAATACCATCATAAGTCTTTAACATGGTGTAATCTGGTGGGGAATGAAAAAGCATTTCATATGGGAGTGAGGTTACGAAGAATTAGGGCTGAAAGTCGGGCGGGTTGGGTCGGGTTGGTGCTGAACCCTAACCCAACCCAAGGTTCCTATACCTCAACCCTAACCCAACCCAACCCAACCTCGGGTTGGGAATTCTCAACCCAAGCCCAACCCAAGCGGGCTCGGTCGGGTTGATCGGGTTGGTCGGGTTGATACATGCTAATATTTTCGTTATTACATTAGTCTATTATGTTTCAATACACACCTTATTTTTGGTACCTATGGTTTTATTAATTATATATGTACTTATTTATGTAAAGAACTTCACTTTTCCTAAACAAATAAGTTAAAATACAAGTAAACATTACAAGTTTACTTCACTAAAGTATAATAAAAGTATAAGTAACTTGTATATAGATCGGGTTCGGGTTGGGTCGGGCAACCCGAGACCTCAACCCAAGCCCAACCCAAACTTCATCGGGTTGATGTTTTCATAGCCCAAGCTCGAGATCAGGTTCAATACTTCTTGCCCAAGCCCAACCCAATGTCGGGTTGGTCATGGGTCAGTCGGGTTGAACCCGCCCAACTTTCAGCCCTACGAAGAATAGGGCTTGTTGGTCTATTTATTAAGAATATTGAGGTGCACGAGGCATCAAGCCAAAACGAATTTGGCATAGAGTTTGTATGCAATAAGGTGATTGTGGTTTCTATTAGATGGTGATGTTTTCTTTCCGCGACTCCATTTTGTTCGGGAGTATATGGGCAGGACAATTGGTGAGAAATGCCATTAGTAGAAAATAAGTGAGTCATTTTATAGTTTAAAAATTCACCCCCTCTATCACTATGAAATATTTTAATGATCGTAAAAATTAATTTTCAACGAGATTTTTGTAGTGAACAAAGCGAGTGTAAACTTCATATTTTTTTAACTATAGGATATAACTAGGTAAAGCAAGAAAAATCATCTATGGAAATTACATAATAACGATACCCATAAAATGAGGGTGTTGAGGAAGAACCCCAAACATCAGCATGAATTAAATCTAACAGCGCAGAAAAAAAAAACAAAAAAATGGGAGTTAATAACTTTTTTCGACATTACAATATTCACAATCACTACTAATTGAATAAAAAACAAGAATATTGTATTTATCAATCGAAGTATGAAATGTAGGAATAGAGGGGTGACCAAGCCTTTGATGTCAATGAGAGGACAACTGCCGAGTGGAGATGAATACTTCGAGGGAGTTGGTGTTGGTGTTAAAGGACGAGATGGGGTATAGGTCGTGCTTATTGTGGCCCTGTATGAGGACCTTCTTTGTGACTTTGCCCTGAACAATAAAACCAGTGTAGTCAAATGACAAAATGCAATTATCATCATGTGCAAGTTTATGGACAAGCATAAGGTTGTTAGAGATGTGGAACATGAAGAATATTGTTTAATACAAAATTACGATGGGGAGTTGAAAGGAAGTTGGAATTATTATTTTGAATAGGTAGCGTGTTACCGTTGCCGACCGAAACTCTATCATGGCCATTGTAGGGGTTGTGGAGGGAAAGGTTGGAAAGGTTGGCAGTCATGTGGTTATTGGCGTAATAATCTAGGTACCGTTGGGAATCAAGTGGGGTTGCATTAGAGGGTTAGTGGAGTCAAGTTTAACGGCGACTAGCGAATGGATGCTGAAGAGGAGAAATTGAAGCTGGGAGGATATTGCCATACCCACGGATGATAGTGATTATTGGAGCAATAGGAATATACCCTTGGATCAAAGGGAGCTCGTGGGAGCAATGGCGGACATTAGTATGAGAAAGAAGAGTTTGATACCATGATAACAAATGAGAAGATAATAATGAAGAGGAGGGTCTCTCTCACCCATAATCTTTTAAGAGCCCAGGTATATTTTTTATATCCAACAATATAATAGTCTAAATTACAAAGGATAATAGTAAATATAACAAAATCTCCTAGCTATCATCCTAGCTGTTTTATCAATCAAATATTCAGGAAAGATAAGGTATTTTGGTTCTGAGCGCATGCATATCTTATAAAGATGATCTAGTCAAAATTGAGTACCCACATCATACTCTAACCAAAGTCTTGAAATGGGTTATTGTTCAATGCCTAGTGACATCAAGGGATGCGGACAGCGTACATGTTAGTCTGTGTGTGATCAAATGGCCCACCGTGTTGTACATGTTATGCATATTGTCCGCATGTGGACCACGACACGAGAAACTTCTGGAGTTGAACACGTGCTGCTGAAAAAATTCTAGGGTTTATCAAGGTTTTGGATCATATTGATATTTGTGTATTCCTCATAAGTTTGAATGAGCATACAAAATAGACAGATGGGAGAATGAAAATCATTGCGAGGCTTAAGATGCTTTCAATGATGAATGCCAATATCTCCGTTGTTCCCAATGGTGTGGTCCACTTAAACTCTAAATATATTTCCTTGTCGAGCTCATGTCATTGGATGATACGACCAAAGTGATTGACGACGTAGATAAGGCTGATACACTATATTGTCAGTCCCAATATAGTAGTACTGATGGGGTGTTCCTCCTCATGAGTAGAGAAAAGAGTGCAGCCTGAGGGTCATTGGGCGCCCTGACCAGTTAAGGTCAGGCAACCAGAATTCACCCAGAAGGAACAGTTGGTCTCTATATAGGTTTGGAGATTGACGGGCGACTAACGTTTGATGATCAAGCAACTGTTCCCTCGCCCCAAGTGCAAGGTTACGAAGTAGTAATAACTCGATTGTGAGACCAAGATCGATCCACAGGGATTAGAGATAAATCAATTCTAACCTTCTAATAACTTAAAATTAGAAGTTTAAGAAATTTAGTTTTTAGAACTAAGTAAAAAGCAATAAGTAAATTAGGTACAATCTGATAATTAAGACTAACTAGAGTATCGAGGATCCACTTGTAGTAGAATATTAATGCTAATCCATTCATCAAGCACAAACACAGTTGGAATCAAAGTCTTATCTCTCATCCAATTGGAAGATATTGCATTCAAACACTTAAATAACTAAACTCAAGTTAAGAGTTCTAATTCTAGTTCTAATTAAGCATGGAAAAGAAGAACTTGTAGCCTTCAAAGTAACAACCATACCAAGAGATAATGGCATGATCTAGGGTTACTATAATTTGAATCTCATCAAACCATAGTGATCATTCTAAAAAAATTACAAGCAATTTCTGTCAAAAGTACACAAACTCCAAAAAATCATCTAAAACTACCAACTTTATTCAAACTAGAACTTCAAAGTCGAAATCAAAGCTTAGAGTACTTGAACAAAAGGATTAAACATTAAATCTAACTACAAACTTCACCTCTTAGCCCTAGCTAAGAGGTCTAGCCAACCTAAGACCTGATTGAACTAGAAAATAAAAGAAAAAACTAAGAACACGAACTAGAAGAAGAAAAACTTAGAAAAGTTGAAGTAGAAGCCTCCACTTCGAATTCCCTTTGCTCCCAAGCTTTTAGGACTCATTGGATGTCTTAGGATGTCTTAGAACGACCCTTTAAATATAAAAAATTCAACTAGTTTCATAGCTCTAGAAGATTCCACCGACTTTAGCAATTTTCATACTTAAACCGCCATTTTCGATTGCAACTTTGATGGCATCGAAACTGGTCCAGAGATTTAGGTTAAAAAATAGCAGAAATTTATGAATTTTTTATGGCATTTCAATTGCACTTTGATGGCATCGAAAATTGGTCTAGCAGTTTTGCAAGGTTATTTTTTGAACTTTCTGTATCTTACTTTTTTGGCCCTGCAGTTCTACACTTTGATTTTTCTGGCCATTTCAGGTCTTTAACTTAATTTCTCTAAGGCTTTTTATTCACCTCTTTGGGTCATCAAAGCTTGGTCTTCTAGTAATTCTTAATCCTTCAAATTAGTATTAAATTTATGACATTCCTCTCTTTTACCTACAAACACAAATACACTCATAAGATGTGTTTTTTAATGATTCAATCAAAGTAAATGTGTGATGAATTGGGGTTAGAATATGCACAATTCTGAGCTCAGCATACCCCCAACAGCATTTTACTAGTCTCGAGCAAAACACGCGTGAAACAAATCCAATTCCCTAACTCAACCCTCTTCTATAAACTATACTTCTATAGACTCCAAGACATATAAGTACAAAATTCAGTGAAATATATTGATAAAGGTTGAAATCTTAAACTTCGTAACATAATGAGTGTTTTAAATAGAGTCCCTATCGATTAATTGATAAATAGAAGATTCCGAACAAGTGCGGTCTAGTGTGCATAGTGAAAATTTATCTCATAATTTTTCAGGATTACCTTCTTCATGGATTAACTAGACTAAAGATTTAAAAGTATACAGATCAACCACAAGCCCCTGATAGGATTTTGCCTTACCATTCCTTCGATGACTTTCATACTACTTCCCATTACCAGCTTAGGTCATTGGCCCTCCCCTGGTTGGTGATAGGTGGCCCTTTTCGGTATTATTCAACAAATTTTCAACATAATTCCTTTATTCTTTCTTTTCATATCAAACATACAATAGGATTTTTTAAAATTCATATTTTTATATTCTTTTCTTCACTTATTTTTTGAACGTGATAGACAAAGATCTTTCGCTTGGTTTCTCGATACTTTAAATCATAGTCTAATCAACCTAAAAATCGTTTAATCCTTTAATGTGAACTAGAATTCAAAAGTGTTCAAAATTTTTTATCAATCATATAAATAGGGGAACTTAAATAGAAAACTACTATATCAAAGATAATTCAAGAGTTTCAAAATTATATCACTTTATCTCTCTTCTTCTCATAATTATATCATCTCAAGTGCATAGAAACAAGGTTTTCCAAAAGAGTTTTAAATACAGAAATGAACGAACTAGATCCAGACGGGAGATCCTTTGGGTCCTGCAAATCACCAAGGTGGGTGACCGACATCCAACCGTTAGCCCTCTAATGCTTAAGTCGGGTTGAGGATTTGGGAAAATATAGGCAAGTTATGCGGGAGATTGTGCATACCTCAACCTGTAGGAAAGTCCCCTATTTATAGGGTTATTGGAGAGCTGTAGAGGGCAATGGACGTGAACGTTATGTCCATAATGGCTGATGTGATTTCTGATGACGTGGATCAAGTCTGTAACTGCCGGAAATGTGTTCGGTTTATTCGGGTTTGTCCCTGAATGGTTGCACGCCTTTATGGCAGTCGTGGGCGAGGTCGACGTAAGGGTGGAGCTCGTTGGCTGAACTCCCTGACTTGTGAAATATTTTGGATTGGAGTCGTTGACGTAAAGGCTTGATAGTCCGAGGACCGAGCTTATAGCTTGTTAATCACGTTTAGTCAAAACAACTCAGCTTGGGTTGTTTGATGTATCCAAAACAACCATCGTAAACACTAGGCTATTGTAGTCCTTGTCTTAGTCCCTAGCTCCTCTCCCTGTTTAGATCAGGCACCTGGTGTCTGAGGTCGATGCCTACTTAGCCAAACACCTTCGTGAGCCGAGGACTCGTACCTGGGCTCGTGGGCTGGACCCACAGTTGGCCCAACTCAACCCAACTCGGAATATCCCCACAATTGTGTTTATGTGTTTTATTCATGAGGAATCAATGACAGAGTAATATGGCTTATAGATTATATCACATTGATCACATGTTGTAAGGAATGGATAAATAAATTGGTTCATGGTGGGGTTAATCCCTAAAATGGTTTGCATGAATGCTCTGACATAAGTCATTCCCGAAAGGATGTTCATGTAGGTGTTCTGTCTGAACTCCCTAAAATGTTGGATGCATGATGCCTTGCCCTGTGAGATTTGAAATGATTATCATGGTGCTTTGCCTTGGGTACATCCATATGTTGTAAGGAATGGATAAATAAATTGGTTCACGGTGGGGTTAATCCCTAAAATGGTTTGCATGAGTGCTCTGACATAGGTCATTCTCGAAAGGATGTTCATGTGGGTGTTCTGTCTAAACTCTCTAAAATGTTGGATTTATGATGCCTTGCCCTGTGAGATTCGAAATGATTATCACTGGTGCTTTGCCTTGGGTGAATCCCTAAAATCGTTGCAGGGGTGCTTTGCTACGGGTCACTCTCGAAAGAATGGTCACTCGGATAATTTGCACTAACTAAAAGGCTTATAACGATGCTGTTATAAATTACTTGTTTCATTCCTAAATTATTTCGTATGGTATGATGTTTCATTTTACCATTGTGTTTTATTTAGCATTATAGTTGTCAAATCTATTGTTTGTTATATATGAATTTGGAATTTTCAAACCTTGGGTGTGAAGTAACTCTATGAGCTGTGGAGCTCACCTTCAAAATTTCAAATACCAAACTAGAATATTATAAAAGTGCAGGCCTTTACTACCAATCTCTTCAAGGCATCAGGCATAGTGAAAATTATTTCATGTTTTAAGTTTAGTTTAATTATTTTTCTTTTATGTGATTGGACTATAGGTTATTTTCTTTTCGTACCTGATGGAACAAATGTAAAAGCTATTGGAATAAAATTTCTTTGGATGCGTGGGTTGTTTCAGTGACCTGATGATCATATTGTATTAGATTGCTTTTAGATGTGCTATTTATATTGTTATCCCATTATATACATATCACAGTCTACGGATTCAGTCCCGAGTTGCTATATTCCAGCGGTGCAAGTAAAAATAAACGCTAGGATGACAAAGAAAGGATATATGGTAAATACTGATATAGAAATGTGCCAAGATAAGGAGGTTACGCGTTAAATCCCCTCTTCATGGTGGTCCCTGTTTAGGTTTCACAGGTCCTTCAACGAAATGCCAAGGGCATTTGCGTCATTTTCCTTATGTGAGTAGCGTCCAAGCCCAGGGCTCGCAGGCGCGCAGGGCGCATCAGACCGACGCATCTCCTTTCCCTTCCCTCCATCTAATGGTGTCGTTGTGCCGGATAGTCTCTCCTCTCATTCCATCCCCACCGCAGCAATACTTCCTATCCTTACCATTTTGTCATCGAAGACCGCACGATATCACCAGACTGCCACTCATCCGCCGAAGCCGCTTCTCAAAGCTCGTTTCTTCCTTGCCGTCCACAACGCCTTCGTCATCCATGGAAGCTCCTCCCGAAGGCTATAGAAGGAACGTAGGCATCTGCCTCACGAACCCTTGTAAAAACAAGGTCCAATCCTCACCGTCCATTCTTTTCTACGCTTCCCCTCATTTTGTTTCTCAAATTTTCATTTTTTTTTGGGCAGATATTCGCTGCTTCGAGGCTGGATATACCTGGCGCCTGGCAAATGCCCCAGGCAATTCCAGATCTCTCTCTCTCTCTCTCTCTCTCTCTCTCTCTCTCTCTCTCTCTCTCTCTCTCTTTCTTCTTCTTATTTTAATTGATTTCTTGTTTTCTTTGTTTAGAAATCGTTTCGATTTTTTTCTTTGAATTTCTATGGTGAAATTAACTACTGGGACATGCAAGATGAAATATATGATTCTTATGATATTTATAATAATAGAGGAATGGCCTGTAGCTCTTCAAGTTGTGGACCTGGCTTTGAGATCCAGACCTTTGATCTGATGACCTGCAAATTTTGAGTTAATAGGGAAGTACAGAAAAGGTCTCAGTACATCAGAGAAGTGATGGAGGATAGGATGGCTGGGATCTTCTAGTTGAGGATATTTTTGGGGCATGTTCTCTATCCATGGTGGGGCCCATCAGATCAATGGGATTATTACTCGTGTGAAGATTCAAGGCTCCTCCTGTTCAGGATCATATAATTCTCTTCTTTTTATACTCCTTTCCATGATGTTAACTGAGGGTGTGTTTTTCCTGCAACACCTTTGCAATGAATGATATCCATAGAATCCTATTTTGTGGCTGTTTGCGAAAGAAATTGGCGTAGAATCCATTTTCCATTTCCAAGCTACTATGCATGAAAAGGGGAAATCAATGTTGCCCGAAAAACTGAAATCAATTTCCAACTGCTGAAAGGAAATAAACCGAGCGACCATTTGAGGGGTCGTTTGGATCCCTGTAAGTTGCATTAGTTGCAAGTAACTTACCTGTAACTCACTTATAGGTAGTGTCTGGGTGTGAAATTTCACCCATAAGCCACTTACAGCATAAAGATGACATTTCGAAACATGCCAAAACCCTGTGTTTTCACTTACAGTTAAGGGGTCGTTTGGATTTCTGTAAGTTTTAAGTTGCAGGTGACTTTCACCCGTAAGTGTGAAAGTCACTAACATGTTGTCAGTTTGGATTCAAGCTGTTGAGTCACTTACAGGTAAGTAGTTTTTGTGCTTGGGTAACCTGTGGAAAGTAGCAAAAGCCATAGAGATTGGAGATGTCTACAAATTGTTGTATACATGGGAGGATAATATTAAGAATTTGATGGAATAATTGTAGATAAATACTTAAGGATAGACTAGTGGAGGGTTAAGAGAATGCACAATAGACTTGTAACAATTAAATTGATTTCTGGGTGAGGAGATAATTAATGTCATTGATGTGCATGCATCCCAGGTAGGACAAGAAGAAAATATTAAAAGACAGTTCTAAGAAGTCCTGGGTGAACTAATGCAAGAATTGTTAGATGGGGAAAGGGCATTTATAGGTGGAGACCTAAGCAGGCATGTATGGAAGGATAGCAGTTGGTATGGGAGGGTACATAGGGAGACATGCGTTTGGGAAAGAAATAAATTAGGAGAGGTGATTCTTGAGTTTGCAACAACATATGACCCAGTGATAATGAATACTCACTTTAAAAAGAGAGATTAAGTGCAGATCATACATATCGGTTATCACAAATAGACATTTTCTTGCTTTGAGGATGGGTGGTTAACATGAAAGACCGTAAAGTTAAACCAGCTGAACCCTGACTTTGAAACATATTCTGGTGGTCTTAGATGTGCGCATTAAGAGATGTAAAAGAATAGTTGAGAGTACCCTAGACTAAGATGTCAAACAAAGGTGAAAGGTTGGTGTGTTATGGGAAGAAAGTGAATAGAAAAAGGCAAGAGAAATCTTGATGCAGAGCTTAGGGTGATATGGATAGAGATGACTGGCCGTAAAAAAATAGTGGTGAAAAAGTGCTTGGGAAATCTAAAAGCAAGATGGTCACAGATAAAGAAATGTCGTATTAGGTACAATGGGTTTTTGATATGAGGTCAACATAAGCTCTTACCTGTCATCCCTCTCTCTATCTCTCTCTAAAAAAAAGAAGTAAAAAAGTAAAAAGAAGAAAGAAAAAAAAAAAACAAGAAGCTCTTACCTCATTGCACTTTTTCTTTTTTGAAAGATGACAATTTATTTATAAACATGGCAAAGCTGAAAGAATACAAGAAAAAGAAAACAAAGCAAAGGACCCAAAGTGCGCAACAAACACTACAACTCACTTAAAGAAGAGGTCTCAACTTTCGACAAGACCACCGGCCACTCATCAACACTTCGTTTTTCTTGAAGAAAAGCTCCCCTAGGATTGCCGCACAACTTCCGAAAGCATTTGTTATTCCACTCTTTCCAAACAGCCGAAAGACCGGCTAGGAGAGAGATCCTCCAAACTGAATCGCCGAAGTTACGATGACCGCTAACGTGCCACCATTTGAAGAAGGGATCAATCAACCCTGGCATAACCCAAGTGACACCAAAGAGCCCGAAGAAACTTCCCCACACCTTCCTTGAAAATAGACAATGCAGAAAAAGATGATTCACCGATTCCTCATCTTGCCGACACAAAGGGCATGCGTTAATGATGACCAGGCCTCTCATCTTCAAATTATCAATTATCAACACCCTATTCTACTCTACTAGCCATGCGAACACCGCCACCTTGGTAAGAGCACCATAAGAAAAAAGGAAAAACATATGCACTTCATCACCTACACAAGGGCCTCCAAACAGCATAGAGAACAAAGATTTGACTGAAAATTGCCTGATTTCAACTCCAACCACCTCACCACATCAACCCCTTTCAAAAGAGAAACTCCCGATATCTGATTTAAGAGCGCCACCAACTCTTCAAATTCGGGCTCAAGGAGATCCCTTCTGCATAAAGGGGTCCAAACCCCTTGGCTCTCATGGGAAGAAAAACAACGGTTATCTGAAATATCAGGGTCCATGGTCACTTCAACTAGTCTTGGGAACATATCTTAAAGCTTACGGTCACTGAGCCATACATCCTTCCAAAACCTCATTCTAGGATGAGGTGCCTGAGTGTTGTTTGTGGATGATGTGGGCAATGTGTCATTGGTCAAAAAGACAAGGGGAAGAATGTCAAATTGGAGGTTCGGAAGAAGTCTCTAAAGTCTAGATGCTTAAAAACTAGAAGAAGCAAGACTCAGTATATGGAATGCAATTTTAGTTGGGACAGTCATAGTGGCCAGGTTTTAGTTAAGATCGGTGGGCAAAAGATTCCTCAAAACACTGTGTTTCATTACCTTGGCTCTAATATGAAAAATGGATGTGGAGATTGATGGGGATATCTCTGACGGAATTGGAGCAGAGTGGATGCAATGGCGATGTGTCTCTGGACTTTCTGTGGTTGTCACATGCCTAGGAAACTTCAGAGAATTTTAGCAGAAACTATTTGACCTGCTATGCTATCTGGTGCAGATTATTGAGTAGTTAGAAGAAAACATGAGCAGAGATTGAATGTTGCAGAGATGATGATGTTGAGATGGATTTTTGGGAAGGGTAGGAAGGAAAGAATTAAGAATGAGATCATCTGAAGCAATCCAGGAGCAGTCCAGTAAGATATAAAAACATGCAGAGAAAATTGAGATGGCTCGATCATGTGCAACAAAGACAAAAGATGGCTCTGCTAAGGAGGGAACATTAATTAGGATTGACGTGCCTGAGAAACGGATGAGAGGAAGACATAAACGGACTTGGCTCGAGTTGGATATGAAGGCTTGTTCACTTACCGAGGATAGGGCCTAGGAGAGGACTAATTGGCGAAACAAGATTCATAAAGTCGGCCCCAAATATCTTGGACAAGGCTATGAGCCTAAGAGGATGACGGTGGAGTGGTTTGTTAAGATCTTTACAAAAATGGAATGTGGATTGGCTGGTTGTATTGTTGATGTGTACAAGATATGGTTAGGCATTTGTTACGAGGTGCTTTTGAAATGTCTTACAACCTTAGTTACTTGGTTATCGTGGTTGATTGTAGATGATGAGATACTTGCACGGTTGTTGTGGGACGAGGTGTGAGATGGTCCAAAGGATTGGTCAAATAAATGGGATCCAACTATGAGCCATGCATGGTAGATTGTGATGTAGACATTCCAGGGCCAATGAGTTGTCTAAGCAGTTGGAGCCTTGTGGGAAACTTCATTGATTGGTCTGTAAGCACATAGACCAGTTGTAGTAGGTAGTGTTTTTGTGTGTTGATTGTGACTCATGAAGTTGCCCATGAGATGGATTTAGGGAGTGACAACAAGTGGTAGAAAATAATTTATTTTAGGATGTGAAAAGCCTAAGAATTGTGAGATTCGGAAGTGGAATGGCACCCTAGATTTGTGCAGTGATGTACTAGTGGTTACAACTTTATGACTTAAGGGGATTCCATAGGAAGGCCACTAGTAGAGCTAGCACACAAACCGAGCCAACTCGAAAAGCTCGGCTCGGCTCGGCTCGGCTCGGCTCGAAAAGGCTTGGTTAAGCTCGGCTTGTAGGGTGGATCAAGCCAAGCCGAGCCTATTTTTTGGGCTTGTTGAAAATTCGAGCCAAGCTCGAGCTAGACAAAGCTCGATTTGGCTTGGCTCGAAACCAGGCTCGGTTTGGCTTGAACTTGACTCAGATCAGCTATTTTTTTTTTAAACATAATATATATATATATATATATATATATATATATATATATATATATATATATATATATATATATATATATATATATATATATATATATAACTTATATTTCATTCGAGTGCCCTAATCCCCTTTTGGTTTTTTCATTCGAGTGCCCTCACCCACCCGATCGCCTCCCTAGCCTCAAAGCCTCGTCACCCGACGCCCGTCCAAACTCGCCTGACTTGCTTGACGGCCAGACTCTCCCCCTCCTCTCTCTCCAGTCTCCATTCCTCTCCCTCTCCCCGGCCAGCCAATGGCCGGCCTAACCTGCTTGGCTGCTCCTGCTCCTCTCTCTCTCATCTCTCAGATCTCTCTCACTCTCCCCTCATTGCCAGGCCAGCCAACGCCCAGCCGACCGGACCCCCCTGTCCGACAGCCGACTGGACCCCCCTGTCCGTCCAGCCGACCACCCTCAACCCTGTCTGAGCTCGAATTTAGGCTCGAAAGCTTGAGCTCGACTCGAAAGCTCGTCCAAACCAAGCCAAGCTGCCCAGTTGGGCTCGTTGACCAAGCCGAGCCGAGCTCGAGCCCAACCACTTTGCTGGTCGAGCCGAGCCGAGCTGGGCCAAGCTCGATTCAATTCGGCTCGTTTACAATTCTAGCCACTAGTAATTTGTAGAGACCTCAAACTTTGGAAGTTTACATTTTCTTTATATCTGTAATATGGATAGAGCTAATACTAACAATAATCATTAAAAAAATTCCAGATTATTTTCAAATTTGAGGTGCGTTTCCAAACCAGTGTCTGCTGATTCTCAAATTTAAGGTTGCATGTGGATGTCTGCCAAATGGGTATTAGATTGGGTATCTGGCTGAAAGCCTGAAACAAATAAGCATGTGTTCTTCTGTATGTATGTCGCAACACATTTTGCTAGATTAAATATGTAAAAAGGTTCTTTTCTGTAGTGGGACCTGATTTTCCGCTGCAAGCAACTTGACAGGAAAAGTGTCCATCCTGCTACACATTGGCAGACATCTCGAATTTTCGATACTCCATTCTGTAGTCCCTCCTTTGGATGATTTATCATCCCTTTCCTGGAGAAAAGAAAAAAGTTGATGGGTTTGTTTGCATTTATGGTATACAGGGCGGTGTTGATGAGGGAGAAGATCCAAGAGATGCAGCTATTAGAGAGTTGAGAGAAGAAACTGGAGTTACTTCTGCAGAAGTTATTGCGGAGGTAAGTTCTTGAGATTCAATGTTGCTTTCTTATTCTGCTTTGCTAGTTGCTACTTGCTACCACAAGAGATAATATGATCCTCTGGAAAGTTGCTTACATTGCAAACAAGTGAAGACACTGAGAATGCTTTAATAGAAAGAACAAATGAGCAAACAACTCAAATTAAAGCAAACTCAATTCATACTCATCTTCCAGTCTTTTGCAGCTGGATTTGCCTCTTGAAGCACTTTGGAAGTCTTAAAATTATCAAACTGTCACCAGATAAAGATTGTAGAAATATTGGATACAATGCCTAAATGGAGATTGACAGGCGCAGTTAATGACTTTTGGGTAAATCCCATCCAATCCATGAAAGATGGTGAGAGTCAACATCAATGTTGCCCCAGCTTGTGCATTTCGATCTGGATCATGTGATCCAATTCCTGGGCACTTTCAGTGGTCCAAATTATGGTTACTGTTATTGTTGATTAAGTTGTAATTTAGTATCTAGAAAATTTATGCTTTGAGTGATGCAATAGTTGACATTTAATATAATACTATGCTTGCATTCTAGTAATGATATAATTATTTGCCTAGATATTATATTGAATATATTTTATAGCTTGTGCAAGATTGGCTGAAGGTTCCTACCGCCAGTATAATGTGTACCGGAGGAAGTAGTGTACTGTGCACCCGTTCCTGTACCACATACTAGAGAGTTTAGTCCTCCAAGTAACCTTATTGGCCATCTGGATTAATCAAAGTTGTCTCGGCACAAGCTGTGTTGGCAGACAACTTGTCCATGGCTTGTCAAACCTAACAGGAACTTGGGAAAATGAGGATGTATCCCCAAAATATGACCATTAGCAAGGATCGCATGTCCTTTCGAAAAGGCGGACAACGAGGATAGCTCTACCAAAGGAAAAAAGAGGATAGCTTGTACCGAGTGTGGTCACGTGGAAAACACAATGTTCCGTGCATGTGTCAAATGTGCCACATGTGCGGCCATCCAAGTTCAAGTGCCCCACGTGCACATGTGCCTCCAATATTCAAGTGCCCAACATTTGCACTGTGTGCCAATGTGCACATGCGCTGTAAATGCTACATATGCCACTATCCGCATCAAGCTTCCCATATGTTCCACCATCCATTTTACTCGTTGTTCCAAGGCGTTTGACAAATAAGGACTAGAATAACTTATCCCCTCAGCATTTTCCTTCAACAGTTTTTGAGAAGGTAATAAGAAAATATTATTAAAACTAAAAAGGGGAAGGGAGTTCACAATACGAAGGTGTGACTCAGCAACCTTGTCCAACAAAGAAGCAACGGAGATGGCACCTTCGGAGGCCAGGGCAAATGGAATCTTTACGCCCAGCTGCGAGGGCATTAATCTCCACGAAAATGTAAAACAAAGACCAAGGAACAACTTCTTCCCTTCTAGCCCAATTTAGAATCGCTAAGGAGGCCCTGAGAGCAAGACATGGATAGCCTGTGTCAACGCAAATTTTCTTGCATCCAAACAGCCCCTTAGTCAAGCATAGCAGTAACTTCAAGCCATCCTGATGTTTCAACTAAGATCTTTGAACATTAGCTTCCATTGCTACCTACTACATGAAATTTAGGAGACAATTTTTTCTGGGAAGGAGCACTTCCAGAGTCAAAAGGCATCAACTGAAGTCAGAATTGGTTTTTAACTTTGGATTTTGATGCAGGTCCCTTACTGGTTGACTTACGATTTCCCTCTCGACGTGAAAGAAAAAATTAATAGTTCGTGGGGATCAAACTGGAAAGGTCAAGCACAGAAGTGGTAAGCCCGCCAAACTCGGCCTCTGAGCTTTAGCTGTATTTCACATCTTACTTCCAAGTAAAACAACCGAATCACTAGCAAGAAAATCACTACTTTGTTATTTTGGGAATTAAAGGATAGAGTTTCTGAATGTTGTAGATGAATAGTAGTTCCCTTCAAGGCTTTTCTTGCTGTCTTCTGCCAGCGACTCTTAATATTAATTTTTCTTTCTATACGATAATACAGAGTTGTGTTACATGTCATGGCTGTTTGCTTGCCAACTGTCATTATTCTGATAATCCAATAGTATAATAGAGCTTTGCTAAGCCCACATGATTGCAATAAAGCACACGCTACACATATGCCAGCATGGCATGATAGGTCCAAGATCCAATGCATCCATCAGACCGACACCACTATATTGATGCCCTAGCTTAAGAATCAGGTTGTTCCTTTTATCAGGTGGGCCATAGTTTGCAAAACAAGTGCACAACTCTGAAAAACTTGGCCGAAGTTTTCTAACCCATCCACCAGTTTCTAATATTGGGGCCCACATGCTGATTGGAACAGATTTTATTTTTGGTAAACATTTACAGGGTTGGACCAACTGGATGGATGGATTAGATCTTGCTGGTATGTGCCATGCTGGCATATGTGTGGCGTGTACATGAGCTTTATTGCAGAGGCATGCTTGCTTAGTAAACTCTTTATAATATTGCAGTTTATTCAATCAAGCTCTTGAAAATGATGGGTTACTGATAGCGAGAGACTAGAATCAAAAGATTGATTAACTCAATCTGGTGAGGTAAGGAAAGCGATTGGGTAGCGGTGGATGCAATGGGAATAACGGGTGGCATTCTAGTTATTTGGAATTCAGCGTTATGGAGCAAAGAGGATAGCTGGGTAGGAAAATACACGGTCTCAGTGGTTCTGAAGGATAAGGGGTCCGGTTTCAGATGGTGCTTCTCTTCGGTTTATGGTCCATGTAAATCGAAATTTTGTAAGGATCTTTGGGATGGGACTTACCTTGGTGTCTGGGAGTTGACTTCAATGTTATTAGGGAGGTGCATGAGAAATCTAATGGGGGCCAGATCTCTAGAAGTATGAAGAATTTCTCCGATTGGATTTTCAAAAATGAGATGATGGATCGTCCGTTAGGAGGTGCAAAGTTCACATGGTCGAATGGACAAGTGTCTCCTATCATGAGTAGGTTGGACAGGTTCCTTATTTCCCCAGAATGGGCTGAGAAGTTTCAGCTTATCAATCAGAGGGCCCTTCCAAAACCTGTTTCAGATCATTGTCCCGTTCTTTTGGAAGTAGATGAGGAGGATTGGGGAACTCGGCCGTTTCGTTTTGAGTTAGCCTGGCTTGAGGTTGAAGGTTTTGGGTCTAAGATTGTAGAGTGATGGGAGTCTTTTTCAGGGAAAGGGGGTGCTGGTGTTTCTCTATTTCACAAGCTAAAGTGTTTAAAACAGAAAATAGGGAACTAGAAAAGAGAGGTTCTTTTTGGCAAAGAGGAGGAAAAGGATGATGTTCTAATGCAAATTCAGAGATTAGATGCAAAAGAAGAGGTAGAGGATCTATCGGCAAACGAAAAGGCTTGGAGGGAAGTGTTTAGAGCGAAATACAATGCTAGGTTGAGGGAGGAGGAAATCAAATGGCGTCAAAGGTCTAGGGCTATCTGGTTGAAAGCGGGAGATAAGAACACCAAGTTTTTCCATGCAACAGCTAGTGCGAGGGCACGTGTAAACAAGATAGCTTCGTTAGTGGTGGACGGGCAAAGAATTGAGGGGAAGGCTCACATTTGTGAGGCGGCAGTCCATTTTTACAAAGAGCTATTGTCTAAGGACGGGGGAATTAGGCCGACGCTCGATCACTTACGGTTTGAAGCAATTTCGGCAGAAGAGGCGAAGTCGCTGGAAAATCCGTTTTCTGAAGAAGAAATCAAGCAAGCAATATGGCAGAATTGGGCAGCGATAAGGCTCCTGGGTCAGATGGTTTTCCAATAGCGTTTTTTCAGAAATTTTGGGCAATGATGAAAGATGATGTTATTGGTTTTATGCAAGAATTTTTTGGGAAGGGCTTAATAGCTAAACAATTAGGAGCCACTTTTATAGCATTGATCTCAAAAAAGGAAGGAGCAGAATGTTTGAAAGACTATCGTCCTATCAGTCTCTTGGGAGGACCATACAATATTCTAGCAAAGGTGTTGGCTTCTCGTTTCAGGAAAGTGCTGGGCAATGTTATTTCAGAATCTCAAGGGGCCTTTGTAGATGGAAGACAAATAGTAGACTACTCTCTCTTGGCAAATGAACGTATTGACTCTCACTATAGGACAGGGGAGGGAGGTATGGTGTGTAAGCTTGATGTGGAAAAAGCTTATGACCATGTGCATTGGGAATTCCTAGACTATATGTTGGGAAGATTAGGATGTAGGCCTAAATGGCGCTTTTGGATTCAGATGTGTGTTACTTCGGCAAAATTCTCCATTTTGATGAACGGATCGCCAAAAGGTTTCTTTGCTGCCTCCTGTGGATTGCGTCAAGGAGATCCTTTATCGCGTTTCCTTTTTGTTGTACTGATGGAGGCTCTTAGTAAAATGATAGACAGAGGGGTTCAAGTGGGTTTGGTAAAAGGTTTTGCAGTGGATAGCACGAATTATCAGATTTCTCATATTCAGTATGCGGATGATACCCTCTTATTGTGCGAGGCGGATGATTTTTTTGTTGAAAATCTTTGCTCGATCATTGTGAGTTTTGAGGTGGTGTCCGGTTTGAAAATTAACATTTCCAAGAGTGAGATTTTAGCGGTAGGCATCCCCAAAGAAAGGGTGAGGGCTTTTGCAGAAGTGTTCGGGTGTAGGGAAGCTTCTTTGCTAACAACGTATTTGGGTCTTCCATTATGTATCGGGAGGCCGGCGAAGCATATGTGGAATGGAGTAATTGAAATGTGTGACAGAAAGATGTCAAAATGGCAATCTAGGTTCTTATCGTTGGGTGGTAGGTTGACTTTGATTAAATCAGCAATGACGAATCTTCCGATCTATTTTATGTCTCTTTTCAACTGTCCACAATCCATTCTGAATGCTTTAGAGAGGAGTAGAAGGGACTTCTTTTGGGAAGGGTCGAGGGAGAATCATAAATTTCATCTTATGAAGTGGAAGGAAGTTTGTAAACCTACGGATTAAGGAGGAGCGGGGATCTTAAAGTTGAAAGAGATGAACGTAGCTCTTTAGGGAAATGGGTGTGGAGGTTTGGTGCGGAAGATAAGGTGAGGTGGAGGGAGGTATTAGCGAAAAAATATGGGGTAGAGGAAGGGGGATGGTGGACGAAGGCTTCATCCTTGTATCGGAGTTCTGGTTTGTGGAAAGCAGTGGCGACTTTGAAAGAGAAAATGTGGGAGGGTATAGGCTTCCATCTGGGGGATGGTAAGAGAATTAGATTTTGGGATGATCGATGGGTGGGAGAGGGGAGTCTAAGAGAGATTCCCATCTTTAGCTAATCTCGCTAGGGAAGAGGGGTAGATGGTAAGTCTTTGTTTCTCTAAAAGTGGGGATGAAGTCTTATGGATGCCTTCTTGTAGAAGAAATCTATCAGATGGAGATTTCGAAGAGTTGGTGCTTTTGCTTGACTTGCTAACAAAGTCCTCTCCTACCGCCTTAGAAGTGGATTCTATGAGATGGCTCAAGTCCAAGACAGGTTCTTTTTCTGTTAAATCATTCCATCGTTTTCTGAGTGTGTTAGACGAAAATGCAGGATGTGGCAGCTACGACATTCCTTTGGCATTACGGGGCTCCTTTGAAAGTGGCGGCTTTTGGATGGCTAGTAGGTAGGAACAAAGTGCTAACAATAGACAATTTGGTTAAATGGAATATGTATCTCCCAAATGTGTGTTTGATGTGCTTTCAAGATGCAGAATCGACAAAACACTTGGTCATTCACTGCAACTTTGCGAGGAAGGTGTGGGGCTTGTTTTTCCAATCTTTCGGTGTTTTATGGGTGTTCCCGAAGTCGATGGAGGACCTCCTTTTAGCGTGGCATGGCGGGGGGGGGATAGGGAAACAAGGGAAAAGAGAGTGGTGTTTAAGCCTTTCAGCGTCTTTTTGGGGGATTTGGTGGGAAAGAAATCAACGTTGCTTTAGCAACAAAATGAGTGAGCCGGTTCAAGTGTTCAATGGGGCTTTTCGGAATATGAAGGCGTGGGGGGATGTTTAGTTTTTTCTTCTTCTATCCGTGCTTTTTAAATAAGTGTGGGTGGGAATTGCTGTATTTTTGTTTATATGTATAGCAGTTTTTTTTTGGCTTTGGCCTTTTGTAATATACCATCACAGTTCAAAAAAAAGAATCAAAAGATGAGAAACACAAATCATTTCCTGGAGTCATATGCAGGTTTCTTCTTAGACTTGCTGGAAAGGAAGATGAGATTAATCTTTTGGGCGATGGGACAGAGAAGGCGGAGTTTGGAGAGTGGTCGTGGATAACGCCACAGCAAGTAATTGAGCTTGTGAGTAAGCTTTTCACTTGATTGATCGCATGCGTCCCTCAAGATGTAAAAAAATAGAATATCAATCTGATGTTTGTGGCGTGTTATTCTTTCTGAGCAGGCAGTGGATTTCAAGAAGCCTGTTTACGAGGAAGTTTTGAAGGTTTTTGCTCCTTATTTGCAGTCAGATTCAGATGAGCAGGTATAAATGACAGATGCCTGCAGAAATTCTGGCGTGCGGCTGTGATGGTGGCAGGTCAAAATGGTATCTAATTTGACATCTGTGCAGAAGCTATGCGAAGATACATATGGTTTTTGTAGTGATTATTTCTTGAAAATGAGAGAGAGGGAGAGAGATCCTCATTTTGGTTTTTTTGTCACTCAAATGTTTTTAAATTAGGGCCATAGCTGAGAAATGAAAGTTATTGATGGTAAATAAGTAATGATTACTTCTATATTTACTTGGAAATGCAGGTTGTCCCAGAAAGTCTTAAGTTGGGTACCGTGTTATGTACCAAAATCATGTGTGCCCCACCATGATATATGTGTTATATCCATGCCATCCATTCATTTTTCCAAATCATTTTAGGGCATTAGTTAGAAAATGAGGTAGATCCAAAGCTCAAGTGGCCCACAATAAGAATAATTAAGTCTACCATTGAACCTACTGTTATTTAAGGTGTGGTCCACTTAATCTTTGGATTTGTCTAATTTTTGGCCTCATGTCCTAAAATGATTTGAAATGATGATTGAGCGGTGTGGATATAACACATACATCATGGTGGGGCCTGTAGAGTTTTGCTTTGAAAAGAGGTTGAAATTTGCATCGTTTAGGAGGTGGAATGCCATCTCTCGATCAAACTGGTGGTAAAAATCATCATTATGCTTTTACTAAGTTTCATGAAATATCGTGAGATTTGCACCAAATTAGATGGTTAATTATGAAATATGATGATACTAGGTGCAACCAAACACAACCTTAGCAAAATGCATAGGCAACACAAATCATTGAGAAAGGTATGAGTCTTTTTCAAAATTTAAAATGGCCGAACAACCTAGGGCTGTTTGGATAGGAGTAAATGGAGGTAAATGGGTGGAATTAGAAGTAAATGAAGGTAAATGGTATTTGGGGTATGTTTGGATGGAAGTAAATGGAAGTAAATGAAATGAAATTGGGAGTACATGTGCATGTAAATGAAATCCTCTCTACATGAGGATTTGGATGTAAATGGGGGGAAATGCCCTTTTGAGCTCCTTTGGAGAGTCGCTTGCGTAAACAAAGGTGCCATTATGCACATGTCCACCATACACGTGGCACGCTAATGAAGCTTCTTAACAATTTAAACATTGCCTACTTCACTAAAATCACACCAAAAGAATGATCCAAACCATCTAAAGGATGGCCATCTAAATGGACGGTTAAAAAATGTTCTCAAGTTGCTTGTTTGTGATCCTTACATTTGTGGCCTACCCAAGGCTCAGAATATCTTCATTTTTTGTTGTAATATACATTTCAATGGGTTTATCACAATCATTCTATTAAATATCACATATGTAAACTAAGTTAGGATATTAAAGCCGATTTGGGATATTACATATATTCATATGAATATATTGAAATTTTCAAATGCATTCCAATTCCTTTCATTTACTCCTATCGAAATGGAATATTTTGATTTCAAATGTATTTCATTTTCTCCCATCCAAACACAACTATGCAAAGCCATTTACTCCCAATTCATTTACCTCCAAATACATTTCTCATTTACTTCCATTTACAAGCTACCAAACGAGTCCCAACCTTTGGAGAGCTGAGCATAGTTCAAAAACCCGCAAACTCGACTTGACTTGGTATTTAATAGTTGAATTAATATGCATATTGGAGTATAACATTAATTGACATGCATTTGTTTAGATTCATGATAGAAGTTATTGCATACGTTTGATGCCGGTCTCCAACTTGTCACAACCTTCTTCCTTCATCCAGCTTGGGACCGACAACAAGAGCACAAAACTTCCACTAGCGCTACTTAATACTCTTACATAGGTTGATTAGAATCAAGAGCTATCTAATGGGTTTAATTGCATAGGTTGATGACAAATCAACTAGTTATGGCTAGAGGTGAGCACGAGCCGAGCTGAGCCCTGTTCAAGCTAGGCTCGCTCAATGACCACCCTAGCTCATGTTCGGCTCGGCTCGGCCTTCGAACTAGACTGAAATGTTCAAGCTAGCTCGACCGAGCTTTCGAGCGAGTTCGAGCCTGGTAGGCCCAGCCCAAAAGTTGGGTTTAAAGCTGTTTAAAATTGGGCCCAAAGGCAGCCCAAAGTCCATTGACACCCCCACTTACTTTTATAGAGAGTTTCATTTCTCATTTTTCTGTTCACTTCCAACTTGGGACTAAACAATATTATTTTTTAGTTTTTTACAAGTGAGTCAGCTGAGTTGAGCCGAGCCAGCTGAATCGAGCCGAACTTTGAGCCGAGCCGAATCGAGCTTGGGTTAGCTCGAGCTCGGCTTGAAAATCATTTTGAGCTTCGAAAAATGGCTTGGCTTGGTTCAAATCTAGGCTTCGAATCGAGCCGAGTCGAGCGAGCTAACCGAGCTAGCTCGCTCATGCTCAGCTCTAGTTATGGTCCTCAATAGAGATGGAACATGATTTATGTGGCTGGCCCCTATTAATGTCTGGGTGCGGTGATCATAACTATTCATCCACCACACAGCCGCCACGATAGCCGATGGTGCAAAAATCACAATTATTGGATGATCCTTTGACGTTGTGTCGAGTAAGGAGGGTTCAGTGCAGCATGTGAGATGAGGCAATAGAGAAATGGTGGACACGGTAAACATGTGGATGAGAATATCGTAAAAATGAGAAACCAGAGTGTGATTATGCTGGTGCAATTGCTGTCACACGAGCCAATTCCCAAGATGCAAGCTTTTCATCAGGTGGGCCCCATCTTGGGAGACCCATGCTGTTCAGGGACGCGGATTGCGTCGAGTGGCTACCGTGATGTATGGGTTTTATCTGCACTGTCCATCCATTTCACCATGTTATTTCAAGGCACATGTGGACCACACAATGGGGGGTTAAATTCTTACCGTTGAAAACTTCTTGGGGGCCACAGAAGTTTTGGATCGAGCTGATATTTGTGTTTTCCCTTCATCCAGCTGTATGTAACTTTATGAATAGGTTGGATGGAAAATAAACATTACGGTGGGCCCTAGGAAAGTTTCAACTGTGAGAATCATTACCACCACTGCTTCGTGTGGTGTGGTCCACTTGACCCTTGGATTTACCTAAATTTTGGTCCTATTCCCTAAAATAGGGCGTGAAATGGATGGACGGTATAGATAAAACCCATACATGGGTGGCCACTCAAAGCTCCTGCTTGTTCTCAGCTGGAGACGGGCGGGGGCAGGACGCAATCCGCGTCGGCTGTTCAGGAGGCGCGGATTGGGTTCTATAGACGGACGGTCCTGTCAGGGTTCTGTGGGGGCTTACCGTGATGTTTCTATTTTATCCACACCGTGCATCCATTTTGACAAATCATTTTAGTTATGATCCAAAAAATGAGGTAGATGGGATGCTCCTTTGGACCACACCACAGGAAACAGTGGCATGCTGAAAACCTCTTGGGCCACAGCAGTTTTGAATCAAGTTGATAATTATGTTTTCCCTTCTTCGATATCTACGTGGCCTTATGAACAGGTTGGATAGCAAATAAAAATCACGGTGGGTCCTAGGAAGGTTTCAACAGTAGGGGTCATCGTCACCATTGCTTCCTGTAGTGTGGTCCACTCCAGCCTTCGATCTGCCTACTTTTGGGGCTCATGCCCTAAAAAGATCTTTCAGAATGGATGTATGGCTTGGATAAAACACATCTCATGGTGGGCCCCATAGAGCCCCTCACAGGAGGGAGGGGATTAGCTGTTACCCGGGTAACAGCTTAGTGGCTGTTACCCTAACCGTGTGGGGCCTACCTTGATCTATTTGTTTAATATCCACGCCTTTCATCTGTTTTTCCATTTCATTTTAGGACACGATCCCAAATCGTAAGAAGATCCAAATCTCAAGTGGACCATACAATAGAAATAACCATAAAAGACTTTTTGTGGGCCACAAAAGTTTTGGATCAATCTAATCATTCTAATTTCCCTTCAACCATATCTTCTTGACATTAATCTATTGGAATGCAAATAAACAATAAGAAAACTTTACAATGGGCCCTTTGAAAATTTTAATGGTGAGGCACTCAATCACCCTTGTTTCCTGTGATGTGGTCCACTTGAGATTTGGATCTGCGTAAATTTTGGTACCCTATCCTAAAATGGTACGGAGAAATGGATGGACAACGTGAATATATAGGAAATCATTAAGGTGGGCCCCACGGTAGGGGTAACACCTAATTCTCCCTCACAGGAACGTTCGTCTCTAGCTAGAGTTGGACATCGAATCGATCTGAGTCGAACATGGGCCGGCTCGATTCAGTTCAACTGCTGACTGGACTATGTTTGAACAAACATTCGAATAATGGGGCCCTATTTGAACTCAGTTTGGTATGGTCCAGCCCATGTTTAAACATATTTGAACATTTTTTAGTTTGGACAATTTTTCCGGTTCGAATAATTTCAAACAATTTATTTTTTATTGTGTGATTTTTTTTTGTTATAGTACGTATTTGCAAATTACAAATCACAAATCACAAGATTTTTTACCAACTAAATCATAAATTATATGTATACTTAATATTCACAAAGCACAATGTTCATAACCAACTAACATAAGTATATAACCAGTGTTCCCTCTTTTAATTACAACAACTTAAAATTCTTAATATCCTTCATATGAAGAGTATTTGCCTAGCACGTAATTGTGTCCATAGCTATTAGAATAGTTATCCCCTTTATCGGATCCATCACTTCCATCTTTGGATCCATCATTTGAATAATTTATTGTTCCTTAGACCACTAGAAATGTGTTGGCCAAGCTCGAGCTACCTTTAACAAGATGTTTGTTCACCTTATTTGAATATGATGGTGGAGAAAACTTGCATTCATGCTCCCGTATAGATGTAGCTAAGGTTATTAAAGCTTTTTTGTGAACCGATCTATAGGGAGTATGAATCATCTTATAGAAAGAAGCGACATCCTTGACAATCTTAGATGGCCTCGAACTTTTCTTCGTTCTTGAGCTTGTTCCTACTTCACCATCATGACGTCGTGGAGTATAGTGTTGATTTTTAAATGCCTCTTCTTTACTAAGTTTCAATGCAAGTTTGAGTTATTTTTTGTCCAATGTTCTTTATCTGGCATTCTTCTCTTCCTCCTCCCAACTAATTATTTTAACCCATTCTTATTCTGAATTTTCGTCAATAATAATTGGCTTATTAACATATCTTCTATGGCTTGTTGTGTTTGGTGTAGTGGAAGGATGGGAAGATTTTTTGTTGGAGTTTATGATCGCTTGGAATAAATGTTGAACTTCGTCGGATGCTTTGCAACACTTCGCTACATCTCCTTCTCGGCATGCTAATGTAGCTTCAGTTGATGGATTTTATTTATAAATTTTTTCCCACACAAGAGGTATTGAATTTTGGTTGTTCCGAAATTGGGGGAGTGAACTTGGGCTTTATAATCCCAAATGTCAGACGAAGGTTCATTTGATGACATTTCTAGCTTAGTTCATTTACAAAACAAAATATTTCATTAGGCCATATCAAGAAACAAATTGAACAAGAATACAGTAACTTTAAACCAATAAACAAGTCATATGCTTACAAAAAAAAAGTAAAATAAATTTCACAACTAATTAAAGTTATATAAACATGTAAACTCAAATATAAAATATAGTAAAAAAAAGAACACTTAAGTCCATAATATAAATGAACAGTGTAAGATAAAATTAGCCTATCAATCATTGCAGAGTCTCATCTTGACTCTTCACATCGTTATCATTAACATTAAAACTATTACATCCACAAATTGGTCGGAGCCAATCTTGTACACATAGCATGACTTCAACCATTTTTGGTGCAAGAGAACTTCGATACTTGCTGACAATTCTACTCCACATGCTAAAGTTAATTTTGATGCTACAATTGAAATTAAAATAGATAATATATGTTGTGCCATCATCGGTAATATTCCATATTTTAATTCTCCATCTCTCAATTTTCACCAATTCAAAACTTCAAAATTTGAATTCAGACTCATTAAGATTGGATTCTTAAGAAATAACTCCAATGCAGATTCACTTGTTTTATTCGTTATTTGTTGTTGTGCTATTGTAAACGGCATAAAATCATCGTCTGCATAATCTGGATCGGCACCAACCAGCCTGAGAATCAAATACTGACTTGTCTGTTCTTTTTTCAGCCGTAAGAGTAACGTAAGAATGATAGAGTTCCTCAACTACATTTTGAACTTTGGAGGTCTCTATACCAACTATGTCGGAAGAATATATCTTCTGGAAGCAGTATGAAACTAATATCATCTTATATAACGGGGATCAAGGACAGCTGCAATCGCTATTAATAAACTGCACTCGGACCAATACTTATCAAACTTCAATTTCATCCCCAATGCCATCATTTAGAGAAAAAGGAGATCATTATATACATTATTTTGTAACGTATCTTTAATCTTCCAAACTTCTGAAAGAAAGAAATTTGCTGTAGGATACTTATTTTCTGAAAAAATCTTCGTAGCTTGATAAAAAACTTTGAGGAATTTATGTACCTCTACGGCCTTGTTCCAGTCTTCAATAGATAGCAACTATTAATAACTTCTATCACGTTCAGCATATTCAGGGAATGCAAGTCTCAATTCCAAAGTCGTGTCTAACAATTCATAAGTTGAATTTCAACATTTGCATACATGTAGCTTTAACGTCTTATGAGATTTAATATTCAAACGTTAGACGACTTTATTATACATATGTAATCTTAATGGTGATTGGTGACCCTCTTATGTATTTTATACTCTCTCGAATATTATTTATTATGTTATCGATAGTTTTTTGTCCATCCCGTACAATCAAATTGAGAATGTGGGCACAACACTTAACTTGAAATATTTGCCCCTCAAAATATAGCTGACCCGTTGCTGTGAATTGCTCTTATAAATTTGTAATGATATTATCATTTGCGGAGGTGTTATCTAACGTGGTTGAAGAATTTCTTTTTCAATGCCGCACTCGATGAGACCTTTGTAGATACAATTTGAAATGACCAGACCACTATGAGGAGGAGGAAGGTGGTGGAAGTTTAATATTGTCGTTCATAATTTTCATTTCGCATCAACATAGTGGGCTATTAATGACATGTATCATTTCCTTTGATTAGATGCCATCCACAAATCTAATGTCAAGCTAATTAGGGATACTGATGGCAAAAGATGTTTCAACTTTACTTTATCTGCTTCATACATCTTTATACATTCTCTTTTAACAGTGGCATGTGAGACCTTGTTACACTTGGGATTAAGAAATTTACATAATCCCATGAATACCTTGCTCTCTACCATTCTGAATTGTTTTTCTTCGATGATTACTAATCTTGTAAATTATTCCTTCATCTTTTTCTTATCAAACTTATAGGTGAATATGGTATCTTGACTATCTTCCCCTTCAGATGAGACGAAGCTAAGCAACTTTTGGCCTTTTGGTGGGACTCTAGATTTCGTTCGACAAGAATCTACATGTCTTTCAAATAAAGTGGTAGACCTCCCGAAGTCGTATTGTAAAGAATTTTACAATGCTTATATCTATTTTTTAATTCCCCATTTGTAACGACTTCTTCAAAATTGTTTCATATAGTCGATCTTTTCTTTCCTTTTGCAGCTAATTGAGTCATACTATTTTTTGGGACATTCTTTTTCTTCCACAATTAAAGAAGATGTGGCCGACAAACCAACTCCAGGCGTTTGAACTTCTTCACTAGTCATCCTGCTTTGAGTGGGTTTTGGACCTTCGAAGCTAGACAAGCAGAGTATCGGATGTGCAGAATGGCGAGCAGAAGGATGAGCAGATGGACGAACATGAGGATGAGCAGAGCGATGAGCAGGAGGATGAGCAGAGCCAGAGAGAAAGGGGTCAAGGTCAAGCACAAATGAGCATGGAGGATTAGTGTTAGGGTTTTGACCTTTCAGCGGGCTGGGATGAAAGGTTGGCTAGGGTAGTCGAGTCAAGTAAAGAAGTGAAGTAAAAGAAAACGGTTCGAAAAAGTTTCGAACACCAAAACTTTGGTTCGATTCGACTCCTTTTGCATTCAAATCAGTTGTTTGGTTCATTTTTTCCAATTCGAATCGAACAAACTGTAAAATTGGGCAGGTTTGCTCCATGACAAATGTAGTCGAGATTTAAAATCCCTGGTGATATTTCCATGAATATATATATATTTTTCTTATTCTTTCCGGGTTAGTTCACAAACCCCATTGTTAGTACACTCACCCACCCTGTTAGTCACATCACAATGTTAGCCACCCCCACTATGGGAATCCATACCATGACCTCAGTGTTGAAACGAGGCTATCTTCACTCTGTCTGCCACTTGAGCTATGGACCTGTGTGTTGATATTTCCATGAAATAACAACACGTATCATTGCAATAATGTTGCAGCATTTTCGAAATATTGGCAATCTTTTCTTTTTCTCTCTCTCTTTTTTTTTTTGCATTTTCAGCGTGATAATAGCTAAAATTATTTAAAATTTTAACTAATTCATGAATATATATTTATGTTTTAAAATTTTAAACGATTTATTAAATATTTAATAATATATATTTTTTAATGTTTAGCGGGATCTTCCGAGAAATTCCATCGAGGTCTGCTCATTTGGTGGGCTAACAAAGTACATTTAGTGTGGACCCTTTTGTCATGTTTTGGTAACCGTCCATTCCTCGGGTACTAGTGTGGCCCACCAAATGAATGGACCATATTGTTTCAGTTCAGGGGATCTACATATTAGGCTCACCTTTTGAGAAGCTTGGATCTCGCACATGGTACTAGGGATGGGCAAACCCAATCTTTGGGAGCGGATTAGGTGTGCCCCAGCCTCTCCCACCACGGTGCAGTCCACTTCGATGTATGTATTATATATCCACGTTGTCTAGCCATTTTTCTAGCTCATTTTAGGGCATGGCCCCAAAAAATAAAGCAGATCCAAATCTCAGGTGGACCGCACCATAGGAAACAGTGGTGATTGACCATTAAAAAGTTCTTGTGGGTCACAAAAGTTTTGGATCAGGCTGATTTTTTTTTTTTTTTTTTCATTCATCTAAGTTTGTGTGACCTAATCAACAGGTTGGATGGCAAATAAACATTACAGCAGGCCCTTTAGGAAGTTTTTAATAGTTGGTGCTCAATCACCACTGTTTCAGATTCGGATCTGCTTCATTTTTTGACTCATGCCCTAAAATGAACGGATGGATATACAATACATACATCAAGGTGGGTTCCACAGTTAGGGGCAGATAAAAATCACCTGGGAATGTTCAAAGGTCCACCAAGTGAGCCAATTATTTTAAAACACAATCAGTCCATGTGCTTACTCATCTAGACCGTTCAGTAAATGGCCACTTCTTCGATTGGCCATTCCTCAGAAATCTCATTGAGCAGATGATCCTGACTACCTGATAAAAATTTTATATAGATTCAGCAATTGATTTTTATTGCATCTGGGATCAGAATTGCATGGGGCCATTTCCATCAAACCCACCGATGATGATGAGGGATTCCAAGTTCATTTGGAATAGTATATCTATATAATTAAAATTATTTATTCCTTCATACCATTGTGCAGACGCCCACTTCCTTATCATTCAAACTGTTTGGGTGATTCCCAAAACATTCCCTAGTTATTAGATGGTCCAGTTCTTCATTGAATATGAACCTTTTAACCATCAATTTGGAGACTACTAATCAAATCGCTAAGATCATCTAATTGGTCATCCCATGATGGGCCTACAATGAACGGCTGTGATGGAGAGCTTTCTACACTGAAATGGATTCAACTTTGGGCAAGTATTTATTGGTTAAGCAACCAGACAACCATTGATGATCCTCCAACTAGAAATTAATACACAAATGTGTAATTAAGAGATGCATTCATATGGTGAAAATCAAGTCATCAAAGCCAATCACCTGACAACCACCCCAATCAGCTGTCATAGCTCATTGGAAGAAAGCCATCAGGAGCTTGGTTTCAAGCTCCATCTATCATATTTAAGCCCTCTTGAACTGAACCTGCCAACATGAAGAACTTATCAATGAAATTCCTGAGGGCGTGTTTGGATGCACTAACATACTGAATCACAACAATTTGTCTAATAAAGTGGAAATGACCAAATCATAAGTACCTTAGCATTTGTATCAAGGTACAATTCCCAAGGTCAATCATATTTACTTTCCAAGTTGGGACTTGGAATGAACATAACTACAATTTCCGAATATTACAAACACTATATTTTTGCAGTCAATTCAATTCATTTGTGCATCCAAATGCTTTGCCAAAAAGACTTTTAAAGTGCCTAAACAGTTAATTGGAACTTTATACGTGTGAGGAAAATTAATATCTGTGAGGAGGTATTATTAACTAAAATGAGATGAACTCATTTTAAACATTTTCAAAGTTGGAAAACATGCCTCAGAAAAGTAGCAAGCAAACACCATGAGATAATATTTGGACCATGAAAATGCCCCTGCATTAATCACCTCCGGTGAGGAGGTCTCGAACACGAGACCTCCCGCTCTGATACCACTTTGATGCAAGACAACTAACCACTTGCTCTAAAAGCTTAAATTGACAGAGCATGGTGAATCAATCTCTTTATCTCATAGCCCAGGCTAGGCCAGGCCCTCAGCCGAACACTTCTTTGTGGGCACCACTTCACATGGGTTCCGCCTCACATGTAGCCACCCACCTCACATGGGTGAGGCCCGCCTCACACAGGCCGCCCACCCCGAGTGTGCCCCCACCTCACACAGGCTGCCTCACTCGAGCCCGGTGTGAAAATGCCCATGCATTACTTAGCCATAGAGGGTTCTAGGTCTACCAGTGTCGGAGCTGGTTGTTGTTGTAATTTTAGTTTTAGGCTTTTCTAGTTTTTTTTTGTTAGATTTTTTCTTGCCTTGCTTCCTTTCTGGTGAATAAAATTTTGCCTTTAAAAAAAAGAGTTGTTATCTGGTTCTGCAAGTTAAGTCTCTAGTTTCAAAAAATAGAACCGATTTCCTACAATATTAGGGTGCACGCGTGTGTGTTTGTGTGTGATGAAAATTGATATCTGCTTCCCTAACAGAGAACGGATTACAACTCAAATGAATGAAAATTTTCCTTCCAAGATTTTGTGTATGAATGTATTCTTCAATATATCCATAAAATACCAAAGCACCAATTGGGTGATCTTAACCCGGCATATCAGACGATCCTAACCCGTGTTGACTCCTCTGGAGTGAACCCATCTTTCTGCCCAAGTAATGGCCCTTTCAGTGTATTTGTCCATAGCATTCCTTTCTCCTCAACCCCTGCATATCTGCTGAAGTGATTTTTATTTTTTATTTTTTTTGGAGCATTTGGTAATATCATTGATGTATTTATTCCTGTGGATAGCAAAACTGGTAGGGGAAGGGTTTTAGCATTTGTCAGGTTTCGCTGCCAAGACAATGCAAATGCAATAAAGGCTATCCAGACTTGACAGGAGGAACATGAACAGCAAAGTAATCCATGTCTGCGAGTCAAAGGATGAAGACGATTGCTGGAGAGGAGCAATAACACTCTCCCTAAGAAAGGCCGCAATGGGTTCTGTTAGATCGCAACAATCAGGCTGCCTGATTTGTCCAAAGGTAGGGAAGATGCGTTCCAGGAGGTGCTCTGCAGGCCAAAATATTCGGGATTCTTCACAAATGCTCAAGCTGGTGATTTGGTGATTAGGGTTCATGATACCATTGCTTGAAGATGCATCAAGAGCTCACATTTGCACTCGTTGGAACAACAACAACAGCTATCTATCTATGCTTATTTTGACAAAGTCTTTCTCAATCAATCATACTAGGGTGATAAAGATAACTAGTCCAAATTCGAGGATGGACCATCCGTCCTTGCAATTAAGTAAAGGATTGTTTGAAAAATCTCTTCTTTTCATTAATGGCTGAGAACTACATAAATACAGGTGGCATTCCACAGAATTCAAATTTAAATTCTAATTCAAACTCAAAGCCAATCCACTCTTACAATCAAGGCCAATTACTTCCTTGATTGTTGAGACACTATTTTGAATTAAAAATTCAAAGATTATTAATTGGCTAGGCCCACTTTGCTGACCTGAATGATTTGGTCCACTAGTTGACCCATGGCCCAGGCCCATTCTATTGACTTGAATAGTTTGGCCCACTAGTTGACCCATGGACCCTAACATTCCCCTACCCTTTGAGCAACAACCTTGTCCTTAAGGTTGGTATTGAAGAATTATTGTAAAAGACGGTCTTGGTGGCTCCATCAAGCATATGCCTTTTCCTCTTTGAAAATCACTTTAGTGTCTTCATTTGACTTCGGCAAAAAATAATTGTTGTGTTTTATGTTAGTGTTCCGGTGTAAACTTTTCATCACAATTATAACACCAACCCTTTTCGCATCTAGCTTGCATTTCGGGCCAATTGAGGCGCCTCATGAGAGGCCCTCCCTTGAATTGATGGTCGCGGAAGATGGAGGGGTTGCACCCAAATCGAAGGGTTTTGAATTGCAACACATTTTTTGTAATTGATCTTTTTGCATGCGAGCCAAACCCACCATGGCCAGTATAATCGTTGGATGGAAAAAGTTTAATGTCTGCACGAATCTCCTTCTTCAGGCCTGCGATAAAACATCCGATCGATGCTTTCTCAGGCCACCCTTCTATGTGATTTGCCAACTTCTCGAACTGCATTTGATACTCACGAACTGTCCCCGTTTGGCTCAACTTTGACAATGCCTCATCAAAATTTTCGTAATTCGACAGTCTGAATAGCACAAACAAGGCCTTGACGAATGTAGCCCATGTCATTGTGGGATTGACGCGTTCATACTATTGGAACCAATGGCTTGCTTCACCTTCCAAGTGAAAAGATGCAAGGAGCGTCTTATCCTCTTCTGGTGTACCTTGAAATTTGAAGAATTGGTCCGCACAATGCACCCAATCTGTTGGGTGCGACCCAGAAAATTTTGGAAAGTCAATTCGAGCATATCACCCTTGGAATTGCAGCGCATCTTTTGCAATCGATCTTTTTGCATGCAAATCGTAGTTGCACCCAAATCGAAGGGTTTGGAATTGCAGCGCATCTTTTGTAATCGATCTTTTTGCATGTGAGCCAAACCCATGATGGCCAACATCATGGTTAGACGGAAAAGCTTAATGTCTGCACGAATCTCCTTCAGGCCCGCAATAAAACATCCGACTGATGCTTTCTCATGCCACCCGTCTATGAGATTTGCCAACTTCTCGAACTGCATTTGATACTCGCGAACCGTTCCTGTTTGGCGCAGCTTTGACAATGCCTCATCAAAGTCTTCCTAATCTGACAGTCTGAATTGCACAAACAAGGCCTTGACAAATGTAGCCCATGTCATTGTGAGATTGACGTGTTCGTACTATTGGAACCAATGGCGCGCTTCCCCTTCCAAGTGAAAAGATTCAAGGAGCGTCTTATCCTCTTTCGGTGTACCTTGAAATTTGAAGAATTGTTCCGCATGATGCATCCATTCCGTTGGGCTTGACCCAACAAATTTTGGAAAGTCAATTCGAGCATATCACCCTTGAACTGATCCTCTATTGCTGATGTTGTTGTCGTCTGAAACCTCCGGTTCTTCATGGTCCTTGCGGTTGTCGCGGTTTTGATTTCAAAAGACTTCATTCTGAATTATGAGAGATTCCATGAACTCTTTGAGTTCTTGCATGGTGAACTTTGATTCTCCTATATTTTTCTCGATGATTGTTACTCCGTCTACCATCTTGTGCTTGGGCATACCCAAATCTGTCTTTGATACCAAAAGATAGAATCGTACTCGGATGATTAAGATAACTAGTCCAAATTTGAGGATGGACCGTCCATCCTTGCAATTAAACAAAAAGATTGTTTGGGAAATTTCTCTTCTTTTCGGTAATGGTTGAGAAATACAGAAATACTTGTGGCATTCCACAAAATTCAAATTTAAATTCTAATTTTAATTTCAAATCAGAATTCAAATTCTAATTTAAACTCAAGGCTAATCAACTCTCCTACAATCAAGGCCAACTGCTTCCTTGATCGTTGAGATATTATTTCGACTTGAAAAATTCGAAGATTATTAATTGGCTAGGCCCACTCTGCTGACCTGAATGATTTGGCCCACTAGTTGATCCATAGACTAGGCCCATTCTATTGACCTGAATGGTTTGGCCCACTAGTTGACCCATGAACCCTAACACCCCATTTTCACCACCACCATCGCATTAGCCCAACTAATTTGGGTTAGCTACACGAATCATGTTCTGCCATTACACTCCATTGAGGACCATATCCTCAGTTAAACCATCGATCATCAAGTCTTCTCACTACCTCCACCATGTCCTTATGAGCCTTCCCCTTGACCTTTTAGAGCCTACAATTTGAACAAAATCACTCCTAACTGATGTAGTTCTTCATCTCCACTGCACATGGCTAAATCACCCATCCTCTTATTACCTACTGGTTTACTCCTCAGTTCCCTCGAGTGCATTTATTTCTAATTCAATCCTTCCGTGTCTTGCCACTCATCCATCTCAACATCCTCATTTTAGCTACACACATCTAATGAACATATTGCTCCTCGACTCACGACAGTCTGTCCCATAAAGCATGGTTGGTCTTATAGCTATTCTATAAACTTTCCCCCTCAGTTTCATTGCTAATGTAACAATCATAGAAAACTCCAGAGCCACCACTTCATCCACCCAGCTCTGATTCTAGTGATCTAATAAAGGATCCATCTTCGATTTGGTTTCTATCTTTCCAAAACCTATTAATCCTCATGTACAAGAGTTCAAATGCAATCCACAATGGTTGTCCTTCTGATAAAATCTTCGGAAAAACCCTTGGAAATGGTTAGTAATGCAATGACAGACCCTTTTTTTTGTTTGGAGTAGATCTTTATAGTTGTTACCATCCCGAGTAGTTGATATATATTTTCGTCTTCTATCATTGGCCATCCTTTGAAAGTAAATCGTGTCTATGATCCATTTTGCACGGGATTTTTGTCTCCAACAAATTTCTTCTCCCATCAGGAACTCCTTCAGAGCACCTGACAACTCCTCTCTTGGGATTTATGATTTAAGAAATTCCGGATTCTCCAACAACTTTTAAATCTGAATGGCTTTGGACCCCAAGATTTTTAGGGACACATTTAGGAAATATTGGTATTTGATCAGATGCAGGCCTTGGCAATACTTCTGATTAACTTCCAGGAATGCACCCTCCCAATTTGCATTGATTAGAAATCTGTCTGGCTGGTTCATCACAAGATTATCCTAGTTATTTAACTAGGTCTATTTGGCACCTTCAAGAGGGAGGTCAATTAACTCCCACCTATCAACAAAATATGTGGATTTTCTCATGCTTGATGTTATCTATAAGCCCCAATCTTCTCATCCGCGAAGTGAATAACGTCAAAACGACTGCCTACACGCCATGGCATATTCCATTCATGAGCCATACTCGGCATCTGATTTGAAACATTTCAAATTTGCAAATCCTGACTGTTGCTGATTGAGTCAGGGGCCAGCAATGAAGGGTACAGATGCATGCCATATAATTTGTGGATGGCACCAAGGAAGTATCCCCATTGCCACACAAGCTCCCATCTCCTGCCACCAAACATGAGGTCTGATTGAAAGCACCTCTGTTCATCAGGCGAGAATGAGGGATCCCACAGATTCCGGCAATATATTCACAGACCAAACAATTGGCAATCTTTGGTTGAGGCACACCTAGAACTTCAAGAACGACAAAGATGGAGAAAACAATCCTCCAACTTCCAAATCAAGCACCAGGCCCAAAATTTGTTGTTGCATCCAGAAGGACCCTAACCCAAGCACTCGTCTAATGTCGCACTGTCAATGTCCAGCACCTTGCCAAAGCGTGCTCTGATATCAATGAGACCCAATTCCAACTAGGCATGTGGCCTGGACGCCCAAAAATCCAAATCAGAATCACTTAGTGAAAGCCTCTGATGGAACCTATTGTTCCACATTGCAAAGGGATGACAGTTTCTCCGTGGATTTGTCCTCGAAGAATTCAAATGCATCTACTTCCCTATAAAGGTATGACAAAAGGAACCTGTCCAGGGATATTCTCAGAACCATGATTATAATCATGGAAAAGGAGACTGATAGGGACTAGGGAGTACTCCAAGATGACTATTTTCGATATCTTGGGTTAATAATTCAAGAGATTGGAGAGATTGAGAAGGATGTTATTCATAGGGGTTTCGTAACCTCCATGCACTTACCCAATAACATCTGTATGTCTACCACGTAGTTTTGCATTGTTAGATGTGTCAATATGAATATCCAATAAGGCCTGATACTAGACTCGCAAAACAAATGAATATTCGTACTAACGTGTGATGAAGGGCCCGAAATAAAGAGATGACAAATGACCTAATGGTGGAAATTAAACCACCCTGATTCATCACCAGTTTGCTGAAACATGCGGGATAACCAGAAACAAGATCCGGATGGTCCAATATCCTAGAGTGGTTATGGAATCTAGGATAGTTGAGAACCACAGGACAGGAGTCTCCTATGAACAAAACCCGGCTGACATGTCCCCTAATCTTTCACCATGAAGCCAACCAGGAGTTAGTTCAAAAGGATCAACTGCAACCCATAGGAAGAATGCTTCCACGCACAATTGTATCATCATATAAAAGAAGAAGGTAAGCAGAAAAGGTCACTAATTACAAAGTTCCATGCATCACTGAAACAAAGTTGGATTTCAAAGGCACATACTACCAACAAGGATGTGGGCATGTCCAAAGAAATCAAACAAGAGCCCTTTGCTGCTAAAGGGGACTGGAACACCTGGGCTAGATGGCTTTTCTTTGGCTTTCCATTAAGCGTGTTGGGATTTATTCAACATGATATTGTAGTTGTATTGAAGGAATTCCATGAAAGAGGAGATGAATACATCTTTACTGCTCTTATTCCCAAGGAGGGTGCCAAGGAAGTCCACAGTTATCAACCTATCAGCTTAGTGGGAAGCCTTTACAAAAAATATTCCAATTCTTGCTACAAGACTTCAAAAGTTGCTCGGAAGCATCATTGAAGGACCTTTCATAGCACATGAAGTATTGGATCTTTATAAAGAGAAAAGCGGTAGAGGCTTCATCCTCAAAGACAATATGGAAAAGGGTATTGATTGCGTTAATTGGAAGTTTCTGCATTATATCCCCAGTTGAATGTGGGGTTCGACACATGGCAAAGATGGACAAATGCTTGCATTTCTTCAGTTGGTTCTTAATCCTTGTTTTTGGAATCCCAGTGGGACTTTTCAAATCTAGCTGTGGAATTTGGCAGGGAGATCCATTGTCCCCCTTCTCTTTTCTCTTTCGTAGCTGATTCCTTGAGCGAACTTATGAATCTGGCATTGCAGGAAGGTCTCGTTCAGCGAATGGGGATGGATAATGAAGTGGTGAGGGTTGCCCATGTTTAAATATGCTGATAACATTCTACTTTTTGGGGAGACTCTCAGAGAAGTTCAGGCTTTCAAAGAAATTCTCTAATGCCATGAAATTGTCCCAGGGCAAAAGAAGAACATCGCAAAATGTCACATTGTTGGTGTGAATATTGAAGATTATTAAGTGCTCGGGCTGGCTCAGATTATAGGTTGCACGGTTGCTAAGTCTCCAATGAATCACCTGGGTATTTCTTGCTGTCTGGGCAGACCCTCAAATCAGGTCTGGGATGACATTGTCGAAAGAGTTTGGCAGAAGTTAGCAATGGAAAAGCAAGCTATTATCATTAGGAGGGATGCCAACTGAGATACAGGCAGTACTATTAACATACTGGTGTATGTCCTATAAATTTTTAAATGTCTGTGCATGATTGTACATTTTTAAATGTCCGTCCATGATTGTTAATAAGGTAGAATCTATCAAAACAAGAAGTTTATTTGAAATGATAATGGTGACAAACAAAGATACCACTTGGTTGCACAGGAAAATGTATGTAAGCAAAAAGAGCTAGAAGGATTGGGGATCAGGTTTTTGAGACATACGAACTTCGTAATTGGTGCTGGAAAATTAGATTAATGGAGGAATCTCTTCCGAAAAGAGTCCTCATTGCTGAATATGACTTTTCAGAGAACGGCCAGGACATCAAGTTTGTGAATCGCAGAAATGTTCTCATATTTGGATAGCCATATCATCAGTCTATCACAGCTTCATCACCCATATCAGATATAAAGTGGGTTCTGGGAATATATCCATTACTGGGACAACTGGTGGTGTGGCGAAATGCCTCTTTGCATGAAATATGAAGATCTGTATACAATAGCTTCAAATAAAGGTCAGCTGTTCAGGTTTTCTTTCAAAGAGTTGCTGGGAAACTGGTTTGGGCTCTGTAATTCTGTTGAAGCCTGTGTGAAGAAGAGATCATGCTGTTGACAGATATGCTTTATCAGTCAGAGAAAGTTTATATCCCTCACTCTGGTGAGGATAGAAAATTGTAGGCTATGGAACCAGTGTTCGAAGTGTCGATATCGCTACAAATTTCACTGGCCGGGGATATGGAAACAATATCAATATTGCTGATAATATCGCCAATAATTGGAAATGTGGGGAAACATGGGGAAAATGGTAGAATTTTTCAGTGAAACTTCAGAAGATGCTAAAATACACATATTTGCAAAAAGAATGTATACATATTAAGTTTCCATTTAATAGGGCCTAAAAGCATGTGCTATAATAGTAAGAAACCAGTCCAACCATACCATCCATCCCATCTATCCATCCAACCATCCCATCTATCAATCCAACCATCCATCCAACCATCCAACCAACCAACCATCGAGCTTTCCATCCAAACATCCATCGATATTTAGAATATCGACAATACAAGATATTTCCCCAATAAATCGTCAACAACTTGAAAGGAAAAGAAAGATTGTGGTCTCGATATTGCCCATGTTATGATAACAATAATATCGCGATATGATTGATACTATTGTCAACAATTTGAACATTGCATACAACTATGCGCCCATAAAAAAAATTGAAATTGAAATTTTTTTAGTAAATGGATTTTTGGCGATATCGATACATTGGCGATATTATCAAAATATCTTGATACCCTGGTGATACAAGCGACACATGGAATTTCCACAGTAAAAAAATATTAGCTGTATCGATACATTGGTGATGCAAGCAACGTATCGGTATCGCTACCAGCGTTATTGATATCACCGAGCTAGAGATACGGATAATATCAGGGGTACTCCGGACAATGTATGGAAACCCAACGGTCGTTTTTCTATTCGCTCATTCTTCAAGGTGGTATTTTGTGGGAGTAGTCAGGCTATGGGATGCCCATCAGCATTGTTGGACAAAACAGACAATAGATCATTTATGGAGCAGAGGTCACGCTATTCCAAACAGGTTCTCAATGTGTTATGTTTCAGATGAATCAGTATCTCATCCTTTTCATTTGCTGCATCTTTGCCAAGGAAAGGCTGGGGTTGCTTATTGAGTTTTTTGAAGTTGAGTGGTGATGGCGGAGCCAGTGGAAGGCCTGATTTCCAGGTGGCATAATCCTGCTGTTGGTCCAATAGGTCGGTTGCAACGGAAGTCATTGCTCAAGGCTACTCTTTAGAGCTAGTGGCTGGAGAAAAAAGAAATTCCCGCAGAAAAACTGCTTCAGTTGCTTCTATCATGAGGAAAATCAGTGGGCTGGTTATGGATTAGAGCAGAGTTCTTGGAGCAGAGTTGACAAAGTTCTGAAATGTATACGTCCAAGTCCAAGGATTGACGGTGATGCCCTCCTGAGGGTTGGTTCAAATGCAACTTCGATGGATGTTCTTTTGGAAACCCATGGCTAGCTGGTGTAGGTGGACTTGTCAGGAATTGTGGGGGTGAATCTATGATGGAGTTCAGTGGTCTGTTGGGTATTGGCAGTTCTAATCCAGCAGAAGCCGAGAAGGGCCTTATTGCAAATAATTAAATTAGCAGTCAGTCATAGAGGTGGACAACGATCCGATCTGAGTCGAACATAGACCAGATCGGATTGTTCGGCTGCTTGAGTGGGTGTGTTCGAACAATGTTCGAACAAACATTCGAACAGGATGGCTCTGTTCGAACTCAATTTGTTCTAGCCCAATCATGTTCGAACATGTTCGAACATATGGATTTCGAACAATTTTTACGAGTTCGAACAAGTTCGAACAATTTCGCTTTTTTCGCTTGAAAATATTTTTTCTACTACTAAATAGTAAATATCGATTTTTTCGTTTTGTGTGTCCCACCATGATTTTTTTGTTTTATCCACTCCGTCCATCCATTTGTACAGCTTATTTTAAGGCATTAAATAAGAAATGAGGCAGATACATAACTCAAATGGATCACACCACAGGAAACAGTGAGGAAAATGATGTCCGCCATTGAAACCTTCCTGGGCTCACAATCACGTTTATTTGTCATCCACCTCTCTCTCTCTCTCTCTCTCTCTCTCTCTCTCTCTCTCTCTCTCTCTCTCTCTCTCTGTATATATATATATATATATATATAATCGAGTCGATCAATATTCGAGTCGAGTTCGAGTTCGAGTCAAGTCGAACAGGACCGTGTTTGAAATTGAATTGAATTTTTTTTCGAACACACCATTTGTGTTCGAACACACCAATTGAATAAGACTTTCTGTTCGAACAGGGTTTTACCGAGTCGATCCGTGTCGATCCAAATGGTTAAACTCAGTTCGTGTCCAGCTCTAGTCAGTCATAATCTAAGCGTGGACATTATTGAAGATGATTCCAGCAATGCCATTGGCTGGGTCAAATCTGGTAGATGCCTATGGAAGATTGCAAATGTCATTCAGGAGGCTAGAAAATATCAAAGTTTCTTTCTCTCATGTTCAAAAGGAAGCAACATTTTGGTGGATTTGTTGGTAAAATAATCAATCCACATTGCTTTCATGAGATTAGAATTGTTCTTTTTCTTCTTTGGGAGATTTTCGTGTTAGTTTTGCTGTTGTTGTTGCTGTTTGGGATTGTTGTCTTAGTTTTCTTTAATTTTCGCATTCTTTTCATTTGCTTTCTATAAAATCCAGCATTAACCATAATAAAGGGGAAAAAATCTGTAGTTCTTGCAACAAACTCAAATTTCGTGCAACTTGAGAACCTCTGAAATTTGGGCACAAAAAGAATCTACGAGGGAGAATATGGAAAAAAAAAAAAAAAAAAAAAAAAAACCTTTGCATTAACCATGATAAAGGGGGGAAAAAATCTGTAGTTCTTGCAATAAACTCAAATTTCATGCAAGTTGAGAACCTCTGAAATTTGGGCACAAAAGAATCTACAAGGAGAATATGGAGAAAAACCTTAACTTGTCAAATAAAACTACCATGCAAACCCAACATGAGTTGCAATTGGAAGATAAAGAAAGAAAGAAGAAGAAGAAGAAGAACGAATAGATTGTGAAAGTCATTACCTCTTGAAGTTGGTCTTAAGAGGCTGACTCTTGCATGTCAATAGAAACTCCTGCTCCTCCATAAGCAAAATTGGTTCAACATGATCAGAGATCAGTTTGTTCAGGATTTTCAGGTGAGTAAGACTTCAACACTGATCTTGGTACTTCATAGATGAACTCTTATGTAAATGGGGAAAAAAAAAATAAGAAAAAAGAGGGCTTACCAAAAATACTTGATATACATGTGATCGCATGCCGTCTCATGATTAAACAATGGTTTAAGCAAACCTTTCTTAATCATCAACATAAAATCCTGAGTGCTACTCTCATTTTTTTTTTTAATTTTAATTTTTTTATGAAGTTTGATGAAGTACAATCTCCTCTCCTTTAAATGTCAAACTTGGGTATGGTGATTTGGACCCCTGATTGGATAAACATCCACTTGGACGAGCCATAGCCTGATGGATTATGTCCGAAAAATGGATGGTTAAAAGAGAGTAGTAGAAAATGTCATGGTCAAATTCACTGGCCAAAAGTCACACTCATTGAATATTGGAACACTGGTAGTGTGAATTTTTCTGTCTACGGACCATCCATGAGATTGCTCAATGAATCAATTATCCAAATCATGCCCTGTTTACGTGCAAGGGATGGGATTGGGGTTGAGGAGATATAGAGTGCTTGTTTCATAGTAGAAAATGATTCAATTGCATGATATATCATCTTTTATCCTTACAAGAAGATTCACCAACATAAAATCACCAATGTCAGATGGGTTGGTCTCCTTTCTCATTACTGAAGAATGCCAGCTTTGAATCAACTCTCACAAGAAAATGAATGCATTTTAAACTACCAAGTACTGTATGTTTAATAGACAACATAGTACTGTAAGTTTCATAGACAACCTTTTACTTCAGTCAGCTCGGTGTCTACTGTTGGAAGGACTGTAAACCGGTCTAAGCAACATGGAACAGTGTCCAATTTACAAATGAAGCTTAAGCATATCTTCATGCTACATGAACCAAGGCTTTCAAAAAAGGTTATGTAACAGCCATTACAGCAAAATGGCCCATAACAGCCCGCCCGCCCACCCCCCCCCCCCCCCCCCCCCAAAAAAAAGGCCATTTCCTTATCGTAAAAGTAAGAGTGGTGGCTGTTACGGCCATCATTACCGTAGTTGAATACCTTGACATGAACGAACATTAAGATGGAAAGCTTTCATGATACTTCTCTGGAGTGAACTGCACAGCTAGATCCTTCACATTGGGTTATCTTACATTGGATGTGTTCCACGGTGCCAAATAAGCAGCCATCTTCCAGATATAATTAAGTGCTCAAAGGTCTAATCATGTGATATGGAGAATAGATACCATCCTATCCATTGTGCCAAGCTCTGAGGTGGCGTGGTCAACTGGGACTGCACTAAAAGGAATGCATCTTTCCACCATACATACATATGCCGCTAAATAAATTGGATATTATTTTGGGCAGAAACTATCCTACCTGCCCGCTTAGCTATGGACATCCAAATGAACCCATCTCACTTTAGTTAATATTAACTATGTGTTAGAGATTATAGTTTACATAAATCATTAGTGATATTGCTATTACCTGGAAAAAAAAAAACCCAAAAAGATCTCATAATTTTGAGTAAATAAAATGAGACAACTCATTTTCAAGTGGCACCCAAACAGGCCCTTTGTAGCTTCTATTACCCCCAAACCAAGACTTTCGAAGGTCCATGCAGGATACATTGGCCGTCCCATTGTTTTAAATAGAGAATAGCATAGCATTCACTTCTCTGAAGCATGAGATGTAAGCTACATAGTGTTTAGCGTAAACTATACTCTACTTCTATTTTAACCAAGGGTGCACTTGGTTACACCAATTTCATAATATTTTGTAACAAATTGGACTGATTAATAATGAAATTTCTGCTGGGAATAGGGGTGCCGACAGCGAAAGCGGAAGCCGAACAAACACCACAGCAGTATATAAAATCAAATGAGAAACACAATGTAATCAAAACCACACAAGCATTCAACTACAAGAGACAATCCGATTTTACGTGAAAAAACCCCTCAACAGGTAAAAAACCACGGCACAAAGCGATCTACTATGATTAACAGAAGATTACAGAGATTGACAGCACACAAGCAAGGAAAACCGAGAAAACCCAAGCTCTCTCCCTCTCAAAACACTCTCCCCTCTTCCTAATGCAATTAGAAAACCTTGGACACCTTAGGATTGCACCTAATCCCGGATTCATGCCCCATATATAGCATCTAACCTGGAATTAGAAACGTATTACGCAAATCCGCGTAAGAAAAATCTTGTTGCGCAAGTCACCGTGTAACACGGCCAACCGGTCAGACCGAACTAAAAAACAGTCCAGGGGCAAAACACACTGATAATACACGTTGCCTCAACACTGGCGGCCACCACTATCTGACTGGTCATGACCGGTCGGTGACAGTCTAGGGATGCCGTTTGAAAGCACTCTTCTAACAAACTCCACCGAGGCTTCAAACATCGAATCAGAACATCCTCGCTTTGTCATCTCATCTTCATCATAGCTCCACCACTTCTCATGCCTCCACAACCCTAACCTTGCACTTTCACGCCCTTTTCCGCTCTTCTCATGTGGCCATTGGGCACTCGCCACATGCGAGCAACCGTGGATCTCGCTGCATGTCCACTGTGAATTGTGTTCCTGATCGACTTGTAAAGATGACCACACCTTCGTGCCTTCATACACATGAGTGCCCCCTTCATCACTTTACAACAACGATCGCGGCCGATGAACACGCATCCTTTCGCCTCGAGTGCACCAAGAGAAATCACATTCATCTTCATCTTGGGGACATGCTTCACATCTTCCAGGTCTCGTTCGATCTCATCGAACATCCTGATGTGCACCGTACTAATACCCACCACCTTATGAGCGTAGCCAACGCCCACAAACACCGATTCACCACCATACTCTCTGTATGTCGTGAATGAACTCTGGTCAGGATAAACATGACATGAAGCCCTTGAATCTAGGATCCACTCTCTATCGTAAGATCCCTTGTCAGATACAGTCAGAACTTCACAAAGATCGCCACCGTCTTTTACGGTATTGACTCCCTCTTCAGAAGAATTTCCATACCTCTCTTGCTTCAACTTGGGATTCTGACAATCCCCTCTCATGTGGCCTTCCTGACCACAACTCCAGCACTTAACCTTAGCTTTCCCTTTGCCCTTGGCTTTAGATCCCGATTTCAAATATCTTCCACCATAATTAGAATTTCTTCTTCTCATAATCAGTGCTTCTGAGGAAGAACGAGAACCCACGTCACCACTTTTCTTTCTCATCACCTTCAACTGGAAGGCTGAGATAACAGTCTCGACGTTGATGGTCTCCCTCCTTGCGCACACAGAGTCCCTGAATGACTCATATGAATCTAGAAGAGAATTCAACAGGATGCATGCTTAATATTCATCCTTCATCGGCTCATCTATCTCCACCAACTTGCAAACTAGCTGATTGAACGTGCTTAAGTGGTCCTCCACATCCGTCCCCTTAACCATCCTCAAGGTGAACAACTGCATCAACAGATACATGCAATTCTCTAGAGACTGCTTGGTATAAACCTTCTCTAACTTCGCTATCGTATCAGCTGCAATCTTTTCTTTCGTGACGTGATAGAGGACATCATCCGTAAGGCATAACAGGATTGAGGTTTTAGCCTTCTTGTCAAGCTTCATCCACTCATCATCTTTCATAGCCTCAGGTCGCTTTCCAAGAGCTTCATCAAGCCCTTGCTGAACTAGAAGGGATTTGATCTTCATCTTCCATAGCTCAGAGTTATTTTTGCCGGAGAACTTCTCTACCTCAAACCTTGTGCTTGATCTCATCTTCTCATCTCAGATCCGAATTCTACTCCACCCCAACTTTAGCTCTAATACAACTTGTTGGGAATAGGGGCACTGGCAACGGAAGCGGAAGCCGAACAAACACTACAACAGTATATAAGATCAAACGAGAAACACAATGTAATAAAAGCCACACATGCATTTAACCACAAGAGACAATCCGATTTTACGTGGAAAAACCCCTTAACGGGTAAAAAAACACGGCACAAAGCGATCTACTATGATTAACAGAAGATTATAGAGATTGACAACCCACAAGCAAGGAAAATCGAGAAAACCCAAGCTATCTCCCTCTCAAAACACTCTCCCTTATTCCTAATGCAATTAGGAAACCTTGGACACCTTAGGATTGCACCTAATCTCGGACTCATGCCCCATATATAGCATCTAACCCGGAATTAGAAATGTATTACGCAAATCCGCACAATAGCGCAAGAAAAATCTTGCTGCGCAAGTCACCACGTAACACGGCTGACCAGTCGGACTGGACCAAAAAACAGTCCAAGGGCAAAATACACTGATAATACACGCTGCCTCAACACTGGCCGACCGGTCATGACCGGTCAGTGACAATCCAGGGATGCCGTTTGAAGGCTCTCTTCCAACAATTTCATATTATTTGGTGCAACCAAACACAACCTAAAGTAACAGGAAAGGGCAATGATTAAGTATAAAGGTAAAGAAAGAGCAACGAAACTAATTTAATACTATTACTCATATTATTTTACTGAAAGCATTGAAAAGATTAACTAATTCTTATTGAAAATAGAAAAAAAGTAACAAATCATTGAGAACATCAATTAATTTTAATGTTATACTGAAAAATAACTTGTAATGTGAACTACGAAGTGTGTAGTGGTAGCCTATGTAGCATGTAGCATATGCAAATTATCACGTAGTCGTAGGGTAGGCTACACGCAACTTAAACTATTTTCATGAGCTACATAGAGTTAAGGCTAAGCTACGCTACATAGCGTAAGCTACACACTACGTGGCATAAGCTATTTAAAACATTGGGTTATCCTTGTTGTAGTGGAGTTGAAGCCCATACCAACATTGAAGGCCGAGTATGCTTGATAGGTCCCATGGTTCGCTGCGGAAATAACTAAAAGAATCACAAATTGCAAGGAGCACACATCTGTCCATGAAAGGTAGGTATACAATCACAAAACAATACTAATTTTCCTAAAATGAACAACATTAATATTGTATTAACAACCTTTAGGCTGCTTGTGGATGCTTAATTGAAGCAATTGCAACATTTCAGTTTGATAGTGGAAATGAAAAAGGCAAGGGCAGCACAATTCCATTCATAACAAGGGGCTAGCCCCAAAACCTTGGACTTCATAGCACATGGGTTTGAACTGATAGCTCAATGGTAGACAACCTGCATTCCAATACTGAGGTCTCAGGTTTGATGCCAGCTTACCTACCCAAAAAAAAAAGAAAAAAAAGAAGAAGATGCCCCAAAATAAAAACTACAGTCATTTCAGGTCCAACCTACAGTTGCACGAAGCATGGAGCGAAGCGACAAAAGATTCATGTGTGGGAGCAAGGAAGTGCCTGTATGAAAATGTAAACAAGTATAAATAGGTACAAATCGGTAGTGGGAACAGGGTCTGAAGTGCATTTGGAAGTGGGAGTGGCACCTAGTTAGAAGCATACTGCAACAAAAGTTCAAAATGACATAAATGAAAATGCAATCTGAGGTTCGATCACTGTTACAATTCAAGGGCCCGTTTGGACACTTGTGCGTGGTTTCCACACAGGGGGTTTCAATTTGGTTGACTAGACAAAAACCAATCAGATTGGTTTTCGTCAAGTTGGCATGTTAGCATGCGCGAGCGCGCGCGCGCGCACACACACACACAAAAAACGGAATGGCTCAAAAGGGGGAATTTACGTTCACACACACAATTTATGCCTCAGACACTGCTTTGGAGTGTGCATCCAAATGGGCCCGAATTGGAGCTGCCCCCAGTTTGCTCATTTCCTCAATATTGGGATTATTGAGATTCAATTCATTTAGCATCCAAAACACGGCCTTAGTTTCAGAAATCTTCATACACAAAATGCTTTTAGTTGATTACAACATTTCAGAATTCTATGGGCTACCACACCTACGGAAAAAACAAACAACAATGAGAAGGATCAGCATCTATTTTGATTCTAAAAGCATTACAAAATTGTATGAAGAAAACTCAAATCACAGCTTACTGTCTACACATTCTTCTTAGAAATCTTCAATATCTGATCAACAACAAGGCCTGCGACAACCTCAGGTGAGAAGCTCCTGATCATGTCCTCCCGAGCCTGAATTCCTTTCCTTTGAGCTTCCTCAGGATTGCTAACCACATGCCTCATCAGAACTCTCAGCTTATCAACAGATGGCTCAGCCCAAAGATGACCCTGGAACGGCCCTTCCATCACTTCACTCATATGGTCGAAAGGTAACGGATACGCATTCTCCTCTGTCAAAAATTCAGTTGGGCCTGACCAGTTAGTAGCAATCACCGGAAGAGCCATTGACATGGCCTCCACAAGAGGCCGACCCCAACCTTCTCCCCTCGACGGAAGAACAAACGCATCGGCAGCCTTGTAGAGTTTAGGCAGATCAATCTGAGGTACATGGGTGTCAACCACATAAACCGGGGCCCACCCATCAAGAGGCTCCACTACATCAGAATCCTCAACAAATTTCAAAATCTTATTTCCGAATTTCCTATCAGAGTGATAAGGATTTGTCAAAAGATACAAAACAACCCCATCATGTTTGTGGAATTCTGTCAAGTAAGATCTTAATAACACATCCCATCCCTTCCTATACTCCCACTTAAAAATACTAAGAAACACAAACTCTTTCTTCTCTGAATTCCACACATGAGAGCCTAAGATCAGGCCCCTAGAGGGAAGATCCAATGCCTTGTGTTTCGACGGATTGAAGAACCCCACATCAACAGGTTGGACCATCTTCACAACCTTGGATGGATCGACCCCACTCTGTACAAAACTGGACACATGAAAATCGGTAGGGACCCACACGGAATCCATCCGGTTACAACGTTTCACATGTTCAGGGCTAACCCGGTCAGTCTCGAACATGGTCCGACCAATGACAAACAATGGCATCTCCTCGCTGTCAGTGGGTGGTGGGCATGGAAAAGTTTGAAAGAGAGGTGGGTGCCAGGCTCCAGGCTCACTGTGGCAGATGACAACAGTCTCATCCAAATCACATTCAGCTGCGTAAAGCTTCTGGGCCAGACTCCTGAGTTTTTGAGGCAAACCAATCCAGAAATCCAAGGATTCCTGATCCCCATGATGCTCAATCCTCAATCTAATTCTTGGGTATGATGACTCTTTCTTTATTGCTAAATCCGATAAAGCGGTGATATAAGACCAGGCTTCTGAAGAGTAGCCGCCTCCGGAGAGGAAAGGGGCCATCCAAAGAAGGCAGATGGGAGAAGGCATGGAATTGGGGTTTTTAATCTCCTTTTCTTGCAGTTGGGTAGTGGTTGTTTTGGTTTTTGTGAAGGTTTGAATGAGCATACTTAGTATTCTTGCTGGTGTTGATGATGGGATGCTTGGTTTGAGAAACCTGTGATAGGATGTTGTGATGTTGGGGAATTTGAAAGAGAAGAAAAGTGCTAGAAATAGAATGAAAAGAGCTGACACCCATAATGCAAAGGGTGGGTACTTTGGAGTCTGTTGTTGTTGTTGATGTTGTTGTTGTTGTCGTTGTCGCTGTTGTGGTGTGCTTCTCTTGGGATTTGAGTCTTGTCGTTGCTGTGAATGAGAAGGCATGATAGTTATTGTTATTGCTGTGGGTGTAGGGGAAAAAAAGCAGATCAGGAGAAACTGTAAGGGTGGGTCAGGAGAAATTGATAGTAGATTGCTGTTCTTGTTGTTGTGATGGTGGGCATATTTGCTGCTTTGGCCGTCTTCTTGCTGTTGTTATGGGTGGAGGGGAAAGAAGCAGATAATTAGAAATCGAAAGCGTGGGTAAGTTAGAAATTGATAGTGGATTGCTGTTCTTGTTGTCACTGTGGTTGGCATCTCTTGTGCTTTGTTGTTGCTGTTGTTGTTGTTGCTGTTGCGGCTCACATAAAAGAGAGGGAAAAGGTTCAATGAGGTCGACCTAATGGGTCGAACTCTGTGGGCCCTACATTAAATTTTGTCAGGAATCCACACCATCAATTATGCACCCTTCCATGCTAGACCATGGGCTAAAAATCAGGCCAAGACATGACTTAGGTGGATCACACCATAGACAACAATTAGAGTGGATGCCCACCCATCGAGACCAAATTGTTTATAGGGCCCACTGAGATGAGTTTCAGAAATCCAACCAATCTATTGTGTCCCATTTGAATGAGGGTCCACTCAAAATTTTAGGCCATTCCAAAACTCAAGTGGGCCCACCAAGTGCTTTTAGATCATTTGGGCATTATGTTACATAGTTTGAGATTTGCGTGGCCCACATGAGTTTTGGATACAACTGATGTTTAGGAGATCCCATAACCTAGACGAGACCCACAAAATGTATGGTGTGGATTTCCAACACACATCAAGGTGGGGCCTATAAAGCTTGACCTTATGTAACGTTCCCAACTCGACTTGACATAACCATTTTGAGTTTGAAATTGAAATTAAGATAAGTGCCCTTTGGATACCACCAAATAAGTTACTTTTTCTACTTACAACATTAGATTAGTAACTTATTTGAGACAAGTAAGTTTGATTTATGATCAATTATAAGTAGCTTCTTTTATTTAAAGTTACTTAATCACTTCAATTTAATAAGTAGAAATCAAGATAATCCAAATGCCCCCTAAAAATCAGTAGTGTGTGGTTGGCACGTCTCTTCTCTCTCTGCTTTTCCACTTCTTCAATTTCTATTCCCCATCAACTATTAATGAGAATCTCCCTCATTACATGAAAAATCCTCATCATCTACAAGAGAGGCCCTATGCCATCTCTATCCACCTCTTTCCAACACCTATAATTGAAGGAAAAAAGAAAAAAAAGAAAAGAAAAGAACTGAAGGAAAGAAACAAGGAGAAGTCCAACAGCCCCAAGCTCCATTGTCTTGTGGAAGTGGACCTCATATCAGGTATTTATCTTCTTTTCTTTCTATTAACTTGATCATCATCCTTTGAATGAGAAATAGCATTTCTATTTCCACATCCTCATCTATTGGATTGTTCTTTCTTCTTTCTTTCTTGGTTATGGGTCTTGGGCTATTGTGACATTGTTACACTATTTGAGAAGCAGATTGTTTCAGAATTGTGACTTTCATCGTTCTCCACATAGTATCAGAGCTATAAATGTGGTGATTTTATCTTAGCTCCCTTGGTGAAGAAGATCAACTGGTCTCTTGAAGATGGATTTGGGTGGAAGGTTTTATAGTTTTGATATTGAATGACTTAATCAGTCAAACTATAAGATATGGAGGTATTGTATAGACTCTTACCTTGTTGGTAAAGTCTTATAGGAGATTATTGGTAGAAATGGTTTGGAGGCTCCTCCAAATATTTTGGAGATTGTTGATGCCTTGAAAAAATGACAGATGTTGAATGCAAAGGTAGAGTTGATTTTAAAGAGGTCTATTTCTCCTAATTTGTTTGATCATATCATGGGTAGAGCTGGGCACAAACCAAGCCAGCTTGAAAGCTCGGCTCAGATTGGTTTGAAAAAGCTCGACTTGGATTGGTTCGAATGGAAGTTCAAACCAAACCAAGCCTCGGAGTCAAGCTCGTTTGAAAAAAACAAACCAAGCTCAAACTAGGGCAGTACCAGCTCGGCTCGGCTCGAAGCTCGATCTGATTCAGCTTGGCTTGATTCGACTTGATTCCACTCGTAGATTATAAGCACATTGTTTCTTGTGGTGTGATCCACTTGAGCTTTGGATATGATTCCATTTTGGGATCATGTCCTAAAATGATATGAAAAATAGATGGATAGCGTGGATGATACATATACATGATGACATGGATAATACATTATACATATACATGAATGCACACTGTTTCCATGCACTTGTAAAATTATGCTCGTGTACTTTTGTTTGGAAAATGCTCTTACATGTCTATTTTGAAGCTGCACTCCTTCGGAGGATGTGAAACATCATAGAGTAAGATATGTTTGTATTTATTTCTAACTTTTTAAATTCTTTTCTATTTAAATAAACAAGCCAAAAAAGAGCCGCCACCTGTTTGAACTTGGCCTGGCCCGGTTTGAAATTTTTGACCAAACCAATCCCGGCTCAAACCAGATTTTTCTAGAGCAAACCAAACTCAGGCCACATAGGTCGGCCTGAAACCCAAACCGAGTTGATCCACAAACTGAGGTGGCACATAAATAAGCCAAACCAGACTAGGGCTAACTCAGCTCGGCCTGGATCGTTGCCCACCTCTAATCATGGGCTGTAAATTAGCTCATGAGATTTGGATTGCTCTTGATGGGTTGTTCAATAAAAAGGATGTGCCTCAATTACAATTGTTAGAGAATGAGTTGGCAAACTAAACCCAAGGCAATATCTTCATTTCACAATTCTTTTTTAAGATCAAGAACTTTGTGTTAAAAAATTTCTTGTCTTGATCTAAAAGAACGTATTTTAGAAGCAAGAATAAAGTGGCACATCATTTATGGGTTAAGGAGGAAGTACATTCCCTATGTTACATCTATTCAAATATGGGTTGTTCAACCATCCTTGATAAAGTTTGAGAATTTTCTTGCTTCATAAGAGTCATTAGCTCGACAGATAGCTGGATGTTCAACTTTCAAAAGTAATGGAGATGCACTAGTTTCCAGCAATATGAAAAACTTTATAAAAGAAAAAGACAAAGTTAGAGGTTTAAAAAATTGTCAAAATTCTAATGATGTTTCCATTAAGCATGGTGATGGAGAATTGTCCCGTAAGGTTGATGGTAATTGGAAAGGTGTCAAGTGTTATCGGTGTAGTAAACTTGGGTATATCAGAAAGAATTATTACGTGAAATTAAAAAGTAGAAATCTAACTGAAAAGAAAGGTAAACCCAAAGGTGACGAGGAATAGAGGAAATGCTTTTCATGGTAGGAACTACTATGGTTAATGCATTAACGTCAATTAATTTTGAAGATGATTAAATTATTGATCCAGTTGTGGGCATCATCTCACCATCGATGACTCCAAGTTTTCAAGCTTCTGAGATTACAGGGGTAATGATGTTATTATCATGGTGAACAACTCCATTCATCTTATGAAGAAAGGAATCATTACTATCAATAGTTATGGAGATGATTGAATTACTCTTAAGAGTTTGTTTCAGGTACTCGGTATGAAGAACATGTTCTCTATTTGCAATGCCGTTGATTTAGGACACTACGTCTTGTTCGGGCCTAAAGATGTAAAGTTCCTTTGGAATATTTCAAGCTTGCAAGTGGGTATCATCCATACCAGTAAGAGAGTTAAAGATTTATTTGTTTTATCATTTACTATGTTGTGTTGATAAAATAAGTATAAATGATGGGGCATCAAGTTGGCACACTATATTAGGGCATATTAGTATATGGACAAGTTGAAAGTTATGGTGTTAAAAATCCAAAAAAGGGGATGCCTAAACTTACTATCTTTGGTAGTAGTGAAGTATGTAAAGGGTGTCAATATGGTAAAGCACATCATTTTTCATTTGATAAGTCATTTTCAAAGTGCAAGACTCTATTGGAGCTTATTTATAGTGATTTAATGAGATCATTTGATAAACCCTCTTATTCAAGTTTTCAGTACAGTGTTATTTATTGATGATTTTACAATATATGCCTGGGTTTATTTTGTAAAAGAAAAATTAAATGTGCTTTCGAAATTCAAAGAGTTCAAGATGACAATTGAAAGTATTTTTGATAAGAATATTAAGCAGCTAAAAACTAATAATGAGGGAGAGTTTACTTCTAATGACTTCTCCTCATTTTATCAAGTAAAGGCTTTTAAAAGAGAATTTGGTTGTGCCTACACACCACAATAAAATGGTATGTTTGAAAGGAAGATTAGATACATAGCAGACACTTGCAGAAGTTGGTTGTATGTAAAGAATTTACCCAAGGCCTTATGGGTAAAGGGTATGATATATGCAACTTATATAATTAATCGGATTCCTCTTAGCCCAGTTAACATAAGATCTCCTTATGAGTTAATGTTTGAGAAAAATTTGACTGTCAAATATTTTAAAGTATTTGGTTTAATTTGCCATGTTCATATTCTGGATAAAAAAAGAACCAAGTCATATGCCAAGGCAAAGAAATGTATTTTCATTGGATATGATGAAAGGAAGAAGTGGTGGAAGTACATGGATCCTAAAACTCATAATTTTATTATTTCCCGAGATGTTGTATTTGATACAGTTTCTTCGTATTATGGTGTGGAAGGTGTTACCATGGAAAGTGTTGGTGGTAATTAGAGGTGTACATGAGCTGAGCCGAACCGAGCTTTGGATAGTTCGGCTTGGTTTGGTCAACGGGCGACCTGGACTCGAGCTTGGCTCGGCTTAGTCCTAGAGCCCAACTGGCAAGCTTGGCTTGGTTTAGTCGAGCTTTCGAGCCGAATTCGAGCCTGTTCGAGCCTATTCGAGCTTCAAGCTTTTGAGCCTAAATTCGAGCCACTATCGAGTTTGGGCATTTGAGTCGAATCGAGCTTGGACTTTCGAGGTTGGGGTAGTCATCGAATGGAGGTAGGTTGACTATCAGACAGGGGCGATCGACTGTCGAACAAGGTTGGGGATTGCTAGAATGGCTAGGTGACGAGCAAAGAAAGAGAGGAGATGAGAAGAGAGAAAGAGAGAAGAGATGAGAGAGATCAGAGGGTCGTAGTCCTCGTAGAAGTCGGATGGCGGTCAGGTAGCCGCGGGAGAGGGCGACTTTTAGGGTTTTGTTTTTTATTTTAAACCTTTTTTTATTTATTATATAATAATATTAATATATAATATATAATATATTTTAAATACCGAGCATATACACAAGCCAAGCCGAATCGAGCCTGGTTCGAGCCGAACCGAGCTGGCTCGAGCCGGGTCGAATCGAGCTCAGGCCAGGCTCGAGCTTGATTTGAATTTTCAGCGAGCCCATAAAATAAGCTCGGCTTAGCTTGTTCAACCCTATGAGCCGAGCCGAGCAAGCTTTTCAAGCTAGCTCAGTTCGTGTACAGCTTTAGTGGTAATACTCATGTTCAATTTAAACCACAAGAAGAAGTTAGCTTGCCCGTAACTCCAAATGCCCCTATGTTGTCAAGTCTCCTTCTTCTATAGGAAAGCAATGTGATTAGAGAATTGAAGTTGGCAATCATGGATTGCATAAGTAAGATGATGTTGCTAAAGAGGTAGAGAGTGCACTGTCTCTTAGAAAATCTAAGAGGAAAATTATCTTGCCTGCTTGCTACAGGGACAAAAATTTTGTGAGTATGCATTCATGTTTCTTGCTAGCCTAATTGATTATAGAGAACCCTCTTGCTTTGATAAAGCATGAGGTATTAACAAATGAGATTGCGCCATGGACGAGAAGATACATTTTCTCATGCAAAATCAAACTTGGGGTCTTGTGCCTAAGTCCAAGAATGTGAAACTTCTCATGTGTAAGTGGGTTTATAAAATAAAACGTAAGGTAGATGGAAGAGTGGACATATACAAAGCAAGGCTCGTTGTTTTCAGGTTCTCTCAAAGGTATGGAGGAGATTTTCAATCCCGTGGTTAAGATGAATTCGGTTCGGGTTGTGATTTCACTGGCGGCTTGTCATGGGTGGAAGTTATGTCAACTTGATGTTAAAACACCTCCTTATATGGTGAGATTGATAAAAAAAAAAATATTTATATACATAAAGTAACTAATCAACTGTGTATCTCATGCACAACCGAAGTATGTTTTCAAGCTCAAGAAGGCACTTTATAAGCTAAAGCAAGCCCTTAGAGCTTGGTATTGTAAGATTGTTGAGAACTTACAGTTTTGTGATTATTTCGCTTCAAATTTTGACTCCATTTTCTTTATTAAGAAGCAAGAAAGATTGCATGTTATTATTCTTTTGTATGTGGACGACATTGTAGTTACTGGAATGACCATGAAGAAATTGCAAAGCTTTAGGCAGAACTTTCTATTCAATTTGATATGAGAGACTTGGGCAAACTTAGTCACTTCCTTTGCTTAGAAGTAGAGTACGTGAAGGATGAAATATTTATATCTCAAAAAGGATATGCGAAAAATGTTGCATGTAAGTTTGGTTGAACCAAAGCAAGCGGTATTCCACCCCTCTCGATACTAACGTAAAGTTAATGCGTAAAGAAGGCAAGCTTCTTCCAGATCCTCATCTTTATCAGGCATAGTAGGTAGTCTCATATACCTAACTATTACAAGACTCAATATTACATTTTCAGTTGGACTTGTTAGTCGCTACATGTAAGCTCCTTACAAACAATATTTAGATGCAGCTAAGATGATCTTCAAATATGTAAATTCTACTCTTAACATAGGCCTTTTGTTCAAGAAAAGAGGTGGGTTTGATTTGATTGACTTTTCGAATGCCGATTTTGGTGGCGACTTAGATGATCGTAAGTCTACATCTGGCTATATCTTCTCATGTGGATCGGCGTATATTTCATAGTATAGCAAGAAGAAAGATTTGGTATCTCTTTTTATAATAGAGGTGAAATACACGATTGTTTCTCTTATTGCACAAGAATGTGTAGTTGCAAGCGGTTGATTGGGGATGTTTCTTCACCAATTCACAAACCTACTATTATCTATAGTGACAACTAAAGTGCTCTCAAACTTGCAACAAATCCGATTTGTCATGAAAGGACCAATCACATTGAAATTGAACATTATTTCATTTGTGAAAAATTACTCAATGGAGTGATCAAAGTTTTGGACATGCAGAGTAACGACAACATTACCGACATCTTCACTAAGTCACTCTTTAAATGTCCATTTGAATCTCTTAGGCCTCTTTGTTTACCAGTTACAACAGTAAATGCATGCAAATGAGCAATGATTATTTACCAGGAGAATTACATGTATGAAATGGTCTTCACGTTGACAGTTTGACAAAAATCGATGTGGCAACAAAAAATATGTAAAATTAATGGGGCCCACCATGATGTATGCATCTCATTCAAACCATTTATCTATTTTATCAGCCCTTAAGAGGGCATGAGCCAAAAAATGACACAAATATGAAGCACATGTAGACCATACTACACATTAATTACGAGAGACTTGAACACCTAATGTTGAAAACTTCTTGGGGCTACAAAGTTTTGAACCAAGCTGATATTTGTATTTATGGTTCATTCATATCTCTCTGACCTTATAAATGGTGTGGATGATGGATAAACATCATTGTGAGCCCTACAAAAAAAAAAAATGCTTTTAAAGGTAGATGTTTTCATCCCCCCTTATTTCCAACCGTGTGGTCCACTTGAGCTTACAATATACCTCATTTATGGACTTATGAGCTAGTAAAATGGATGTACGGTATAGATCAAACATATAAATCATGGTGAGACCCACAAGTTTTAGGGTGTGATGCAATTTCGTTTCCCAAGGCACATTTACATCATGAATTTCAACTCTCTCCAAACATAGATTAAAAGTAATCATTGCTCATTTGCATTCATTAACTATTGTAAGTGGTAAAACAAACAAGCCCTTGGTATTCTTTTGTAGAAAATCAATTTAAGGAGGAGTGTTAAATGTTAAAGTACATTTCATACTTTTAGTTTTCTTAATTTTAATTAGAGTGATGTAGTGAGGTTATGATATATTTTTTGTGTTAGAGACCTTTTGTCATTTTGCATCATGGGACCCACTTGCACAGGGAGCGGATTAGGTACTACTCGAGCCTGTCTTGAGCTCAGGACAAGCCCAATGTGGCACGTACGTGTCACATTTGTATTGGTAAAGGGCACGTTGTCAGAGGAGACCTGCCACGTCAGCAAGCCTGACACAGTCATGTCACGCCTCCTCTCCCCCATTAGCCACACGCCACGTACTAGCCTGTCCTAAAATCGGGGAGCAGATTAGGCACAGGGAGCGGATTAGGTACTACCTGATCTCAGGACAGGCCCAACGTGGCACGTACGTGTCAGATTTGTATTGGCAAAGGGCACGTTGTCAGAGGAGACCTGCCACGTCAGCAAGCCTGACACAGTCATGTCACGCCTCCTCTCCCCCATTGCCCACATGCCACGTACTAGCCTGTCTTGAACTCGGGATAGGCTCGGGTAGTACCTAATCCACTCCCCTTGTACATGGAGCGGATTAAGTACTACCCGAGCCTGTCCTGAGCTCAGGACAGGCCCAACGTGGCACGTACGTGTCACATTTGTATTGGCAAAGGGCACATTGTCAGAGGAGACCTGCCACGTCAGCAAGCCTAACACAGTCATGTCACGCCTCCTCTCCCCCATTGCCCACACGCCACGTACTAGCCTGTCCTGAACTTAGGACAGGCTCGGGTAATACCTAATCCGCTCCCTTTGCACAGGGAGAGGATTAGGTACTACCAAAGGGAGTGGATTAGGTATTACCTGAACCTGTCCTAAGCTCAGGACTAGCCCAACGTGGTACATACGTGTCACATTTGTATTGGCAAAGGGCATGTTGTCAGAAGAGACCTGCCACGTCAGCAAGCCTGACACAGTCATGTCACGCCTCCTCTCCCCCATTGGCCACACACCACGTACTAGCCTGTCTTAAATTTGAGATCGGGTAGTACCTAATCCTCTCACCTTGCACAGGGAGCGGATTAGGTACTACCCGAGCTTGTGTTGAGCTCAGGACAGGCCCAACGTGGCACGTACGTGTCACATTGTATTGGCAAAGGGCACGTTGTCAGAGGAGACCTGCCACGTCAACAAGCCTGACACAATCATGTCATGCCTCCTCTCCCCCATTGCCCACACGCCACATACTAGCTTGTCCTGAACTTGGGATAGGCTCGGGTAGTACCTAATCTGCTCCCCTTGCACAGGGAGTGGATTATGTACTACCTGAGCCTTTCCTGAGCTCAGGCCAGGCCCAACGTGGCACGTACGTGTCACATTTGTATTGGCAAAGGGCACGTTGTTAAAGGAGACCTGCCACGTCAGCAAGCCTGACATAGTCATGTCACGCCTCCTCTCCCCCATTGCCCACACACCATGTACTAGCCTGTCCTAAACTCAAGACAGGCTCGGGTAGTACCTAATCTGCTCCCTGTGCAAAGGGAGCGGATTAGGTACTACTCGAGCCTGTCTTGAGCTCGGGACAGGCCCAACGTGGCATGTACATGTCACATTTGTACTGGCAAAGGGCACGTTGTCAGAGGAGAACTGCCACATCAGCAAGCCTAACACAATCATGTCACGCCTCCTCTCCCCCATTGCCCACACGCCATGTACTAGCCTGTCTTGAACTCAGGACAGGCTTGGGGAGCGGATTAGGTACTACCTGAGCCTGTCTTAAGCTCAGGGCTAGCCCAATGTGGCACGTACGTGTCACATTTGTATTGGCAAAGGGCATGTTGTCAGAGGAGACCTGCCACGTCAGCAACCTTGACACGGTCATGTCACGCCTCATCTCCCCTATTGCCCACACGCCACGTACTAGCCTGTCCTGAGCTCAGGACAAGCCCAACGTGGCACGTACGTGTCGCATTTGTATTGGTAAAGGGGAAGTTGTCAGAGGAGACCTGCCACGTCAGCAAACCTGACACAGTCATGTCACGCCTCCTCTCCCCCATTGCACATACGCCACGTACTAGCTTGTCCTGAACTCGGGACAGGCTCGGGTAGTACCTAATCCGCTCCCCTTTGCAAGGGGAGTGGATTAGGTACTATCCGAGCCTGTCCCGAGCTCAGGACAGTCCCCCATTGCCCACACGCCACGTATTAGCCTATCTTGAACTCGGGACAGGCTCGGGTAGTACCTAATCCGCTCCTTGTGCAAGGGGGAGCGGATTAGGTACTACCCAAGCCTGTCCCGAGCTCAGGACAGGCCCAACGTGGTACGTACGTGTCACATTTGTATTGATAAAGGGCACGTTGTCAGAGGAGACCTGCCACGTCAACAAGTCCGACACAGTCATGTCACGCCTCTTCTCTCCCATTGCCCACACGCCATGTACTAGCATGTCCTGAACTCGGGACAGGCTCGGGTAGTATCTTATCCGTTCCCTGTGCACAGGGAGTGGATTAGGTACTACCCGAGCCTGTCTTGAGCTCAGGACAGGCCCAACGTGGCACGTACGTGTCACATTTGTATTGACAAAGGGCACGTTGTTAGAGGAGACCTGCCACGTCAACAAGTCTGACACAGTCATGTCACGCCTCCTCTCCCCCTATTGCCCACACGCCATGTACTAGCATGTCCTGAACTCGGGACAGGCTCGGGTAGTATCTAATCCGTTCCCTGTGCACAGGGAGTGGATTAGGTACTACCCGAGCCTGTCTTGAGCTCAGGACAGGCCCAACGTGGCACGTACGTGTCACATTTGTATTGGCAAAGGGCACGTTGTCAGAGGAGACCTGCCACGTCAGCAAGCCTGACATAGTCATGTCATGCCACCTCTCCCCCATTGCCCACATGCCACGTACTAGCCTGTCTTAAATTTGAGATAGGCTCGGGTAGTACCTAATCCGCTCAGCTTGCACAGGGAGCGGATTAGGTACTACCCGAGCCTGTGTTGAGCTCAGGATAGGCCTAACGTGGCACATACGTGTCACATTTGTATTGACAAAGGGCACGTTTTCAGAGGAGACCTGCCACGTCAACAAGCCTGACACAGTCATGTCACGCCTCCTCTCCCCCATTGCCCACACGCCACATACTAGCTTGTCTTGAACTTGGGATAGGCTCGGGTAGTACCTAATCTGCTCCCCTTGCACAGGGAGCGGATTATGTACTACCTGAGCCTGTCCTGAGCTCAGGCCAGGCCCAACGTGGCACGTACGTGTCACATTTGTATTGGCAAAGGGCACGTTGTTAAAGGAGACCTGCCACGTCAGCAAGCATGACATAGTCATGTCACGCCTCCTCTCTCCCATTGCCCACACACCATGTACTAGCCTGTCCTGAACTCAAGACAGGCTCGGGTAGTACCTAATCTGCTCCCTGTGCAAAGGGAGCGGATTAGGTACTACTCGAGCCTGTCTTGAGCTCGGGACAGGCCCAACATGGCATGTACGTGTCACATTTGTACTGGCAAAGGGCACGTTGTCAGAGGAGAACTGCCACGTCAGCAAGCCTAACACAGTCATGTCACGCCTCCTCTCCCCCATTGCCCACACGCCATGTACTAGCCTGTCTTGAACTCAGGACATGCTTGGGGAGCGGATTAGGTACTACCTGAGCCTGTCTTAAGCTCAGGGCTAGCCCAATGTGGCACGTACGTGTCACATTTGTATTGGCAAAGGGCATGTTGTCAGAGGAGACCTGCCACGTCAGCAACCTTGACACGGTCATGTCACGCCTCATCTCCCCCATTGCCCACACGCCACGTACTAGCCTGTCCTGAGCTCAGGACAAGCCCAACGTGGCACGTACGTGTCGCATTTGTATTGGTAAGGGGCAAGTTGTCAGAGGAGACCTGTCACATCAGCAAACCTGACACAGTCATGTCACGCCTCCTCTCCCCCATTGCCCATACGCCACGTACTAGCTTGTCCTGAACTCGGGACAGGCTTGGGTACCGAGCCTGTCCCGAGCTCAGGACAGTCCCCCATTGCCCACACGCCACGTATTAGCCTATCTTGAACTTGGGACAGGCTCGGGTAGTACCTAATCCGCTCCTTGTGCAAGGGGGAGCGGATTAGATACTACCCAAGCCTGTCCCGAGCTCAGGACAGGCCCAACGTGGTACGTACGTGTCACATTTGTATTGACAAAGGGCACGTTGTCAGAGGAGACCTGCCACGTCAACAAGTCTGACACAGTCATGTCACGCCTCCTCTCCCCCATTGCCCACACGCCATGTACTAGCATGTCCTGAACTCGGGACAGGCTCGGGTAGTATCTAATCCGTTCCCTGTGCACAGGGAGTGGATTAGGTACTACCCGAGCCTGTCTTGAGCTCAGGACAGGCCCAACGTGGCACGTACGTGTCACATTTGTATTGGCAAAGGGCACGTTGTCAGAGGAGACCTGCCACGTCAGCAAGCCTAACACAGTCATGTCATGCCTCCTCTCCCCCATTGCCCACACACCACGTACTAGCCTGTCCTGAACTCGGGACAGGCTCAGGTAGTACCTAATCCGCTTCCCTGGCATGTCTCCTCTCTCTCTCTCTCTCTCTCTCTCTCTCATTTTTCCACTTTTTCAATCTCTCTCTCTCTCTCTCTCTCTCTCTCTCTCTCTCTTTCCACTTTTTCAATCTTTATTCCTCATAAGCTATTAATGAGAAATGAAAAATCCTCATCTATGAGAGAGGTCCTGTGCATCTCTATCCACCTCTTTCCAACACCTGTAACCCAAAAAGAGAGAGAAGAAATAGGGAGAAGTCCAACAACCCCAGCTCCATTGTCTCATATAAGTGGATTTCATACGAAGCCCCCCCCTATTTGTATTAACTTGATGATCATCATTTGAATGGGAAATAACATTTCTTTTTCCACATCTTCTTTTATTGTATTGTTCTTTTCTTTTGATTGTGAGACTTGGACTAGTGTTACATTGTTACACTATTTGAGAAATAAATTGTTATGTAATTTTAGTCATCCTCCACAAGAAGAAGAGCGAGAAATGATGAGCACTAGTTCACTGAAGAAAGGGAAATATATGATGCATGGTGTTGTCATTTCTAGCACGTGGGACCAGGTCCGGCAATAAAGACCATTGCTCCGTCGAGAACACACCATCAAATGGAGAAAAGAGGAATGATCACATACGTCCGAAGGTATGGTAATTACTAATGTGTGAGTGCCATCCAAGCCGGCCATTATATGCGTCCCAATGTTAGGCTTAGATCCCAAGATTCATCCAAGATTCATTGCCCAGGTGGGCGCCACAGAGCATTAGGGAGTGGGAGCGTGTGATGTGGGGTCCACACTGTTGTACATATGGAAGGAGATTGCGTGCTGTGCCACACACCACCGAACTCAGTGGTGTGTTGACGTCACCAAGTTTTGTGGGCCCCACCATGATGTATGTGCTGTATCCACACCGTCCATCCATTTTTTTGATCATTTTAGGTATGGAACCAAGAATGAGCCAGATCCAAAGCTTGAGTGGACCACACAGTGGGGATTGAATGCCTACCATTGAAAACTTTTTAGGGCCATAGAAGTTTTGGATCAATCTGATATTTGTGTTTTCTCTTCATCCATGTCTGTGTGGCCTTATGAACAGGTTGTATGGCAAATAAACATCTTGGTGGGCCCTAGGAAGGTTTCAACAGTACTGCTTTATGTGATGTGGTCCACTTGAGCTTTGTATTTGCCTCATTTTTAAGTCCATGCCTTTAAATAATCTCGCAAAATGGATGGGAAATATAGATATAACACATACATCATGGTGGGGCCCACAGAACTTGGTGACGCCAACACACCACCGAGGTCGATGGTGCGCAATCCAGTACATATGCCATCCGACCCATTAATCAGTTGAGCTCCACCAGGATGATGGGACAAACCAAAACTCAAGTCCGTTCCAAAGATCATAGCTTTTAGGCGTGATTGTACATTGTACATAGCCTCCTACTACAGCTCCAACGCATGCTATGACTGTAGATTTGAACGTACGTGATCATTCCACGTGTCATATAATTTTCACTGACCCCAGGACCTGATGATCCACACTAGCCGCTCATACCGTAAATGGGCCACATGGAAAAGGTCTCAACCATTAGAAGCCAGGTCTATGAAGATATGCGTTGATAGAAACAGCAGGTTAGAGGATAGGCTAAGTACAGCACTGTATATTATATTTCCACAATTAATGTAGCCCATTGATTTAACACAACCGTCCACAAAAATCAATATCAAATTCATATTTGCATGAACGGTGGCGATCTCTTATCACTGATCAATGAGAATTTTGTTACGTGGCCCATATATGGCCTGACCTTCTTCTAGGTGAACCATCGCAATCATGAGGGGTCCAATGTGCCTGCAGCTTCGGCAAACCTCCTCGGCGTTTCTTTTTAAATCAGTCCGAGTATTCAGGGTACTTGGCTGCAAACTTGCCATCTCCAAGCCACCCATCAGGTGGGCCACACAAATATGTCTAATGTGGACAATTGGCCAATTCTTTATCCATTTGTTCCTTTCATGTAGGGGTGTCAATGGTTTCCTTTCATGTGGGGGTGTCAATGGTCCGGGTTCAGGCCGGGCCAAGCTCTGTCCAAGCTCAGCCCACCTCTCTCAACTTATGCCCAAACCCAGCCCGGACCCATGACGGGCCACAATAGTCTAACCCAAGCCTGACCCAAGATACAAATGCAGGGTCTGGCCCGAACCCGGCCCCAGCCAGAGCCCAGGCTTTGACATAAAGAAACAAATTATTCTTTAATAACGTGCTTTTCCATATATAAAAAAACCATCAACACTACAAAGAATAAAAGGAGTTTTAAGAGGGAGATGGATTTTTAGAAAAAAAATTGTGTAAAATTTAAATTTTGAAAAGAGAAAATATTTTAATTTAAATTTTGAAAGGAAGGAAAATATTTTAATTTAAATTTTAAATTAAAAAATATATATGGGTTATGCTAGGTTGTCCAGCTTTTGAACAGCTTAGTCCAATTCCGGCTTGTTTTTCAAACGGGCTTATACCTTAGGCCTGAACCCAACCTGCAGGCCTAATACTCTAGTCCAAGCCCGGGCCAACCCGGTCCATTGACAGCCGTACTTTCATGTACAGGTGACCCATCTAATGAGCAGAGTAGCTAGCTCCCTTTCTCGTTTGATGATAGGATTGGATATTGCACATTGGTGCACCTACACTAGCACTGGGCCAAAGGTCAAGCCAATCCTCTCATTAGGTGGGCCACACTTTTAACGGACACATCTGTATTCAAGAAGCAGACCCGCTCGGTTTTGGGTGATGAACATAGTTCTAGAACTCGGTGACTCTTCAAAGAAGGCAGGCCCTCCACACATGGGTGGGTGTTTTAATAATAACAAACACCCGGGTTTAATTATTATTTTTTATAAGAGGGGAAATTACATTACTGCCCTCCTTTACTTTTTCTTTACAACAAAGTGGAAAATCAAAAGTTGTGGGGACCACGTGGCATGTAACTCACATCCAACTCGACCAAAAGATGCATACCTACATTCCTATTGAAAGAGCATAAAACATGACTGATCCAAACCATAAGTTGGGCCAATCCATTAAAAATAATGTACACCATTCAAAATATTTCAATTCAAGTGTAGCCCAGCTGATGATCTGATTGACCTGATGTTTTGTTCATGTTGCAATCACCATGGTGTAGTGCGTACGTTTAACAGGTTGATGTTATACACATACCACGTGGGCCCTATTAAGCCTCGAGTTTCACTGCCTTTGAAAGAAAAAAAAGTTAAAACGAGGGCATATTTTATAATTTCATCCCTCAAAAAGCACCTCTAATTGTGGAGGTATTTCATAGATTCCTCAGGAATTTTACAGTAAAAATCCCATTGTTGTTGTTGTTGTTGTTGTTATTGTTAAACATCTCTATGATTGTTTCTTAATCCATGGGCATATTCACATCAAATAGCTGATAGCTAATATATTAGCGAGTCACATTTAAAATCAATGGTAAGAGATTTAGCCATTACATTGCCCCATGAAATACCAATTTCATTTATGATCTGTGAGAACCTGTTTATTACAGTTTGGAAGAAGAATTAGTGTCAGCTCCAGTCATTTGGTTAGAAATGCCAGAATCAACGAACCATAGATTACCAGCAAGCGGAGAGAAGTAAGAATTGCCAAACAAGCCCAAAACAGAAAATGCAGATGACATAGCTGTGAACACAAATTTCATATTAATAAGAATTTCCAAACAAGCCCAAAGCAGAAAATGCAGACAACATCGCTGTGAACACAAATTTCAGAGAAGTACGAATTGCCAAACAAGCCCAAATCAGAAAATGCAGACGACATAGCTGTGAACACAAATTTCAGAGAAGTAAGAATTGCCAAACAAGCCCAAAGCAGAAAATGCAGACGACATCACTGTGAACACAAATTTCATACCAATCGCAGTGTCTTAAAAAATAGCACAATTTTATGCCATGAATTGGAGTCAAATGTGCCCTATTTGACCTCACGTCCACAATCAAAGTCCATTAGAAATATCACCAACAGCCTGATATGTCTACTAGGTGGGCCTTCATTCTTCAGAAGAACAGGTACCATGCCATGGTTTGTTATTACTCTTGGGATGATGAAGCTGCAGGGTTGGTAATATACACACAAGTTCTTGTTGCAGTGAGATTGGACATAAAAAGTACTGATTTGTATCTTCGAAGTTCATCACAAGGGGTAGTTGAAGAGGAAACACCTCCATAAGAACAAACCATCATATGCCTAAGAATGATCAGATGTTTGGAAATGGTTTTAAGTAATTGACATGGAGGATCATCAACACTCACTCTAACCACCTCGAAAACATGAGAAAAAACAGAGGATTTTCAAATGCTTTTTTTGATATTAAATGCCTTATACTGAAATACCATGTTTCCTTATACTCGAGTCACTTGACATGTTATTTGGACAATATTTGAAAAGAAAGATAAACAAACAGACCCAAGCAATTTCCTCACGGCATTGATGGGCTGCTGATATGTACATACTCCAGAGCATAGTAGTTATTCATTGACAAAGCCTTCTTATTACCAGAACTTTAGTTGTGTATCCCAAAATATATGGCAAGGGCCTCTACATTTTGGATTGTGCGCGGCTCAAGGTTGCTTCGATGGTTCCATGTGGCTCATCCGTTGGTGTATAGACATCATGATTGAACTGCAAATTAAAAAAAAAAAAAAAAAAAAAATCCTTGTAAGTAGGTAATAGAAGTGTTCATCTAAATGCTTCTAGTAGGGTGTACAAACATCATACTCAGATGCACACCCTTTGAGCACTTGAGAGTAATTTAGAAGTTTCACTCCAAGCACTCGAGAGTAATTTAGAAGTTTCACTCCAAGCACTTGCGAGAACCTCATTCACATATTTAGAGTTCCCTAATTTAAGCCCAGTATAGGAGGAATGACCCGGTACTATTCATGCCCCAAAATTGTAGTATATATATATAACATGTATTGGATGTGTATGTGCAATGATCGGCGCCATGCAGTGAAACCCATCCAAAGAAAAGAAAAAATGGCCGGGTCCATTTGGATGATGTTGGTTATTTTCTTGCCTTCCTGGTGGGCCTTGTAGATCAGGAATGATGGAGCATCTGTAAGGCATCAACTATGAAGTGCAATTTTACTAGGGACAGTCATAGATGCGAGACTTCATTTAACTGATGTCCAGGAGATTCCTCAAAGTGATCCATTTCTTTTTATCTTGGCTCAATGATTCAAGACAATGGAGAGACCAAGGATAATGTTTCCAATAGAATTAGTCTGGATGGATGAAGTGGAAATGCGGCTCCGAAGTGTTATTTGATTATAGCATGCCAAAAGAGCAAGAGGAAAAGTTTCATAAGGCAACCATTAGATTGACTTCGCTATATAGGGCACAGTGTTAGGTGATTAGGCAGCAACATGAAAAGATGATGGGCATTGCAGAGATGAGGATGTTGCATAGTGTGGGAAGAAAAGGAAGGACAGACTTTTTTTTTTTTAAAGTTAGTCATGCAACACACCCATCCTATTAGCTGGGAAACGCACCCACTTGGTTAGTCACACAATGCACCCACCCACTAGTGGGGTTAGTGTGTCTCCTTAGCACTTCAACCTGAGACCTGCTGTTGAAACGCCTAAGCATCTTCCAGCTGGGCTAGCAGGTGAGACACAAAGGAAGGACAGACTCAAGAATGATATCGTCAATAACAATCTGGAAGCAGTCCCAACAAGAGCCAATATAATGGACAGCGGATTGAGATGGTCTGCTCATGTACAATTAAGACAGGATATGGCTCCATTAAGTTTGGGAACATTGACTAGCATTGCAGGATATGATAAAAGGTTGAGAGGACGACCTAAAATGACTAGGATCAACACAGTGAGAGAGGATATGAATGCTTGTCTTCTTACTGAAGGTCCGGAAGATACGGTATTAGATATGAATTTGGCAAAACATGATTAGTAAAGCTGACCCCAAATAGTGGTGAGGATAATGATGACAGGTTCTAGGAGATTCCAAACGCAGAGCCAAATGATAACACCTTCAACCAAAATTTCGGTGATAACATCTGCATCTCTTCAAAAGGGCATGAAGAATACCATCACTCCCTTTCAAGAAATACTCAAACTCAGTCATGAAGCATCTGACTTGTGACGAATAATAATAAACTACATAAAATGGAAAAGAAAGAAATATCCCTCTAGAACAGGTTTGGAAAGCTGGGAGTCTCCCTCCCTCAGGAAGAAATACTCCCTCTGGGACAGGTTTGAAAAGGTTCCCTAGCTTCTTTTTCTCGGCATATAAATGGACATTTTTCTTATTTCAATCTGGAGATTACCAACCACAGAAATCAGAATTTCTATGGCTTCTTCCTTTTTCCATGTTACCACTATTTTCTTCCTTGAATTTCTGGGGCAAACTTCACAACATCAAACTTAAAGCCGGTAAGAGATGATAGCTCCTACCTTAACCATGGTTGGATTATCCTTGGTTGACATATTGACCGGTAAGAAATGGAGGTTCGGCATTTTCAGTTGGATACACTCTATATCTGGGAATCTGAATAGATCAAACATCATAAGCTGCGAACCCAAGCATTATAACCAAAAATTGATGTGGTTTCTGAGAAAAACAGAACCTGCGGAGAACAGCATTCGCCATAAGATAGAGAGTGTTTTGCATGGATGGACTGTAGACACCCTCATTTGGCAGGCCGAAAAACGTTTCCATTAAAACTTTCTTCACATCCAGGTATCCTGCCGTGAAATAAAGTGGCTTAGCAGGAATCGCAGAAAGGCATTCAAAAGAGTACCTGCACGTGTAATACTATATTGTGAGAATCCAGGTATATTGGTGACACACAAATGCATCGGAGGATATCAGCTTGTAGAGAAATTAGTTCAGTAGTATAGTGGAGCACCATATATATTTATTTGCTTTAGTCTTAATAAAAGAAGAGAGAGGTCTGGCCGTCTGGGTGTCCGACCTTAACTTTAATTTCTCTCTTTCTTCCACCTCTCCTTCTTTCTCCTTCTTTCTCTTTTCTTCTCTGTTTCCATGTAAATCTCCTACATTCTTCACGGCTGATGGTCACTTTGGACTTTTAAAATTAGTAAGACAGCTGGTTCAGTTTTCTTTTGGCATATTTGACCTTAATTAATGAGTTGAACTGTTGTAAGAGTTGGTTATTAGTTAAGAGTTTGTTTAGAATTAGTCAAGTTATATACATAACTGGCTTTACCTATAAGATTTTCTACTTCGAGTTAAAATAGATTGTAATTTCACCTTTTACTTGACCCTGTGTCTTCATATAGAGTTGATTTATATAGAAATTCAAAGTGTTCATGTTTTCCCATCCCCTGGTTGTACTTTGGTTATCAAACTGTCTTGCTCGCTTGGGTATCCTCTTGCATCATCCAAGTAGTTATGTGGGTGCTTTTCTGGTCTTGTCATCCTGCATCTTGTGAGGGCATTAAAAGGGGGAGTAAGGGTGAGGGCATTTTTGGAATTACAAAGAGTACAGTAATGGCTCATGTGCTGACTTAAAATAGCATTTTTTGACAATTTGACTATGGTGGAAAGATTAGGCCCTTAGTTGAGAATAGTACATAGGGGAGGGTTTTTTACTGAATTTAACCAAAAGACATGCCCTTGTATGACAAAAACCCTACTTTGTTTATCACGTATCTTGAATTCAAGTTGTATTTTTCTAGGGTTTCATTATGTGATTTTAAATTTAAAGATTTATTTGATTCTTCATATGCTAATGAAAACTAATTAAAAGATCTGTTTCTGAAGGCCTTATTACAAACTTATGCTTTATGACTTCAACTTTAAAACGTCACGTTGGTGGCAATTTTTTTTTTTCCCAGTTTAATTTGACATTGTCATTTATACAATATATCTATATGAGACTTGAAATTGATGATTTGGCACAATTTTGTAAAGCAATTTTTTAAACCTTGAAGTATATAGACTTTTTGGAAAATCTTTTTAGACTTCTAACACGTCAATCTCTATTTAATTTGAAGTTTTTCAACTTCAAGTTTAGATGATGACTTCATCAAAACCTTTGATGTAATGAAATGACCACATTTATCTAGTCTTCTATTAAAATAATGTCAAATAGTGTGTAGTAGTAACATATGTACAAATTATGATGTGAAATGATAGAATAATGAATATTTTATTACATTCATCTTTTTAAGATTCTATGAAATTTTTTAGATCTTATTATATATTCTGGGCAAAAGATCATAAAACCTAAGATTTTACAATTTGTGATTTATGATCTACGATTTCAATCCTCTAGTGACTCAAGCTAACAGATATGATAGATTTCATTTCGAAAGTTCTACAATCAAATTTTATACGAGAAATTAAGCTACTAAGGCTGAGTCACAAAGGTGTGCCAGTTGAACATTGATTGCAGTCCTCATATTCATGAACATTTTGAGTGAAAAATCCAAAAGTATAGAGAACAAATTTACATGTGCTATGTTAGAGATGGAAATTAATTTAGTTACTGAACAGAAATGTAGTTCTACCTCCATGAAGCAGAGACCTCTGTAGCTAACATCCTCTCCCTTGTTTCTGGGAGAAGTGTGAATTGGTCCTTGATATATCCTTCAAAGCCCGACTATTTGGAGAAGAAATGAAAAGATGAGCCATCAACAACAAATGTGGTTTAGTGACTTGCATGCCTAAGCAATGGACATGTCAACATAAATGCTAAACATTAAGCACCACACTACAGACTAGTATGGAAAGAGATTTTTTTTTTTTTTTTTTGAAAGGTAAGGATTATATTAAGTATGGAAGAGATTTTTTTTTTTTTTTTTTTTTTTAAATCTAAAGATTGATATCATTGGCAAGAAGGCTTCTTCAGCATTTGCTAACATTTGAGAGAGGTTTTGCAGGAGAAATGATCTTCCAAAATTCTATAGGGAACTGGGAATGTTGAGCAATTCCATTTTCTAGCAAATGACATGATAGAATACAGAGGTACTGATCTTCTGAAGCAAACTCCAGCAGTGTTTCCATGGAATAAGAGCTTCAAGAGAGGAAAATAGAACCTCGAAAATGCCTGCTGTTTTCAAGTGATTCCAGTAATGCTTCTTTTTGTTCTTTTACGGAGAACTGTTCAGCATTTTGAATTTGAAATTTAACAAAAGAACTTATTTAGGGAGTAATTTGAAGAGCGACGATCTCTTCTTATTGCAGGAGTATACAAGAGTTTCATTTTGGAATAAATGTTTTTTTTTTTTTGTGACACAATTTCTATACTCGACCTCCATGATATTCGTCTTGAGAAATTTCCTTTTAACCATATTTTTTCTATTTCAGCACACACAACAAAGAAAAAAAAAGGTGCGTGTATGCAATTTTTCCAACGTACAGCATCGTTAAGGCCTGATATGGTTCAGGCCAGCTTTCATACCCAGTATTTAAGTGTTAGACATGAGTATGACACCTATTTTGGAGAACCCCAAGCGGTCGTTTTGTAAGCAAAGATACATGAAGTTATAGATCCATGGATGACTTCACTGGTATTATTAGAGAAAACTTCATGCTTACTTTATGACTTTTAGGTATACGGAGATGTTTTTTCCTCTGGAAAAAAAAAACTAAGGTATATCATATTAAATCACACTTAGAATAGGGTTTCAAGAGAACCGAGATCCCAAAGTGAGATCTTTAGGGACTGATCGTGGTTTTGATGAGTTTCCTATTTCTCTTTGAAACACCCACCATTCTAAGAGACGAAGAAAGGAATTTGGAAGGAACTTGAAGGTCTATGACGACTATGATGCTCCAGGTCAAGGTTTCACCAAGGATACAAAACTCTCCAATTTGACTAAGTTTCCAAGAAATCCAATCAAAATAACCAGGATACCTGTTGCCACAAGAAATTAGCAATGTCATTCCCAATCCCAAGCACATATGGCTCAACTAAGTAAGCATCCAACATTTTGAGGGTCAGGTGAGTAGAAACAAGTGATGGCTTGAGATTAGGAGCAAAAGAGAACAAGAAAGGAAGAAAGAACATAGACTCTAATGTCTTATACTTTCCTATTTTTTCTGATAAATTTCAACATTTTTTGGGTAAAAAAAAAAAAAAGGATGATACGGACCTGTGGTGTCCGATAAAGGTCTGATACGCCCTGTAACATATTGTTTTTGGAACTGGATAATACACCCTCCAATGCCGATATTCAGAACCTTGCCTCCCATTAGAAAGAGATGTGCATTGGATATGCATTGCAACGTATCCATGTTTCATGTGTCAATGCATTTTAGGAAGCTCATGTTCATTTATTTTGATTTGAATCTTATTTTAGTTTTTTGTTCCTCATCATGTCATTAAGGAATCCAAGTATTGAAAACCATTTTTTAATTAAGAGAATGATAGCAAGGTTGAGTTCCATTGAAGATGGAAGGTTTCCACTTTATGTTTTCCTCATTTCATTTAAATCTCTCTCCTTTAATTCTTGCAACCTATATGCAAGAGGAATAGAAAACAATTTCAGCATATATTTTGGAAAATTTTGATGATGATGTTTTGTTCAAATTGTGCTTGAAGATGCCTTCTTCATCTCTAAACTTGTGGGTGAATTTGATCATTAGGAAAGAAGGGTTGAATTATTTTTTTGTTTTGGAAACTTCTGACCATCTAGGAAAAACTTCTGCCTGTCTATCATACAATGTGACCTGTCTGTAGGGAGAGAGCCATGTGGAGTATATCTGTGTACTTTAGTCTACACCTCAAGTAAGTATCCTAAATGGCTTTATCAGTACTCAATATTTTTCTTTTGTTCATAAACAGCATTTGAAAACATTCTTCTAAGGCACATAATCAATGATCAGCATTGCAGGGGGAAGGGGTAAATGGATCTCTGCTAATTGAGAATGAATTCATAGAGCAAGGAGAGAAGTCCAGGAACTACAGGGAGCCCATTTATCCAGTAAATAAGCCTTGTAAAATGCTAACCTATATGAATGGTGTAGAATGCGCATATCTCTAAGACGATAGATTCAACAAAGCAATAATAACTAACCTTGGTTGTTTTTAGCAAAGCCAGCCCTTCAATACCAGAAGTTACCCGCAAATCACCTCCCTTCATCACGGTTACTTCAGTAGTGTGTCTCTCAGATCCAAGTTTAAAGCCTAAAATATTGTGACACTTAATAACATTAACTAGCAAAAGGATTGCTTCTCAAACCAGAGCAATTGCAAAAAATAATGGATTTTCTTGAGAAGCTTTGAACACTAAGGGAAATCTCCAAATGTTATATAAACCAGAAATCATTTGAAAGAGCAGTTCCTTTTCTCACTTCACAACTATAGTTAATCCAAATTGTTCTATGAGCTAGCACGCATGAGGTGAGCTCCAATGGTACCCGCACCATGTTAAGCTTATGGTGGTACTGGGTAAATGTGGGACCCAATTATGTGTTCTCAGAATCCAACCTGTCCATAAGATGAGTCACCTCAGAAAACCACCAGAGCCCAAAAAGTATCCTGATCCAAAAGTCAGATGGGCCACAGAACAGGCAACCTATTGAGAGGGAATGCCCACCGTCAATTTGTGTGTGGGGGTTAATTGTGTTGTTTATATATAATCAAGGCCACCCTCCATCCAGTCCAGATGAAGAACAGGACAAGAATCAGGCTGTTTTACGCCCCAGGTGGGCCCATGTGAAATTCAAGGGTAGACATTCTCTCCCATCTCTTTCCCTTGGTTATGTCCAGCCTTAACTTTGGATCAGGCTAGAGTTTTGGATGCTAGGGGCTTTTGGAGGTGACGCATCTGACCGGCTGCGTCTTTCCCACCAATGTGCTGTTTCGGTTACTTCTGAACCTAGGTCCAATGCATTCTTTTTTCTTGTAAAAGTGGATTTCTGGACTTGCACTTTTGAAAAACAAAAAACCTATATCTGCCTAGTAATGGACTGTTACAGGGCCATTGTGGCCAAGGTGTGCAAAATTGGTTACTTAAAGGTAAGAAAACGGTCGTAATGGCCAGTACGTGATACGGAAATGAAACACGGGGGCTTGTTTCTATCTATTATTTCTTCCTTTTTCTTCTTTTAATAAAAATAATCATTACCCTTCAAAAAATTTGTTGTGAAAAGGTTTTAGGTGCCTTGTGATTCAAAATCCTATTATCCATACCTACATCATACAACGAATATAAAAGATGTTTCTCTGAAGATAGTTGAACATGCTAACCATGATCATGAGGTTGACCATCTATAACAACACGTTCCCATGGCTTCTCCACTACTGTGATTATGGCAGTTGTGACCTACACGACAAGAATAAGGATTAAATTTCAACGAAGGGATACAAAAGAAGCACAAAAGGGTATTAGAAGAATATGCGAGGCACAACTCACAAGTGCTTCACCAAAATAAAAACGACTATGTAATGTTTCTTGAATAGCATGCATTTTACTACCCTTCATCTTCCAAAAAGCCAAACTAAAAGTATCTTATGAAGAGGTAAATGTGCATGTCAATGGACATCACATACTTGGAGTCTATGTAAATAAAATAAATGGTATCCCAACAGAACATAACAAATCCCTTTTGGATCTCTGAATTTCGATACATGAATATTGAATGAAATCATTACATCAAATATAATCTACAAGGCATACTATCATTACTATCATTTATAGTCAATAAATATTCAGGCTTGAACCGAGGATGATTATATTTGGTTACATCATGGAACATAGGTACCTATACAGGCCTCCAGCATCTATACTCTTCAAAAACAAGTACATGATACAGTTTCAGCTTACTATTATTATTGATACTATTTAATAAATACAATATATTATATGTTATATTTGTAAAAAAATGTGAATAAAACATAAATGGTGAAGTAACTAATATTGTGTATCGTACTGCATTCTGACTATTTGTAGCTCTTGACATCTTTTCTATTTGATTCATAATTATAATACCGTGAACCACTATATTAACCATATGTTATGAAAGTTCCTGTAATCTTTTTGGTTACTGCAGTCTAAAAAGAAAATAAACTCAAGCAATAAAGATTAAATGCCCTCGTGTTTGTAAAATACAATCTTCAACTTGAAGTGTGTCATGCGAAAAGAGAGAAAGACCAATGGTTTGATCTAATCAGCTTATCAAATATGGAGTCTGATGATGAGTGGATCATCAAGAAGGAGAATCCCAACCTTAACAACAGATAACATCTGGATTAATATGGTGAACATTTTGTCGAAGCGTTAAAAGATGGAGTACGCTGTATCTCATGACCAGACAAGTGACGTGGTATGATTCAATGTTGTAATTTAGTCTTGTACTCTTATAAACTTACACTTGATAGTGTCATTTAATTATGCTGAAGTGATAAATATAAACTATTTTGTAGATCCTAGAAAACTTTCAATTACGAATAAAGAAAAAGGAGAAGCAAAAGTCGGAGAAGATGGGGAGCATGAATTTGTTTTAACATCAAGTTCTGAAGAAGATCATGTCATTGCTAACAATGATATTAACAATCTATGCAAGTGGAATATGTGTCTACCAAATGTTTGCTTGATGTACTACAAAGATGCGGAATCCGTGGATCACTTATTCATGCATTGCGTTTTTGCCAAAGAAGTGTGGGGTCTTTTTCTCCAATTCTTCGGGGTTCTATGGGTATTCCCAAAGATGATTGTCAAACTTCTCATTGCTTGGCACAATGGGGAAATAGGGAAAGAAAGGAAAAAGGTGTGGCGCATAAGCTTATTAGCAATTCTTCGGGCTTTATGGTGGGAAAGAAACCAACGTTGCTTCAACAACAAAAGGAGTGGTCCGGTGCAAGTTTTCAATAGGGCAATTCTTAATTTGAAGGAGTGGGGGGGAACATAGATAGTTCTATCTTGGTTTTTGTTTTCTCGAGGAAGTTTGGGCCGGCAGGGGGGGGGGGGGGGGTTGTAAATTTGTATACATGTTTTTTTTTTTTTTGGCTTCGATCTTTTATATATATCATCAATGTTCAAAAAAATATTAGTGATGATGAGGATGATGACGCTAACACATATGGCAAGAGCGAGGGCCAAAAATAGATTTATTTGACATTTTTTGGACATTTTGTTTTCTTTCTGAATTATAGAAATGAATACATGTAAATGGGCAAACAAATGTTTTTTTTTTAATTCGTTTTGAATTATACAAATGAATGCATGTACAAGGGCAAAGGGTTAATGTATTGAACTTCATTATCACACAATGACACATTACTAGTACACTGTATACAATTATCAATTGATAACATCATAATTAGTATTAAGTTTTTTATGCATATTCATGAGAAAATGGATGATTGATGCTTTTTTTCTGATTTATTTACATTTTTAATTTTTTTTAATAATATTTTTTAAGAAAATTGAAAAAAAATATTACAATTTATGCACGATTCATGATACGATACCATAGAATCATATATTAAAGAGAGAAGATGAGGAGAAGAAAAGAGAAAGGAGAAGAAGAAGAGTTGGGGCTGGACGTCCCCACTCTTCCCCTTTATATCAATAATAAAACTAAAAAGTACAAAAATACCCTCACTAATAATGTTCATATTCCAAAAAAGCCCTAGTCCAATATAAACAATAAATACAATAGGGAGAGATGCTAGATGGGCCATACAATGGGATGTGGGTCCATTAGGTGAGTCGTACAGCTGTATAGCCCACATCAAAATCCATTAGGTGGGTTGTACAGTTGTACAACCCACATTCCCATGCATTAACTCCCTCTCAAGCCGAAGCGTAGAGGTTGTCAATGCCAAGCATGGAATATATGCACATAGATTGACTATGAGGAAGGGCCTTGGCAAATATATCAGTAAGTTGATCCTGAGACAAGACATATGGTGTAGAAATTTCATAACTGGAGACCTTAAAGCAACAGTCTACTTCAATATGTTTAATTCTTTCATGATAGACCAAATTGTTTGCAATGTGGGATGCTGCTTGATTAGATTCACTACAAACCCCATTTCCCACAACAGTTTCTTAATCTACATTAACTCACAAGTGTGAGATACATGAGTTACCCACGGAGGGCTAATAAATTAGCTCACCACATTCACAACATAAGATATGTTCAACCCAATGATAGCTAATAGAAAAAGTTTCTCAACAAATCTTCGATACCTTCCTACACTCCAATCCATACCTCAAGTGGTAGATTGAGTGAAGATAACATGGTTTCAACACTAAGGTCTTGGTATCGATTCCCAAGTGAGGGTGGCTAACATTGAGGTGTGATTAACAATGGGGGTGGTGTACCCCCCCACCCAAAAAAAAATAAAAAAATCTTCAATTCCTGCCTAGATCTTCAACTTCATTTCCTTGATCACCAATAAGTTTGTGATTCAGATCCACTGATTTATCAACTAGCTTAGTACCAACAAGACATGTCTATGTGAGCAAATCCAAAATGTATTTCTGTTGACACAAATTAATTCCTTCCTTGTATCAAGCAACTTCTATACCAAGAAAGTATCGAAGATGACTAATATATTTTGTGAGAAAATGTCATTAAAGATACTTCTTAATATCCTCAATCTCCCTATTGTACCTTTCTGTAACGATAATATCATCAACAAACACCACTAACACAGTAAAACCTAAGCACCTCTCCATACAAAGATGAAATGATCAGCATGACTTCAAACAAAACCATACTTCAATACAACATTACTGAATTTGTCAAACATGTATGTGGTGACTGCTCCAACTCATAAATTTTCTTGCGCAATTTACACACCCTGTCTAACTCCCCCTGAGCCAAAAAATTAGGTGGTTGCTTTATATAAGGGCTAGATATGATTAATGGCCACGGAGAAGATAACACGAATGGAGTTCAACTTGGCAACATGAGAGAAGATCTTAATATATTCAACGACAAGGATCTGAGTACATTCCTTAGCAACCAAGCGAGCCTTTAAAATGTTCAATTGTACCATCGACATGAAACTTAATAGCATACACCCATCTACAACCAACAACACATTTGCCGATAGGTAGATTGGTTAGCTCCCAAGTGTTATTCCGATAAAGCACAACCATTTTCTCTTCCATTCCAGCTTCAACCCCTCACGTAAAAGTGCTTCCCGATGTGACTTGGGAATCGAGTGAGACGACAAGAATGTGACAAATCTACCAAAGTGGGAGATAAGCATTAAAAAGAGACATTTGGAGATGAGCTGATCAATACACGCATGCTTACCTTTTCTCAAGGCAATAGGAACATTCGTCATCTTTGAAGAACTCATTGGATCACTAGGCTTAAAAGAAGATATGATCGATGGAACATCATGATTGGCTCCTCGGAACATCGTGATTTATCTTTCCGTTTTTTGTCATGAGGAGACTTTCAGCTGAGGCATGGTGGGAATGGAGGAGCCTCAGCCAACAGTGGAAGGAGCTTAGATGACATCTTTTTCAATAACAATAAGTATAGGCACAACTCCGACATCGAGAGATTTACTATCTTTTGAGAAGAAAAGTTGACTCAAAAAATGTAACATCTGCACACATTATTTTCGATGTGAAGGCTGTAACAATAATAACCTCTTTGTGCCCAAGAATACCCAAGAAAAATACATTTAATGACTCCAATTGATGAACAAAAAATACATATCTAAAAACTTTGAGAGGCAAAGAAAACAATGGAGTATCTGGATTCTGGAAGTAAAACTTCATCAGGTGATTAACCCATTAAAATAGTCGAGGGCATTAGATTTATCAGAAAATACAAAATGAGTACTGCATCACTCCAAGAACTTTTGAAAACATTCATGCGTATTAATAGCGCATGAAACGCCTCAAGCAAATGACAATTTTGCCATTCCGCAACATTGTTTTACTGTGGGGTGTGAGCATATGATCTTTAACGTAGGATACCTATTTCAAAAAAATACTGATTAAAAGGTTAAAAGGTTGGGGCGTGTTCCTTGGCATTATCAGAAGGAAACTCAAACACTTTTGAGTTAAATTTATTTTGTACTTCCATTAAATTTATTTTGTACTTCCATTTAAAAAGTCTTTAAAATAGAGAATAATTCATACTGTTTTTCATTAAATAAATTCTAATCAATCACGGAAAATCATCAATAAATGTAAAAAAATACTTATACCCTAACATACTAGAAATTTTTACTAGTCTCCACACATCAGAATGGACTAAAGGAAAAGAAAGGAACTGAACTACGCATTGGAGTCACTTGTCATATGGTCAAATGCTCCATAGTCAAAGACTCATGGAGCACGAACCTACTGATTTTATAAATTTTTCAACAACTTGAAATACTCTTCTTGAGTAAGCTTAAGCGTATGTGGTTGTTGAGTTGTAGATGTAGATGTAAAACTAAACCGGATAAGACCCATTGCTCTCTCCAATGTGAGATGTTGGATTAGCCCATGCTGACTTTCCATGAAAATCTCATCATTTTTCAACAGAATGATTCGTAAGTCCACAACGAGAACACTTCTTAGATCCACGACCCTTCCTACTTCACCATGACCACCTTGATTACCTCTAACATGACAACGACCACTTCAACCTTGATCAGTAAAGGATGCAAAAGGGATGTTGTCATTGGCTCTACTTTAGAGCCAAGAAATACATGTTAGAGGCAAGCATACACTTCATTAAGAGATGGTGCATCCTTGCCATCCAAAAATTTGTGCACGAACTAGTTGATATTCATGTTTCAAGCCAAAAGCACGGCCACATGAAAATCCTCTCATTACCGACGTTTCTTCTCTAAAACAATAGTAAGGAGCATTAAGCTCCTCTCACATTCCTTGTAAGTTTTGATTAATATTCACCCAATGATTTCTCCTTGTTGAAGCTCAAATATTTCGTCAAATAATTGATACATCTAAGAGAGTTTTTCTAATGAATACATCTCTTGTAATGCAATCGACACTTCTTTTGCAATATCCAAAAACATTACATTCACACTAATGGAAGGTTCCATACTATTCCACAACCACATCACGATCTCAACATTCTCTTGGATCCATTAATCATATGTACTAGCATTCTCATTAGGCTTTTTAGTGGTCAAGTATTTTAATTTGCTTTTGGTAGTTAAATTTTTTTTGATAGATTTGGAACATTGAAGATAGTTTGTTCCATTTAATTTAATAGGTGTTATTCGAACCCCTAAAAAATCAGATGGATTTACGAATCCAATTCTTGAATCACTTTTCTCTTCCATCTAGGACAAGAGGCTAGAATATATACCGCAAGCTTATACAAACATGGGACTTTTCACGACCAATGAACACACAACTTGTACCCTTCAAATGGCATGCACGCCACACTTGAAGAGAATAACCAGCCCAAATCCACGTGTTCCAACCAATCATGAGGGTTGACGATCATGACCACAACATCCGACGAAGGCAATCAACCCACACGTCCACATGTCCCATACATGAGAGGTGATGATCACGAAACTTCATCCCCTTCTCACCCCAAACCATCACAAAGGCCCTACACAACAAAAAGAAAAGAAACCTTATGTTTCTTAAAAGATTTTCAGCACAAGAGGGATGAAAAAGACCAAAAAATAAATGAAGGAAAAGAAGTATACGGCAAAAATAGAGAAAGATTGATTAGATTAGGAATAGGGATGCTTTGATACCATGCAAAATTATAGGTTAAAAGAAGAGAAGAAAAAAGAGAAGAAAGTTGGTAGAAGGGAGGAAAAAGAGTTAGGGCTGGACATCCCCACTCTTCCCCTTCATACTAATAAAAAAAAAAAGACCAAAAGTACATAAAATACGCTCACTAATAATGATCATATTCTAAACAAGTCCTAATCCAATATAACACTAAATATAAAAGAGAAAGAAGCTAGGTGGCCCGCATAGTGGGATGGCCCACATCCACATCCATCGGGTGGGTCGTACAGCCATACAGCCCACATCCTCATGCATTAACAGATACAATTTGTCCCCTATTATGGTTCGCGATATGATAACGATTATAACATTGCTCATTAACTAGTAATCTGGTATCTTGTATTATTTGGTTGTTAATTAACTAGCAATATGTGCTTGTTGTGGCCCTCCTCAGCCTTTCGACCAAGAGAATTTCATGATCGGTGCAACCCAATGAAATGTCTTAGATTTCAAACATGTGTGCAATGTTGACACATGTGACATGTTTACCTCTTCAAGCTCTTTGTTCTGTGATACCCCCACATTCAGTTTCCTATCAACTCTTTCCCAATACCAAAACTAGTTTCTAAATTCCTCAGAATGGCTTTCCCAATACCCAAACATGAAAGATATAATCTCTTTCACAGAAAATTTGGTTCTTGAAAAAACTCTCTCCACCTTCTAAGAATCTAGGGAATCAAATGGCCCATAAAGCTAATGAAAGAATGATGGATGTGGAAGCATATATATGCTTGTTTCATTATTTCATTAATAAACAGAATTTATTTGAGCAAGGAATAACTATTAACCAGTGAGAAAGAACTATTAACCAGCAAGAAAAAATTCTGATATAGCATAACATAGAAGCCAACTCTCCAGCCATCATTGATGGCTTTCCGCTCCTGATAAACTCCACAACAACCATGGCCCAAGAGAGCACTCTTCCTTTTCAGCCTCTCAATGACATGGCCAAAGTTTCATCTTTCTTTATTGGATGTCCAATTCTTCCTTTCATTCAAACTGACCAAATTACAGCTAGGAAGCACAATCTCCATAAGATCCTTCCATGTTACCTTGATAATCAAAACACTATGCCTTTACTAGGCCCACAATCAACCCTGGCATGGTCCTGACTGTTGTGAATTAGCTAAAACACCACCAGCAAACCTCTATGAAAAAAGGGAAATGGAGGACCACATGGTCCACACTTGTCGTGTTCCTCAAAAGAGAGAGAACCATTGATACAACAACTATCTTGGGCCACAAGGCAACCAAATAGACAACAATCCACAATGTATTGGTATCCACTGCAATTTGTGTCAATCTGCAGTTGAGAGTGTTGCAAGGATAAAATTGTTTACCCATAAACATCCAAATGAATTAAGGGCAGTACAAGAATCAATAATTTATAGGTATACAAATTAAAGTTGTAGATGGACACAAATTAAAGTTGTGGAAAGAAAACCTAAAAAAGACTCATTGAAATCTTCCACTTTGTAAAATTACTTAAAGACAGTTAAGAAATCAAATAGTAATAGGAACTCATTTCAGAATGGTCTATACCGGTGGATAAAATGATGTAAAGTGCCTCCCAAGTATAATTGCAAAGTCCTCCACAGAAATAACTTCTGAGCACTCTTTTGCTTTCACATATACCTGTTGACATGATTAAATTCATGACTAGAAGAACACAATTGAACACAAAATGTCATCAAAGAGATAGACAAATAATATGGTACCACAATCCAGTCCAAGATTAGAAAAACACAAGAAATCAAAGATGTAACAAACCATCAATATAATACCTTCAAAAGGGGAAAAAACAACTGATTGAATTATTAGATCCAAATTGGCCATAAGCCCGTGTCCAAATTTAGCATGAAAGAGAGAACAAATGCCTCAAACCCAACCAAAGTCTCAGTGGAAATTTTAGCCCAAAAGAATAATCTATTTGGCCATGCATCCCTTTTATGTATTGGTTTTAGATCAAGATTTAAGGAAAAAGACAACATTAATTGTAAAATTGCATTAGTACTCGTAGTTAACTAACCAAATACGATAATACTAATATTGCAATCAGACGGAAGCATTTTTCCCCATGAACATTTTGTGAGCACCCCATCATACAAAGCTCCCAGTAAGGTCAACAATCCAATCGAGCAACAAAATAATCCACAAACAGTGCTCCTAAACAATAAATAGGGATAAAGAAGGCAACCATTTGCATATTGGAAGCGAAATAGATTTAACTTGTCAAATGGAGTTCAATCCTTTCCCTTCTACTTCTAAATCGCCAGATTTAAAGGAAGAGTTTATTTCACTAATTGCTTACTGTTTATCATGTTAAGTCATTGGGTCCTTGCACCTCTACTACCATTGCATATGCCACAGCCTTATCTCAAAGGATCTTATCGATTGTGGTTTGAATATGATTAATGGTTTTTTAGGAAGCTAAGAAGGATTGAGTGAGAGACTACAGCCATATTCCAATACTCAATGACAAGGCACCTAAACTCCCTCCCTCCCTACCTCCCTCTTTTAGGAAGCCAAGTATTGAGAGACTGCAACTATCCTCCAATAATCAACAACGAGGCTCCCTCCTGTGCACAGAGGTCCTAGCGTAAGCCCCAAACATTACTTCCACATGGGCTTCGTTGTCACATGAATCTCCAACATATGAACTACATCATTATGCATGTAACGCATGTTTAAACCAATGGCATCGGAAAGGGAAGAAAAGAGAATAAGAGAAAGACTGGTGAAAGAATATTGTTCTCTCCCCTCTAAACTTACTATTTATATTAACCCAAAAAAAGTATAGCACTCTGAGGGAGTACAAATACACACTTGTCTACACTCCCCCTTAAGATGGTGCATTAATATCATGCACCCAACTTGTCTAACATACAATGAAATGAGAAGAACTTGTTGCTTTAGTGAGAATATCCGTGAGCTAACCATAGATATGAATATCGATATCGTATACGGCCGTATCATATCCGTATCGACCTGATACTATACGCGATACGGGGCTGTATTAGAATCGGTTGGACCGTATTGGTCTGTATCGGTCTATATCGGTGCGGATATAGGGCCGATACAGACGATATAGGCCGATACGCCCATAAAACCCCAAATTTGATTTTTTTTTTTTTTTTTTTTCCCCAAAAATTCACTCATATTTCCTCTTCTTCTTTTCATTTAAACCATGAAAGAATATTAAAAACTCATTTTAGGCTAGATCTAAACCTATTTTGGGATCAAAACAAATTATTTGAATGGGATTCAACTAATCAAAGCAAAGTGGACCATTATGAGAAAAATCGGAAAGAAAAGTAAACCCTCACTTTCTTTTTTATATTTTCATCTTCTTTTTGTTGTATTTCCAATGTAATGGGTCATTGTTCACCAAATCATGTTTGATTTGTGTTCAATTAGGACCTATTTAGTTGACCTTCAACGAGTTAAATCGACAAACAACATTCTCATCAAAAGAATGATCCAATACACCATTGAATACATGGTCAAAACACAAAAAATAATAATAATAATAATAATAGATTCGTGAATATCTCATTTTTACTATTTTTCTGATATTTTTTCATATTTTTTTGCTTCCAAAAAAAAATTCTGACCAACACGGGCTGATACAGACTGATACGGCCCTGATTCTAATACGCGACGCCGTATCGTATCATTTTTCCACGAGGCCGATACGGCGGCTGATACCGTCATTTAGAACCATGGAGCTAACGGTTGGAACGAACAAATGTAGTACATTGGAGCTGGAGTTTTTCCTAAACGAACTGACAATCAACTTTGGCGTGTTTGGTCCCCTCATGGAAGATTGGATTGGAGGCAATATGGATTGCAACTTGATTATCACAATATAGAGGAATATATGTGGAACATCCAACCCATGTCCAAGAGAAGAGATCAAAGATAAACAATCTCACAAGTGGCAAGCGCCATCACATGATATTTGGCTTCAGTTGATGAACAAGCAACCATTGTTTATTTCTTACTTCTCCAATCGATAAGATTACCTCCCACAACGGTATAATAGACACTTGTAGACCTCCAATTATTTGAAGAACTAACCGAGTCTGTATCATAGACTCATAGTAGACACACCGAGATGGCCATGAGGGGAATACAATAAACCTTCTCCGAAAGCAATTAAATATCAAAGAATCCAATAAATAGCCTCGAGGTGATGAGAGCACGGAGCATACATGAACCAGCTTGTCACACTAATGGCATGTTGGTTGCACGACCCAGAGAAGGTTAACAAGAAGGTGGGAAGTTGGGCTCTGGTAACAATTCTGGACGCCTGAAGGCTAGAGTCCATTTTCGTTCTCCTCCAGCTGTCCCACCCCCGGTTTCTGGTCAGAAAGGGCACCATTCCACAGCTACTATGGAGAAATCTTTCAAAGAGGTCCTCAAGGGCGGCAAAAGCTCTCTACCCCACTTGACTGTACCCACTCCTAGCATCACTTCCTCCTTGCTACCATCCCCCCCCCCCCCCCCCCCCCCCCCAAATCCATTCTCTGTTCTTATGAGCTAGGAGAAGATTGTCAGTGCTCCGCCCGTTCCTTCCCCTAAAATCAATCCCGTCTCTTGTCCCCTTCCTAGCACTGGCCGTTTTTCCTCTTTCTGTGATGACTTGGGGACTCCGTTTGTTCAGGTCGACGAGTCTGTCTTAACCCTATCTCTTGAAAACCTAAAATCGTCTGGGGTGGTTTATCTCAGAAATGGTGCATCACTAGTCGATCTCAATCGGTGGTTTGAAGCGTTCAGTGGTCTGAATGCGGACTCTTTTTGCCTCAGACCTATTCACTCGAACCATGTATGGGTAGAGCCTTCTATTCCCCTATTGATATTCAGCAAATTTTGTTTACGGCCAACTCCAATAGGGTTGGCCCTATGGAAGGAATGAGAAGCTGGTCTGAATGGTCAATTCTAGGTAGCGAAGAAGACTGGTTCATTTTCCCTTTTGTTCCTTTAGATCTATGGTCATTGACTTTTTCCAAACGATTGCTTCTTCATTGGGTGTTCTTGTGCAGGTAGACCAAGCTACAGCATGTTGGGAGGAAATTCGGTTTGCTAGACTCAGGATCAGAGTTAAGAGACTAGGGGTATTCCTGCTGAAATCAAAATCAAGGTGGGTGGACATTGCTTTCCTCTTAAAGTCTATAGGGAAGCTGCATTCTGGACTTCCCCTGAAGGATCCGTGTTGTTTCCAAGGTGGCAGCCTCCGGTCAGTGCATCCGCCATGGATGAGGGTCAACAAATTCCAGTGCCGCGCAGTGTACCGATCCGTCTGCAAGTCACGTGTGACCAAAACCCTAATCAAGGTGATCGTGCGAGGGATTCGGTCATGCCAGCTGTAGGAAGCGTGGAAGACGCGGGAGAAGCAAATCCCACGCCTCGTTTCACACCCCCGATAAAGTCTTCTCATGATATGATGCAAATCCTCGAGGCATCAAACGAGATCTCCTCTACCGATATTTTGGATCATATTATTAATCCAAGACCAGCGTCTCCTCAGGCCCTTTCTCGTCTTGCCGAGAAATTGAGTTCTCACGCGCCTCAAGAATTTTGTTTGGGTAAGCATGCGTCTGCATCGAGCCCCCCATCTGTTACGTGTCACAAGCAGATCGCTCCTGAGGCCTTACCTTCTTCATTGCTAGCCATAGCGTCTGCATCGAACCCCACATTTGCTATGTGTCATGAGTAGATCGCCCCTGAGGTCTTACCGTCTTCATTGCTAGCCCTACGTGGCTCTCGAGACTGCATTGAGGACGCGTGTCCGTCAGATGTCGAAGCCGTGCTATCGGGCCTAATCAAGGAACAGGGATCTAAGGCGAGAAAGGATAGCATGTTTCGGGAAAGTGTTGCCCTTTCTCCACAGGCACCTACTCCCCATCCCAATCAGATCTCCCTTCTATATCGCCAATCACCTGACCCTTCTCCAATGGCCCTTTCAACGGATGACGAGAAGGAAGTCCGGAAGATAAATTGGATAATGAATGGACCCCCTCTTCTAGTGATGTTAGCAGTCAGGAAGACACTCCTAGTCTCCCTACCCTGTCCGTGTCTGACATCTCAAAGAGGCCCCAACAGGTCTGTCAGATCGATCCCACTGCTCCGGTAGAATTGTTCTCTACCCCTCCCTCCTCCCCTCCTGTTTCTTTTATCACCTTTCCTTCTTCTTTTGTGGATGCAGATTTCTCCCATTTGCCTGTAGGTCATGCCACTGTAGATCTTTCCCCTATTGGTCATTTGGCTCTGGTAAAGCTAAATCCTCCTCCCCTCAATGAGCAATCTGGGTGCCAGGTTCAGGTGTTGGTTGAGGAAGCCTTGGAGGTTCCTCCTTTGAGAGCGGCCTTCAACGTTGATTGTGCTTCGCCTCCAGAGGGGGAAGTGGTTCCCTTCGCTATTCCGGAGGAAGTCATGGAAGGACTGTTAGAGGCTATCAAGAGAAAGCGGGGGATTAGGGACGCCGTGGGCCATGTTGGAAGGCTGTTGGGAGTGGTCTTTAGAGATACCAATGAAGACTACATAGCTCTTTTTATGCTAGTAGCCCAGAGAGGCTTCAAAGTTTTGGCTGATGGCATTTCTCCGATTTTTGTTCAGAAATCTCCGTAGCAGAACAGGGAGCTAGCCAGATTGGGAGCGTCGGCTTCAGGAGGGGCAGAATCCCATCCTAGAGAGAATAGAAAGGGTAGAGGGGTCAAATTGTTACACTGATGAAGATCCTCTCTTGGAATGTGCGTGGCTTGGGATGCCCTCTTAAGCGTGCTCAGGTTAAGGAAATGTGTGCCAAGTCGAAAGCTCAAATCATTATGCTACAGGAAACTAAAACCCAATCCTTTAACAGTAGTCTGGTCAACTCCATCTGGAGAAGAAAAAGTGTTGAATGGAAGGCCTTGAACGTTGTTAGTTTGGCAGGTGGTATTGTTACGTTATGGGACCACTCGCTAAGAGCCATTGAAGATTGCTAGATAGGTGATTTTTCGGTTAACGTTCTTTTCAAGGAACACTCTAGTTTTCGCGGGATTCCATCAGGTGTTTACAGACCTTCCACGCCATCCCTTAGGCCTCAGTTCTGGGCAGAGCTGTCTGTTGTTCAAGATAATTGGAGTCTGCCCTAGGTAGTAGGGGGAGATTTCAACGTAGTTCGGTTTTCGTATGAAAAATCCAACGATAATGGCATCAACGCGTCTATGAGATCCTTTGCAATCTGGGTAGCGGCTCACGATCTCATCGATATCCCCATGGGGACTGTCAATTTTACCTGGTCCAACAATAGGTCTCCTCCGACTATGTCCTTGCTCGACAAATTCCTCTTATCGTCAGAGTGGATGGCCCATTTCATTAGCGCTAGGCAGAATGGGCTTCCTAAACTTGTCTCTAACCATTGTCATATATTGCTCGAGACCGACGAGATCAACTGGAGCCCTAAACCGTTCAGATTCGAGCTAGCCTGGTTGGAGGTGGAAGGTTTCAGGGATCTAGTTTCAAATTGGTGGTCGTCAACTCTCTTTGAGGGAACCCCTGGTTTTGTGCTTCACAAGAAGCTCTAGAATCTTAAAGGTAGGTAAGCTCAGAGCCTAGCACAAGGATATATTTGGGAAGAGGGAGCTAGAAATGCTTTCTATTTTGTCCGCCATTCAGGAGCTGGATCTGCAGGAGGAGAACGATCAACTTTCTGAGTCTGGGCATGAATCCGGAGCCTCTCTTTCTGCGGAGTACTGCTCCAGGTTGAAGGAAGAAGAGATCCAATGGCGTCAGCGTTCTAGAGCTACTTGGATGAAAGATGGGGACCGAAATACGAAATTCTTTCACGCCTTCGCCAATGCAAGAAGGCGCTCTAACACTATTTCTTCTATTTTGATTGATGACGTGGTTCGAACAGATAAGAATTCTATCTCATCCCTATTTGTTAAATTTTTCTCTGACCTCCTTTCAGCTAATAATCTTTGCAGACCCTCCTTAGACAATCTTTCCTTCAGATCTTTTCAAGAGGAGGATGTGGCTCTCCTGGAACGTCAGCTAAGTATAGACGAGGTTAAAGAGGCTGTCTATGGCCTAGAGAGGGACATAGCCCCAGGACCAGACGGTTTCCCTGTTGCTTTCTTTCAGGTGTTCTGGGACTTGGTGGCCCCAGATCTAATGGCCTTCCTATCGGATTTCTTCGTTAATAATAGGATGGCTTCGGAATTGGGTAACACCTTCTTAGCCCTCATCCCTAAGATTGAAGGGGCCCAGAATGTGAAAGACTTTCATCCCATCAGCCTTACGGGGAGCCCTTACAGAATCCTTTCCACAATCTTGAGCCAAAGGCTTAAAGCTGTTATCCATAAGGTTGTCTCCCAGTTCCAATTTGCATTTGTAGAAGATAGACAAATCTTGGACTCAGTTCTCATTGCCAATGAGTGTTTGGACTCTCAAGCTAGGTCGAAAATTCCGAGTATTATGTGTAAATTAGACCTGGAAAAGGCTTACGACCATGTCGACTGGTCCTTTTTGGACCAAATGCTGGGGCGCATGGGTTTTGGTTTTAAATGGAGAGCCTGGATTAAAACATGCATTAAGTCTCCTAATTTCTCAATTATCATTAATGGATCGCCGTTTGGGTATTTCAGGTCCTCCAGGGGTATTCGCTAGGGAGACCCCATCTCACCCTTTCTTTTTGTTCTTACTGCAAAGGCGCCGAGCAGAATGTTATCGAGAGGTCAGCAGATTGGCCTTTCCAAGTGAGTCTCCATCCCCAATTTCGACAGCCCGATCTCTCACTTGCAGTTTGCAGACGACACTCTTCTTTTTTGTGAAGCAGACGAGAATCAGGTGGCCCTTCTTAGCATTACTATCACTTGGTTTCATATAGTTTCAGGTATGAACATAAATCTAAGTCTGAGGTGTTTGGTATCAACATGGACTCGGAAGCCTGTGTCTCATTGGCCGAGTCTTTTGGGTGGAAGGTCAGTAAGTTCCCTTCTCTTTACTTAGGATTGCCTCTGTGTATTGCTAAGCCTCCCCTTTTCTTATGGCATAAAATTTTAGAAACGATGGAATGGAAGCTTGCGGCTTGGAGACTTAACCTTCTGTCTTTGGGAGGAAGAATCAATCTGATTAAGGCCTCTCTTTCTAGTCTTCCAGTCTATTTTCTTTCCTTGTTTGGATGCCCGAAGTCTGTTATCTTGAAGATTGATAAGCTTAGAAGGAATTTCCTCTGGAAAGGTTGTTCAAGTGGTGGGAAATTCCCTCTTTTGAATTGGAAAGAGGTTTGTACCTCGTACAATAACGGTGGGGCTAACATAAAAGACCTCTCGCTTTTTAACGAAGCCCTTCTAGGGAAATGGGTCTGGAGATTTGGGTGGGAGGAAGACAGCCTTTGGCGTCAGATCATTGCGGCCAAATACGGCGTCTCTCCTATGGGATGGTGGACAAAAAATTCATCTCTTTACCATGCTTCTTTTATTTGGAAAGGAATTGCCAAAGCGGCAACTCCGATGTTTGACAGGATTTCTTTCGATGTTGGTAATGGAGGTAACACCAAGTTCTAGCTGTACATCTGGATTAGCAACTGCACCCTCGCCGAATCTTTCCCTAATCTATTTTCTTTAGCTACTAATCTGAATGCTCTGGTTTCAGACTGTTTCAGCTCAGATGGTGACGGAGGGATCTGGACTCCTGTGCTTAGGAGAAATCTTTCAGACTTGGAATATCAAGATCTAACCTTGTTTTTATCCTTTTTGCAGAAGGCCCCTCTCCCCTTTCCGTCCAAGCCAAAAGACTCTCTCCGTTGGGCATTGTCTTCTTCGGGCCAATTCTCCGTGAAGTCTTTCTACAAGTCTCTCTCCGAATCATCTACTTCCTCTCCCTGTGTTACCACTGCTGTTTGGTCCTACCATGTTCCTCCCAAAGTGGCAGCCTTTGCTTGGCTTCCTAGTAGGAAGAAGATCCTCACGATCGACAACCTTAGAAAGCGCGGTATGCAGATAACCAATGGGTGTCCCTTGTGTCTAAGAGCTGAAGAGACAGTCGATCACCTGATGATCCACTGTGTCTTCTCATTTGAGATATGGCGGAACGTCTTCAGGATTGCTGGGATCTCTTGGGTTATGCCAAATTCCATTTCTGAGCTTCTCATACATGGCATGGGGATTCGGGTGGAGCTCTGGGGAAAAGAAGATGGAGGTCGATTTTACTTGCTGTTCTCTGGGGTATTTGGGCTGAACGCAACAACAGAAGCTTCAGGAACATCTCCTCTTTACCGGCGGGGATTTTCTCTAGAGTTTTAGTCATGTTTAGAGACTGAGCCCCTTAGGTGTTGGGTTAAGTGCTGGGTGCTAAGTCCAAGGTATGTCGTGGGCTGTGGTCTTTTTCCTTTATTTTTGCTGTTTTCCTTTCCCTGTTGCTTTTTTTTTTTCTCTCTCTGTCTGTCTGTTTGTCTTCTTTTTGGTTCAATAAAAGTATCACCTTTCAAAAAAAAAAAAAAAAACACCATCAGGTGGAGCACATCATAGAAAACTATGAAAAACCACTCAAAAAACTCTATATTCATGTGGGATGTATCTAATGGTTGGATCAACCTGATTTTTGGGGCATCCCATTTTCATGGTGGGACAACCATGCTAGACCGTAAGATGTCATACAAACACCATGGTGAGCTCAACACACCAACTAGTTGGTGTGTGTGTATATATATATATAGTAGTGTCGGCAATTACTGTAGCAAAGTTCCAATTAGTGCAGATCATTACTGTAATGATATGTTTTACTATTTTTTTGGCAACACTTTACATAATAGTGTCACTGATAACACTGTACCAGTTTGTCTTCTGTGTTACTGTAGTGTCAATAGAGTACTGTAGCAGACTTAAAATGTTGTAAAATCCGGATCCTTATCTGCTTGTCGCTCTAGTGGAATCAAAAGGTTCTAAAATCCGGAATTTTTTCGTCTAAAATCCGGATGTTTTCCGCCCAACTTGTTACTATCTCAGAGAGAGCATCGGATCCATGCCTCGTTCAAAAAGAAGACAGCTTCTTCATCGACTGGGATTAATGCTTTCACAATCGTCTAAACATTTGTGCCATTATACATTCCACTGATTTAATCTAGTTTGAATATTTCCCGTACCATTGTTTTCAATAATTTTGAGGATTCCCCATGGCTTTGGAAAACCCATCGAACAAGAATAAATCAGTTCACCCTGAGAATTTCAACAGCCAACACTTTAAGCGGCGGAAACAGAAGATGCACTTCTACCTGACAACTCTTCAAGTGCCCTACGCCTTAAATCCGTTGAAACCCACTAATCTCAAAAAAATTGGCACTGTCAGTTGTCCGTCAAAAGTGTGATGAGGATGATTACCTCTGCAAAAACTACATTCTTAGTGCGATGTAAAATCAATTATATGATGTTTTCTTTGACTTTGCCACATCAGCCGAAACTGGGATGCCTTGGAGAGAAAAGACAAAACCAAAAAGGCAAGCGTAAAAAAGTATGCGGTTAGCAGATATTTCAAGTTCGAGATGGTAGATAATAAATCAGTTATGCAACAGGTAAACGAGTTTAATCTGACTGCTTATGAAATTGGGATCCAAAGGAATCAAGATGGACAAGCTTTTCCAAGTGGCAGAAGTAATTGAAAAATTACCGCCATCCTAGAAAGACTTTAAAAATGCCCTTCGACCCATCGATATAAAACTAAGGAGTTATCAATCAAACAAAGGAAAAAGGAGAAGACGAGAGGGCGAACGGACAGGCGCAGCTTACAGTGTTTTTCATGGTGTCAGTGGCGACAATGCTGGAATTGTCGCCGTCCACATAGGCGGGGAGGCAATCGGAGAGGAGGCTTATGGAGACATTCCATTCGACGATGAAGTCTCGCCCGCCTTCTCTACTTCTCCAAACCCTGGAAACCCTAACTCTCGACTTCCCGTGCTTCTGCTCCAGCTTCAACCCGCCATGTCCTCCTGCTGCCGCCATGAAAGATCTTCCTGAGATTTTTCAACCTCCAAAAAAGCGCGAGAAATTGATGTTAGTATGAAAAATTCGCAGTGAGGGAGTAGAAGGGATGTTTGGATATTTATAGAGAGGTTCCAACTGGAAGAGAGTTTCAACTGAAAAATAAATAAATAAAAATGGAAAAAGAAAAAGAGAAACCGACTTCTGGCATTCAAATGCACAAAAAAAGCTCTCAATGGCTTACACCTGGGATCCCGTGGGGCCCACTGAGATGTCCGTGAGAAATCCACTCCGTCCATCATCAGTTTCTCCAGCTCATGTTAAAATAGGATCCCAAAAATGAGCCAGATCCAAAACTGTAAGTGGACCGCACCACAGGAAACAGTGGAGATGGAGATGCCCGCCGTTGAAATTGTCAGGGGGCCAAACATGATGTTTATATGCCATCCAAACCGTTCATATGGTCACTCTAATTGGGATGAACTGAAAATACAAATATTAACCTGATCCAGAACTTCTGTGTCCCCATAGAGTTTTTTGACGGTAGGTGTTCCATATCTACTGTTTTCTGTAGTGTGGTCCATTTGAGTTTTGGATCTGTATCATTTTTGTCAACATGTACTAATATGATCTGAAGAAATTGATGGACGGGATGGATTATTCAAGGACATCTTTGTGGGCCCCACGTAGCTTCTGACCGAAGGAACAAACTGTGGGCGAGGGGGTCGCAGCAAACTGCGTTCTAAGTCGGGAAGCTTCGAATCCAAACACGATTGCGTAAGTTATGGCAATCGGCCTGAGAGTTGCGAGTCGCGCGAGGATAGGTTAGAGCGGTGAATCGCAGAACACGTAGCGAAATGGCATTCTTACACGAGCTTTAGACCAATCATAAGGTGGCCCACCGTGAATAAGGCCGCGCGCAATACTAAGCTCATGGACTCTTCAGGTGTGCCACGGTCTTGGAAATGGACGGTTAGAAATAAAATTGATGGTTAGAAAGAAAATCACCGAAGACCTGTATTCAACTTATATGCGAGGCCCCACGTAACAATGGTATGAGCATCTGATATAATCCAACTATTATCCACATATTTCATAGCCTTAGATTGGACGGTTGTGATTACTTTATCAGTGTGAATATAGAGATATTTTTCATCGACAATTTTCCCAACGACTTGAATGGTATGGATATATTCTGATTAGGAGTGTCGTGAGAGGATCAGCCACTTTAAAAATGGTGTTGAACGGTCATAGCACCTATACCGTTTTCTCATTTCTCAACCCGCCGAAGTGCAAATAACAGGCAAGATATGATGCTTTCTACGCCCCATATGCACTCTCCCAACATGCACATCTTACACGTAGTACTCTTGTCAGATCTGTCCGTTGGATTAGGTGGACCCCGTCTTGAAGAAGATCTAGTGAAAATTTGGGTAATTTCACCCACGCTACACGCATTTTTGGAATGTGGACCGTTACAGCTTTTAAACCGTCCATATTTTTTAAAAAGGTTGATTTTTAATTCACTTCATTCTATGTTGGCACCTGTGACGCGTGTAACCGTTGCGTCTGAGAGAGAAGCGGATTGCCTGATGTACCCGCTAATTTGCTGGTGTGAGTACCTGTCGTCTACAGACCACTTTGTCAGTCCTCGAGCTCTAGTACCAACGGTTCAAAGAAAAAAAAGATTATATGAGCCCCACTATGATGTATTTAACATATCTAAACCGTCCATACCGTTTACAAGATAATTTTATGGGAAGATCCAGAAAATGAGATATATCCAAATCTCAAGTGGACCACACCACAAAAGGAAGTGGAGACAATGATTTTCACCATTAAAATATTCTTAGGGCCCACCATGATGTTTATTTTCCATCGAAACTATTCATAAGGTCAAACGGACCTGGATGAAGAGTTAAAATAAATATTAGATTAATCCAAAACTTCTGTGACCACTAAGAAGGTTTCAATGGTAGACGTTCAATCTTCCACTGCATTCTGCAGTGTGGTTCACTTGAGCATTGGAGCTGTCCTATTTTTGGGTCAAACCCTTATAACAATGTCTCCAAATGGAAGGACGGTTTGGATATACCATAAACCTCATGGTGGGGCCCACATAAATTGGTGACGTCAATACACCAGCAGCTCGCTCGTATGCGGTGCACCAGCTATTCCGCTTCCGTCTGAGAGGGAGTGTGGGCTGAGGAAAACTTGCACACAAGAGTCTACCTTATTTTGGTACATCCTAAGGTCGTTAACGGCGTAAAGTACACGCAAATCTCAACTTAAAAAGTGCTGGCACAAGGTACAAGCAAACCTTCATTCGTACACATAGCGTAGTACGTTAATCGTGGGGCTACTGTTGCTTTTGTCTTTTATCCATTCCGTGAATTTCTTTTACTACACAAATTTAACATGTGCCCAATATCTAACCATATTCATAACTAAAGTAAACCACACCACTGGAAACGACCTGAATTCAATGACTAACATGGGGTGATTGGGGCGAAATCGGATTGCGTGCGGAGTTACTCTGCATGCTTTTATCATGCCTAGTAAACTCTGTTGGGCCCACCTAGAATGTATGTGCTCCATCTATTCAGTTTATATATTTTTACAGCTCATTTTAGGGGTTGAGCCCAAAATTTAAACATATCCAAATCTCAAGTGGACCATGCCACAGGAAATAGTGGGAATAATGATTTCCACTATTGAAACATTTCCAAGCCCCACGGTAATGTTTATTTGTCATCCAACCTGTTCATAAGATCACATAGACATAGATGAAGGGAAAACACAAATATCAGCTTGATCCAAAACTTCTGTGTCCCCCCAGAATTTTTCAATGGTAGACATTCAGTTGACACTTTTCTTGTGGTGTGGTCCACTTGAGAACTTTATATGCTTCATTTTTTGATACCATACCTAAAATTATCTGTGAAGATGGATGGACAGAGTTGATAAAATAAGTAAATCATGATGGGCCCCACAGAGTTTACTCTGTACACTTAGTGTGCGGAGTTACTCACTGCGTAATCCCGCTTCTATTTGGGGCATGGTATTAGATGGGATGGAATTGCATTTGGTTCCGTGCAAATTTCATATGATGTTTGGGGAGGATGGGAGGCTTGGGATTGGGTGGGATGGAATTGCACTTGATCCCATGTGGGATTTTCGTGGGATTTCAAAATGCCAAACACATGGGCCCCACATTGATGCATGTGTTTTATCTATGCCGTCCATCCATATAAATCCTTTATACATGACGCAATGGTTATATACATGTTCAAGTGATGGATATCTGTTGTGAACTTGGTCTGTTGATTGCAATTCCATGGTCCACCAAATGGGATTTTGTTTAATCTAGTGGTTTTCCCATGGTAAGTATTTGATCCCAAACATGGGATTGGATATGAAAATACCATGGGATTACCAGATATGTAATCATTGTGCAATAAATGATGTTAATCCCACCTAATACCATTCCATCCCTTCTAATACCATGCGCCAAACATGCCCTTGGCTTGTTTGGTGCATGGGATTAGGGGGATAGAATTGGTTTTGTGCAATAATTCAATGGTGTCGGGGTTCATCTTGGAATCTCATGTGTCAGAAGACTTCTTATTCATGTTTGAAATGGAAATGGTGATATGAAGTTTTTGTATTTTATTTTAAGCCGCATTTGGATTAAATTATGGAAGCAGCAAAATTGAAGCATCTTTATAAGTACAGAAATATCACACACCACCACCCTTCAGTAGCTCGTTCACGTCATAAGTTTTGCAGACTCCACCAAGATATATGTTATATCAGCCCCATTTATCCATTTTGTGGGATCATTTTAAGACATGTTTAAAAATGAGATAGATCCAGAGCTTACATGGACTACACCACATATAGCAGTGGGACCATGACGCCTACCTTTGAAACCTTCTTAGTGTCAATCGTGATTTTTATTTGCCATCCAACCTATTCATAAGGTCACATAAACAATAGACAAAGGAAAAACACAAATTTAAATTGCATCGGATCATCTAACATAACATCTTACACTATGCGTGGAAGTTTGGCAAAACTACTAGAATTATAACCAAGTCCCAGAGAGCGGGGATTAAGACATTTTAAAAAAAAAAATTTACCTACTTAAATTATTCTACAATTTAAGCTAAGTAAAGAATATTTTGGTTTCCAAGCCTTGATGAGTCCAATCACATAAACTAGTAATTAATTACATAATTAAGCAACCTAGTCTAATAAGTATAAATTAACAAATGATCTAACTAATCAAGCACCTAATCTATACAACCTGTACAAACTATATGAGAATGGATCATATAAGCTCAAGTCTACACTAATTAATGAAAATACATCTTGTGTGTGAATGTGCCTATTTAGTGCTTAGTATACATTCATATCAAACATTTATTTATAATTAAGCAATTAAACATACAATGTTAAGATAACAATGTGTTCAAACACATCACAAACACAAGCATGTATAGTGGTTTGACTATGTGTCTACTTCACTCCTGATTCAAGTACTCACCCCTTGAGTACATCGAATTTCACTAAGAGAGTTTAAATCAGGTTTCTCTCAACGTAGGTGTTTTAAATTGACTCCACCCTGCCGAGGAGTTTGACAAGGTTCCTCCCAACCTATGATGAAGATTTTGCTAGTTCATCTATCAATCAAGATGTTTATAGATTCCATCCAACATAGGTGTTTAATAGTTCCACTCAACTAAGGAGTTTGACAAGGTTCCTCCCAACCTATACAACATACGCATACTCCCATCGAAGGCTCCACAAGGAGACTTGGTTCAGCCCTCTCACAAGGGCCTAGGTCCCACAACCAAACCTATCGAGTTTAGCAATTCAAACTCTCATATTCAATCTTCCACTAGGAAAGAGCATATGGACTCTTACAATTGACAACCTTATTTGTCGGAATTAAGCCCCATTAATGTATCACTTTAGATTGCTTGATCTCCACTTTCTTGTACTTCAATCAGCTACCCTTTGCTCCCTCGATCACTGATGTCGATGTGTCACCAATGTTTCAGCTCCAATGATCAACTACCTTGCATTTATGCTTCGATTGGGATGCCCAAGGTGAGGAGGTGGTGGTGAATTCTCTACAGCCAGTAGATTTTGGTTGCCTAGAGGAATTACACCTAATTGGATCTCTATGGAGGTTTAGACTAAGGATATACATATGGTGTAGATGTTTAAAACATATAGAGATCAAGAAAGAACAAGATCATCTTCATCATGAGCTTTGAATGCTCCATGCTTATGATAAATTACAAGGAAGATGATTTGAATGGGTTAAGATTAGAGCCTATGGGTGTATGCAACAATGGTGGCTTTTAAATCTCTAAAATCCTTCTTTTAAGCAAAAAAATGAGCTTCCCTACTTTTATAAATAAATCTCCAACGGTCAAAATACGGGCATATTCGTGAATCTTCGATGACATTGAAGATACATTTGATGAGGTTGAAACCCATTTCAATGGGATCAAAGATTATCTAGAGAATTTTATGAAATTGATGGACATCCAGTTCGATGGCATTAAACACTCTTCGATGAAATCAAAAGGTTGTTTGATGGGATCGAAGATCGTCCAGAGAGTTTGTTTGCTGGATAGATGTTCGATGGCATCGAAGACCAATCGAAATACATTTCGATGGCATCAAAATTCAATAAAAAACTGCTGTGTAGGCCAATTTGTTTACAGTCGTTAACACCTCTTTAATTAGCCTAATTTATCATATTTTTTTTATATGATTTAAGGCTAATGATTAAAGGTTTTACTATTTGGTCCAAGTCATTTAGAGGTTTTAGGTGTTTTGGTTCTAAAGGTTGAAGTCACCAAGGTATTTCTTTTACCTGTTCATCTTCCTTAATGATGTTTATCCACTTGAATCTTTGGTCTTCAACTTGTCAAGGCTCAACCAACGTTATAGCACATGGACGCACATGATTGATAAATAAGGTACATTAGGATGCCACAGAAAAGTGCACTAACACAAATATCAACTTGATCCCAAACTTTTATACCCTCCGAGAAGTTTTTAATGGTAAGCATTCAATCCCTACTACTTTAGCTAGTGTGGTCCACTTGAGCTTTGGATTTGCCTAATGCCCAACAATGATCTCGAAAAATGGAATGGTGTGGATATAGCCTATACATCATGGTGGGACACATAGAACTTGCCATGTCAACACGTCCGTTCTTGAGATTCATATAGAGCAGGGTTGCATCCCATACAGATTTATAAAATTTCTTACTACAACTCGAGAGCGATTCCTCATATCCCTTTCCTAAAGGTGATGGTAAAGCTTATTTTTCAAAGCATATGAAACTAATAGCAATGAAAAAAACAAATGGTATGTGAGGCTTAAATAATGGTATTTTCAATTCAATACCATCTAATATGTTGAACCAAACAAGCCTCGGCCATGTAAGTTTTAAATCAAGCTAATATTTGACTTTTCCCTTCATCCAAGTATGTGTGATCTTAAGAACAATTTTATTCTATTCCTTTGTCCTTGATGCAAGGAGTACCAGCTGGTCCACCAAAAGCTCTAGAACTGTTTGGAAAGCACCGTAATATCCCTTTTATCCATGCCCTCCCAAGAAAACCGCTGAAACCTCCCTGGGTCCCACAATGAAACCCACCCCACTTGCATGGGGACATCCGCATCGTGACTATAGCTTTTTAGCAACACACGGGACACCAAATCATCAATTCAGATATTCCATTCAATAGTACTATTGGGAGCAACCCATGGACCAAAATTCACACCGATGAAATGATCCTAGCTCTTCAAATGAGGCCAATTTGTTACAACCGCTATTTCTTACACACGATGGCTCACTACTTTAGAATTATAAGAAACACAAAGTGTGATCTATCCTATAGATGTTTCAAGATGATGATTGGACTTACTTCGTTTCTCCACTTAATCTTGGTTGTCCATTTTATGTGCTATTGATCAGATGTCTAGGATCACCCGTCTAGCATGATTTTCGCATCATAGGTTGCTCCCATTTGCATGAATGTGTGAGCGGTCCAAAATGACGATTGGTTATCCCATATGGCGTTTAAGAGTTTTGGGGTCGTCCCATGTTGGCAAAACCTTTATATGCTCAAAACATGACCCCTTTGATGGGAACACAATCTCAATGGTCTCAATGTAGCATAGCCCAAAAAGATCACTAATAACCCATAAATCTATTTGGTTACAATTTTTGTTTACTCGTTGGACCGTAGATCTATGGTAGGGTGTCCCAATCGTACCATACAATCGCCAGTTTCCACCATCCAATTGCATCCTTGGATTGATCTGAACTATTCATGTTCTCCTTACTTTAAAAAAGAAGCTATGGTCTTATAATCATGCTTAACTGACGGTTCTGATCTTTGAATATCGAAATTGAATATGAGCTATTAAATATTCTTCTTCATCACAATCACCCGTTCAATGAATGTTTCTTACGGTGGTCCGGTTATCATGGAATCCAGAGCATCAACAGATCAGATCATTATTAAAAATGGCAATGGGCTTTGTAGAAGTGAAGATTAGGGGCTTTGTAGAAGCGAAGATGAGGGTATCTTGGATGCCACCTGTTTCTCAATAAATGTTTGAGGTGGGAGTTGGGAGGAAGCCCCGGGCCTGGACTGAAATAGCTCCTGTGGGGTCCACTGTGATGGATGGATTCTATCCATGCCGTTAATCCAAGTTTTCAGATCGTTTTAGGGTATGATCCAAAACTTGGGGCAGAACCAAGGATCAAGTGGACCACACCACAGGAAGCAGAGGTGATAATGACACCACTGTTGAAACCTTCCTTTAAGGCCCACCGTGATGTTTATTGTCATCCAACCTGTTCATAAGGCTATACGGACATGAATGAAGGGAAAAACACAAATTTCAGCTTGATCCAAAACTTCTGTGGCCCCCAAAAAGTTTTTAATGGTGAGCGTTCAATCCCCACTGTGTGGTCCACTTAGCCCTCGATCTACCTCATTTTTTATATCATTATCTAAAATGATATTAAAAAAATGAATGAACGGCGTGGATAAAACACATACATCAAGTGGGCCCCACAGAGCCCCTGTTTTGGACCGTTTCCGGCCAGGCTGTGGCAGGACGCAATCCTTAAAAGTCACAGGTGCCGCTTGGGTGGATCCCTGACGGTGGGGCCCACCTAGATGTACATGACTTATGTCCATCCCTTCCATCCGTTTTAAAAGGTGATTTTAGGGCATGATACCAAAGAGGAGGCAGATCCAAATCTTAGGTGGACCACACCACAGAAACAGTGGTTATTCAATACTCACCATTAAAAACATCTTGGGGTTCACCGGAATGTTTACTTTCCATCCAACCTGTTGATAAGGTCACAAAGACCTGGATGAAGGGACCATGAAAATATAAGCTTGACCAAAACTTCTGTGGTCATCAAGAAGTTATTAACCGTCAATCACCACTGTTTCCTATCGTGGGTCTACCCGAGAGTTGGATCTGCTTCATTTTTTGGATCATGACCTAAAATGAGCTGTCAAAGTGGATGGACGGCGTGGATGTTAGTCACATATATCGTGTCGGCCCCTGCATTCAGGGATCCACTAAAGCCGCACCCCTCTTTTCCTTTCCAAAATGAGGTTAGCAACGTAGACTAACGTTATTTCCGTCCAAGGCAGCCTACTTGATCAATGGGCGCGGATTTCCTGCGAAAGCATTGTGCAGGAATTTCGTGCGCTGGGAACCACGGCAGGGCCTACAGTGATGTTTTTTTTATAAATCCACCCCGTCCATCCGTTTTGGGAGCTCATTTTAGTATATGAAGACTAAAATGAACCAGATCCAAGACTCAAATGGGCCTCACTAAAGGAAAAGGTGGGTAGGTAAATTACTGCCGTTGAAACCTCCCTGAGGTCCACAGTGATGTTTATATGAAATCCATACCGTTCATAACGTCACTACTACTGGGATGAACTGGAAAAACAAATATTATCCTGATTCGAAACTCCTGTGGCTCCATAAATATTTCAACTGTGGACGTTCAAATCTCACGTTTTCGGCCCACTTGAGTCTTGGATCCAATTCATTTTTGTTATACTATCCTAAAATGAGCTCCCAAAACAGATGGACGGTGTGGATTTATTAAAAAAACATCACTGTAGGCCCACCTTGGTTCCCAGTGCAGGAAATTCCTGCGCAAGGCTTTCGCAGGAAATCCGCGCCCGGCTGGCACGTTCTATCAAAATCCTTTTCCACGTGTTATTGCACGTCGTATCGCCACAAGTTGGGCCCACCTTATTGGTGGACTAACATTATTTTTTTGTCCAAGCAAGTCCAATGTAACCTACTTGATGAATGGCTAAGATCTGTGACATGTGTGCCTGGAGCCAAGCACTGGGACTTGTCACCCTGGCTCAGTCGTTCTTTCAAAACTTTCTTCAAGTTTTGCCTACCTTATTAGTGGACTAACATTATTTTGTTTACAGGGCATGTCTTGTATATTTTACCTGATTAATGGCGAAGATTTATGACACGTGCTATCTGACAGTGGGAGTGACTTCTTATATTGGCTCATGGATCAAAACCCCTTTTCAACTGTATTATTTAAGTCCCATTGACATAAGTTGGGCATAGATCTTATTAATGGACTAACATTATTTTTTGTCCAAGGCATATGTGGTGTAATCTACTTAGATTAATGGCCAAGATCTATGACACATTCGCCATATAACAATAAGAGCCAAGCACCGCATGGGACTTCTCAATCGGTTCATGCATCTATCAAAATCCATTTTCAATAGTGTTATTTATGTCCTATTGACATAAGTTGGGCTATCTTACTAATGGATAGAGCTAAGCACGAATCGAGCTAGCTCGGTTAGCTCACTTGATTCAGCTTGTTCCAGCTAGATTCGGCTTGATTCGGAGGGAGGGTTCGAATGGAGTCGAGCAGATTTCCCTAGCTCGTTTCATAGTTCGAGCTGCACACAATCATGCCCAAGCTCGGCTCGAAGCTCGGCTTGTTCGCAGCTCAATTCGGCTATATATATATATATATATATATATATATTATAACTTAAAACCTAAAACCCTCCCCATTTCGAACAAGCACCCCCTTCCCTCCCCAAAACCCTAACCCCGTCCGTTCAGCCAGCTAGCCACCGGCCACCTCTCTCTCTCTCTCTCTCTCTCTCTCTCTAGTCCGTCCAGCGACACCTGTCGTCCGGTTGCCTTTCAATCTCTCTCTCTCTCTCTCTCTCTCTCTAGTCCATCCAGCGACACCTGTCATCCGGTTGCCCCTCTCTCTCTCTCTCTCTCTCTCTCTCTCTCTCTCTCCCCAATCTGATCACCCACGGCCCACCCTCGTGTAAAAATTTCTTAAACACATGTAAAAATTGTGTCCAAGCTCATCTCTCCACTCAAATTCAGCTCGAAAGGCTCGAGCTCGAACTCGGCTTGAATCTCAGCCGAGCCAGCTCGAACATAAAACTCCAGCTCAATGGCCAAGCTGAGCCAAACATGAGCCAAGCTATTCAGTGACCGAGCCTAGCTCGAACATTGTTCAGCTCGACTCGTGCTCAACTCCATTAATGGACTAACATTAATTTTTGTCCAAGGCACATGTCCTGTAATCTATCATGTTAATGGTTAAGATCTATGAACTATGTGCCATCTAACAATCAGAGCCAAGCACGTCATGGGACTTCTCATTTGGGCTCATGCGTCTATCAAAACCCATTTTCAAAAGTGTTATTTATGTCTTATTGGCATAGTTGGGCATACTTTGTTAATGGAATAACATTATTTTTTGTCCAAGGCACACGTGGCCAAGATCTATGACACGTGTGCCATTTGACAATAGGAGCCAAGCACCACATGGTACTTTTCATTTGGGCTCATGCATTCTATGAAATCCCTTTTTCAACCGTCCCTTTTTCAACAGTGTTATTTATGTCCTATTGACATAAGTTAGGCCTATCTTATTTATGGATCACTAATATTATTTTTTGTCCAAGGCACTGTAATCTATTGGATTAATGGCTAAGATCTATGACACGTGTCATCTGACAATGAGAGCCAAGCACCACAGGAGACTTCTCATCTAAGCTCACGCATCTATCAAAACCCTTTTTCAACTGTGTTATTTATATCTTACCGACATAAGTTGGCATATCTTATTAATGGACTAACATTATTTTTTTGTCCAAGGCACATATGGTGTAATTTATTGGATTAATGGCTAAGATCTATGACACATGTGCCATCTAACAATAAGAGCTAAGCACCAGATGGGACTTCTTATTTGGGCTCATGCATCTATCAAAAACTTTTTTCATTAGTGTTATTTACGTCCCATTGACATAAGTAGGGCCTATCTTATTTATGGACTAACATTATTTTTTGCCCAAGCCACATGTGGTGTAATCTACTGGATTAATGGCTAAGATCTATGACACATGTGCCATCAGTCAATAAGAGCCAAGCACCGCGTAAGACTCTTTGTTGGTATCATGCATCTATCAAAACATTTTTTTCAACAATGTTATTTATGTCTTATTGACATAAGTTCGGCCTATCTTATTAATGGACTAACATTATTTTTTATCCACGGCACAAGCACTGTAACCTACCGAATGAATGGCCAAGATCTATGACACATGTTCCATCCGACAATAGGAGCCAAGCACCACGTAGGACTTCTCGTCTGGGTTCACGCATCTATCAAAACCATTTTTCATCAGTGTTATTTACATCCTATGTACATAAATTGGGCCATCTTATTAATGGACTAACATTATATTTTTTGTCCTAGATACATGCAGTGTAAGCTACTAGATTAATGGCCAAGATCTATGACACATATGCCATCTAACAATAGGAGCCAAGCCCGGCATGGGACTTGTCATCCAAGCTCACACATTCTATTAAAACTCATTTTCCAACGGAGTTCTTATGAGTCCAATTGGCACAAATTGGTCCTATATTTGGATGTTATTTAGTGAATTTTTGTACGAACGTCAATAGAGAGCATTTTGGATTCCACGTAAGGAGCATTTCAATTGTAAGTAGCCATTCTGAATGTGGCATATTCTTTACCAACTTTTTTCCCTTCCAATTTCAATTGGATTTCGACCTTTTTCTTTTCTTTTTCTTTTTTATCTGAAAATTAGGTCTTACTAGATGCTACTCAAGTAATAGTTTAGTAGGTGTTAACCGGACCGTATAGATCCCACCTCGATGAGTTTTTGGTATATCCATGACATCCATACGTTTTTTCAGCTCATTTTAAGGCTTGATCTAAAAAATTAAGTAGACCCAAATTTCTAGTGGGCCACACCAGTGGAAATAGTGATGATTGACCACTAAAAACTTCTCATTGGCCACAAAAGTTTTAGATCAAGCTCATCTTTCTATTTTCTGTTCATCCAGGTTTGTGCGACCTTATTAACAGGTTGGATGGAAAATAAACATCATGGTGGGCCCTAGGAAGGTTTCAACGGTGGATGTCATTGTCCCCACTGCTTTCTGTGGTGTGGTCCACTTGAGATTTGGATCTGCTTAATTTTTGGGCCCACCTCCTAAAATGAGATGGAAAAACAAATGGACGAGTGGATATATAACACGTTCATCGAGGTGGGCCACTCACTCAAGGTAACACCACTAACGGATGTAACACCTAATCCGCTCACTTGAAACACACCCTAGAGTAGCAATTACAATTTTAAAACCTTTTTCGGTTGGGTTTTAATAGGATGCAGTCCCATGATGGCAAACATTCACAATTTTAAAACCTTTTTTGGTTGGGTTTTAATAAGATGCAGTCCCATGATAGCAAACATGTGAAAGAGTCGAGCCATTCATTTAGCCTTGCTTGCTTTGATTATGCCATATGCCAAAATTTGAGGCAGTAAATCATTCTCAGTGATTATGTTGAATTTGGATGGTTGAATTTAACAATACATTTTATCATATAAATTTGAGCTGCCTGGTTAGAGAGCTAAGATTATTTTCATCTAGGGCATATCAAGTGCAACCTGCCTATTGAATGGTCAATATCTATGGCTAGGCGTTGTTGTGGCAGTGTAACACCACCGACGTGTGATGATGTTGGTGACTGTCCCAACAGGGAGACCTCTATCCGTATCTCTTCTCTGTCAATCTCTTAGTGAGAGACATGCTCCCCCCTCTTTATGCGTATATGTACGAGATGGTAAAGCGTAGTTCTTCTAGGTCTTTGCTCTATGCTCTTTCTTGCATGTGTCACCTATACATAGGAGACCACAGGTAGAGAAAAGTATTTTATTCAATTTATCTTCTAAGATTCCTTGTATGGGTAAAAGAGAGGTAATTCTTATATTTTTGTTTCTCTTATTTCTAGTGAAGAAGAAAGCTTTATTTGTTGCCTTGTGAAGTAGGTATATTGTCAAACCATGTAAATCTTTATACTTCTTGTCTCTTTTTTTTATTTGACCCTTTGGTTTTTTGTTTGACTATTTTCTTTTTTGTGTTTTGGCTTTGCCTATATTGATCACATGCAAGTGTTTTTGCGCAACAATTAGTATCAAGGCCAAGGATCGAGAAACCTTTTAATACAAGATTGATGTAGGCATTAGTTTTGCAATTGTGTTTCAGATGACTGGATCGAGTTCTACCAAATTAGAGGTGCCGAAGTTTGACAGATCCAATTACACGTTGTGGAAACTAAAGATGAACGTGATGTTGGTGAAGGAAGGATGTGCAATTATAATTTAAGGGAAAAAAATGAAGCTTATAGAAATTAAAGATGAGGTATTTAAGGAGAAAAATCAATTATTCATAGCAAACCTTCTTCTTGTACTGGATGATTCGGTTTTATTCAACCTGTTTGATAAAACCACCGCAAAAGATTCATGAAACATATTGCGAAACTTATATGAAGGAAAATCGATGTCAAACAAGATCTTTCTTCGATAGCAACTATATAACTTTAAGATGAAGGGTCTTCTTTTCAAAAATACCTTAATGAGTTTAATACCCAAATTAATAGATTGACATTGGTCGATGTGAAGATTGACGACAAAGAAAAAGACACACTTCTGCTCTGTTCAATGCCAGAATCGTGGGATGTTTTGATTATAAATATCAACAACGATCCAAACCCCTATGGAGTTAGTCATATCTACATTGCTTAGTAAAGAGTTTCGCAGAAAAACGCATGGAGAATTTGCTGGTGATGCTATAATGATCAGAGGAATATGTACTAAGAAGGTACCGGTGAGAGAGATTAGATGAGATTCAAGTCGAATGGGCACAAATAGGTAAGCATTAAAATTGCAGAAAGGAGAGCACCTTGCGCAAAAATTGTAGACTCAAAAAAACAAATCAGAAAAATTACAAACCCAATTCGCATAATCAAGTATCAGATTAGAAACCCTTATTGAGAAAGACGATTCATCCGAGGATGAGGAAATGCTGTCTGCAGTGATTCTACAACAGAATCTAAGCCATCAATGAATCTTAGATTTGAGTGCTTCGTTATTTGACTCCACGCAGAGGTTGATTTTACACATATCAGTCATATGATGGTGGCACATTTCACATGGGTGATAATGACACTTGTAAAATTATGGGGATTGGAGATATCATAATTATTATGTTTGATGGTATTATACATATAATTTTTGGTATGCGGCACATATCAAACCTGTGAAAAAGTCTTTTGTCATTGAAAAAGTTTGATAAAGATGGCTACAAAATTTCTAGTGAAAATTGTCAATTAAAAATTATAAATGCGCGATGGTAACGACAAAATGAGAGTTAATGTGTAGTTTATATCATTTGATTTGAGATATTGTGGTTAACGATGCTATTGTTGCTAATGTTGTGACAGACTATTACAATTTGGAACAAGTGGTTAAACCACATGAGCAAGTAAAGATTAAGAGTAATTCTTTATTAAAATTTACTTCCTGGTTTAGAGTTTATTAATTTAGATTTTTGTAAGGATTACTTGTTTAGAAAGTTTCATATATTTCATTTTTTCTCATCCATTACTAAAAGTAATGATGTTTTAAATCTAATTTATTCTGATAGTTGGAAGGCTCCAGTCAAATTCTTAAGAGGTTCGAAGTACTTTTGTTTATCTTATTGATGATTTCTCCAGAAAAGTATGAGTTTACATGTTGAAAATAAAAATTGATGCTTTTACTTCTTTTACCAAGTTTAAAACATTGGTTAAAAATGAAACAGGAAAGAAATTTAAATGTCTGAGAACTAATAATGTAGGAAAAGATACATCGAAAGAATTTAAATTTTTTTTTACAGTTATGGCATTGAGAGGTACTGCATGGTCCTTGGTACTCCACAACAGAACAAAATTGTTGAATGTATGAACCGTATGCTTATAGATTGTGCTAGGAGCATGTTGAGTTTAATTAGGTTCAAACAGTGTTTTTGGGCGGAAGTCATTAATACGGCTTGTTATTTGGTAAATCATTTTTCTATGATTGCATTAGATTATAAGATCCCTGAAAAGATCTTGTCTAAAAAACCCTATTAATTGCTTGTTCATTTGTTTTTTTAGTTATTATACTTATGCGTGGATTCTCAAATAGCACAAGACTAAGTTGGATGCGATGTTCAGAAAGTGAATTTTTCTTGGCTATGTAAATGAAATAAAAAGGTACAGATTATGAGATATAAAATTGTCGAGATAAATTTTTAAATAAAGATTCATTACAAAAAGACATAAAATTGTCAAGCTCGAAGTCATGAGAGATAATTGAATTATAATCTATACACGATGTTCAAAATTAGCCTATTAATTTAGAAGGTCGGCAAGTTGATAATACAATTAAAGATGAAGTTGATAAAAAACATGTAGATGAAATGCTAAAGGTGTTCAATGTTGACTGAAAAAAGTTATAAAACTTTTTGTTTGGCTTAAAGATTATGTTATGGCTTATGCTTGCATGATAGAGAAGCATGGGACTTGTTTATACCGAAAGGCATGTGAATTTGTGAATTCTAGTCAATGGAAAATATTCATAAAGGAAGAGATGAAAGCTCTGCATAAGAATAAGATTTAGGAATTGGTTGAATTATCAAAAGGGCAGAAGCGTATTGGTTGCCAATGGGTTTACAAATGGATACTAATGAAAAGTTAAAAGATACAAAGCCCGATTAGTGATAAAAGGGCATGCTCATAAATAAGTTATTGACTTAATAAAAATTTTCTCTAGTTATTCGTTTAAATGTTATTCGTACTGTGTTGAGTACGGTGACGATATTTGACTTGGAGCTTGAACAGTTGGATGTAAAAAAAAAAAATTATGAAAATCTTGATAAAGAAATTCATATGACTCAACCTGAATATTTTATTAAAAAGAAAACGAATTTAGTTTATTAGTTGAACAAATTATTTTACGGTTTAAAACAGGTGTCAAAGTGTCGGTACAAGCGGTTTAATTCCTTCATTGTGAGCTTGAAATTTCAAAGATGTGAGACAGACCTTTGTGCCTATGTTCAATAGTTCTGCGCCGCTTCAACATGCGGAATTCTAACCCAATCATACTCCATTTCTTGTTAGTTGCAAGTTGTCATAATATTAACGTTCTAACACAGAAGCGAAAAGGACAGATATGTCACAAGTACCATGTTCATTGGCGGTAGAGAGCCTTATGTTTGCAATGGTGTGCACCGGACCAGACATTACACAAGCAGTGAAAGCAGTTAGTAAATACATAACAAACCTCCTGGATAGAGATCATTAGACCGCTGTGAAGCAGATCATTCGTTACTCGAAGGGTATTTCTGAGGTGGCTATATGTTATAACAACCAAAATTTAGAGTTGGTTGGGTTTGTTTATGTAAATTATGCAGTAGATTGTGACAAAAGAAAATCTATCACAAGGTATATCTTCTTTTTGCTAGAGGTGTAGCTAGTTGGATGTCAAGATTGGAATTAGTGATGGCCTTATCTACTTATAGAAGCAAAGTACATATAAGTTACACAAGCATGTAAAGAATATATTTAGTTAAAGAGATTGCTAGAATAATTAAAATTCAAGCATAAAGTAGTGGTGATTCACTGTAACAGTCAAAGGGCGTTATACTTGGCTAAAAATCTGGTATTTCATACTCGGACTAAGCATCTCGATGTTTAGTATCACTTTATTTGTGACATGATGGAAGACAGTCAGATCTCATTACAAAGATTCACACTGATGACATCGTAACAAATATGCTGACGAAGTTTATTATAAGAGAGAAGTTCGTTTGGTACAAAACTTTTCTTGAGCTTGTTGTTACCTCGCGATTAGTGACGTTTGAGCAGCTATTATTGGAAGTATTTTTCAAACTATCAAAGGAATTAGTCTTGAAGTGAAAAAATGTTATGGCATCGAAACTCTACTGATGTGAGGATGTTGGTAACATCCCCAACAGAGAGACGTCTATCTATCTCTCTTTCCTCTGCCCCCCAAATCCGTACATAGGATGGTAAATCCTAGTTCCCCTAGGTAAAGATAAATATTTTATTTAGTTCATCTTTTGATGTTCCTTGTATGGTGAGAGAGCGGTAAGTCTTGTATTTATGTTTCTCTTTTTCTAATAATGAAGAAAGCTCTGTGTTGTTGTCCCGTGTAATAGGTATATTGTTGAACCCCATAAATCTTTATGCCGCTTATCTCTTATTTTTTGTTTGGCCCTTTAGCTGTTTGTTCGGCCATTTTCTTTTATGTTTTAGCTTCACCTACATTGATCATGTGCGAGTACTTTTCCGCAACGCATGTGACATCCGACATTGGGAGCCAAGCACTACATGGGAGTTGTCATATGAGCTCCCGCATTCTATCAAAACATTTTTCCAATTGTGTTCTTATGCGTAGTATTGGCACAATTAGAGCCTATGTTCGGGCAATCAAGACCATTGATCAAGGGTTAGAAGACACTACAATTTTATAGATTCATGAATTTATCCATCCAATATTTAGCCCTTTATGGATTACTATTGTTATTTTATAGCTTGTTTAAAGGCAACAATCTTCTATCGATTTAGGATGAGGCCATCATATCACTGGTTTGAATAACCTAACATGACCCCACTTGCAGGAGCGAATATCTAAGAGCTTATAGAATCACATTTATATAAGTGCATTAAATAAAATTTCTCAAAGCATAAACCATCTTCATAGTGGGGAGATTTTTTTGTAATTTTTGAATTGTATTAAAGATAAGGAAAGCTCTGGTGCTCTGATAGCACTATAAGCTTTTTATTTTTATTTTTAAACACACCCACACCCACACTATATGGGCACTCAATCCCATGATCTTAGTGTTGAAACAGAGTCTGTCTACCTCTAAGTCATGGAGTCTCTTAGTTTCATCTGTTCTATGGTGCAAAAATTGCACTGCTCCAAGGATCCAATCCATCCTTCATTTGGCCTCATTTTCTATAGCCATCCTTTTTGCAAGACATAGATGGGATGGTTATGATTCCGCATCGAAAGTGATTATTTAGAATCATAAGAAATCCATGATAGTCGGTAGCTAGATGGATCACATTGTTGATTGACCCATTTTTGTGTAAACATTATCGACCGTTCGTATTTAAGTTGATTGATCAAATGGTTAATATTGGTCAAGACTGGTGTGATGTGACCATGGTGGCCCATGAAATATATGTTGGACCTAATGAACAGTTTAGATCAACAGATTGGGTTGTCTAATTGTTCCAATTCAACTAGAAGCACCAACAAATAGCCTCTAAGAGCATTGTGAGCATTTCTCATTAAAAATATGAACAGGATTTTTAGATAAAAGTAAGAAACTTTATGGTTGCTAGATCCTTCCCCTCTTTTTAAAATGAGAAACTTTGATGGTATGTCAAACTATGATGGTTTGTACAGGAGATAGAAAAGTGCTCACCTGGCAAATAATAAACTCAAACTAAACTGTACAAATAGTGGGCCCTGATTTAGATGGCTCTTAGACCAAAATTTTCATTGATTTGTTCCCCTCACTCAATTGATTGGTGAAATTGAAGGGATTGTCAAAATGTAAAAATTCAATGGTCCAAATTTAACAAACAAATGCTTATTAATCAGGGATTAGGATGATTAAATCAATTTAGATTTTAATGATAACCTATCTAGAGTGTCCTATATAACTTAAACAGTTTAGTTGAGTTAATGATGGCAACACGGTGGAAAAATGTGCCTAATAAACTTTGCTAGTAATGATGTTATCACCACAATGTCTTCTTCTGCACGGAGGCTTAAGGAAAAGCCACTAGGCACCTACTCATGGCTCAGTGGTAGACTCATGAGAGTTTCAACACAGAGGTCATGGGTTCCGAATACCCATTGTGGTTTGTGTGGGTGTGAGTGTGTGCGGCAGTGCGGGTGAGAATGTGTGCCTGGAAAAAAAAAAAAAAAAGGAAAAAGAAAAGCCGTTAGCAATTTTGGCTTTCAACTATACGTGGAAGAGAACAATTTAGGCAGGAGCTCTCAATCTGGTAAACTTGATTTTTCTAGGATGAGAGAGGATTCCATATGTCTAGGGTTTCAAAGAGAGGTACATCAAACTAAGCACTAATACCTAATATTTATAGGTGTGCTCTGAGATTCTCAGTTAAGAGAACAAGTCATATATCCCCTCTTTACATGGTACTGAGGTATGCAAAATTATCACGCTCCCTCATAAAAAAGAGAATAAAAAAAAAATATCCAAAAAAAATCTCCCATTAGAATGGTCCAGTGTGAGACCTCTCAGACTCTAATACTCCTCTATAGGTAGATTAGCAATGATTTATCTCAATCTCCAACTACTTAGACTGACAATTTGATCACACTTGGCTATGCCTGATTCCATGTGTGGACAAGTGATATGCACTTATCTACTTTTCTCTTGCAAACTTGATTGATCAAAGTCCATTAAAAGTATTTAATATATAAAATATGTAGCTCTACTTTTTTTCTTAGAAACTTGATAAATCAAAGCCCATTGAGAGTGTTTAATATATAAAATGTAGCTTCTTTTTTTTTTTTTTCTAAAACTATTTACAACAAAATCTAACCATCCATTCAATCCAACTCATTGGACAATTCTCCTACCTACCACATCAGTATGTGATCACTACAATCTCCCTTTAACCTGTCTCCGGAACTCGATCTTGAATTGGTTGCTACTTTAGAGTTGTCTTGTCTTGGTCGAATTCATACACGTCCTTGACATTGCGCACTATGGTGCCGCCTCTTCATGATCTTACCATAAAGCCTAAAGTAATAAAGACATATGAGTCACCTAAGGTACTAACATATTAACACAACAACAGGATTGAACTGTCCTAACACAACAATAGGATGGAACTGTTGCTTGTAAGTAAATGGTCTTGCAATATGTGTAGCTCTATTCACACATCGTGAATGAAGCAATCAGCATACTCACGGATAATCGTGAGGGACCCATGTATCAACCAATGATCTATCCCCACTACAACTTTTTTGCTTACACCATCCAGCCAGGACAGTGCCGACCATGCCAATTTCAGGAAGATCTCATTCTAATCATCTCATATCTCACAGATTACAGGTACATAACTCACCCCCATAATGGTCTCCACCATGCCATAAGCAGACCAAGCCTTAAGCGATGATTATCTGTAACAACATTAATCGGCAACACCTAATATTGTTGATGGCACGAAAACAACATGTATAAATCATTATTGCATGCATAAAAATAATCACATCCTCGCATAAATATGTGCATAAGTTTATACATGTCTGATAGGCCACACAATCTAGCAAAGTCTCAAATATCAAATACTCCCATTTTCCAACGACTTAGAGAACCTTTCCCCCTCATCTTGCAAACTGCATCCCGCCATATTTGCTAGTAAATTATACCTTTTCGTTTCCTAGCCTTCACAAGATCTCTTGTTCTTCCCCTAGACGGCCTTCTGGAAGGCTGATTGCCACCAAAATTTTGCAGGTTCATCTAGAAATCTTGCTTTGGAGGCTCCTAACTGGGGACACTGTGAAGGGCACCCTCTTCATGGCTTTTCTCCTTTAAAGGGTCCAAAGAAATTGCCATCCATCTTCTCTCTTATTATGCAGCAGCATATCTAGAGAATAGATACGCATCTCCACTGAGAATGCTTGGACTCTCACGAACAACACTCGCTCATGATGGATGTCACCAAATGGATGGGTCATGGGGACAACCATAATGAATACCCTACGGAATCCTTCCCTTTGCCTGATAAAATTTTTGGAAGGCTTGAAAGGATTTCATTCTGTTGGGAAATTTTCTGAAAATAAAAATTTTGGAAACCGAAAATTAAACTTGAAATAATTTGATTTGAACCAAGCTGAAGCATGTATCACATGCATTATCCTTAAAACATGATCCATCCCCTCTCAATCACAAAGGGACCGCCTTAGGAACTCGGCTCCAAACTAAAACACACAACCCAAGCTCTCTCTCTCTTTTCTCCAAGTAAGCTATTCACGAGACAGTTTATAAACCCCAAAAATTCCCCATCTCTAAGCGATGTGGGACAAAGGCAACCCACTTTTTCACAATTTTCAAAGCATTTTGGAGGGAAAAATGAATTTTTATTTGAAATTTGAAAAGTGCATTAATAATTTTAACCAACAAAAAAGGAATTCGCAACACATTCTCAACACAAGCAACTAAACCCAACTTGAATTATGCACATAATTTGCGTGCTGCTAATAGGTGGTTGTTGTACCTCTTAGAATGACTTGGCAAACCCTATTACCACCTAGGTTACATATAATCAGAAAAATCTAATTTTCACATATCTATATTCATAAATAATGGAGTTTATAAGTGATAATGTGTACTTGGAAATCCTGTTATTGTTGCCATTGTTGAGGGGTTTCAAGAACTTGGTTCTTCCTTCCCTTTCCTCATTTAAGGCACTCTCAAGATGGGAAAGATAATACAAAATATGAAAGAGGCTTGGAGACTCATACTGCAAAACATACAAGGATTCTACCACGTGATCAAGTGGAGTCTGTTCGATGAATTCAATCTAGTTTAATCAAGATGTTTTTCTTCACCACTAAATACAAAATTTTTACATGCTCTTGCTAGGCCACATTTATTAACGTTTAATTTTTAAAATGACTATGAAAATAATTTCATTTAAAAAACAAATTTCGTATATCAAAGACTCCTAATGTGATGATGAAAACCATCGCTGTTAGATTCATGAGCGGAACACCTCAGATCTGGTCGATTGAGACTACTAATGTTTAAAGAAACAATTTTCTCATAACAAATACATTTAAAATACCTAATGCAGTTACAAAGATTCTCAAAACCATTGCCACTATAATAATGAGCAATACCATTCAAACTGGATCCATTGCCAATACTAATATCGGATTATGTAAGTTGTCATGACATTGTATCAAAGTGGAGCCCATTATGGTTACAAATAATAGAACTCCTAAGGACATAGACCTTAAGAGTGATAATATGGTATGAAAATTATATGTTAAATGTGATCACACATGCTTGTAAGTAATATTGTCTTTACCAACGGACACCTTATATTTCCAACTAAGATAAAGTACTACTTACTCATACAAACATGTGTATATACAAATTGGGGAGTAAAAAGATTAGCCTTATGATAGATTTATTAATATATACTAAATTTGATCACCATGGTTCTAGTTCTTCCATTTCTTTGTTCCGGATCTTTCAATTCTTTGCTCTCTTTTGCTCTCTCTTCTATATGCTTGACTTCATCTGTTTATTCATTCAATCCACAGTCACATATGAAATGGAAGGACTTATTGAAATCCATCTAAATTCTATCTATATAAACTGGACATACTCCTAATAATCTAGCACATCATAAGAGCAGAACACTCATAAGTCACAAGCTCATTAAATGACCAAAAGGAGTAAGCCCTCCGTTAGCTGTGTTGATATGACCCATAGACACTAGATGATTATGTACTCTCACCTTCACAATAAAGGTTTAAAGGTCGACACAACCTAGTTGGACCTCCTTGTTATTGGAAAGGGGTAATGTAGTCTAATTATCCCACCAGCTTTGACACGCAACCCTAACTCGAAGTCATAAAACAAAGTGCTGCAGTCATATCACCTGACACATGAACTTGTAGCAAGCAACTAATCTTGCTTCCATGGTTGACGAAATCGCATCCCTCAAAACCTTTCCTTTAGACACACAGACACATGCACACAAAAGGAGAGGGAAATTGAATAGGAATTGATTGATACATGATGCAAGGTTTTGCATAGCATAGGTGAGTTTGCATTGCTAAATAGTGAGGCCTAGAGTTAGATGTTCCACATCATTGATTTGTTGCATTCCGCCATGAATAGACAATTCCCCCAAAAGTATCCCCGATGGGAAGATTCTCGCTGCTAATCGTTGGGAGTCTTTTTAAGTGAATGCAACAAAACAAATTGGTATGATTTCCCTGTCAAGGACTGTTAGGGTATGGTCATCAATGGTGGGATGCAATAGAAAAATAGATTACTGAACCATGGGCACTCATTGAAAACCTCCCCATACTATGCAAAGCATCCCATCATGGACCCGATATTCTCTCTTACTGGGAGAAACATAGCACGGTTTGCTTCATGCAGAGGCCCTCCATATGCACCACTGTTGCAGCACATGTTAAAAGACCTCGTGAATTTACTTTGGGGGGGGGGGGGGGGGGGGGGGGGAGATTCTCATGTTCCAAATCGATTTCTTGAAAATCTGACCTGCTGCAATAGATCTCATTTCTCAAAACTTGAAAAAAGAATCAATCCAAAGAGAGCCCAGTGTGGCAAACAATGACATAACCGTGAACAAAAAAAAAAAATTAGATACAGAAAAAAATGACAAGACTACTGCAATTGCTCACTATCAATTTTTAAATGGCAGTGATTCATCCACTTCAGACATGGCATACATGCATGTAAATCCAGACCATTAAAATCTTTGGGGGCCCTACTGATGGACCATATCAAGAAAATCACACTAACCAAATGTTCCCAACCACCCAAGAGCTGACTATCAAATGGGCGGTTAAAAATAACGTCAAGATTATAAAATTGATGCCATAACTTGGATAGCTCAGATTTCAATCACTGTGATTTTCAGGAATGCTCCATACGTAACAGGACCATGACTTTACCAATGAGGATTGTTTTATACATATGTCATGTCATATATGCAGTGTTCGAAGTTTCGGTATCGCTACAAGTTTCGCTAGCCGGGGATACGGAAACAATATCGATATCGCCAACAATATCACTGATAACCGGAAATGCGGGAAAAATAGGAAAAACAGTGGAATTTTTTAGTGAAACCTCAGGAGTTGATAAAATACACATAGTTGCATATTTAAGAATAAAAAAACTGCATAAAGAATGCATACATAATAGGTTTCTATTTAATGGGGGGGCCAAAAAGCATGTGTTGCCTTAAGAAGTCAGTCCAATCATCTCATCCATCCAAAATCTGAACTTCCATCCAAACATCTATTGATATTTCAGAATATCAGCAACACATGAAATTTCCAAACAAATCGTTAACAACTGAAAAAGAAACTAAAGATTGTGGTCTCATTATTGCCATGTTGCGATAATGATAATATCGTGATATTATCAATGTTATCGTCAACAAATTGAATGCTGCATACAACCATGCACCCATAAAAAATATGAAATGAAATTTTTTTTAATTATATAGATTTTTGGCATATCGATACATTGGTGACATTATCAAAATATTGTAGATACATTGACGATATAAGTGACACTTGGAATTTACACAGTAAAAAATATTGGCGATACACCGACGGGATCAATGTATTGACAATACAAACAATGCCTGGAATTTACACAATTGAAAATATTGACGATATCGATACATTGGCAATATTTAGTGATACATCAGCAATATCAAGAATTTTTTATACTATCAGTGTTGTCGGTATCGCTACCGGTGTTATCGGTGTCGCTGAGCTAGAAATAGAGATAATATCGGGGATATTTCGATAATATCGGAGATAATGCAAACACTGCATATATGCATGGGAAAAGGTGGCAAACATCCACTATATACAGAATAATGGAGAAGGAAAGAGGAAGAAAAGGAATATCATTAACAAACCCATGAATCCAAATCTGTTCCCTTAGGAGGCGTCATGAGGGTCGAGCCCCATTTGCTTCCTTGTCTTCCCCACAAACAAGTTCCTGGATTTGATCATTCCTGGTATGCAACCACTAACAGTCACTAAGGGGAACTGCGCCACCGCTTCCTTCCTTCCTAGAGAAACCATTGCAATTGCCGAACCAGCCTTGTAAGTTGCCATCTTATTCTTGTCACCTCCCTTGATCAATAGCTTTATGTTCTTGGTAACAACCATTGCATGCTTCTGAGCATAGAACCCTTGCTTGATTTCCTTTTTTCCATTTTTCTTCCATCCATCAGTGACAATTAATAGAAGCTTATATATATTTATATGTTTGAGAGATAACACAGCTCATATATTTATTATCAAAATTGAAAAAGGCTAATTGCTCTTTGATCAATGTCCTCATTATTGAATACATGATCCCATGTATGAACAACATAACTGACTCATGGGACCAGTTTTCTAAGCTTTCGCCCATCCAGGAGGTTAGTTCGTGACTTTTTCCATCTCCAAATGGAGGGAGGGAGGGAGGGGGAGTGTGTGTGTGTGTGTGTGTGTGTGTTTGGAGTGGAATTATAAGATACATGACCCAAGGTTTTGCATAGTATAAGTGAGTTTGCATTTCTGAATAGCGAGGCATAGTGTTATATATTTCATATCACTGATTTGTTGCATTCCACCATCAATAGACCATTTGCCAAAGATATCCCAGATTGGAAGAGTCTAGCCACTAATCCTTGGGACTTTCTTTCAACTGAATGCCACAAAACTAAAGGTTAAGATTTCTCTGCCGAGGAGAATGTCGAGGCATGGCCCATCCATGGTGCGATGCAACGGAACAACATATTACTAAACCACGGGCCTACAAATCATAATTGAAAACCTGTCTATACTACACAAAGCATCCCATTGCAGATTTACTCAATGGGCCAACTACCCAGTGAAACAGAATTACAAGCTTTTTTTTTTTGGCCAACATTCTCTCCCAAGTTGGTCTGGCTATGTGTGATAGAGACTAGGAACTACACCAATTAGGAGAAGTGAGTTGGTTCAAGTTGAAGGCTCTAAAAGGGAAAGCAGGACACCCAAAATATGTGGGAGGAGGTAGTAAGAAAATACTTGAGGAGCTATGGTTTAACTGAGGACATGATCCATGATAGAGTGGAATGGCAGAGCAGAATACATGTAGTTGGCCCCAATTAGTTGGGATAAAGGCTTAGAAGATGATTATGCTGATTTACTACAAGTTGGTTTTAAACGAGTGGGGGAAACCACAGTCAAAGGGTGAAGTAGTACATCTTTTCTATCTAGTAGTCATAGCCATCTGATTGGTGGACTTTTTTCCCATTGCTTATCAACCATTGGCAATCTGTTACTTTTAACAGTCCAATTGTGGACCAACTAACCAATGACTAGGATTGTACAAAGGGAGTTTTCTGCAACATGCCTCTCCATGGTGAGATCCACTGGATGAAAAGTCTAGATAACTAAAAGCTGGGACCAACCTGTACTAGTGCTAGTTGGACCCAGTGTTTTCAATAACTTGCGATATCACGGATATATCCCACAATATATCTGTTATCCCAGCTGGACGAAACGAAATCCAGCTTTAATATCCATTTTTCATGGTATCATGTAATATATCGCACAACATCGCGATATCTTGTGATATATCCACACTACCCCTTAATAAATTATTAATGTATAGTGTAATATATCAATACTGAGTGCGATATCGAAAGGGATAAAAGGAAACTTTTGTCTAAAAATTCCTCAAAAATTCACAAAAATCTTTTTTTTTTTTTTTTGAAAAGAAAAACTTCTAGTACATTTTAAGGCAATTTCAACTAGTCCACTTTAGTTTGTTGGAAGAAAATCTTTAAAATTTCTCCGAAGTCGCAAGCAAAAGTTTCTTGGGGTCGGGCTCTAAAAGGTGTGTGTTTTTTAGTTTTGATTCTCTTTTCATTTTTATATGTTGTAAATAGTGTCAAATGGTAATAAATCTATGATTCTTCATATTTTGCATGAAAAATACGGATTTGGAGCTTTGATCTCGAGATTTGGAGAAAAATCTAAATTTTCCCAATTTTTCCCAAATCGGTTGCAATCTTAATGTCCAAACAAGAAATCAACATGTATATAACCCAATCTACACATTTTTGGCAATTTGGAGATTTTTTGAAAAAAATTAATTTTTCATTAAAAATAATTTTAAAAAAATCGAAATCCACTAGTATATTTCTAGTTTTCTACTTCTTTTGCTTTTGAATGTAATGCTTGTGTTTTCATACATGTCTTCTTACATTTATAATTTTTGTGAATTGATTTTGAATGTAGTTGCATTAATTCGATCAAATAGCAGATAGACTAGTACCCTATACAAAGAAAACATATTATTTGCACTTGTTTGCTATGATTTTTTTCTTTTATTTCTAAGTGTGTATTGGTGTCTTTTTTAACAATCCTTGAAGTTTCATTAAAAAAAATCGACCAATTTCCCAATGTTTCACCATGTTTCCCAACAACAGCGATACATTACGCGATAACGAAATGGAAAACATTTGTTGGAACAATAAAACTAGAAATTTGGGCCAAGCATTGTATATTTCCTCAGTGTATAAACCATCACTACCACTCCAACAGGTGCACATCCCATCCCCAAGCCATAGCACAAAAATCACGCTGATTAAAAACCATTTGATCAACGGTCCTTTTCTGTGGACCAACACCCATTTCTATATGCAAGCTATTGATGACTCATGGGACCAATTTCTAAGCCAAGCCCATTCAGAAGGTAGTTCATGGCTCATTATTCGGATGGTTCCGATGAAGGGGCATCTACATTCATTGGAAGGTACATATGGAAAAGAATACAATGACGAACAATATCAAAGAGAAATAAGTGGACTCACCGGAACGTTAGTAATATCTCCAATGGCGAAAACATTATTATGACCTGTGACCAACAGGTTCTCATCAACCAACAATCTTCCCCTCAGGTCCAAGGATTCCTTCAACACGGTGTCCTTCAGCCACAACGAACCTAGCGGGGCACCTCCCGCACACACAAAATGGCAGTCGGCTGCAATGGTTTCTCCTGCTGATGTCTCATAAGCTTTCTCCCCATTTGATACAGAACCTAAATTAACTGACTGATGCAAAAGCACCTCAACTTTCTTTGATGTCAACCAATCTAGTGCCTTCGCGGAAGCTTTTGGTCCAATGAAATCCAGCAACCTTTGCCCTCTATGAACCAGTGTCACCTTCTTTTCTGGGAAATCGACAGCGATCTCTCCAGCAAGTTCAACACCAGTTGGCCCACCTCCAATGATCAAAATTGAGTTGGCTGATTTTATTTTTTCATTATCTGCAATAAAAGAAAGGCTAGAATTAAAAAAACAATATGCATGGAACAGTGGGCTATGGGACCACTGAAAAATTAAACACTGTCACAAGAGGGGAAAAAAGAAAAAGAAGAAGCACTAAAAATAAAGATAAAGGAAATATTAGAACTGTTATAGAAATGGAAGACATTAAAAAGTTGAAAAACAGCTATCAAATAAAGTCACAATCTCTCCATGGGCTGGCTGGTTCAAGCAAAATCCAGACGGCTGGCTTTTTTTCATCTGTTTTAACTACTTTTTTGGTTTTCAAAGTGGCCAAACTGCGCAGGAGGTTGGTTCAAGTAGAACCTGGTTTAACTCGCCAGTCCAGTTCTTAAAACATCATCTTGACTCGTGCTGGGACTTGGACTTGATTTGACATCTATAGGCAGTACCTATTGCCAGAGAGAGATGTTGTACATGAATTGGCTAAGGGCCCATTTGACATAACCTCCATGAAAGGTGATTTCCTGCAAAAGCAAGTGTCAATCAATTTTATTGATTAATTTTCGAAAAATAATCTGATTGGTTTTTGGCAAGTGGCTTTTAGTGCCTATTTTAATAAGCGGTAGATAAAAGGGTTTGGGAAAGTGCATCCAAATGCGGCAACATGAAAAGGCGTTTGCCTCAAAAGGGCCTTTTTTTTTTTGAAACGATGAGAAAATATATTAAAGGAAAGCCGAAGCCAGAATGTAAAAAAGGACAAAACTACACAAAACCCCAGACAGAACTACAACTCAGCCCAGGAATCTGGGAATGAATGTACACCTAGCAAGGACGAAGCCCATTCTTTAACATGCCCTTTCACTCAGAGGAAAACCTTGTCAACCCATCTCGCCCCACTTCGAAAACATCTGTTATTTCTCTCCTGCAAAATGAACCAGAGCCCTGTCAGCATAGCCAGCCGCCACACTTTCCAACCGACTTTAGAATGCACACCATTGTGCCACTGGAGGAAAAACTGGGATATGCATTTAGGCGATACCCAAGACACTCCAAAAAGAAGGAAGAACCTATGCCACAATTCCCTAGCGAAACCGCAATGAATGAAGAAGTGGTCCACAGATTCCCCATCTTGATAGCACATAAGACACACATTCGTAATAATCATCTTTCTTTTCCGTAGATTATCAACCGTGAGAACTTTTCCGCCCCCTACAAGCCAAGCAAAAGCCGCCACCTTTGGGGGTGCACCATAGCTCCACACAAACTCCGTCGAACATTGTCCACTATTGATAACGTGCCCCCGCAACATCTTATAAAAGGATCGAACCGAAAAAAAGCCAGATTTCTCTCTCACCCATGCCATCGAGTCCTTCTCCGCAAAAACCGGCCTAATATGCTCAAGTCATGCCAGGAGCCTTCCATATTCCTCGGCCTCATCATCATTGAGGTTCCGCCTACAAGATGGGGCCCAAACAACCTCAACACCTTTGACCGAGAAACACCTATCTACCTTGATCCCTCCCCCTAAAGCCGCCCTAGCTACCATGGGGAACACCTCCCTCAAAGGTTGTTCTCCCACCCAGGTATCATCCCAAAAATTAATCCTCGAGCCTATCAATAATCGAATTCTTTTCCAAACTTCGTTTTTCATCTGGGCTATCCCTCTCCATATCAAGGATGACCTGTAAAGCGAAGATTGGCGGGTCCATCGTCCCCCATTGTCTAAACCATACTTCCTAGCCACCACCTCCCTCCAAAGAGCCTTTTCCTGAGACCCGAACCTCCACACCCATTTCCCTAGCAAAGCATCATTGACCCCCTCCAAGCTTCTTAACCCAGCCTTTGGCTTGCAAACCTCTTCCTACTTCATAAGGTGGAACTTCCTTTTGTCTTCCGCTCCCTTCCACAAGAAATCTCTTCTGATTTTTTCTAGCCGCTCTACAATTGACTTCGAGCACTTAAATAGAGACATGAAATATACCGGCAAATTCGACATTGTTGCCTTGATAAGAGTGATACTCCCCCCTAGAGATAAGGTTCTATTCCACCATTGTGCTAACTTCTTTTGAAACCACTCAAGCACCTTGTCCCATACTGCCTTGGGAGGCTTACTAATGCATAGCGGAAGGCCGAGATAAGTGGATGGAAAAGAGCCTGCCCTACAACCCACCAGCTTGGCGAAAACTTCCACTTCTTCCTTCATGATTCCCACCCCGAAAAGCTCACTCTTAAAAATATTAATGTGAAGCCCGAAACTACTTCGAAGCAAACTAAGGTCAAGCGTAAATTCTCCACCATCGCTTCATCCCCCTTGCAAAACAAAAAGGGTGTCATCTGTGTACTAAAGATGCGTCAAACGAAAGTCTGAATTATCAAGTGAGAAACCTTTCACCAAATTTCCCGTCGCCCCTTTATTGATCATTCTACTCAAAAGGGCATTTAGGCGTCAAACGCCCCTAATGAGGGTGCATAAAAAAGGGGCCCAAGTCCATGAATAATGTGTGTGTGTGTGTGTGTGTGTTTGTTTGTTACAATTACTGGGTACGTCCACAAATAACCCCTATGTCTGCAACACTATGCCTGCTTCTGTAAGCTCAAAAGGATGCAAGCCAATTCTACGATTAACTTGTGATGATATTGGTGACTCGCCCAAAGTTTTAAAACCACTTTAAGCAAGCTAATATTAATTTGGAACAAAGTTAACTAAAACACGAAACCCCCATGTTTTCTGTTCCAGATCAAGTGAATCCGGATTGTGGGTCATTAGCAATCCAGATCACTATTTTTGGCAACCCCAAAATTATGGCTCTATATTTTTACTATAGATTAAGTTAATGCAAATTGATATTTACAATGTTCATATTTATACTTTTATTTATAATATACACTAAGCAAGCCAGGTATACAATAATAACGTTTGTCATTTAATATACACATAGTGATATAAGTTCATATATAAAACTATATTGCATATAAAATGTAGGGGAGGGTGCATAAAAAAGGGCCCAAGTCCATGAATAATGTGTGTGTTTGTGACAATTACTGGGTACGTCCACAAATAACCCCTATGTCTGCAACACTATGTCTGCTTTTGTAAGCTCAAAAGGATGCAAGCCAATTCTAGAATTAACTTGTGATGATATTGGTGACTCACCTAAAGTTTTAAAACCACTTTAAGCAAGCTAATATTAATTTGGAACAAAGTTAACTACCCATGTTTTCTGTTCCAGATCAAGTGAATCCGGATTGTGGGTCATTAGCAATCCAGATCACTATTTTTGGCAACCCCAGAATTATGGCTCTATATTTTTACTATAGATTAAGTTAATGCAAATTGATATTTACAATGTTCATATTTATACTTTTATTTATAATATACACTAAGTAAGCCAAGTATACAATAATAACGTTTGTCATTTAATATACACATTGTGATATAAGTTCATATATAAAACTATATTGCATATAAAATGTAAGAACCCGAAGTCATATAAGTCATTACATACACTTGTGAGCAGATAAACCCATGACTTGTAGGGCATAGACACACCATAGTATTCGTCTCTTAGCTTAATGGGTTTGCTTGAATTTCGAAAACGAAATTCTGTGTAAGGGTGGTAGAATGTAATACCCCGAAAATTTGGACGCACGAGTAAGTACACGAGTGCATGTTCACACGTGAAAATTTTAAATTCTAGGCTGTGTTGTCCACACGCATACACACATATATACTTTTATACGCATTTTAACATTTTTTTACAAGCCTTTGAAAACTCAGTATACTTAGCTAAATCAATAAACTGACCGTTAGAATGATCTATCGTTGCTCGACCGGAAGATTTAACCGTCCACTTCGATTTCGAACTACGCGATCAATGTAAACCGCCGTACATCATCCGTACACATGTCTGTCCATAAATATGACCCGTACATCGTGTTCGTCACAAGGCATATGCTTAGACCAGTGATTTCTTGGCCCTATGAACCTACTCGGGTGTGTTTGTAACACCCTAGGATTTTAGAATAATTTAAATTATAATTTAGTTAATTATTTAATAATTTAAATAAATTGAAATATTGATAAATTAATAATAAATCATCCGTAGGGAATTATTATATGGTCTCCTTATTAAAGTTGCTTAGAGTAAACCCTAGAACAACATGGAAGAGATAGATTTTACAAAACTCGTAAATTTATGATAATTACGAAAATGCCATTAGTTAAACTTAAGTTATACCACCTTTTTAAGTTTTATGATTTTCAAAAATCATTTTCACATGAAACTCTATATACTAGTTTTAGGACACGATCTAATCATACACGTCAAATTTCAGCCGTCCAATCATCCGACAAATGCCCTAATCAGAAATTGGGCCATAAGTGGCCCACCTCAATTCGGATCTGCCTTATTTTTCTTTTCAACGATTAATTTTATGTTGTCCACCTATTGGACGGATAAAATGGTCCAGATTCACCTAGGGTGGACCCCACTCGTAAGGACAGTAGGTTTTATCGCATGTACGTGTGTTGCACGTTATATTTATATAAAAAAAAAGAAAGTTATACCAACTCTTCTCCACAAGCTACGTGACAGTGGACGTGGCTGCCATCTCAAACATCTCACAACGTCCATCATAGTGGGCCCCAATGAGAAATCCAGCTCGTTCAGCAGAACTGGACCCCATCCAAACTCGATCCGTCCAAATCCTGTGACCGTTCGTCACTTGTGTAGCCCACTTCAATCAACCATTTAAAACCAAGAACACCAAGATCCACATCATCCACATCTCCACCTCAACTCGGATCTGACTCATTTTTCTCATCGACGGCTAACTTTATGTTGTCCATCAGTTGGATGGAGGAAACGATCTAAATCCACTACAAGTGGACCCCACTTACAAGTGGAGCATAAAAAAAAACTATATAATGAGGATGCACGTTACATAAGAGAAAAAAAAAAAAAGGAAACTAAGCACGATTCCTTCTTCCTCTCTCCCACGTTAACAGCGTCCGCTCGCTGTCGAAGTGGGGCCTCTACACGGCCATCTAAATGGACCCTAGTGACTAATCCAAAACGTCCATACGATTCGTCATGGCCAAGGAAATAGTCCATATGTCTTTTATTTAGTGAGGTCGTTTAAAAAGCCCGCGCCAGACAGTTATTTCCAGACGATGAAAACCGAAACCACAAAGATCCTGCTCCCATCTTTGAGTGGACATTCAAGATCGATTGTGCCAAGGTCGGGTGGACCCCACCTACCTTTCCAACGAGTCCCATGTGGCATTGGACAAAAAAAAAAAAAAAAAAAGTAGAAGAAGCTTACGTCCTTCTTCTCCCTGGACGCTGCTGCTGCTGCTGCCGCTGCCGCCCTTCACGGTGCACACCGTCTTTACGGTGGGCCCCAGATGTCCAATCCAAGCCGTTCATCAGCTTCCTATGGTGTGTGGTTCTAGTCCGTTCGAATCCTCTGACCAACCATCAATCATATGGGCCGCACCAAATCACCGTCCAAAGCAAAGATGATCAAGATCCGTTGATCCACTCCGCATGATCAGTCCAAACTTCACCCAAAGAATCGTGTGGACCCCACCTACATTCGCAACGGCTCCAATGCGAAAGAACTTTCCAACATAAGCAGTTTCCTTCTCCAACTTGGGTTGAATTTAAGATTTCTTCCGCATCGACCCGACACTATAGATAGCGTAAGAAACCTTTAGAAGACTTGTTGTGCAAGACTGTTAGCTCTATAAAGGAGGGTCCTAATCTAAGGAAACACTACAACAGTCGTAGGAAAGAGAGAGAGAGAGAGCCGTTAGAGAGAGAGAGAGAGAGAGAGGGAGATCGTGTGGGTTCTAGTAGGTGGAATTCCCACCCACTATTGCTGTTCTTATTGCTGGGAGGACTCTCCAGCAAAGAAGAGGAAGAAAGAAAGAAAGAAGAAAGAAGAAGGGATCTCTTCTCTAAATTGAGTCAACTCGCTGAGTCGACTCAGTTCGGTCCTTTTCAAGTTTAAGGGACGTTGCAGGTGAGTGATTCATCTCATGATTTTCTGGTTGGTTTTCCTTGATTCTCTGGTTGCTATATTCTGAGTCTTATTTCCTTCTCTGTTGTTTAATAATTGGATTTTGGGTAAGGAATCCGTTTTCCAACTCGCTTCCTTAATCAAGTCTTTGATATGGTCTTTATTTTTCCTTGTCAATTGTAAGGGAGTCTTAGGTATGGGACCCACTTCGATCTCTGTTCTTAAGTATCATTCATTCTTGATGTTCTTCCTCAAATTATCATATCTAGTTGTACATATCAAGATGTTAAATAAACTTGACATAGGTTATCTTACATACATTTTAATAATTTCCCAAATTATTCTCAGCTTCCTTAATTTACTACAAACTAAGTGTTTAGACAAAGAATTACTTGAATAAAGTAAACACATGCATGGTGTGATTGGACTTGAATTTGATATGCATTGTATGCTTGAAGAAGTGCTTCCATAACTCATGACATACGCATTCATTATACACTGCGACAGAACAGGAGCATGGTTGATTTGACTCCTGGCGTGCATGGTTGATTTGCCGCCTCGCTGTACCGGTTAGGTGAGCATGGTTGATTTGACTCCTGGCGTGCATGGTTGATTTGCCGCCTCGCTGTACCGGTTAGGTGAGCATGGTTGATTTGCGACAGGTTCCTACTGTTCAGTGGCAGCGAGTTCTGGTCGTTTCACTTATTGAGCACGGTTGATTTGCTCGGTTGGATCAGTGGTGCATGGTTGATTTGCCCACTGGCGTGCATGGTTGATTTGCCGCCTCGCTGTACCGGTTAGGTGAGCATGGTTGATTTGCGACAGGTTCCTAATGTTCAGTGGCAGCGAGTTCCTAGACGTTTATTGCTCTCACACGTATCATAACATACATGACATCATGATAATCATGTTTCAATTATAATAAATCATAAAGTGTATCAATTATAACCTCATCTTTGTATATTTCATACAATTCTATCCGTTGATGATTCACATCCTGTTTCTTATTAACCGGAATATTACATGTGATGGAAATGACCTCACTGGGCTTTTAGCTCACCAAAATCACCACAGTTCTTGCAGGTTTTCGGGAAGGAAAGACGTAGACGGAGCAGAATATTCAGATGGTCACGTGTTACTCAGATGCTAACTGTAGTTGATCTATTTTATCTTGTAAAAGTCAATGTAATAAAATATTAGTGGAAAGGAAATTTTATGTTTGGGGATTTATTTTAGATATATGATGTGTGGGATGGAATCTCAAGGAATCTATGCTCGAATTTTCAATTCACACCCTGGGACTCGGGCTTCGGGTTGTTGTACTCGGGTTCTGAATTTCGGGGCGTGACATAAAATGTAGGGGAGGGTGCATAAAAAAGGGCCCAAGTCCATGAATAATGTGTGTTTGTGACAATTACTGGGTATGTCCACAAATAACCCCTACGTCTGCAACACTATGTCTGCTTTTGTAAGCTCAAAAGGATGCAAGCCAATTCTAGAATTAACTTGTGATGATATTGGTGACTCACCCAAAGTTTTAAAACCACTTTAAGCAAGCTAATATTAATTTGCAACAAAGTCAACTAAAACACGAAACCCCCATGTTTTCTGTTCCAGATCAAGTGAATTCGGATTGTGGGTCATTAGCAATCCAGATCACTATTTTTGGCAACCCCAAAATTATGGCTCTATATTTTTACTATAGATTAAGTTAATGCAAATTGATATTTACAATGTTCAGATTTATACTTTTATTTATAATATACACTAAGCAAGCCAGGTATATAATAATAATGTTTGTCATTTCATATACACATTGCGATATGAGTTCATATATAAAACTATACTGCATATAAAATGTAGTGTATTGGGGTGACGCACATGAACTACTCCTAGTGTACCCAATGTTGTCAAAATCATACGATTTACGATATGAATCGTACGATTCATATCGTATCAAATTGTAAATCTCAAATAATCATACGAATAGTATCGTATCGTATCAAATCGTATTGAATTGTAAGATAATTGTAGACGATGTAAATGGGCCCAAAAAACTTTAAAAATCAAAATTTTATTATTTTTTATTCAATTTTTTTCTTTCTCTTTGTACCCTTTTGCTCATAAAATATGAAAAACGCTCTCCCCTATTGAAAATATCCTCATTTTTTTCTTTTGAGAGAGAGAGGACATTTGGGGATTTTAGATATTCAAAAATCAAAAAAAAAAATCAAGATATCTTTTTATTCAGAATGGAATTGAATGCCATTTTTTCTTACATGATTTTACACAAGAAAGGTACAAAAGAACAAATTTTTTTTTTTAAACAACAAAAGAAAAAGGAAAAAGACAAGAATCCTTTACTATCATGACATGTATGCCAATTGCCATATACGTTTTCTCAGTTGATAACATCATGATATGAATTACTTTTTTGGTACATGTTGATGGTAAAATGGATGATTGATGAATTTTTAATCTTTTCTGATTTACTTATATCTTTTCATACATTATAATTTTGTTCACTAGATTAATGTCATGGTTAAATTGTGATTTTAGCATATTCATGAGAAAATGGATGATTGATATATTTTTTAATTTTTCTTATCTATATATAATTGTTTTGTATTTTGTATGATATTTTTATAAAAATCTGAAAAAATCTTACGATTTACGATACGATATGATTCAGACAAGAAAACGATTTACGATTTGATAACATTGAGCGTACCACTTATTGGGGGAAGTAGCATACTGCATACCTTTCCCTTACCAAACCAACCGGCGATCCAGGTGACCTTGATTTGGATGTAATATGAAATGCAAGTTGTCAATGTTCAAAATAGATAGTAACTTGATCTTGAAATCATCATAACTTTTCCAGTATGTTTCTACAGGTTCATTGTGCTTAAAAAGAAAGAATATTGATATTATTTTAAAAGCTAATAATTTGGCAATATCTCAAAGCCAAAAGTTGCCTGATAAAATAAAGATACTAACTTCTTTAGAGAAAAAAAATGGCAACTTTCTGATCATTTTTGTACAGAGGCATGGCTCCTAAAGCCTAACATGTAAATGTTTTTGGTGGAATAGAATGTAAAAAAATTGGCAAGATTTCTACTGATCAGCTCTGTTAGCGTATATCCAATTTTATGCACATGAATCCTCAAAACACTCTATTTGAGAAGTTGGTGCTCAATTTTAGTGAAGAAAAAAAAATCTTTGAGAAATGATGCAGTACATCAAATTCTTGTGTGAAGCATTTTCAAAATTGTCCAAGCATGACCATCAAAGGACGTTGCCGCCCTTCACTTGATCAATTGTTGTGTGGATAATGTGGCGGTCTCCACATGAGAAAATATGTCTCGCTTAATTCAAGTATGGCTGTTTCTAATCACTCCACTTTGTCGGCCTTCAAAAGACCTAAATGCCAAAGACTTAAGGATCTAATGTGCTCAATCTCACATCTTCACTGTAAACAGGCCCGACCTGAGAAAATAGACATTTCATCTAGTAGGTGTCCATAGTTGACAGTTCGTAGTGAAGAAATTTCACCAATAGGAGAATCCTGACCATCCGATCCATGACTTTCAAACAGATGGTTAAGGCAAACATGCTTTCTTATGTTTAACGGCTCCATTGCAAGCCATGGTGGGTCCACAGGATAACCCAATCCATGTGATTTTCAATACATTGAATCCAGCAAATGAACAGTCCAGATAACATCCTATAACTCCTCATGTATACCTTCCTCAAATTGTTTGAGCCTGTCAGCTCTTGTCATGGGAAAGGAATCGGCATGACCAGTGGCTATGACGAGATAGTCATATGTGATGCGATGACCCCCTGCGGTCAGGACCTCAGTCTCAGTGATGTTGACTGCTGAAGATGTAACAATCCTCCCAGACTTGAAGTAGTTTACATGATTGATCACCGAACGCTCTGCAAACGAAGGCTCCACCATTGATCTCAGCTTTGCCCATGGGATCTCAAAGTACTCCTTCCTATGTTCAGACATCCCCCAAAGACCAGTTATATTTAAAATAGAATCATATTGAATAAAACAACAACGATAAATAAATGAATGAATGGACAAACAAAATCCCATGAGGAGAAGGGAAAAAGCAGTGGACCTGGGGCACAACCCAGACTGTGGTACCAATTACCACTGCCGTCTATCAAATGTACAGTGACTGGAATCAATCATGGGGTGGGCCCTGCTATGGATGCATCTTTAAAAGGTTAATGATCTGAATTACTGAAGTGTGTATTGGGGGTTTGGGTCAGCTGATTTGATCAACATGGTCGTACTCGTCGGAGTGATTTTACTGTATATAAGAATTTTCATGTCAATATTTTACATGTTGCTGAGTGGAGCTATATATTAACCGGTCCTTTAAAGATTTACCAAGAGTTAGAGTTGGACTTTTTCTCGAACAGTATAAGTGAGTAAGATATTTCTAGCAGTTTCTAGAATAAGTATTCTAGGAAGATTATTCATTATAGTAAGTGGTGTTTTAGTAGATAGAAAATTCCCTCTTTTATAAGGAGATGATGAACATGCAATAGTGTATCATACTGTACAGTGTGAGTGCTTTACTTGGAAGTCAAGTACGCTTAGAAAAATTAGTGATTGGATTGAGCATTTAGGTTTCATCTTCAAGCTCTACTCCGGCATTTAATGTCATAATATCTCCACAACTTTGATGCTTGTTTATTTAAAATGTATGCATTGGTTCCATGATAAGTGAAGCATTTATCTTAAAGTCAATCCCTCATAGCTGGACAAGGCAATGATGATGATTGTGGCGGTGTCTTGCTTATATGGTGTCCATTTTGCACAATTTGGTAATGTGCATTTTTGTCCCTCGTGCTTATTGATGCATGGAAGATTTATCTATGCGCATATACACATGCACACGAATATGCTTGGATCAGAACTAGGCAAGTCAACAACAAGGCTACTATAGTGGAACTAGCGAAGGCGTAAAAGTGCAGCATGTAGAAAACTGAGCATGGAAGGATGTGTTTGAAGCCAAGAGTTTGCTCTAGCTTGCTTTTGAGTCAGATGTAGGATTTGGAGGGCCTAACCCGCTAGAATGGAAGCGACATGGTCCATTCTAGCAATCAGGGTGAAACTAGCTTTTGGTGCATGCCTAACAAAGCATCATCATTATCATTTTGAGAGAGGTAAGACAAAGTGATGCAGGACACATGATTTAATGCTAGCATACAACGTGAAGATTATGAAAGAGTTCATAAAGTAATTCAATTAACAAAAGATGTTAACCCACCACGTAATTAAGAGTAAACAATAGGAAATAAAATCTGATTTAACCTAAATCACATGCCCGCATACTAAGAAATCACATAAATCAATTAAAATTAGACCTGGTGGAAGGATAGAACTTTCAATTTAACATAGGCACGTTCCACACTCAAGGGGCTGACTTGTAGGTTCTAGGATTAAGGTAAGAAAGGGGAAAATCTGAAATTTGAAAAATTATGGTCCATGGATATTGCCGAATTTGGTATTTTAGAATTAGGTTTTTTAGAAATTGGGAAAAATAGGAAATTGGGGATTTAGAGTTTAGGGTAGGGTTAGAGTTAGGAAATCAAAGGGTTTTAATGGGGGAAGCAAGGGATTGAGGGGTTGTTTGTACGGTCAGCCTAGGGGCTCGCACATGGGCCATACAGTTACATTTATGGGTCGTTGGTTAGGGTTCTAGGGTCCTCAATGGTTGGATTTGGTTGAGGTTGAAGTTGGATGATGAAAAGTTGAAGAAAAATATGATTTAGATGGAAAAGAAGAAATACGAAGTTTTTTATAAAATACATTTTTTTGGATAGAAAGGAAAAGAGAAAGAAGATGATAAATGGAAGCCTCGCACCTCTGTTGCATTGGAATGGAATCATACTACACCCAAGCTCCAAATCACATGAAGAAGAGAAAAACACAGTTTTTTTTTTTTTTTCAAAATAAAGGCATTAGGACTACACCCAAGCTCCAAATCACATGAAGAAGAGAAAAACACAGTTTTTTTTTTTTTTTTTTCAAAATAAAGGCATTACGGCTCCCCCCCCCCCTCTTTCATAGTCTCAAGTTCAGATTTTTATAAAAAGGCGTTCTCAAGAAAGATTTCTTAAAAAAAAAAAAAAAAAAAAAAAACATAAAGCTCATAAAAAGGTTCAAGTTGTAAATCAACTAAATCCTAATAAAAACTAAGACATCTAAGTTCTAGAGTGTCGATGATCAAGAAGGGCCACAATCAATAGTCAAATGGCCCGATATGCGCGATCCAACGATCCGATCGACACGTGCACTCGATCCAATGGTCCAGACTCGTCAAGAATGTAGCCCACGTACATCTTCCCAATGTGGCGTTTTCAAAGATGCACAAATCATGCACGTGGGATCTTCAACATGCTCCACTTGGCCCACCCGGACCTATATAGTGGTCATCCATCCAGAGAGAAACTGGTGATGATCTCCTCCTTCTCTAGTACACTCTCAATGGTACTCTAATGTCCTCATCAATTCTCCCCGGCTGAGCAAGATTAGCCTCTGTACTCTGATAATGCTCCAGAATGTCAAGGTCGAATCGTTGAAGCTGTCTCTGTGATCTACGTACTGTCTAACTTGGGCTTGCCCTTCCACTTGACGAGGTACTCTTGGTAACTGTGTGAACCACTCGCTCATCCCAAATATCCTCTATCTTTTCTCTCTGGGTAGATGTGTACGGCAGAGGAGGTAGATGTTGGAAAGAATAGTCGGGTATAAGCCAAGGGTTATAGGACAAGTCAAGGGCATAAATATTAAAGTTCATGTGAGGATTTGAGGAAGGTCCATGAAATGGTACAAGATCTTCCACAAATGTGGATCTGATACCCATGTTGGGTGGAAGATCTATCAAGTAAGCTTTCAAACCCAATCTCTTCAAGATTTTAATAATCCAACACTACGAGCTTGTAATTTTTTTATGGTTCCCTGGGGAAACCTTTATGGACGTATTCTAATAATGACTTCATCGCCCACAACAAACTCTTTAAACCTACAGTGTAAGTCAGCAATCATTTTGTATGTTTCTTTACTTATATTGATTCTTTTTTCTAATCTCCACATGCAAGTCATGCATATGTCGCGTAGATACATGTGCAGACTCTGAAGGCCTGTGGAACACCGACATGGTTATGCAATCTATAGGAGTCCTATGTTCATCTACTTGTCTTTCCAGATCCACTTCCTTCCCGGGACTCATTTGATCGTGACAAAGGTTTGGTAAAGTTAACGCGTGAATGGCCCACATGAGTATAAGCTCATTCGGTATGTCCTCTGGGACAACATCACTAGACTCCCCCAATACCGGACTCACCTTAGGTGGTAACTGGTAACTCTACACTACCCTCGGGTGTAACATCAGGTGGCATCTCCATACTAACCTTAGGTGTGACCTCACTTTCCACATGGGCATACACCATCAAATCAGCTTTAGTCTCTCTTTCAGACTCTTTGGCATTTATTATAAGAAGAGACTCAAGCTAGAATTTCCTCACATCTTCAAGATCACATTTCTTGACATCCTCTCTCTTTTCCGGGGTACTTTTGGGCGGGAAAGGCTTTAATATAATCCTCTTGCCTTTATACATAAACGAACACGTATTCAAGCGACCAAATAGTGTTGCGTCCCTATCATACAACCAATGCCTGCCCAAGATGATGTGGCCTATATCCATAGGCAAAACATCACACCACAGCGTGTCCATATAGGAACCAAATTAGATGGGAATGGGACAATGCTGAGAAATTGGAATCGAAGGCGCATCAACCCATGAGACTCGATAGGACTAAGGGTGAGGAACAACTAAAATACTTCAAGCGGTCCATGGTGCTAGCAGAGGCCACATTGGTGCAACTACCACTATCAATGATCACCTTGCAGTTTTTGCCACCACACTTGGCATAAGTGTGGAAAATTGAATTCTTACGCCAATCATCACTTTCTACAATATGGCTTAAGGCACAGCTAACAATTGCAAGTGGCACGGTCTCAAATCCTTCAACTTGTTCATCATCTTGAGATTGGACATCGTCCCCAGTGTCGGGGTTCGCCTGGAGGGAGGCTTCAAGTTGATTGACAGGCACATTGGTCACGATCAATTGAGTAGCGGTGGTCCTATTGTGCGCTTCAATGGCCATCAGACGGTTGTTGATAGCATTAAGGGCCTCGGCAATCTACTCTAAATTTATGGTGGGATGTAGGCCAAAACCACGTCTAGAACGAGTGGGCATACACAAGGTAAACTCTAAAAGGAAACCTAGATCCTAAAGTGATGTTATGATAAAGACAACGACTAACCGAGACGCCAAATTGGACACACTGAAGACACTATCCTGAAAATTCAGCAAGCCATTAATATGAAAATACTACTCTGAAATTTCAGCAATAGGACAATTGGAAATTACCAATCTGAAAATTCAGCAATAGTATAATCTGAAAACACCAACTGAAAATTCAGCAATGGGACACTCCAAACTGGAAGAAGAAGAAGGAAAAAAAAAAAAACACAACAACAACAACAACAATATGATCCTATACTCTATATGCAATGGATGCGCTAACAACCCTAGATGTAATGAATATGATAACCTATACTAAAACCTATGGCTCTAATACCAAATTTGATGTAGGACACATGAATTTAATGCTAGCATACAACGTGGAGATCATAAAAGAGTCCATAAAGTAATTCAATTAACAAAAGATGCTAGCCCACCACGTAATTAAGAGAAAACAAAAGGAAATAAAATCTGGTTTAACCTAAATCACATGCCTGCATGCTAAGAAATCACATAAATTAATTAAAACTAGGCCCAATGAAAGAATAGAACTTCCAATTCAGCATAAGCACGTTCCACACTCAAAGGGCCGACTTGTAAGTTTTAGGATAGGGTTAGGAAGGGGAAATCTAAAATTTGGGAAATTAGGGTCTATGGGAATTGGGGATTTTGGAATTAGGGTTTTAGAAATTGAAAAAAAAAAATTTGGGGATCTAGGGTTTAGGGTAGGGATAGGGTTAGGAAATCAAGGGGTTTTGATGGGGAAAGCAAGGGGAAATCAAAGCATTGAGGGGTTGTTTGTACAGTTAGCTTAGGGGCTCACACGTGTGGCCGTACGGTCACATATATAGGTTGTTGGTTGAGGTTTTGGGGTCCTCAATGGTTGGGTTCGGTTGGGGTTGAAGTTGGACGATGAAAAGTTGAAGAAAAAGATGATTTGGATGGAAAGGGAAGAAGAAAAATGAAGTTTTTGATAAAATACCTCTTTTTAGATAGAAAGGAAGAGTGAAGGAAGATGATAGATGGAAGCCTCATACCTCCATTGAATGGTAATGGAATCATACCACACCCAAGCTCCAAATCACATGGAGTATTCTTTTGACGCAAGACAACTAACAACTTGCTCTAAAAGCTTGAATTAATAGAGCATGGTGAACCAACAGATAGAAAATCCACCTCTGGCTATTGTACATTCGTTGGAGGGAACTTGGTGACTTGGAAAAGCAAAAAGTAGTCTGTTGTGTCTAGATCAAGTGCATAAGCATAATATTGAGCTATGGCCCATGGGGCATGTGAAATTTTGTAGTTGAGATCCATAATGGTAGAACTTGGATTCTCCATTTCCTCTGCTAGCCCACTTTACTATGACAACCAAGCTGCTATACATATTGCCTCTGATTCAGTTCTCCATGAGAGGACCAAGCATATTGAGGTCGATATTCACTTCATTTGAGAGAAGATTTCTTCTAGTGTGTTGAGTGCACCATTAGTCAAATCAACAAAACAACTAGTAAATATCTTTACAAAGGCTCTCAGTTCTCTTATGCTACAAGACGTGTCCGGCAAGTTGGCTATAACCGATATTCATACACCAACTTGAGGGGGAGTATTGGAACATTTTTTTCATTATGTAGGAGTTTATCTGTAAATATGCAAAATAGGGGTCTTATGAGTTATTTTGTGTTTATTAGGATGTTATTTGTAGATAGGGGAAACCCTACATATAAAAAGATAATTAGTCAAAATAGAGCTCTCAAGTTTTTTAGCTCCAAGGTTCTCTCTCTCTCTCTCTCTCTCTCTCTCTCTCTCTCTCTCTACAATCTCTCTATGTTCTCTAAAAACTACATTAAGGAGGTTTTAACGGTAAGAATTTCCTACCCACCTTTTCCTTTAGTGCGGCCCACTTGAGTCTTGGATCCGGCTCATTTTTGTTCGAATGTCTTAATGTGAGCTCACAAAACAGATGAACGGGGTGGATTTCTCACAAACATCACGATGGGCCCCACCGATGTAGGATAAGAACCCCCTGATGAAGGGCGTGGATCAAGCACATTCCTATCGCACATGAACCGGACAAAGATCAAGGAAAAGTCGACAAAATCGACAATTTTTTCATAGATGGACCAAGAGAAGGTGTACCGTAAATCAGCCATAACTTTTGAGCCAGGAGGAGTTACGAGACGCACAGCATATGAATTCCTACTGAAATTTCGTCTCGGGGTAAACTGGGTCCCGTCCGTCCGTTTTGCTAGAAAACGCGCGGTTACAGCAGAAAAACGGGATTTTAGGAAAAAATTGATATTTTTAGTAATTCCAAATTTTAGTTTGTTTCTTCTTTTTAGAGTTTTTGTTTATTTAGGACTTTCTATTTTTGTTAAGCAATGAGTTTTTAGAAAGAGTCTACTTAGTAGTAGTGTTTGATTAGGATTTTACTATTTTTAGTAATTTTCTATTTCGGGAAACTTACTATTTTTAGTAAGTACGAATTAGGGTTTGTTTAGGGATATATAAGGTTTTTAAATTCGTTTTTAATGTTAACTTTCATATTATTCTTTAATAAAATTTTCATTTTTACCAATTTTCTCTCGTGGATTCGAGGAAGCCTTGTTGAGGAGTCCAGGGAGCCTTGTGGATTCAAGGTAGTTATCCCGTGAGGAAGACGGTGATCGACCTCACCACGTCCTCCCTGCGTCACCCACCTAAGTTCCTAGCACGGAAACTTCCTACGAAAGACTTTTGCAGAGAATCTAAGTCCGTGTGAAAGGCTGGCAATCGACATTAGGACGCCCAATAAAGATATGACACACGGATAAGAAGACAATGATATAGTCAAAGGTTGAAGTCACATGAGCTCGAGGAGGCACATGCAGAATTTCTCTTTATTTTATCACGAGTGGAGAAACTAGAAAGTCGTTGCGCGTGTGAAGAAGAGACTTTTATTTCTCAACAACAGAACTCCTTCTGGACTTCGAAATGTAGGAGGTGGCAAGAAACGAAGAAAGTGCAAAAGCTATGAACCTGGGGAACACAACAGAACGTGGCCTTTCTTCTTCACAGATTTTGTTGCTCGGAAATTCTCAGACGAGGGAAGATTCTCAGGTTGCTAATTTTTCTGGTTCTGGACAAATGCGATTGTGCTTTACAACAAGGGCATGGCTTCCTACAGAAGGCATGATACAAGTTTTCGCCAAGCGCATCGTCGGGGGAAAACCAGATGATCCAGAAGCTTATGCATCGTCTCAACCCATCCTAGCCAATATGGTAGTTGCGGAAGTTCCGCTTTTTGTTGTTTTTAAAGAACAGACTATTGTTCTTCAAATTAAAGAAAGGTCGGTATCTGATAAAAAAAATTAGTGTTTATTTTTACAATTAAAGGGAAGTCCAGTAAAATCTCAATGGCTCGGGGGATGAAATGGATAAAGTTATGGGTCGTGTGGGGCATTTGGTTGGAGTCTTCTTTGGGAATAGTGATGACAATTTAATAGCTCTATTTCAATTCATCGAGGAAAGGGGCGACAGAATCTCCAGGAGGCAGAAAGCGGGCAGACTCAGGAAGCCGTTAAAAGTAGGAGGGAATTGGAGAGGTTAGCTTGTTCTATCAATTCTAATACGAAGGATTCTCCGAGAAGTGTAAGGAAAGGGAAAAGGGACACGAACAATTACTCAATGAAAATAATCGATTGGAACATTCGAGGATTGGGATGTTTGCAAAAAAGGCTTCTGATTAGGGACTTGTGTGAGTGGTTTAAAGCACAAACACAAAGGTGCTATTGGATGGTGATTTCTTGTCTGGGAAAATCTACAATGAATCTATGAAACAAAGGGAGATATTCACAAAAATGAAAAATATAGGGGATGCATATCAGATTGTCATATGATGAAGGGGAGGTAGATGAGTGAAAAAAACCAAAAATACATAAATAAATAAATAAAATCAATTTGTATCCTTTCTTCCAAATGGAATTTTCAATGGAATTATAAGATCCGGATGCATCAGAATGCTAATAATGCCTCGATGCAACTCTGTTGCACAAATGGGGCGCAGGTAAGAATGTCAGGGGCCCGAATAAGGACCAAAACACCCAGCATAAGTCGGGCATGGGTGTAGTTAAATGGGTGGTATGGGCAATAAATGTTGGTGTGGTTTTGGGTTTTTTCTCTTTTTTTAGTTCGATCAATAAACAAACTTATGTAGGGTGTTCCCCCTTGACTCTCCTAACTTGCACAACTTAGTAACCTTTCTGCAAAAACGAGTGAAGAGTGGCAGATTGAGTGAAGATAGCCACATTTCAACACTGAGGTCATGGCATCGATTCCCATAGTGGGGGTGCCTAACATTGTGATGTGACTAACAGGGGTGGGTGGGTGTACTAACAATGGGGTGTGTGAACTAACCCAAAAAAAAAAAAAAAAAAAAAAAAAAGTTAACGTTTCTGCAAAATTGTAGAATGAAGGCTAATATACCCCCGCCCATACCCGAACCTAACGGCCCAGATCCAATTATGGATATATTGATTTTCACGTGATATTTCCAAATCCTTCTATGTTTGTTGAGGAGTGGGATCCACCTATATAAGGGTAAGAGACTTCCATTCTGGTATATTTTTGGGGCAACCCAAGCATCAAGAGTCTGGATTAAAGACCAACCATCTCAGCCAAGGAACATTTCAACATGTGCTAAAAAGTGAACATCATCGGCTAATCCTTACCGATCAATTTGTGGCCATCAACAATTTCTTATGTGGGTCCGTGTCTATGTTGAGATTAAGTCATTAGAATTTTCTAAACCAATTATTTCCGTACATTTTTCTACCCGAAGATGAGTTTTTCATCCTTACTTTTGGGAAATGTCATCTAAACATGGAACCTGCATGATGCACCGGCTTGAATGTCCCAGAAAAACTCCTGATTGGATGATTCTACCCATATGATCAATCACTACTAGTATGAACCATTGCTCTGCGTTTTCCCTGACTATTTATGTGTACTCCATCAAACCAAGGGTTATTGTCTACTAATCTGGAAATTCTTCAGGCATCACCAATCCATTGTGGATCACCTTAGATCAACGGTCGGGACCCACAGGCCCTACATGCACTAACTGGCGCACCAGGACACCATTCAAGCCCTGATGCATCAGACCCTTGTTACATGAATGAGAGAGAGAGAGAGAGAGAGAGAGAGAGAGAGAGAGCGTACGGGTCAATGAGAACAACATTTGCAAGGGATTGGAGAGATTTTGCAAGGAGAGCTCCTGCAATACCCCCACCAACAACCACAACCCTCTTTTTCTGATCGCATCCTTCCATGGCCTGCCTCACCCCTCTCCTCTAAACTGTTGCCTGGAATGAGGCATGAATATGGGTGATGGGACGCGAGTTTCCCGCAACAGAAAGCGCTGTGGGGCCCGCCTCGATGTCGGTGTGAAATTCGGGCGCGGATTAGCTGTTAACCGGGTAACAGCTTACTGGGTGTTAAGTGTTAACCTGACCGTGTGGGGCCCACCCTACCATGGTTCCTTTGGAGTTTTTAATAGTTAGGCACTCAATCAGAGAGGCGGATTGCGTCCGACCCCTGGTCGGACCTTTAAGCGTCCGACCAGATCTGTGCGAGGGCCCACCATGATGTATCGGTTTATCCACGCTGTCTACCCATTTTCTGATGTCATGTTAAGGCATGGGCCCAAAAATGAAACAGATAGAACAGTGTTATGGACCACACCAGAGACGACTCTTGCATTTAATGCAACTTGAATTTATGAGCTGTGCAATTAATGCAACCTAAGCTTACTATTTGGTGTGGTCGATTAAAGCGTTGGATCTGACTCATTGTTGGGCTCATACCTTAATATGATCTTATAAGAGGGATGGACGGCTTGGATAAACCGATACATCACAGTGGGTCCCCAAACAGTTCTGGTCGGACGCTTAAAGACACAATCCGCGTCCCTCAATCAGCACCTTTTCCTGTGGTGGGGTTCACCTTAGATTTTAATCTTCTTAATTTTTTTAACCGGGAGAAACGGATGGACCCGGCGTGGATATATAAAATATCATCATGGTGAGCCCGTACAGGAATGGTAACACCCACTAAGCTGTTAACCGGATAAGACCTAATCCACTTCCGTGTGGGGATTTTTACTGCAATAGCCCTGAGGTGTGGCTATTTTACTAAAAATCTAATTTCTCGTATGCGTCATCTTTTTTGGCCTTTTGATGAGAAATTGAAAATTTGACAGCCACAAATGCCCCTCTGACCACCCACTTTGCGTACGGAAGCCTTGCAAAGGAAGGCTTTCAAAATCTTATGAAAGAAAGGATGTGGGCACGCGAAATCAACGATCGTGGCCATCGGTTGACCAATATGATCCGTTCATATTATAAGTAGTTGTAGACATCCCACCTGACTACATCTATGGATGCAGTGAATGAGTAACCTGCATCCATGGATGCGGTCACAACGGGTGACAAACAAACATCCCCACCTTCGAATGCGCTTAACCCCACTCATTATGGACCCCAGCAATGGCAGTTGTACAGCTTAAATGATACCCTGAGGTCACCCATTGGTGCGGATTGACCGGAACCTATGCATGTTAGCAAGAACCTATATGGTGGAGTACAGTATCGAATGCGCTCGCGAGGCGCCAATATAATATAAACTCTTATTTTGAATGCGATTACTAAGTAACCGCATCCATGGATGCGATTACCTAGTAAACGCATCTAAATTCCATTTAAATTACGCTCTCGTGCCATTTGTCTCACCGAATCGATCTCCAATCAAGATCTGACACCACGCTTGAGATGCATAACCCACTCCGTGTCAATCGCAAAACACCAAAGGTGGGGACCTCTATTTAAGTCGTTCAAATCAGATGAACTGAAGACGGACGAAAAAAAAACAATGGAAGGAAAGAATTAGTGATAGTCATCAGAAGGTCACAGAAAATTTTAGGAGCTCGAGGTAGAGACTCTACCCAATCGACGACTGACCTCCTGCAATACAACTAAAAGTACAAATGTCAGGAGCTCGCACCGTCTCTGTCCCAAATTTATGACGATCCGACAAAGGCCCAAGTCATGACACTCTGATCATCTGCTTCTTACCTCCCTCTCATTTCGATCTTCCAATCATATCTCTATCTCTGTCAACCTACAAGTCAAGAGCCACTGCCAACACTGAAATCCACGAGTAGCGTCGGGGGCAGGGACATCCGACCACCTCTTTCCTCGTAAAGAGTGTCTGATTTCCCTGTCTTCTTCTCTTATCTCAAATCAAACCGTATTTCACTCTGCACATTCCCTACACTTCCACCACATATACACCCACTCATACTTTTATCTTGCTTTTCTTTCTTTAATATTTTGTCAACCCGGGCCCTAAAAAGCCTGCGCAATTTGGCCTAACCCTATTATATTATTGTTGCTTTTGTTATTTTGCCTACTCGGGCCCTAAAAAGCCTGCAAAGTACAGCCTAACACTACAGGTTTGAACGCTCTTCAGAATCCCCACATAAATCATTAAGCCCCGCAAAATAAAGACAATGCGTTGCACGAGCAGTCAGGGGGTGCCTCACACCTTCCCCTGTCGCAACTGTGGCCCTTACCCAGATCCACGGCGCAGACCAACTTATCCAAATGGGAGTCTTTTTTAGACTAGGGGTTGTTCAGAATACCCTCGACATTCTGGTGTTTTCACGGGTCCTAGCCAACCGTGGATTCTGAAGCTTCTTTTCAGGTAGTGGCGACTCCATCTAATATACCAAGTCCAAGAACGGCTTTGGATCATCTTTGGAAAGGTTTTGCACAATCAAGGTCAGCAAAGCTAAGGAAGCTAATCATTGCTAGGGCTCTCAATGGAGCGGGTCAGATCCGAGATCCGATTCACTCCGAATCCGTATAATGAGGTTTTGGAACTTAAAATAGGTCCGATTAGTTAAATGGACCGGATTTGGATCTTAAAATAGGTCTGATTACTTAAATGGACCAGATATGGATTCAAAGGAACATATCCGAGTTCGATCCGAATCCGATTAAGATCCGACTCATTGTCACCGTGCTGTATATGTTATATTCATGATGGCCATCCGTTTTACAAATTATTTTAGGCCATGTCGACCATACCATAGTAAATAGTGGGATTTGCATCATTTTTCTACTAAATTAAATATATTATATTATATATTTTATATCATATTTTTTTTTAGATTTATAATGGGGTGGATTCGGACCTAGATCCGACCCGAATCCGTTGGTTATATGGATTTTGGATAAAAAATGGATCTAACAATTTATAAATGGATCGGATATGGAGATCACCTTTTGGATCCGAGTTGGATCCGAATCGAATCCGAATCCGTCTACAGATATACGAACTTGGAGCCGGATCCAACTGGATCCGATCCAGATCTGACCCATTGAGAGCCCTAATCATTGCAACCGTGCGCCCCACAAATAGACAAAACCAAACGCAAACTCTAAGCTAAAAGAAAACATAATGGAACCCATGCGCGCGAGCGCGATTCAGTATCCACGGTAGCATTTTCAAACCCACGAGAGGGATTTTCCACTTATCTTTTGAAGTTGTGCGTGGCGCACAACAATATCAACGTTTCTCCTTAATACTAAACTCTTTACTCCGGTGTGGTCCACTTGTATTAAGCTTTGCTTAAAACTTTGCCCAATGACTCCAAATTAAAACTTATTTTATGTGAATGAATTGGATTTATTTTACCATCATCCAGTGGCCCCCACATAAGATCACGTGTGGTTTTAAAGGGTGGGGTCATTGGCGTGAAGCACGTTGTATGGGGATTCTCCTTGTCTTCGTATCTTGTAAGGGAAAGAAGATGTTTGGAAGTGGGGTTTTTAGGTCCCACCAAGGCATGTATCTGATCCGTTCATTTTCGACATCGGTGGACTTCCGCCATTCTTCTTCCCTTGTCATGCAACTTCGGTGGTCTTCTTTCACTGCTTCAACTAGTGATGCATGTTCAAGCTAATGGTCGGACTGGATTGTAATGGAGATGAAGTAGTCTCAGGAGAAGAAAAATACGGAGTTGTAAAGTGAATCTCGGACGATATGTTAAGATTTAAGAGGAAGACAATTGGCCCAAAGCAATGCTTATTGAGAAAGAAGCCCAAGACTAATGAGTAGTTTTTAATCTTTTTTAAAACTTTAAATCATTCACAGGGGCCATCGACAATCACATTTACGTATATCTTTTTTTAAACTTTAAATCATTCATAGATGATCATTTATACAAATTGATATATCCCACCCTTTTTTTTATTACTCAATGCACACATTTATGTATATCATCAGTAAGCCACAGAGGCCATCGACGATCACATTTATGCATATCTTTTTTGAAACTTTAAATCATTCATAGATGATCATTTGTATAAATTGATATATCCCACCATTTTTTATTACTCAATGCACACATTTATGTGTATCATCAATGAGCCACATAGGCCATCGACGATCCATGTGTCTAATAGACAAGCCATGACTTTCGCGTGGGAACCTTGTATTCCTCGTTAGAATAATGTGTCCCCTTTGGCGAGCCATAGAGGCCATCGACGAGCCATGTGTCTCATCGGCGAGCCATGACTTCCGGGTGGGAACCTTGTGTTCCTCGTTGGAACAATGTGTCCATTGGCGAGCCATGATTTTCGGGTGGGAACCATGTATTCCTCATTGGAACAATGTGTCCCATCAACGAGCCACAGAGGCCTTTGGCGAGCCATGACTTCTAGCTAGGAACCTTGTGTTCCTGGTTGGAACATTGTGTCCCATCGGCAAGCCATGTGTATCATCAAAGTGCCATGTGTCTCATTGGAGTATCATGTGTATCATCGTAGTGTCATGAGACTGTCTCATGGGAGAGCCATGTATCTCATCAGAGTGCCATGAGATTGTCTCATGGGGGAGCCATGTATTTCATCGGAGTGCCATGAGACAATCTCATGGAAGAGCCATGTGTATCATCGGAGTGTCATGTGTCTCGTTGGAGTGCCATGAGACTGTCTCATGGGAGAGTCATGTATCTCATCGGAGAGTCATGTGTATCATCAAAGTGACATGTGTCTCATCGGAGTGCCATGTGTATCATCGGAATGCCATGTGTCTCATCGGAGAACCATGTGTCTCATCGGAGTGCCATGAGATTGTCTCATCGAAGTGTCATGAGAGTGTCTCTTGGGAGAGCCTTGTATCTCATTGGAGAGCCATGTGTATCATCGGAGTGCCATGTGCCTCATTGGAGTACCATGAGACTATATCATCGGAGTGCCATGTGTCTCATTGGTGATATTTTGACTGAAAACCTGGTTGGGTGGCATATAAACATCACGGTGGAGCCCCAAACGTGCAGCAGTGGTGGCCCCACTAGTTTCCAATGGTGGCCATTCAATCTCCACCATTTTCCATGGTGTGGTCCACTAGAGTTCTGAATCCAGCTGATATTTGTGTTTTCCCTTAAATCAGGCCACATGGGCCTCTACCTAAGGTTTAATGGCAAAGAAACATCATAGTGGGCCCTAATAAGGTTTCAACAGTGGACGTCACCATCCCAACTAGATTCATAGTGCCAAGGGGATTGCACAGTGCTCGGGGGGATTTTATAATGCCAGGGGGAACCCACAGTGCTCAGGGAGATTCCACAATACTCAGAGTGAATCCACAATGCTCAGGGGGAATCCACAGTGCCCAAGATGACATATAAACATCACTATGGACCCTAGGGAGGTTTCAACGGTAGGAATTTCCCTACTCACCTTTTCCTTTAGTGCGGCCCACTTGAGTCTTGGATTCAATTCATTTTTTTGTCGCATGCCCTAAAATGAGCTCAAAAACGAATGGACATTATAGATTTCTCACAAACATCACGGTGGGCCCCACCTAGATTCCCAGCGAGGAACTTTTGCGAAAGGCTCTCGTAGGAAATCCGCGTTCGTCAGAGGGCTTTCACCCCATTGAAGTGACGTCACCAACTTCTATGGGCTCTAGCATGATGTAGGTGTTGTATCCACACCGTCCATCCATTTGGAGAGATCATTTTAGGGCACGATCTAAAGAATGAGACATATCCAATTCTCAAGTGGACCCCACTAAAGAAAACAGTGGGGATAGTGACATGATCGTTGAAACCTTCCTAGGGCCCACCATGATGTTTATTTGAGATCCAACCTGTTCATAAGTTCACACGAACATGAAAGAAGGGAAAACACAAATATCAGCTTGATCGAAAACTTATGTGACCTTAAGAAGTTTTTAATGGTAGGACATCAATCCCCACTATCTTCTTTGGTGAGGTCCACTTGAGCTTTGGATTTGCTTCATTCTTTGGCTCATCCCCTAAAATGGTCTCTCCAAACGGATGGACGGCGTGGATGTAACATATGCATCATGGTGGGGCCCATGGTGGAGCCCCTTTGTAATGCCCAAGAGGGCTACTGCCTCTTCGTGGACGTACGCTGGTCAGCCTTCCTTTGCAATGCTTCCGTACGCAGAGCAGGTGGTCAAAGGGGCATTTTCGACCACCAAATTTTCAATTTCTCGTCAAAAGGCCAAAAAAGATGAGCTGGACGAGAAATTTGACTTTTAGTAAAAATAGTGTTAATGTCAGATTTTGTAACAGGATCCTCCGAACGTTCACCTTCTCTCCACCGGAGATTTCCCCCGCCAAACCTGAAAGAAGACAAACAGCAACTAAGGGTGGCTGGGGTCCAGCCGTTAGCCCTCCGATGCTTAAGTCAGACCAAAGCAAGAAGAAGAGTAGCCAAGCAAAACGGGACAGATATCGAATATTGTGTGTACCTTTCCCATAATGGAGTCGTCCCTTTATATAGATCTGAAGCGGTTCAATCCGTTACGCAAGATATCGAGATCCCGCTGATCTCGTGTACGATACTGAGATCTTGCTGATTTTGTGGGATAAGATCCTATCTTTAGAGACGAGATCCAACCCAATGACTTATTTCAGCAATCACGTTCCTTGATGGCACTCCCTTTAGATCCGGAACCACTAGAGAAGATAAGCCCAAAAACCGACCTATACGGGCTGCCGGTAGGCGTAGTAATAGCGTTGATTGCTCATGTTGAGCTGGAAGCCGTAGTTGGAGTCATAGCTGCCTAAAAGGAAGGAGACGCAGAAAGGGCGGAGACCACCGCACTGGATGTAACTCTGCTTAGAGCCGTCGAGGGATTTGGACAAGCTGCTCGACGGGAATCGGATGCTGGGACTACGAAGATCGTCCAAACCAAAAACAAAGACTCATGATTGCTCTGATTTGGGAGCTGCTCGTGTCAGGACTGCTCGCATCCGGGAGATGCGACCCCTTCTAGCGAGCACGAGCCGAGATGCTCGCATCCGGGAGATGTGACCCCTTCTGGCAAGCACGAGCCGAGATGCTCGCATCTGGGGATGCGACCCCTTCTGGCGAGCACGAGCCGAGCTGCTCGCATCCGGCAGATGCGACCCCTTCTGGCGAGCACGAACCGAGCTGCTCGCATCCAGGATGTGCGACCCCTTATCGCGAGCACAACCTGGACTCCCCGCATTCATATTACCGCGATCCTTCACTTCTCGCCAGACTATATTTGCCTACAACAGATGCCCCCCAAACCCTTGGTATTGAGGAACTATGCCAAGGGTTTGCTAGTGCTGACAGCTGGATGCTGGGAGACAATCGCGCATGATTCACTTAACGTGCTTCCGCATTTATGATGGCCAGCTTTCGCGCAGCTTTTCTGCCGCCAGAAATGAGGCGTCGGGCGCCACGTGTTTCCGTATTTAATGCTAGCGTCCGTTCGTCTGGTGCGCCGGATGAGAAACTGCCGCGTGTCCAGCAAATCAGAAGGAATGATTGCGTATAAATACCGGACTTAGAAAAAATTCCTTCATTTTCGAATTTTCTGCTTCGGCGCTCTCTGCTTTCTTCTTCTTCCTTTGCTTCTGGTGCGAAAAACCTCTTCACAGAGGTAGTCTTTCTCCAACTTTCTCCCTTCATCTCTGCTCCCTTCAGCTTTCTTTCTTGCTTTTCTACTTGTGATGGCGGGGTCCTCCGATGAAGAGATTGTTCCCTTGGGAGATCACACCCCTGATTCTTCCGAATCCAACAATGCCAGAGTACCGGCTGGTAGATATTCTGCCTCCGGCTATTCTTCCATCTTGACGGAGGAGAGGCTCTCTAACCTTAGAGAAGCATATAGAGTCCCGAACTCCGTTTTATTTAGATTACCTGGGAGAGGGGAGACAGCAGATGCCCCACCACCAGGGTGTGTGGCTTTTTATGAATATTTTTTCAAAGTAGGTGTACGTCTTCCCCTTCACCCTTTTATACGGAACTTCCTCCGTCTCTACAAGATTGCCCCAGGCCAATTAATAGTAAATGGCTGGCGGGTACTCCTGAGTGCTTTCGTCCTCTGGAAGCAAGCGGGTAACGAAGAGTTAACCGCTGAGGAATTTTTAAGGTTATTCCAGCTGAAGAAGGCGCCAGCTAGCGAGGGTTGGTACTACCTATGCTTCTGGCATCGGAATAACTTTATTTTGGGGAACCCTTCCTCTAACTGCCCGGGATGGAGAAAGAAGTGGTTCTATGTCTCCGGCAACTGGGAGTCCGAAATGGGCTCCGACCCCAAAGGCCATAACGTTAATCGCCATTTTGGCGAAGGTGGGTCAAGTGCTTGTTTATTTGTCCGACAGAGACAGTAGCTTTGCTATATTGACGACTTAATGAACTTTCTTTTTTGCTCGTAGGAATCCCAATTGGTGTGAAACCGAACATGCGGGGAGGACTCAACGAGAAATTGGTTAGAGTCTATAAGCTTCCTGCGGCTACACAACACGTCAACGTCACATTAGAGTCCCATCACCTCTGTGCAGCGGGTCTCATATCCAGAGAAGAAATGACGAACGCTGGCGAAAAAAGAGGTGCACTAGGGGTGCTTCCCCGTCTGAAGGGCGCAGCCTCGAAGAGGCAAAAGAAAAACGGGGGGCCCTCAAATGCACCTGCTCCCGCTGATGGGACTGCTCGCGGTCTTCAATCACGAGGGATCGGTTCGGGTGGGGTCGCTACGACTTCTCGTACGACCATGACCCCTCCGGTTATCGCGACCCCTCTATTCGCCGTGCCCCCTCCGGCTACTGCGACTCCACCGTCAGGTGCTCGTGGCCAGCCGGTGATCGAAGTCGCCGACAATTCGCCAAAAGGCGATCGGAGAGAGGGAGGCCTCCCTCCTAAGGATATAAGATGCGAGCCTACTGGTGCTCGCGAGTTTGCGACACCTTCCATGGGTGCCGTGAGTGCTCGCGAGATGGGCTCTGGCGAGATGGTGGTGGCCTAACCTTCCGGGTCGGGGGTTTTTGTTATCCCCCCACACTTGCATCCTGTATGCAAGTTTATGTTTGATAACATCCCTCCCAACTCCTTCGGGAGTTTGCCTGAGCCAAGCCCAGAGGCTCTCTCTACTGATATTGGAGTGAGATTGGTTCAGGTAACAACCTTTTTCCTTTTTACCAATCTCTTCGAGATTTTATAAGATGACTAGCAATCTAATCCTTCTTTCTTTATTTGTATCAGAGCCTGGATCTCACGCTCCGCGTTAGGCGGGATGTCTCCGCAGCTCGCCGCAGTGTGGAGGATGTGGAGAAGAAGAAAAAGGCCATGGAAGCAGAGGTCCAAGGGCGGGACCGCTTGGTGAAAGCTCTGGAAGTGCAAATCACCAAGCTGGATGAAGAGAAGAAAATTCTTCTCGTCAAAATCCAATCCCTGACTGAGCGCTTTCAGTCAGTGGATCTCCAACTCGCCAAGCTTCAGGAGCTCCACACCAAGAGCGAGAAGGAGAAGGAAATCTTCCACCAGGACAAGATCCAACTTGAAGGGTGGCTCAAGGACGCGCGGACCAAGCTCGAGGAGACCCAGAAGAAACTCGAGGAGGCCCAGCAGCAACTTCACCAGTTGAAGGATGACTCCATCCACTGGGAAGAAGAGCGAGTGGCCCTCGTTCAAATGGTTTCTGATGAGGGTCCTCGCGCAGTTCAGGAGTTCCGGACCTCTCAACTTTACGATGAGGAGCGATATGATGCGTATATCGCTGGTCGTGATTTCGCGGTCAGAGTTATGCAGATGATCACTCCAACTTTTAACGTTGAGGAGTTCGACAGAGTGGCATTCGAGGTTGCAACTAAAGAACGGGCTGCCGCTGAGAACAAAGTCACCGAGGCAACAGATGCCGCTCCTGCTCCTGAGGCTGGTCCTGAAGCTGAGAACCGCGAGCCTGCGCAAGATGAGGATGACCAACCCTGACCTCGGCAGCTTCCTATATCATGTATTTTTATTTTTTTTTATTTTTTTTATTTTTTGGGAAAAGATTTGTAATTGTCATGACCTTTGGGTCATTATTTCAATGAACACTTACTTTTTCAGTGTTGTGTATTCTCCTCTTTCCTTTCTGCTTTGTGTTGATCCCATCTGACTCATCCGAGGCTATCCTTACTCGAGCACGAGCTGCGCTGCTCGCAGTAAGGGTACGGACTCCTTAATTCGAGCACGAGCTGCGGAGCTCGTAATTAGGGTGTACGCTGTGACCCTTCAATTCGAGCACGAGCTGCGCTGCTCGCATTCTGGAAGTGCGATCCCTTTCACCGGCGCGAGCATCTAACTCATGAAAAAAATGAATTAGACTCAATCCGAGGGTCGTGTGACCGTGTTCGCGTTGAGATAGACTGATCTATCGATCGAGATTTTGATTCTACCAAGGGTAGAAGGTTGGTCAAGAGAGCACATATGCTCTCTTCGGGGCTATCTTTAATCCGTAGAATGGAGAAGCAACCAACTAGTAACGATTTCAGTCCTACCAAGGGTAGGCAATTGGCCAAGAGGATGTGTATATTCTCTTCGGGGCTATTCGAGTCCAAATAAATGGGATAGCGGCCAAAAGATAGTTTTATCCCTACCAAAGGTAGGCAATTGGTCAAGAGATGGTATGCATTCTCTTCAGGGCTATTCAGGTCCATGTAAATGGAGTAGCGACCAAAAGATATCTTTCACTTTATTCATAAAATGTTGTAATGAACTACATCGAATCTAGGGATAGTATCGTAACAAATGCTCCACGTGCCAAGGGCGACGTACGGGCTTTCCCTACATGTCTTCAAGGTAATAAGTACCGGGTCGCACAATCCTAATAACCCGATACGGGCCTTCCCAATTTGGATCCAGTGAACGAGCGGGAACTCCAAGATTTTGCCTTAGTACCAAATCTCCGGGCTGGAAGGATCTAGGCCAAACCCTAGCATTTCGATAACGAGCAATACGTTGTTGATATGCTGTCACTCGTACTTGGGAAGCATTTCTTCGCTCTTCCAAGAGATCGAGATGAAGTCGGAGGTTATCCTGATTACTTGCGGGGTCATACTGCTCGATCCGATATGAGGGCACTTGAATTTCCACTGGTACCACTGCGTCGACACCAAATGCTAAGGAAAAAGGGGTTTCACCTGTTGATGTACAAGCCGTGGTTCTATATGCCCATAATACTTCTGACAGAAGTTCTGGCCACACCCCTTTACATTCACCTAGCTTGGTCTTTAAATGGTGCTTGATGATCTTATTCACTGCCTCGACCTGCCCATTCGCCTGAGGATGATATGGAGAAATGCGGAGATTACGTATCTTCCATTTTTCACAAAATTCATCAAAGGCCGTGTTGTCGAACTGCGTTCCATTATCAGTGATTATGGTATGAGGGAGTCCGAAGCGGCATATGATTTTCTCCATATGAACTTAGTAGTTTGTTTCTCAGTAATCTTGGCTAATGGTTCTGCCTCGGCCCATTTGGTGAAGTAATCAACCGCTACAATCGCGAACTTATTTTGTCCCTTCCCCATGGGCAAGGGTCCAATGATATCGACCCCCCACTGAGCGAAAGGCCAAGGGCTGTCAGCTGGAGTCATCCGTTCGGAAGGTACATGAGGTATAGGTGAATATCGCTGGCACTTGTCACATGTTTTAGAAAATTCAATTGCATCTGCTTTCATAGTAGGCCAATAATATCCTTGCCGCATCGCCTTATATGCTAAGGATCGCCCCCTGGGGTGATTACCACATGCCCCCTGGTGTACTTCGTCTAGAACATGAAGTGCTTCTTCTGGATGAAGACACCTTAAATAAGGCAAGGAGAAACTTTTTCGCAACAATATTCCGTCTTGCAAGGTGTACCTGGAAGCTCGAAGCCGAATTTGTCTTGCAGCTTTCTTGTTGTCTGGATAAAGGATGATGGGATCCATCTAGCACGGAGACGATTGTACCGATATTACTTGCTCAAAAGCCGATTGGTCGATACTTAGGTTCTGACAATGCTCGATGGGGGTCGAGTGTGCTATCTCAGATTCTGGTGCAGAAGCGAGCTTAGCCAATGAGTCGGCAAGTTGGTTCTGCGCGCGAGGAATATGAATTATTTCATAGGTCTTCAGTTTTGCGAGCAGGATGAGTACACGAGACTTGTATAAGGCCATCCTTTCTTCTTTGGCTTCAAATTCACCAAGAACTTGGTTGACAATGAGCTGGGAGTCGCTATGAATCAACAGATTTTTAATTGCAAGGACAATGGCTAGTTCGAGGCCGACGATCAGGGCCTCATATTCTGCTTCATTATTTGAGATGTGAGAATCGAAAAGTAGAGCATATTGGAAATGCGACCCGTCGGGAGCCACTAAAATCAGGCCCACTCCGCTACCAGTGGCCCGCGACGACCCGTCCACGAAGAGTGACCAAGGAGGCTGGTCGCTGGTCATGTAATTATCTTCGGAGGCGATGAAGTCAGCCACGGCCTGGCCCTTAACTGCGGTCCTAGGACAGAAGGAGATATCGTGCTCGCTGATCTCGACCGCCCATTTAGTTAACCGTCCGGAAGCCTCAGGTTTTTGAAGGACTTGTCGTAGCGGATGATTTGTCGGTACTAAAATAGCGTGGGCTTGAAAGTATGGTCGCAATTTTCGAGCTGCCGTGACTAAGGCTAGGGCCAGTTTCTCCATATCAGAATACCTAGTTTCTGCATCAACCATTGCTCGACTGATATAATAAACGGGCCTCTGCACCCCGAAATCTTCTCTTATTAAAGCGGCGCTAACGGCCGTTGTGGACACCGAGAGATAAAGAATGAGTTGCTCGTGTGCCATAGGTTTAGATAAAATGGGGGGTGTGCTCATATACAGCTTCAATTGTTGAAAGGCCTCTTCACACTGTGGTGTCCATTTCCAATCAGACTTGGCCATTGTACGAAGGAGTTTGAAGAATGGTAAGCACTTGTCAGATGCTCGTGAGATGAACCTGTTCAATGACGCAATGCGACCAGCCAAACGCTGGACGTCCTTCAGAGTGGTGGGGGATTTCATCTCTATCAATGCTTTTATCTTTTCGGGATTCGCCTCGATTCCACGCTGGCCGACCATGAACCCAAGAAACTTTCCTGCAGACACTCCAAACGCGCACTTTTCTGGGTTCAATTTCATTTGATACTTCCTCATTAGGTCGAAGGCTTCTCGAAGATCAGAAATGTGGTCATCTTCTACGATGCTTTTCACGAGCATGTCGTCAACGTAAACTTCCATATTCCTACGGATTTGAGCAGCGAACATTTTGTTGACAAGACGTTGATAAGTGGCCCCTGCATTTTTAAGACCGAACGACATTACCTAGTAGCAATATAATCCTCGGTCTGTGATGAAGGCGGTATGCTGACTATCAGGTGGGTGTATCGTGATCTGGTTGTAACCAGAATAAGCATCCATAAAGCTAAGCAGAGCGTGTCCAGCTGTTGAATCGACCAACTGGTCGATCCGCGGTGTCGGGAAGCTATCTTTGGGACATGCTTTATTCAAGTCTGAATAGTCGACGCACATCCTCCATTTGCCATTAGCTTTTCGGACGAGAACCACGTTCGCGACCCACTCTGGGTAGTCAACTTCTTTTATGAAATTGACCGTGAGTAGCTTTTCAACTTCAGCTTTGATCGCCATTTGCCTTTCTGCAGTGAAGGCTCGTCGACGCTGGTGTACGGGTTTATGCTTTGGATCGATATTGAGACGATGCACGATGACGTTGGGGTCGATGCCTAACATATCTTTATGAGACCAAGCAAACACGTCCTGGTATTCAATGAGGAAACGGATCAAATCTTCGCGGTGGACACTGGTTAAAGAGGATCCAATGTACACGATCTTAGACGGGTCGTCTTCGGTCAGGTGAATCGCCACTGTTTCCTCCCCAGGAGTTCCTGACTTAAGAGCGTTTTCTCTCGGATCCAACGAGGTGCTGGAGGGAAGGTTGGGTGAACCTTGTGCTATCTCCATAACGGGTGTCGCTTGAGCCTTCTTTCGATCTTGGAGGGCTATCTGGTAGCAAGACCGTGCCTCCTGTTGACTTCCTCGCACGACCCCGATACCATTTGGGGTAGAAAATTTGACACACAGATACGAAGGGTGCAAGGCTGCCCCGACCTTAGTAAGAGATGGCCGCCCCAAAATGGCGTTATACGCTGATTTTCGGTCCACTACGAGGAAGTTTATGAAGACGGTGGTCTTCGCTGGACTTTCTCCGAAAGTAACTGGGAGATCGATGCTTCCTTCAGGCGTTACTACCTCACCTCCGAAGCCGACGAGGGGGGTCGATACTGGCTTGAGAAGGCTTCTGGCAAGTGCCATTTTGTTGAAAGCCTCCAAGTATAGAATATCAGCTGAGCTACCTGTATCCACCATAATTCGATGTGTCAGATAATTTGATACCTTCAATCTGACTACGATGGAGTCTTCGTGAGGGAAGTGAATTCCCTTCGCATCTTCGAGAGTGAAGAAAATTGGAGGATGACTGGTTTTTGACGAGCTAGAAGTCTGTTCCAGCCAATAGATTTGCTAGGGTTCTTTGGATGCCTTTCGAGCGTATGCTTTCCTCGAAGCTTGAGAGTCACCCCCGCAAGCTGGTCCTCCAACGATGGTGCGGATTTCTCCCGTGGGCTCAGCGTCCTCTTGGTCAGTTTGATGATGAGGAGGTTCCTTTTGGCGAGATGAGGTCTTCGTCCTTTCTGGTGATTGATTTTTACGAGCAACATAATCTTGGAGATGGCCTTTTCGAATAAGGGCTTCGATATGGTCTCGTAGAGAGATGCAGTCCCGGGTTCTATACCCGTGATCTTTGTTGAAGTAACTGAACTTGCTCTTATCTCTCTTCTCGGGATCGGATTTGATCTTTGCAGGCCATTTTACATATAGCTTGTGTTTAATCTCCATTAGAACCTTTTCATGAGACCGATTAAGAGGAGTGTAGTTATGGTATTTACCGGAGTAAGGCTTCTTGGGAGAACGATCGCGTTGATCATGACGATATTTTTTATCTGCAGAAGAGGTTCCCTCTGGCTTGTGTTTCTTACCCTGTGCCCCCTGACGTGTCAATGCGACTTCTTCTGCATTGATGTACTTCTGAGCTTTGGCTTGGAACTCTGCCATAGTTTTCGGTGGGCTTTTATCCAAGGCAAACCTGAATTTCTCGCTCGTTATTCCTGCTATGAGGGCTGCGAGCCCTTTTTCTTCAGTATAACCTTCAGTTTGAACGGCTTTAGTGGTGAACCGTACTGTGAACTCCTTTATCGTTTCCCCATGCTGTTGTTTTAGATTCATTAGATGGGAGGCTGGCTTCTTGATGCGGATGCTTCCCATGAATTGAGAAAGGAATACCTCCGATAACTGAGAAAAGGAGCTGATGGAACGAGGCTTTAATCCTCGGAACCACGTGCGAGCCGCCTCCTTCAATGTTAGGGAAAAAGCCCTGCACATGATTTCTGAATCATGTCCCTCCAACTCCATGAGGGACCTGTATGTTTCTAGGTGTTCAAGAGGGTCGCCAATACCTATGTACGGGGTGATAACAGGCGTTCGATACTTTCTGGGTAACGGGGCTTCCATAACCTTGCTGGTGAATGGGGACTCGGATTGATGTATCGCCGCCATGACTGTAGATGGCCGATTTGCCTGGTATCGCTGTTCCATGACATCAAAACGATCATGGATTCTTTTGAGATCTCCTTCCCATGGTAGGGTATAGCTTGATGTTTCGGCGATGGAGCCCTGCGGTTGAGGTTGTCGAGACGAACTAGAATGTATGGAATGTGGAGACGGCACAGGGGGATGGCTGCCAAGTGGTGGGACCTGTGGTTCGTCCATAGAATGTCTGGAAGCCACTGGTATGGGTTGCGGTGGTAACCCTTCGGAGGGTTGTCTCTGCGGTTCAGGGAAATGCTGGTCAAGCCGATTTGACAGGGCCTGAACTCCGGCATTCAGAGTTAGAAGAGTATTTCCGAGGAAACGCAAGACATCGTCTTGATTTCCGGAAGCCTCCAATAATGGGTTTGTTGATGGCATATTCGGGGCTCCTTGAGGGATATTCGTTGACGCGGGCGGAAGAGCAGGTACGGATTCTGCCTCATCGGGCGGAGGTGGTGCCTGCCTTGAAGTCGAAGGATGAACAGCCTTTTTATGAGGCATCGCCAGAGGATCTTGATCTGTAGAACGATTGATTTCGACAATCAAGTCGTTTCCCACAGACGGCGCCAAACTGTTAATGTCAGATTTTGTAACAGGATCCTCCGGACGTTCACCTTCTCTCCACCGGAGATTTTCCCGCCAAACCTGAAAGAAGACAGACAACAACTAAGGGTAGCTGGGGTCCAGCCGTTAGCCCTCCGATGCTTAAGTCAGACCAAAGCAAGAAGAAGAGTAGCCAAGCAAAACGGGACAGATATCGAATATTGTGTGTACCTTTCCCATAATGGAGTCGTCCCTTTATATAGATCTGAAGCGGTTCAATCCGTTACGCAAGATATCGAGATCCCGCTGATCTCGTGTACGATACTGAGATCTTGCTGATTTTGTGGGTGTGGACCCTCGCCGATTTTTTCGCGCTCCCACACGACGTCGTTGTCCCTTCCCCTTTCCTTTCGGAAAAGAAGGAGATGAGGATGCGTGAGTGCGAAATCGCCGTTTGTGCCACTGGCTTGCCTCGTTCTCGAGGGCTTCGTTTAGTTGTCGTATTGAGCTGGATGTGTTTAAGTGAATTTATATAAGACCAGAGTCGCCACTAGCCAGTTACTTCGAATCTACAGTCGGCTAGACCCCGTAGAAACGTTAGAGAAGGGAATCCGAAGATTCCTTCCTCTAAAATGACTCCTGTTGATCTGCGGTCAGAGATTCAAGGTAAGGGATCACGGTTACAGGGTGGGAAGAGGTTAAGCACCTCACACACTGCCCGTACCGAAGTACGGTCTCTACTTCACAAAATCGATCGAATACTTGAAAGTCTAGTTTAATCCTCGTATATTCTCATGGATGACATGATGCATGAATGCGGGTCTGAACAGTAAGAGTTTCTGATGGGCAGGTTCCAACAACGGGCAAGCCCAGAGCGTACGCTCGAACTGACAGGTGCTTAATGTAAGACGTATGCAGTGTGCTTGAATGATCAAGGTGTTTTATGGTGAAGCATGAATGCAGGTCTGAACAGTAAGAGTTTCTGATGGGCAGGTTCCAACAACGGGCAAGCCCAGAGCATACGCTCGAACTGACAGGTGCTTAATATAAAGACATATGCATGTGTGTTTGAGTAATCAAGGTACTTGTAGTGAAGCAGGGGGGTTGGAAGAAAAGTAAATGTTGCACTTATGCTAGATGCAAATGAGATGATGCTGGAAAATGAGTAGCTGGGTGGACGGAGGTGTCGCAAGGGTTGGCTTTGAGTGGCTGGATCAAGACTTGGATGGCTTGGGAGGCTTGGACCAGTGGTCAGGCTGGGCTGGACCAGGGTTAGACTCTCCTCACTCGGGCTCTCCTTGGTGGAAAAATGGGCTAAAGGGTGGAGAGATGGACTCAGAGCTCTCGGGCTGAAATGGACTCGAATGGCCTGTTGAAATGAGAAGGGGAGGGGGGTATTTATAGCAGCAGAGAGGGGCACTCTCGTAATTTTTTCCGGGCGGCCTGTCATGGGCCGCCCGTACGGCCGCTCCTCGGTTTCCAGCGAGTACGGTCGCTCCCTCGGGGCTGCTGTTGGACTCGCTGGTCGACTCAGTGAGTTGACTCAGTGGGTCGACTCGGTGGTTTGACTCGACGGGTTGACTCGACGGGTTGACTCGGTGTTTTGACTCGACGGGTTGACTCGACGGGTTGACTCAGTGAGTTTGACTTTTTTGGGATTTTTTTTACTGGCCTTTTTTATGGGGGGTTTTTCAGGGTGGTGTTTAGGACTGGGTTGACTGGGTTCAGGCTTGAACTGGGCTATGGAATGGGGCTTACAAGGGTGAGTTTGGCTGAGTTTGGACTTAGGATTTGGGGGTATGGTCCTCCGTTCAACCAGCTATCTCTACCAACAGTGTAGCCGAAGGTGGGGTGTCTACAGTGGGATAAGATCCTATCTTTAGAGACGAGATCCAACCCAATGACTTATTTCAGCAATCACGTTCCTTGATGGCACTCCCTTTAGATCCGGAACCACCAGAGAAGATAAGCCCAAAAACCGACCTATACGGGCTGCCGGTAGGCGTAGTAATAGCGCTGATTGCTCATGTTGAGCTGGAAGCCGTAGTTGGAGTCATAGCTGCCGAAAAGGAAGGAGACGCCGAAAGGGTGGAGACCACCGCGCTGGATGTAACTCTGCTTGGAGCCGTCGAGGGATTTGGACAAGCTGCTCGACGGGAATCGGATGCTGGGACTACGAAGATCGTCCAAACCAAAAACAAAGACTCATGATTGCTCTGATTTGGGAGTTGCTCGTGTCAGGACTGCTCGCATCCGGGAGATGCGACCCCTTCTAGCGAGCACGAGCCGAGATGCTCGCATCCGGGAGATGCGACCCCTTCTGGCGAGCACGAGCCGAGATGCTCGCATCCGGGGATGCTACCCCTTCTGGCGAGCACGAGCCGAGCTGTTCGCATCCGGCAGATGCGACCCCTTCTGGCGAGCACGAACCGAGCTGCTCGCATCCAGGATGTGCGACCCCTTACCGCAAGCACAACCTGGACTCCCCGCATTCATATTGCCGCGATCCTTCACTTCTCGCCAGACTATATTTGCCTACAACAAATAGCCACACCTCAGGGCTATTGCATTAAAAATCCCTCCCATGTTACCCAGTAACACCTTAGGGCCATTTTGTAACAAAATCTAGAAATCCAAATTCTAGTGTTGAAATCCAAAATTGCAAAAACTGAATCGGAAACCCAGATTCCATATGCGGACCTGCTATTTGATTGAAAACTGTATAATCCAAATTTTGTCTGGTTGAAAACTGTGTAATTCAACTGTTACTTGCGGCATGGCCCACTTGGGTTTCGGATCCGTCTAAGAACTTGACCCCTGACCTATAGTAGCCCCGTAAGATAGATGGCCAAGTTGGATGGCAAATAAACATTATAGTATGCCTTAGGAAGTTTTTAATGATGGATGTTCAGTCAACAATATTTTCCTATGGTGTGGTCCACTTGAGATTTAGATCTGCCTCATTTTTTGTTAATGCTCTTAATTGAGCTCTCAAAACGGATGGGCCGCATGGATATAAAACGCATATATCATAAATGTACAACGCATACATAGAGGTGGGAACACCCCAGGGGTATTATCGTTAATAATTAATGATACTTATTTCCCTCTTTGCCCTTCGGTAAAAAGGGTCCTCCACACCGTTTTCACCAATCCCAATTCCAGACAATTTAGGTTTCCAGGTTTGGCTGAAATTTGCCGCCAAGCACATCAGTTAAAATTAGATTCCGCTTGATTTCAGATTTTAAACTGATACCAGTTTCCAGATGCCAACCAAACATGCCCTTAGTATATGTTATCTTAACCGTGCTGGGCCTACCTGTGTACAGGATCCACACCATCCATATGTTTTTCATCTCATTTTACAATGCTATCACAAACCTTAAAAAAGGATACAGATCTCAGATAGAACATACCGTTAGAAACAGTGATGAATAACTTTTAAAAACTTTTTATAGGCCATAAAAGTTTAGGATCAAAATGATATTTGTATTGTCCCTTCATCTAGGTCTTCTGACATTATCAACATCATGAGCCCTTTGGAATTTTTAACAGTGAGGCACTCAATTACCACTGTTTTCTGTGCTATGGTCTACTTGGATGGAGAAACGGATGGACGGTGTGGATATATAATACATAATAAATAGGGTCCCACCGTAATGGTAACACCTAATCCGCTCCCTGGTACTACCCCCACTCGACATAGCTTGAGACGGACGGTCATGTTAGGGTTTCTATGGGGCCACCGTTATGTAAATGTCTTATCCACGCCATCCATCCATTTTGAGAGATCATTTTATGACATGAGCCCAAAAAGAAGGCAGATTGAAGGTTCATGTGGACCACACCATAGGAAGCATCATAGGTGCAGCCTGATGCGTCCATTACTGTGGGGGGCCACCTTGATGTATTTATTCTATATCCACGCCATCCATCGGTTTTGACATATAATTTTAGGGCATGATCCAAAAAATGAAGCATATCCAATTCTCAGGTGGACCATATCATAGGAAATAGTGGTGATTGACCATTAATGGGCCACAAACGTTTTGAATAAAGTTGATATTTGATTTTTCCTTCATCCAGGTTTATGTGACCTTATTAAGTGGTTGGATGGCAAATAAACATTATGAAAACATTTCAGCAGGCCCTACGAAGTTTTTAACGGTAGAGCTATTAAATTTCCACTGTTCACCATAGTATGCTCCACCTGAAATTTGGATCTTCTTCATTTTGCGGCCCATCTTGATATATTAAACTTACATCCACACGGTCCATCCGTTTTAACAGATAATTTTATGGTATGATCATAAAAATGAAGCAGACTCAAATACCAGATAAACCACACCACTCGAAACAGTGGTGATTGACTGTTAAAAACTTCCCATGGGCTACAAAAGTTTTTTTATTCAAGTTCATAATTGTGCGGTCCCTTCATCCAGATATATGTGACCAGGTTGGATAACAAACAACCATTGTAGTGCCCCTAAGAAGTTTTTAATGGTGGGTATCCAATCACACCTATTTCCCGTGGTGTGGTCCGCCTAAGATTTGGATCTTCTTTCTTTTTTGGGGTCATGCTCTCAAATAAACTGTCAAAATGGATGACGTCATGGATGTAAGGCACATACTGTTATTGCATTTTTCTATAGCATACTGTGCATTTTGTTTGTCAATTATGTAGGTCAGTGAGTCTAAGTGTCAGTTGAGCTTAAAGAAGATGAAGACCGAAGACTCAAGTGAACCTGTTGCATCAAGGAAGAAAAAACAGGTAAAATAGATGCTTTGATGAGCCTTGAACCATGAACCTAAATTAAAACCAAACCTCTATGATTTGACTTAATAGGTATACTTTTAGTCATCTCAGATTGGCCTTAGGTGTCCCAAAAGACCACCAAAAAGCCTTAAAGGTTGTATGAGTTGCTGGAAACAAGACAAACCAATCAGCAGAACTCATAGCCTGTCGACCGGTCTTAGACCCTGGCCAACCAATCGTCAAAAGCCACAGAAGGGACAATAATGAAAACAGTCCAAGGCCATTTTCAGACTGGTCGTCCAACCGGTCAGTAGAGGAAAAAAATAGGACAGCAACTGTAAGACCCGTACCCTGAATTGCCCTCCGTAGACTTAGTTTTCGGTACCGGTAAGTCCCAGATGGACCAGATTAGCGAACCTTGATCACGACCTTATTTTAGTACCGCATCGACCCAAGACCTATACCCCAGCGACCGCGTAGGCGTTGCGATTCCAACGTCGTGCTGCACGCCCCATTGCGATACCCGGTGTGAACGTTGTGATCATTTGCGCAATCCGAGGCCCCACTTGCACAAATCTCAAGAAAATCAAATCAATCAATCAATCACCCTCACCCTCACTCATACCCCTCTCATCACCCTAGTCTACACACACCATACCCACCCCATCCCTCTCTCATTACAAAGTCAACTCAAGCCCATACCTCCCATACCATCCTACCCCCCTCCCATGCTAGCCATCATCACCTCATGACCCCTCATTTCTACCCTTACAAGATCCTACGTAGGGGGGGCTTCTCATTTTCCATATTTGCAAAAAAAAGAAGAAAAGAGAGAGAGAGAGAGAGGATTAAGGAGAGAGAGAAAGAAAAGAGAGAGAAAGGATTAAGAAGAGAGAGAAAGAGGGAGATCAAGAGAGAGAGCTTAGGGAGTTGGGGGAGTTAGAGGAATTGAAAGTGGAAATCAAAGCTTGGAGGGCCCCAACCATCATCCGAACTGTTCGATCAACCACCCGACCCGATCCAACCGTTCATATTTCGAGGTGAGTGCAAAGGGGAACATAAACTCCCCTTTCCTTGTTTGCCTTTCAATTTTTGGGCCCACAAGTGGGCCATGCTGTGAGACAGCGTGGACCACCTTGTGTGGCCCACCATGATGTTTGTTTCCCATTTTTCTTCCCCATTCTTTAGATCACAAAGAACTTGATGAAGGAAGAAGGCAAAGTTTGGGCTTAATCCAGAAATTTGGGCCCACCTTGTGATGGACAACCAGATGAATGGATTGGATCATCCATGAATGGGCCCCACCTACCTGTAAATAATAATAATAATAAATATATATATATAGGGGCAGCAGGCCGCTGGACAGACAACGTCCAGGGAACGCTGCTGCCCAGCAGCGCTTGGGCTGAAGCCCTTTTGGGCGTTAACCATGGGGCCCACTCGTGGAACCCACCTTTTATGCTTGTGTTCGATCCACGCCGTCCGTCTGTTTCTCCAGTCCATTTTAGGGCTGGACACCAAAGATGAAGTAGATCCAGATCTCAGGTGGACCACACATAGAAAACAGTGGAGATAATGATGCCCACTGTCGAAACTTCGTGGGACCCACTGTGATGTTTGTAGACCTTGTAACCTGTCCAATATTGGACTCATTAGGTCCCCTATGAGCTAGGGAACCTAATGAACAGAGTAGATCATACTCATGTGGGCCCCACTTGAAAGAAACCATGAAGACCAAAAAAAAAAATTTACCCTGAAAATCCTCCTGGTGGGATCCCAGGATTGGAACCTGACATATGAGAGTTAGGAGCTGAGAATGTGGTACTACGGAGGCTGTTGGCACCAAGGTCAGTGATCGGGAATTTAGTAAGCCCGGTCCCCGGGTTTGGGGCGTGATAGAAGTTGGTATCAGAGCATAACTTGGGAATACCTGTTAATGACATCACATATCTACTAATGGCCGTAGATTAACTACCCTTCACTGAATGATTGTTGCGAACTTAGGATGATTAGGATCCCGATCTCATGCACTTAGCGACCCACACTAGGATCCTGTTACAACATAGTTATAATAGGATTCCCTATTGTGAGCTTAGAAACTTCTGAATATGGTTCCCTAACGTGTGTGCATTTGAGAGTACTAATGCTAAGTGGTACCTGTCCTTTTCTATAGGATATGGCACCCAAGCGAGCCACCGGTAGGCCGTCGACTAGTGCGGGTACGTCCCAGACAGCCTCAGCCCCAGCGCTAGCTCCAGCTATGACTGCTGGTCAGTTCCTGCAGTTGATGCGCGTTATGACCTCCATGGTAGAGCTCCAGGAGAGGAGGTCATCTGATGCAGTTGCCCCATCAGAGCATGATCGTGCTTGTTCTTTACTGATGGATTTCAGACGGATCGATCCCCCACTTGTCTTGGGCGGGCCAGACCCGGTGGCAGCAGAGAGATGGAAATTGGAGGTAAAGAAGATCTTTACTACGATGCGATGCATGACCGAGGAGCGAGTTCCTCTCGCCGTCTTCCTTCTTCAGGGAGAGGCTGAGCACTGGTGGGCATCGGTTACCCGAGCCACTGGGCCTGATTTTGAGTGGACATGGGAGGACTTTGTGGACTGGTTTGACCGAAAGTTCTTCCTCGAGTATGTCAGCCAGCAGCGTGGACTAGAGTTCGAGACACTGGTCCAGGGAGATATGTTAATGTCGCAGTACGAGGCTCGATTCGTTGAGCTATCCAGATTTACGATATATCTTGTGGATGATGAGGGGCGGAAGGCCCGTCGATTCGAGAGCGGATTGCGCCTTGGCCTTCGTAGCCGTGTCATGGGACACAAGCTTCCTACGTTCCAGGAGCTTGTGGGGCGAGCCCGGATCTATGAGGCGGAGTGGACCGATGCGCAGCGGATCCGTAACCAGGGCGGAGACCGGAAGGGTAAGAGGAAGGCTCCTTCTAGCAGCTTCCGGCAGTAGCAGACTCGGGCACCACAGAGGCATCCGGTTCGTCCATCCTTTCGACCGCCAGTAGCACCGGCAGCACCTCCAGCACCGTCACAGAGACAGTTTGCAGGTGTTTGTTACGGATGTAGAGGGACAGGGCACCATAAGCATGAGTGCCCCCACCCATAGCAGCAGCAGCCACAGCAGCAGAGGCAGCAGCATAGGCGACAGCGGCGGCAGCAACGACGACCGCAGAGGGGACAGACACATCCCCAGCAGACTTACGACAGGTTCTACGCAGCCCAGCAGGATCCTCAGGCACCTGGAGAAATCGTTGATGGTACACTCATTGTCTCTGCATGCATAGCTCATGTTTTGTTTGATTCTGGCGCATCGCATTCTTTTATATCCGATGATTTCTGCCGATCGACTGGTTTGCCGTTAGAATCCGTGCACGAGGGTTTGTTAGTGTCGACACCCTTAAGGAAGACCGCAGTATTAAGTTTGATCTGTTCGTCTTGCCTCGTCCTGGTAGGAGAGACCTTTTTGCCTGCCGACTTGTTTGTTTTACCGATGACCGAGTTTGATGTTATCATGGTCATGGATTGGCTGGCCGACTGCTTCGCAAGAACAGTCACTTTCCTTATACCTGGCATGCCGCAGTTTCAGTTCGTTGCCGAGCCCAGAGGAGAGCAGTTGTCATCTTTGATGCCGTATGCCGTAGAGGAGCCGGTTGCCTTGTGCATCGACCAGTTGCCGGTAGTTTGCGATTTCTCGGATGTGTTTCAGGAGATTCCGGGGTTGCCACCTCGTCGGCATACCAAGTTTCAGATTGACCTCGTGCCCGGTACCGCGCCTATCGCAAAGGCCCCATACCGTATGGCACCATTGGAGTTGCGGGAGCTGCAGAAGCAGTTGGACGAGTTGCGTGAACTAAGCTTCATCCGTCCGAGCAGTTCACCGTGGGGAGCGTCGGTACTCTTCGTGAAGAAGAAGGATGGCTCGTTGAGGCTCTGCGTGGATTACCACGAGCTCAACAAGGTCACGATTAAGAATAGGTACCCGCTTCCGAGGATCGACGATTTATTTGACCAATTGCGGGAGGCGCAGTTCTTTTCGAAGATTGATCTACGGTTCGGTTATCATCAGGTCCGTGTTCGGGAGGAGAATATCCCGAAGACGGCATTCAGGACGCGTTATGGTCATTTTGAGTTCCAGGTCATGTCCTTCGGACTGACCAATGCACCCGCTGTGTTCATGCAGTTGACGAACGAGGTCTTTCATCCCTACCTTGATCAGTTTGTTGTGGTATTCATTGATGGCATTCTGATTTATTCGAGGACTCGGGAGGAATATGAGCAGCATCTGAAGATCACCTTGCAGACCCTCCGCACACACCAGCTTTATGCGAAGTTGGAGAAATGCGAGTTTTGGCAGGAGGAGGTGAAGTTTCTCGGTCATGTTGTGACGAGGCAGGGAGTAGCAGTGGATCTGGTGAAGATTGATGTTGTGCGTCAGTGGGGTCAGCCCACGAACGCGTCTGAAATCTGGAGTTTCCTTGGTTTAGCAGGTTATTATCGTCGTTTCATCGAGTGCTTCTCCCGTATTGCAGCTCCGCTGACCAGGTTGACCCGGAAGGGCGCTGAGTTCGTTTGGAGTGATGCATGTGGGCGAGCATTTGCAGAACTGAAGGACCGTCTTACTTCTACACCAGTCCTCACTCTTCCCTCAGGGAGTGAAGGATTCATGGTTTTTACAGATGCCTCGCATATTGGTTTGGGTGCTGTCCTGATGCAGCATGGTAGACCCGTGGCCTTCGCGTCTCGCCAGCTCAAGGTCCATGAGCAGAACTACCCCACACATGATCTGGAGTTAGCAGCGGTAGTCTTCGCACTGAAGGTGTGGAGGCACTATCTTTATGGGGTCAGGTTCGAGATCTTTTCCGACCACAAGAGCCTGAAGTACCTCTTCTCGCAGTCTGAGTTGAACATGAGGCAGAGACGCTGGATGGAGCTCCTGAAGGATTATGATTTCGATCTTCAGTACCACCTTGGCAAGGCCAACGTGGTGGCAGATGCCCTTAATCGTCGGCCACGAGGCCTGGTGGCGCATATGATGGTCCGGGAGTGGAGGATGCTCGAGGATGTTGCCGAGTATGATTTTGAGCCGAGCCTGCAGTCTTCTATCGCGCAGTTATCGAGCTTGTCGATTCAACCCTCTCTTGTTTCTAGGGTGATCGAGGCTCAGCAGGCCGATCAGACGTTACAGGATTATCGGGCAGAGGCCGCGTCAGAGGATCAGACAGATTGGCAGATTGGGTCAGATGGTGGATGTCGTTTTAGGGGTCGGTTGTTTGTCCCAGATATTCCACAGCTACGCAGAGATCTTATGAATGAGGCACACCGATTGAGGTTCACAATTCACCCGGGCTCTACCAAGATGTACCGTGATATGAGGAGACAGTATTTATAGGTTGAAATGAAGCGTCAGATTGCTAGTTTTGTGGCTAAGTGTGACACTTGCCAGTGTGTTCAAGGCCGATCATCGCAAACCTCCAAGTACCTTGCAGCCGTTGAGTGTCCCGTTGTGGAAATGGGAGCACGTGACCACAGACTTCATTATGAGCTTGCCGAGGACTCAGACCAATCACGACGCCATCTGGGTTGTTGTCGATCCTCTTATGAAGTCGGCACATTTTCTTGCGATACATGTGACTTGGCCATTGGACCAACTTGTAGAATTGTTTATCGAGGAGATTATGAGACTGCACGGTGTCCCATTTTTTATCGTTTCTGACCGAGATCAGAGATTTACGTCGCGGTTCTGGAGGAGTTTTCAGATGGTGATGGGGCCTGCCTTGAAGTTAAGCATCTCGTATCATCCTCAGACTGATGGACAGACCGAGAGGGTCAACCAGATCCTTGAGGACATGCTTCGAGCTTGCGTGTTGGATTTCTCAGGTAGTTGGGACAAACACCTGCGTTTGACTGAGTTTGCATACAATAACAGCTACCAGGCGACTATCGGTATGGCTCCTTTTGAGGCGTTGTATGGTAGACCTTGTAGGTCTCCTAGTTGTTGGACCGAGGTTGGAGAGCGTCGTTTCCTAGTTCCCGAGCTTGTGCAGAGGACATCAGAGGCTATCGATATCATCAGGCAGAGGATGCGCATAGCTCGGAGTCGACAGAAGAGTTTTGCGGATCGTCGACGTCGTCCCTTAGAGTTTTCTATTGGGGATCGTGTGTATCTCAGGGTCTCACCCATGAAGGGCGTGGTTCATTTTGGAGCCAAGGGGAAGCTTGCCCCGAGATTCATTGGACCCTTCGAGATCACTGGGCCCATCAGCACAGTGGCCTATCAGCTTGCCTTGCCACTTCAGTTGTCTGGCGTCCACAACGTTTTTCATGTTTCTATGCTACGAAAGTGTGGGTCAGATGTGGTTCCTGTGATAGATTGGCAGCCGTTGAAGGTTCGTGAGGATGCTTCTTACATTGAGTAGCCGGTCCATATCCTTGACCGGAAGGAGCAGGTCCTCCGGACCAAGGTCATTCCTTTGGTGAAGGTCCAGTGGAGTCATCAGAGCACAGATGAGGCGTCGTGGAAGCGAGAGGCAGAGATTCTCTAGTCTTATCCCTATCTTTTTTAGGATTGATTGTATCTGTATGATTGCTTTTCGTTTGATATGCGTATTTAGTGATGTGGTTCCCTTTTCTTATGATCTTTGGCTAGTTGGGTTTGTAGTGCAAATTTCGAGGATGAAATTTTTGTTAGGAGGGGAGAGTTGTAAGACCCGTACCCTGAATTGCCCTCCATACGCTTAGTTTTCGGTACCGGTACGTTCTACATGGACCAGATTAGTGAGCCTTGATCGCAACCCTCTTTTAGTACTGCATCGACCCAAGATCTATACTCCGACGACCGCGTAGGCGTTGCGATTCCAACGCCACACGACACGCCCCATTGCGATACCCGGCGTGAAAGTTGTGATCATTTGTGCAATCCGAGGAGGGCCGCGCAACGCACGTGTGGCGCGGGCCCCACTTGCACAAATCCCAAGAAAATCAAATCGATCAATCAATCACCCTCACCCTCACTCATACCCCTCTCATCACCCTAATCTACACACACCATACCCACCCCATCCCTCTCTCACTACAAAGTCAACTCAAGCCCATACCTCCCATACAATCCTACCCCCCTCCCATGCTAGCCATCATCACCTCATGACCCCTCCTTTCCACCCTTACAAGATCCTACATAGGGGGGCTTCTCATTTTCCATATTTGCAAAAAAAGAAGAAGAAGAAGAAGAAGAAGAGAGAGAGAGAGAGAGAGAGAGAGAGAGAGAGAGAGAGAGAGGATTAAGGAGAGAGAAAGAAAAGAGAGAGAAAGGATTAAGAAGAGAGAGAGAGGGAGATCAAGAGAGAGAGCTTAGGGAGTTGGGGGAGTTAGAGGAATTGAAGGTGGAGATCAAAGCTTGAAGGGCCCCAACCATCATTCGAACCGTTCGATCAACCACCCGACCCGATCCAACTGTTCATATTTCGAGGTGTGTGCAAGGGGGAACATAAGCTCCCCTTTCCTTATTTGCCTTTCAATTTTTGGGCCCACAAGTGGGCCATGCTGTGAGACAGCGTGGACCACCCTGTGTGGCCCACCATAATGCTTATTTCCCATTTTTCTTCCCCATTCTTTAGATCACAAAGATCTGGATGAAGGAAAAAGGCAAAGTTTGGGCTTGATCCAGAAATTTGGGCCCACCTTGTGATGGACAACCAGATGGATGGATTGGATCATCCATGAATGGGCCTCACCTACCTGTAAATAATAATAATAATAATAATATATATATATATATATATATATATATATATATATATATATATATATATATAAAGAGGGGCAGCAGGCCACTGGACAGACATCGTCCAGGGAACGCTGTTGCCCAACAGAGCCTGGGCTAAAGCCCTTTTGGGCGTTAACCATGGGGCCCACTCGTGGGACCCACCTTGATGCTTGTGTTCGATCCACACCGTCCATCTGTTTCTCCAGTCCATTTTAGGGCTGGACACCAAAGATGAAGCAGATCCAGATCGCTGGTGGACCACACCATAGAAAACAGTGGAGATAATGATGCCCACTGTCGAAACTTCGTGGGACCCACCATGATGTTTGTAGACCCTGTAACCTGTCCAATATTGGACTCATTGGGTCCCTCATGAGCTAGGGAACCTGATGAACGGAGTGGATCATACTCATGTGGGCCCCACTTGAAAGAAACCATGAAGACAAAAAAAAAAATTTACCCTGAAAATCCTCTTGGTGGGATCCCAGGATCGGAACCTGACGTATGAGAGCTGGGAGCCAAGAATAGGGTACTACGGAGGCTGTTAGTACCAAGGTCGGCGATCGGGAATTTAGTGAGCCCGGTCCCCGAGTTCGGGGCGTGACAGCAACTTTGAACTAGTCCCATGCCATTTTCAAATTGGTTATGGCTCAACAATCGACCGGTCGCAGTTGAGTGTCGACCGGTCATGAACTAGCCGTTTTTAGTCATTTTATATCCGTTTGAGTTTTCTTTATAAAAAGGCTGAGCTCGGTTTACGGTCTTAAGAGAGATAATTTAGTGTATTAGAAGTCACCCTCATTGCACATACCATCAAGCTCTAATTCTAAGCATTCAAAGTCATCTTTCTTGTGTTTGATCACAAGACGGAGCATGCAAAAGCTCATATGAATATGAACTTGTTCTCTCTTGATCTCTATATGTTTTAGACACCTTAACTAGTTGTTATCCAACTATGTAGCTGAATATTCTCTCAAGTGCAAGAGATCACAAGTAATAAACTCGGTGAGTTCGATGTTGAATTCACAGGGAGCAAAAATAGAAGTGCGTAAGAATCACTCTCAAATCAAGAAAATAAAATAGAAATTCTAAAAGAATTGATTAATCTAATTAATGGATGGGTTGGATTGGATCAATGTTTAAATGAGTTTAATCAATAGAAATCAAAGCACAAAGCATCAAAGGTCCACATGTGTCTCATGCTTCATTAATGTGTATGATAAAATATTACTCAACTAGAATGGATCACTATGGTCCATCTAATCGAAAGATATTGCAATTAGAAAAAAAAATCACGTAATAAATCAATGGATTAGAGATCCATCCCATCATGCATCATTAAGTTCATATTCTTAGGCATTAGAGATTATAAGGATTAGAGATCCTTGAGATCGCTAATCAAATAATGTGACAGGTTAAAAATATCTCCCATCTAGGTTTTCATAAATCAAATATGGGATTAAACAATACTTATGCAAAGAGTTTACATGAGAATTAAAAACCCTAGATTAATTCCATAAAATTCATACAAAATGGATTTCTCTCATCGTTCAGCACATAAATCCATCACACACATTAACTCAACAATCCACACATGCTTGCCTTCTAGCATTGGCTAGAAGGGTTTAGAACACAAACATAATTAAAGAAGAAAAACCAAAAGAAGAAGAAGACGACATAATTAAATTAAAAAAATCAATTTAAAACTAACTTACGAGTTCTTAAATTGAATCCAAACAAACTTCAATGTAAATCTGTAGATCTTCGATAAAAAGAGAAAAAGAGGTTGAGAGAGAGGAGAGCTTGTTCTCTTCAAAATCGAATTGAAAAAGATGCCCTAAAACTCTTCACAACTATCTATTTATAGTTAAATTCGAATTCAAGTAATAGTACTGATTTTGCTACACTTCGTGTGACTAAACTGGCGATCGGATTGCTCTGAAATTTTACATGGGGCTCCATCATCAAGTGAACCTCATAATGGAAGGATTAGATTATCAATATCACATCTAAAGTGGGCCCCACGATCAGATCAACGGACACCTCCTAGATTCACAGTTTTAATAGCTTCTGAACCAGTCATTCTTGCATCCTTCACTCCGGTATGTACAGAAATCGAAAGTGTCTCAAAATTGATACCTTTGTAAAAATATATCCCCTCTACATGATAGAGGGTTTGGATTGACTTAAATCATTCCAAAGCTGTGGTGCACATACATCGCAATTTGGACCGTTTTCTGATTCGCACAGGCGAAACTTTCCAAAATACTTTGACTCGTTTTTTACGCTGCAATCAATCTACACATCTGATTGACCTAATTTCAGTTTAGTTTTATAGAAAATTTGATTCTGTATCAGATGGACGGCTTTGATTCTTCATTTGAGCACTGATGGACCACAGGGCTGAATTGCAAAGTTAAGTCGGTGTTGAATGGACAATTTGAATTCATCGAGTACTGTGATCAATCCAGAACTCCGATCGCCGTGAAACCAGTGCCATTTGTTAGATAATTTGATGATCTTCAAAGTTTATGGAGGGTTTCTAAACTTGCATAAAAAAGTGGTCCAAAGGTGGGACACAGAGTAGATAGCGTGCGCTGCCCATTCGAAATTGAAAATCACATGTTATACACATAACCTTCAATCCATTGATCCAAGCCATCTAACCTCAATTCAATCTTATAAGAAGTGTCTTTAGTCATTCTCTCATCATCTTAAACCTTCTTAGACACAAGTGGCTCACCAACAACCTGTAAAACATGAAAAATCACTATGTAAACATAGTTTACAAGTTATAGAGTGATCCAACCATTGAATAAGTTTCCTACAATAAATCTAAGTATTTTGCTTGATTTCTAGCTTAGTGATGATCGGAATGGGGCCTAAATATGTAATATTTATGGTCACATCACACCCCCAACCAGCTTTTTGCTAGTCCTCGAGCAAAATATGCGATGCAACAATGAAAAATGGATAAAGAACATGTAATTTGTAAAGCCAAGGTTCAATGTAAACATGTGATTTTCATAACATCCTATTCATCAATTTAAGTCAATTAATGTGTTAGAATCCTTTTCTCCTAATCCATTACACTCATGAGTTAAGAAAACTAATTAAAGTTTAGAATGAACCTAGTCTCATGTACACGCAAGCACAGTGAACCTAGACAAACCAAATCAATCAACTAAGCTCATCAACCCTTATGAATCAATCCAATCCTCCTATGACTATGAAATCCCCTAATTTCTCAAGTCACCCCTTCACTTTATTTTCTTTCACTCGCTCACTAATTACTTCCTCACATATTTATCATCATTTTTCTCATTTTTTTTATGGACCGCCCTTAGTTGAAGAATCCAAAAGGTTCACTTCTTTTAAGGTGTCAATAACGTAATGGTAACGAAATGAATACTTAGGTATCCCGCCCCAGATTACTTTCACGACTGTTACGGTCTTATTCAATAAATTTTTTTTTCAATTTTTTTTCCAGATGATTCTCTCACAACATTCACTCATTTAAAGTAAGGGGTTCATTGGTCCGGTTCAATCATAGCCTAAATATCAAGTTGATCATCAATTAAGTCTCAAAACCTAGTGTACCAACTTAGTTAGCTAGTGTGTAAGGTGATCATGTACATTTAACTAATTACACTCTAATCTAATGATTAGATAATTAAACTCAAGGTCATAACTTTTCGGATTTAAAAACTCTAAACACCAATAACTTAAACTAAATCTAAGTTTATCATAAAAAACCACATAGAAACATGAATACGAAACTAGACAAATTACAAAAAATTTGAAAACTTTTTCCATATATGCATAAAACTAATGCAATACATGAAATTACCCATATAATGTAACTAAACATGAAAGTAGAATGCAATCCTTACCCCCCAACCTAAATGTTACATTATCCTCAATGTAATGATGTGCATGCAATGCAACGTGAGAAACAATATAAATTCAAATAGAGAAGAGAGAATATACCTTGCATATAGAATGAAGATCCAATGAGAACGATGACACTACAAAAACTAAACACGGGCAAACAAAAAAATATGCAACTCAAGCAAACTATCATTGAATACTTTAGTCATTTCCTTGTAAATCCTTGAGTTCTCATATGCATCTCTACGTAGTTCTTCCAACTCATTAAGCTTAAGTTTTCTCTTCTCACTTGCCTCATCAATGTCAAAGTTGAATTTCTTTACTGCCCAATAGGCCTTATGCTCCAATTCCACAGGCAAGTGACAAGCCCTCCCATACACAAGTCGGTAAGGGGACATTCCAATGAGAGATTTATATGCAGTACGGTAGGCCCAAAGTGCATCGGAAAGGCGTAAAGATCAATCTTTGCAATTTGGATTTACCGTTTTTTTCTAAGATACGTTTGATTTTAGGATTTGAAACCTCGGCTTGCCCACTTGTTTGTGGGTGATATGGGGTACTCACTTTATGCTTTATACTATATTTCTTCATTAAAGTGTCAAATGATTTATTACAAAAGTGAGACCCACCATCACTAATGATGGCTTTGGGTGTTCCAAATCTACTAAAGATGTTTTCTTTTAAAAACTTTAGGACCATTTTAGCATCATTGGTCCTACATGGAACCGCCTCTATCCACTTGGATACATAATCAACACCTAAAAGGATGTAGAAAAATTCAAAAGATGGGGGAAAAATCCCCATGAAGTCAATGCCCCAACAGTCAAAGATCTCAAGTGGTAGAATTGGGGTTAATGACGGTATACGTGATAAGCTCCACAATCTCTGACATTGGTCACATACAATACAATAAGCATGGGTGTCTTTAAACATGGTTGGCCAATAAAAACCACATTGAAGAATCTTTGCCGAAAAGTGTCAACCACAAGCTTCACTATGGCAAAAAGATATCACACTTTCAATTTCACTTTTCGGGACACTTCTCCTAATGATTTGGTCAGACCCATACTTATACAAGTACGGGTTGTTGGGGTTAGGAGTCCCGCAGCGGAAGCAATCAAAGCAAGCGAGGAACACCCCACAATGGCAATCAACAAGCAAATTATCACACACAAGAAGGCAATCTGATTTTTACGTGGAAAACCCCTCACGGGTAAAAAACCATGGCACAAGGCGACTCCAATCCACTATGAATTAGAAGTTACAAGAGATTACAGAAGAAAACCCTGGATCACAGCCCACAAGGAAAATCTCAAGCTACTCGAAGCTAATTCTCACATGAGGAGGACAAACCCATCTCATTCCCTTAACCTGGAGAACTCCAAGCTTCTTCCCTAGCTCTTTCTCTCACCCTAGAACCCTCTCAATCCCTTGGCCCATAGGCGGTGACCCTAATCTCGGATTACATCCCCTTAAATCGGAAAATCGAAATTAGAAACTCCTGGGGCAACAAACCCGGGCAACAAACCCAGACCAAAAAGGAAACTGCCGACCGGTCGGACCCCCCACTAGCCGGATGGCCCAAAAACTTTCCAGAAAATTTACTGTCTTGCTCCATCGTGACCGACCGGTCGGTGGTCTTCATGCGTGAAGAGTAGAGGCGTCCAATCCCAACACTTGAGATTTCTGACGGGAAGGCCAGATGCTCTGATGTCAAATTTGCACTCTAGGTAAATCCTGACAAGGAGTTTCTTTTGGATGGTTTAGATCTTTGTGATAGAGTTTGTGGACCATAGAAACTAGTGGTTTGGATCGGTTTACATGGTGTGTTCTTCGGTTGCAAGTTTCCACTAGATGTAACTCCTCTCCGAGAAACTAGGAAATTTGAATGCGGAATTTGTGTTTTAGACATTACAACGTAAGTTCTAGGATTACTTTGATGGAGTTTGGATGCCCCGATTAGAAATGGACAGTTGGGATGAAATGTCTGGTAGAGGCAATTTTCGAAAGGAGTTTGAAAGATTTGGTTAAAACCACGTGCGTCCAAGAAAACAAGAAGGGAAATGCTTGCGGCAACTCTCTGATTGGTTGGTTGATGCAATAAGTTGTTAGAGTGTTAATTACCATCGGATGGAAAGGCTTAGACGACTGAGGTTGGAGAAGTTAGTCTTCACTAGGATTTGCAAATTTGAATTTTGACTCATACGCAGAGAGAAAACAGGAAGTTTCTTGTTTAGAACGAGATTTGCTCTCATGGTCTGGGAACACTATTTCGGTTCTAGTTGGATGGGGAACACAGCAAGTGCATGTACACACGTTGTGCATGGGCTCATATGTGAGATTTGTGAGAAATCTATTCCGTTCAGTTAGTTTGTTGGGTCTTGATATGGCATAAGCTCAAAGATGAGGCTCATAAGAATTTTAAGTTGGCCGCACGACAGAAAATAATGGGGAATTGGACGATGGTTGTTGAGAACTTTATGAGATTGATGAGAGGGCCGGATCATTGTGATGGGTCCTATAGACATGTGGGGTCCATGTAAATGATGTGGAGCAATCTAAACAGTTCATCAGATTTGCTAGATCATATTTGGACATGGGTTGAAGAATGAGGTGGATCTGATTCTCAGGTAGGCCGCACATTGGAAAACAGTGGGGATTTGATGATGTACGATGATGGTTGTTCCACTGAGGACGAATGGTCCAGATCAGCAAGCTGGGTTCCCAGTGATGGCTAAATGGTCCAGAAATAACGGAAAGGAAGAAAGAAGTTCGAGAAGGGAACTTGGGTTCATGATTGTACACTGACATGCGTTATTACTTTATATATATATATATATATATATATATATATATATATATATATATATATATATATATAATGTTGTGGGCCCCACTGAGATGGTTGTGAAAGATCCACACCATCCATCAATTTTTCCCGGCCATGATGACCTATAGGCCTAAATATGAAGCACATTTATATCTTAAGTGGCCACAGAACTATATGTTAGAAGGCCTCGTAAAATTTCAAATTTAAAGCTCAATTTCAATTTCATATGTACGTATAGAGACGTCACATGCTCAGAGACTAGTCTCTCTCATTTCTCTTATTTTACTGAAAATAATTAAATGCATGTGTAGCTCATTTGAACCGTTCGTTTGGGATAAAACTTCGATATGACTCGCCAATTTACGTGCTCTATCATCAGACCAAGTTTGAATCTTGATCTCTCAAGGATGACCAAAATACTTTTTTAATGACTTACGCCTATCCATAATTCAAAATAATGTTTATTAATTTTCTATATGAAAACTAACCAGTAGATTAAAAATATACCTTATGATCTCTTTAACAAATAATTTACTTTGATTTTTGGGTGGCCCGTTTGGTGGATACAAACATGATTGACGATCAGGTGATGTCCTAAAATTAAAGTACTTTGATGGTTATGATATTAGTCATCCAGATAATTTATTGTACAGTCAGTTTTGTAAATGAAAACTTACAAAGTGATTTTTGGATCTGGTTTAGGTTACGAATGTACACTGTTAGAGTTTAGTGATGCATTCAGTATGCAAACTTATTTAGATTGAAATTTTGACAGTAGGTTAAGCCTGTTTTTAGGTGATGAACGAGATGAACGAATCGGATTCTAACTGGGATATTTGTACGAACGGATATGAAGATCGAGTAGTTCGTTTGTTATGATCGGTTGGTCCAAATTCAAAATGGAAGGTCAGATGTCTTCATTTGATAGTTGTAGGGTATTTCTACGGTTGGTTTTTATAAGAGGATGAGAACACGAGGGTATTTAATAACATGTCTTAAGAATTGATGGTTGAATGCCTTGATCTACGAATGAAAAATACTCCCTATGTTTTAAATTCAGGCTAAACTAAAGATGGACGGCTAAAGTCGATCAGTTTACATACATTCAGATTATAAAAAAATTTATTGTACATATGTACGTACGTGAAACTATCCACCCCAAAATTTGGGTTGTTACAGTCGCCCTTGGCAACGGGTCATGAAGTCGAGCCATGCAACAACTGGAGGAGTCTGGCCTTCAAGTCCTCTAACTTCGCTTTCGGCCACATTTCTTTAGAAGCCATGCTCATCAACTTGGATATGCATTTTTTAATGAAGTTGGCTTCCTCTTCCTCCGGGATAGCATCAGTCTTAGCATGATTCATGATGCTTATGAGCCGAGCATGTACTTTCTAACACTAGAACACCGCGTTTCAGACCCTTGACCGCATTGAAGTAGCCACATCACCATCACGAATTAGGGTCTCATGATGAACTTCATGCCCCAAGAAAGCGTCTGTTGCAACATGCACTTGACTCCATTTGTCAAGAAGAGAGGTCAACACGGATGGCTTTGCGCCCTCTAGTAAGTGTTATTCCTCCCGAGGAGGTAAGGATGTGGACAAACCCACCGAACAATCCTTAAGGAATGCGAGCTAGCGAGCTTGTGCTGCGATGTCACGGAGGTCAATGACGAAGGGAAGAGGGTCGAGACCTAAATGCGACAATGCTGAAGACATGTCAACTTGGCAAGTATCAAGGTGGGCCATGCCTTAGGTTGCTCAGGGTGCCCTAAAAACTGTCGAAGATTGCAAGCCAAAGCCAAAGAGGAGGAAGATGCAGAAGAATGCCGGGTATCAACCACGATGACCTACAGCACAATGGGAAGAAACATTAGAATCCCATGAAAGGAAGGGAAGGTTTCAGGTACAACATCAATAAGCGCGTAGCTAGATGTGCTAGACCGCCGCATATTCAATTCATAAAATCAATAATGTTCAACCTTTATTTTATTTATTTATTCATTTTTATTATTTTTTGAAATCCATTGCTTTTACTGGTGAAAGAATAAGTCCTTAGACACAAGGCAAAAAGAATCCACCAGGAAGGACTAACCATTGTCCTTTCACAAATCGCCTGATCGTTAATCACAACTAGTGATTGAGAGGATAGTTGGATCCTGCGTCCAGTCTTTAATTGGTCTGACTCAATGCGGGGGCACCAACAGTCAATTAAACATTAAGTCGAGTACGACTTCAGCATGCCTGCACATCATAAATGCACACAAAATCTAAATACAAACCCTCGATCACACATGTGACCTCGTGTTTGAGTTAATTCAGCCAACACCTATAACCTAATATGTTATAATGAAAAAGTGACATATACAAGTGCCAGATGTAGGACCTACAACAAAAGGGTAAAAATGTCATTTCATCTACAAAATTCTTTACTTTCCAATAAGAGGCTCACACATGACATATAGACATGCGGCACATATGACATATATACATGTCACTTTTTCACTGAGCTATATTATAGTTACACGAGACTCTCGTTAGCTCTGGTTATAAGCAATTTGTGTCATAAGAGATAGATGATAAAAGAGAAGAAAGAGGAGGAGGAGTGGGTCCCACCCTTCTTGTTAATGCTTCATCTGGCACGTAGAACAGACCTGGTTTTTTATTCTACCAGGTGGGGTTTTGGTTTGAAATTGAATGCCTTATGGATAAATAAGCTGAGCCAAGGCTGAATTTTTGGCCCAACTAATGATCAGTCAGGTCTGTGCTGACCCTGGCTTGGCCCAGATCTAGCCTGTTGCCACCTTTGGCGAGGCTCGCCAGCAAGGCCTGCAAATCAGTTTCAGTGTACTGTATCCATGTGGGGCCCACCTGATGAAAGCACAAGTATGGCAAGACAATAGTGTCACACGGTCCCTAATTCTACAAGTGGTGTGGTCAAGGGCGGAGCCAGGATTTTCTTCCAGAGGGGGCAAGGCACAAGCATGAGGCAATGGTGGGTGCCATTGTCCCCACTGTTTTTGTGATGGGTCCATTTGAGCTTTGAATCTGCCCCATTCTTTTTATCAAGCCATGAAATGATCTTTCTAAATGGTTGGACGGTGTGGATACAACACATACATCACAGTGGGGCCCATAGAAAAGCAAGATCACCACTGAACCGTCAAAGCTGGACGTGGAAGTTTCTGCTCTAGGAACTTAGGTGGGGCCACTGTGATGTTTGTGAGAAATCCACCCCATCCATCCGTTTTATGAGACCATTTTAGGACATGCGACAAAAAATAAGCCAGATCCAAGACTCAAGTGGGCCTAAAACGTAAGGATTGAACTACCACAGTTGAAACATTAGTGGGGCCACTGTGATGTTTGTGGGAAATCCACCCCGTCCATCCGTTTTGTGAGACCATTTTAGGACATACGACCAAAAATAAGCCAGATCCAAGACTCAAGTGGGCCTAAAATGTAAGATTAAACTACCACAGTTGAAACATTAGTGGGGCCACAAAAGTTTTGAATCAGTCTAATGTTTATTTTTTCAGTTCATCCAAGCAGGAATGACGTTATGAACAGTATGGATGGCATATAAACATCACTGTTGACCCAGGGAGGTTTCAACGGTAGGAAATTCCCTACCTAGCTTTTCCTTTAGTGCGGCCCCCTTGAGTTTGAACTAGATCTTTTTTGTTCTCATGTCCTAAAATGATCTCAAAAAACGGCTGGACAGAGTGGATTTCTCACAAACATCACGGTGGGACACCTAGGCTCCGGAGCAAGAACTTCCTGCCAAAGTAAATTCGTGGGTCAAAGATATTCCGCGTCCTAAGTTCCAACCGAGCTATACCTCGCTTGAGACGGACGGTCTTGTAAGGAGCTCTATGAGCCCACAATAATCTATATATTCTATCCAAGCTGTCCATCTATTTTGAAAGATAATTTTAGTGCTTGAGGCTAAAAAAGAAGCAGATTGAAGGCTAAATGGACCACACCTGGGGGCGGCACCTCCCGTTATGAAAGTTGGATGCTGGGGAAATCAAAGCATATCCAATCAACATGTTGGACACCGTGTGATTTGGAGGTTTTTGGAGGATGCGGATTGCGTCCTGCCCGGCAGACCTGTCAAGGGGCCCACCGTGATGTATCCATTTATCCAATCCGTCCATCCATTTTATAAGATCATTTTAAGCTATGGATGTAAAAAGGAGGAAGATCCAACACTCAAGTGGGCTACACCAAACAGTGATCTGAACCTGGTGATGCACGTCACTAGGTGATACTCACTGCTTGGTGTGGCCCACTTGAGCGTTGGATCTGCCTTGTTTTTGAACCCATTCCCTGATATAATCTTATACAATGGATGGACGAAATAGATAAACGGATACATCACGGTGGGCCCCTCCACAGGTCTGCCCCGGACGGTATCCGCCCGGGCGGGGGCAGCACGCAATCCGCGTCCGTATTTGGATGGTTATCAAATTATTTTCTTGGTCGGGCCCACCTTATGGTGTACTTGCCATTCAACCCATGCATCATCACGTGCTTCATTCTGCACAAATCAGGCACAATTATCATTGATCCATAGATAAACCACCCAAAAACCTCAAAATTCAGGGAGCGGATTAGCTGTTACTCTGATAACAACTTAGTGGGTGTTACCCTTGCCCTGTGGGGCCCACCTTGATTAACTTTTTTCATATCCACACCGCCTATCCGTTTTTCAGATAATTTTAGGACGTTATAACAAAAATTAACCACCTTCAAATCTGATTAATTTATAGGCGGTTTTTCAGATCATTTTAGGACGTTATAACAAAATTTAACCCCCTTCAAATCTGATTAATTTAAAGCTTTTCGTATGTCTCGCAAAAGTTTTGGATCAAACTGATATTTTTATTTTCCCTTCATCCATGTCTGGTTGACCTTATGAACAGGTTGGATGACAAATAAACCATACTGATATTCTTGCGGTGGGCCTGGGAAGTTTTTAATAGTAAATGTTCAATCAGCACTGTTTCCTATGGTGTGGTCCACCTAAGGTTTGAATCTGCTTAATTTTTGGGACTATGTTCTAAAATGGGCTGGAGAAATGGATGTACGGCGTGGATATACAACATACCTTCAAGGTGGGCCCAACAGTAATCCGCCCCCAAAATTCAAGTGGTGGGCCACGTTATGGATGTATAAGCCGAAATCGGAACGCTCTTAACTCAGTCAGGCCCACTTTCAATGTATGTAGTAGTCAGGCCCACTTTCAATGTATGTAGTTTATCTACACCGTTCATTCGCTTTTCCAGATCATTTAAGGGGTTGAAACCAAAGTTGAAGCATGTCAAAAACTCAGGTGGACCATACCACAAGAAACAGTGGGTATAATGATTTCCACCGTTGAAACCTTTCTAAGGCCCACAGTGATGTTTATTTGTCATCCAACCTGTTCACAAAATCTCAAAGACATTTGATGAAGGGAAAAAACAAATATCATTTTGATCCAAAACTGCTGCGGCCCCCAAAATTTTTTCAATGGTACAGGTTCAATTCACATTATTTATGTGGTGTGGTCCCCTTCAGCTTTTTATATGCTTCATTTTTTTTGTCTCGAGCCGTAAAATTATCTGTTAAAATGGATGAATAGAGTGGATGAAATATATAAATCACAGTGGACTCCGCTGAGTTTACTAAGGACGCTACTGAGTTACTCAATCCGCTTCCGTATAAGCCAGGCAGCCGATTTTTTGTTGTCAACCTGAACGACAGGTTAGATGTCATCCACATACCCCGTGTGCCATACGCTCAGTCGTAATAGAATATTCCAGGGAGCCTATTGCAGCTGAAGTGAACCGCCCTCTAACGGGGCTGGCAACCGTTGACGTTGACGGATGGGTATTCCGTTTGGTTGCTGTGTCTCGCGAGCAAATTACGAGGTTAGCACTGCAAATCGATGCGCCAAATCATTTACACGTGGATGGGCCCATGAATCGATGATCCAGATCGTTGATCAATAAATTCCACTATGGATGATGAAATCAGCAGGAAAATTATTCTATACGGGAAGAAATTAACCATATTTTACCTATTTTGGTTGAATGTGAACCTTGATTGTTTTTGTTCATAGCCGTCCAGTTTTAGGCCCTGGATCAAATGGTTAAGATGTTTCAATCAACAATGCAATTTTTTCATCACCCATCCATGGTGAAGCCGATATGATCGAAGGATTGGATCGAGGAATCATTGGCCCCAACAATCTTACGCTGTAGTGAGTGTTGGACCTAGTCACACCAGACATGTCAGTTACTCAAGTTATTAATACTCTGGCAGAGCGTGATGGTTCATACACAAGCGTCGAGAATTTATACAGGTTATATATATCGAACTCAGATAATAGTGATAAAAAATTTGGGACGATCCTAACCTTTGGGCGGTGGATATTTTCTACTTGAAGTCAGACCTTTTCCTGAATTTCATTTTTAGCCGTCCACTAGATGTCTGCTAATTCGTCAAGGATCGGACAGTTGGGTCATCAATTCAGTTTAATATCTCGTTTATGAATCATGTAATGTATGGCCCACTGCTTGGTCGATTTTATGTTTACACCTACGCCACGTGTACAACGTCTGAGTGCATGTGGGTCAGCAATCTGACTTAAGCTAGAGTACCAGTTCTCTCCCTCGAAACAGACGGTGCCGGGTCTCTGCCCGCCATCAAAACGAGCGTTTGCTGTCTGCATTTGAGAGAGAGATCTGGGCCAGACATGTGGCCATCTCTTCGGCGATCGGCAGATCGCTTCTCTCTGCAAGAATTTAGGTATATCTCACTCTTCCTGAATTCTGTTTTTCAAATTGCATTTCGATCTTGAACTTGATTTAGTTCGATTCAGCGTATTTAGGGCTCGTTTGGATGTCGCCGGATATTTTTCCAACAAAACAGATTTAGTTTGAGATGGAAAAGGTTGAAAAACTGTTATTTTTTCCACGCCACAACAAATGCACCGTAGAAAGGGACGATAATGGTTCCACTCAAAGAGGAATTATATGAAATGAGATCTACGCATTTGCACATGACATTCAGGTTTTCAATTTCGACAATTGAAGTATAGAGTCCCACTTGTGGATGGACCATCCCCAAAAATCACCAAAATTGGATGATTCCAGAGACAAAATTTGGATCATTTTTCAGTTGAGTGTGGACCATTGTTGTATTTCTCTTCTCATCTTTTCATATGTACCCGATTATTACGAAGGTTAAGATTGTCTCATTGATGGGAGGTTTTGGTGATCTTGTGACAAATATCTCCGAGATTTTGAAAATTGCCCTATAATTCTTGCAAATAATAATAATAATAATAATGAAACAACATTATCATGATAATATTGTGAGATTTTCAAAATATCATCCGTTTTCAATTTTTCGGGATTTTCGACGGAAATATCCCAATATTTAAATGAAAATTATTTAAGAATTTAAATAATTCACTTATATATATATATATATATATATATATATAACTTTTTTTAATTTTTTTAATTTTAGCAAGATTTTCCCAATAATATCCCGAGAAAAACCTCTAAATTTGAAAATCTCCCAAGAATTCCCGTGAACAACATTTGTCACTATGCCATCCACTTTGGGATGCAAGAGACCTATGGTGTGGATTACCAGGCCATGGGCCCCACTTATCAGAATTGAAAACCTACGGATACTGTGGAGATACATGAGTCTATCATATAATTCCTCTCCATCAAAATATCCCACTCAATTGTTATTAATTTTCCTTCATTGATGCATCTTGACTGTATGGTAGTGTTATAGGATATGTATGTACAATTGTACATACTATAAATAGCTATATCGATGGATACTTATATATCTGTTAAGATCTTTACAAATTTCCCACTTCTTCTATGTATATTCTTGTCATTCTTATCAATAGAAAATACATAATTGTATTCTCCAAATTGTAGCCTCTGATAGATAACATCGTATTAGAGCTATCTGTGATTTGGGCCATTGATCCGGCCTCTCCTCTTCTTCAATCATTGATCTGAATCCATCTACATCCATTCACCTTGTCTTAGTTGTCGACGTTCCTGTTCTAGCCATTAGTTCGTCCGAAAACTTGTCAGCCTCATCCCCCCAGCTCATATCTCCGATGCACCATTGCAAACCCACTGTCATTAGGGAGTGTCATCATGCTGGATCTTCTGGTTTCTCCTTCCAAACACAGCAAGCCTGCATCTTCCCCATCACTGCCATTCAACCACCTCAGTTGCAGGCATTGTTTGAATTATCCCCGATGTTATCTCTATCTCCAGCTCAGCGATACCGATAACACCAGTGGTATAAAAGATTTCAGGTATCGGCAATGTATTGCTAAGTATCGCCAATGCATCACCAATATTTTTAACTGTGTAAATTCCAGGTGTCGCTTGTATGTTGTATCACCAGTGTATCAATGATGTTTCGATAGTATCGCCTATGTATCGATATCGCCAAAAATCTGTTTATTAAAAAAAAAAATCCATTTCAATTTTTTGTTTTATGGGTGCATGGTTATATGCAGAGATCTAATTGTCAATGATATTACCACTAACCCAACATGGGCAATATCAAGACCACATTCTTTCGTCTCATTTTCAGTTGTCGGCGATTTCTCAGTGAAATATTGTGTTGTTGATATTATGAAATACTGATGGATGTTTGAATGGAACGTAGGACGGTTAGATGGATAGATGGGATTGATGGGATGGTTGGACTGATTTCTTACAACAACACATTCTTTTAAGCTCCCCACCCATTAAATGGAAACTTATTATGTATGCATTCTTTTTAAAAAAAAATTGATTTCTAAATACGCAAATATGTGTATTTTAACGTCTCTTAAAGTTTCACTGAAAATTTCCACTGTTTTCCCCATGTTTTCCCAATGTTTCCCTGCATTTCCTGTTATCGGTGATATTATCAACGATATCGATATTGTTACTGTCTCCCCGACCAACGAAACTTGTAACTATACCGATACTTCGAACGCTGGTTGCAGGGCCATCTCCTCCGAAGCAATCGCATGGCTGTTGCCATCTTCTTCCTCCACCATCGTTAGATCCGAGCAAACTTGCCAATCGCCACTGCCAACACCATCGATAAAACCCGTCCATGAGCATCTTTGCCTTGCCTATCAAAACGATTTTTGTCGATCTGAGATCCGTCCAACCCCAGATTTGGCCCTTTTTTATCCTGCCAAACCAGATCCGTCACCCTGTTACTAGATCTGGCCATCACCCGATTACATAATCCGGTCATCTCCATCATTTTGATTTAAGGGTGGCGTTGGCTGGGTTTGGCCCGGGCCAAGCTAGGTCCAGGGCCGGTCCATCACTTAAGACCCAAAGTCCAAGCTCCACCAGACACTTAAGCCCTAAGGCCAAGCTTGGCCCTAGCATAGTAGGCTCCAAGCCTGACTCGAAACAAACTGGTTGGGATTAGGCCTGACAAGTTGAATTCCATTTCGATCATATTGTCTGAAGCAGTTAATCATGGCTGGCCCCTCTTCCAACTTTGTGTAAAAAAATGCGATCTTTCATGGTGATCTTATGGAGTCATCATGCCAAAGTGAAGGCTGGGCTGATCTCCTCCTCCTCTGGTATACTCTAAATGGTCAGATGTCCTCATCATCTGCACCTCCACTGCATCCATTTGAAGGGAGTCTAAGGCATCACCACCTCACTGGAACTCTTGTCCGACCGCTACTGGAGAATCTTCTGCACCTTCAGCTTAGAAACGTTTCACCATATACCATGTGTACCACACATTGTGTTTTAAATCCCAACCCATTCGGAACTTGTAGATGTGAGCATAGTTATAGAGTGAGATGATATTTGTGTTACCCATGCACACAGGGCTCTCTTTATGGACAGGCTATATGGAGATTTGCACACTTTGGTGTGCGTTGAGCAACCAGAAAATGATAGCCCTTAAGGATTGTTGTTCTGGATGTGTGGTCCACATGAGATTGGTATTCTGATGCTTCATATATTAGGACACTGCCTATTTTGAAGAGGCGTAAACGGGCGGATAACGTCCATCAAGGTGGAACCCAAGGTATTTACAGGTTGGCAGTAGAAATTTAAAAAAATAATGGTATATATTCATATGCAATGAGATAGATCATAAGCAGACAATAAGGGCTCAAATCCTTGAACCAAACCATTCAAAATGCTTGGCTCATCCAAGACTATCATCCAGTAAGTTAGTATCCAAAGTTGAAGTCTTAGAGAGCTATTTTTTCTGTCTCCATCACTCATATGGCCAATCTGACAGCTAAATATGTTGGCGTGGCCCATACATCAGATTTGCTCCAGAAAGTGCAAAAAAATAAAAAATCTCAATATACATGAAGAGTGTGAAGTTTGAAACTAATGGTGAGATTACGGAATATCAAGTGATCTTCATCCATCCAAAGTAAGTTGATTGGTGAGGCCCACTTATATCATGCTTTTTAAATACTGGTTATGATACGGCCGTGTGAGCCACCCCCCTTAGGTGATACAGGGGTGCACCAGTGCCTTAAGAAAAAAAATGGGCAGTGGTGGCTAATCCAAGCTGATACACCCCGTATCGACACTAATATAGCACCATTATAGGCGATACGGGCTGATACAACCATAAAGGCCCCATTTTTATTGTTAAAATTTCTTTCATTTTCCCACTTCTTTCTTCATTTCTATCATGCAAGAAGCTTAGAAACTAATTTTAGACCAGAATTAGGCGTGCTTTTTACAAGATTGAATGGGATTCGACGAATTGAAGTTCAATGGCCCATTTTGGCAAAAGAAAGGATAATTGGGTAAACCATCACTTTTTTTTTTTAATCTTCTTTTTGTTATGTTCATATGTAATGTGCCCTATTGCACCAAATCATGCTTGTTTTGTGTATGATTAAGACCTATTTGGCTGACTTTCAGTAGGTGAAGCCAAAAAACAACATTCTTATGAAAGAATGGTCTGATACACATGTTAAAAACACAAAATAATAATAGATTCTGATGTTTTACATTTTTTCAATTTTCCCAATATTTTTTCAAGATTTTCTGTGTAAAAAAAAAAACTTTTCAACTGATATGGGTTGTACCGTTTGATACGGCTCTGCTACACTTTGTATCCTATCTTTTTAGGCTGGCTGATATGCCTGCCAATACCATTGTTCAAAAATCTTGGTTTATATTACACAACACCATTAGTTTGAAGATGATGTAGAAGTTTATATTTACTGACTCCTGTTTGAGTTGTAGTTACTGAAACACACATTTTCTCTTCTAATTATTTTAATATTATTATTTATGATCTTACAGTTTAATGTTAAAATGTTTTGGTGGCTTTTTATATGGATGTAGATACCAAATCATTAAGCTGCAAGAGATTAAAGTTGTGGACATGTTGAACAGGGTACATTTCAATCATTCTGTGGCTAATATTGCAATATTCATCCTGATCAGACTTGATTTGTTGGTAACTCTTTTTTTCTTTTTCTTTGTTTTTTCCTTTCTTCGTTTCTTTCTTTCTTTTTTCTTCAGGAGCTTGTGATGGATATATTGAGATCAATAGTAGAAATAGTCACTTATGGAGAACAACGTGACCCATCTATTTTTGAGTAAGATTTTCTTACAATACAACTCATTGCGATAGAATTCTGGACCTCTTAGTATGACAGTGATTTTGTTTTACTTCATTTGTTGCCTGGCAGATGTTTTATGGAACATCAAATTTTAGCGGAGTTTCTTCGCTTGCTAAACATCAGTAGAAACTCAGGCATCAAGGCACAATTACTTCACTATCTGAGTATAATGATCCAGAACTTGGATGGTGAACAATCAATCTGTAAGATACTCCATGAACCTTATGACTTCTTTCTTCAGGAAACAGCATGGAATTAACAAAACGGTTTCGGACCTCAACTTGTTTGGGGACCAAAACAGGCATGACTTGTACTGACTTGGTCAGAATCAGTGCACATTCACACGGGAAACCTTGTTTCCTCTCCACCAATACATAGGTATCAGATGAAAGTTGAGACCACGGTTACCAGCATAACATTTGCTTGCACATGCTAATACTTGTATATGTTGCAGACTTTTGCTTTAGCAACGAGTATATCAACAAGATCATACTGCACCAATATGAATTTGATGGGGGAGATCTGGCTCTCTATTATGTATCATTTTTAAGGTTGTGATGCTGTTGTCCTCTTCCATTTATTTGCTTTGAGCTTTCTTAAACTGAATATGTCAATATGGGGTTTCAATACATTTAGCTCAAGAATGGGCCTTACTTATTTTTGGAGCTGGCTGGTTACTCATTATCAAACTAGAAGCAAACTTATCTGAATGTTGCCAATATTCTCTTCTTGTTATCAGAACCGTCAGCGGAAAACTAAACAGAGATACTATTTGTCTTCTTGTGAAGGTTCAAGAGGTAACTAAGAATCTTACATATACAGTTGCTTGCTATTGAAGCTGTTTTTAGGCTGCATGTATGCACCCTAAGATTGTGTCCCCTTGTTGTCTTCTATAGATGATTAGATGTTGTTTAGCTTTCATGGGTTCTTTATATTTATGGGTGAATTGCTTAGTGTCAATTGTGTGGACTGTGGATGGATGCCTATGATTTTTAACTACTCCCATACCCAGCTTGGCAATCCATGACATCTTAAACTAAAATTCTTGGTGAAATGCAAAACTTCCTAACATTTAAGTCATCTATAAGGTTATAGTAGTTTTGGGCAAATGACATTCTTTGGGTTCCTTGCCTTAAGGCATTCCTTAGTGTCTATTTGGTAGTAGGATGCAAAAAGTGCATTTCACTTCTTCCTTTTGTTTTGTTTTTCCTTTTTGTGTTAAAAATATAAAATTACCAATGAAAAGAATTCCACAATTTTAGAAGTTATTAAGGTTTTCCTGCTCAAAGACAATAAAGAAAGAGAAAAGTGCAATGCATGTATCTTCATAGTAGATGTTCCTACCATAGTATCTTTTGTATCCTACTACCAAACAGACCCTTAAGGTGATGATGCACAACTCAAGAGTTTGAGTCAATTTTAAATTTAAGAATAAATATGTTAAGATTACGAAGAGGCTATGAAAAAATAGACCATAATTCAAGATAAAGAGCAAACAGCCACAACAAGTAAATAATAGTGGAGGACGACTTGGTGAATCCTATATCTCAGGCTGGCAAAAGAGATAGATCACCATTGAGACTAGCCTTTATAATGATATCGGTGATATTATTGATGTAATTTTTTTGCTAGTCCTGAGTGAAGCTAATGAGGTGGCAAATTCTTTTGTGAATTTAGTTGAATTTTTAGTTTCTTTCCTTGCCAGGCTACATCCTGGCATAATTTTTTTCTTTTCTGTTTTCTCAATAAAGCCATTATTAATAAAAAAAATGTAAATAAGAGTTAAAAGGTGTTTGCTAAGCTCGCACATGTGTATTTGGTGAATAGCATCCACTCTATTGGTCTAAAAGGTCAGCACTTGGCCACAAAACTCTCCAATGATTACAAAATGGTAATTGGATTGATTTTGAGCAACGATTTTCTTTTTATTAGTGTTAACGGAAGTAGATACGGTATCTTTTATTTATGTTAATTAGGATATGTTGGGTATTTTCGCTTTTTTTACTTAAAGGATATAATTGTCATATTAGATTTGTTTAGTTATGAAAAGGGAGAGAAAGTTCCAACTCAATTAGGCTTTTCTCTTCTCTTTTTCTTCTCTTCTTTCACGTGCTACAGTGCTTTCTACAGTTCCGTGCTACAGTGACTTGCTGCAGTACTGTGCTATAATGACATGCGTATTGTTCTACATGGTATTAGAATGACCTTATTTTTTTATCTAATCCATCTTTCTCCCATCTACCTTATCCTTGTTTCCTTCTTTTATTTTTGGGCTCTCCCATCCCTTTAGTGCTGAAAATCTTTCAAGAAACCTAGGTTTCTGTTGTGTCAGGCCTTCGTGATGGCTCGCGCGTGAGAAGGGGATGAAGTGTTCGTGATCAGTGCCTCTTTTGGGATAGGTTAACATGTGGGTCGATTGCCTTTATTAGCCTTGTTTGTGATTATCAACCCTCATGATTGGTTGGAACGTGTGGATGTGTGAGCTAGTTATTTTCTTCTAGTGCAGTGTGCATTCTGTGTGAAGTGTACAAGTGTTCGTTGGTAGCAAAAGGTTAGCCCATGTTTGTATAAGCTTGTGGTATATATTCTAGTTCCTTGTCTCGGATGGAAGCAAGAAGTGATTCGAGAATTGGATTCATAAATCCATCTAATTTTTTAGGGGTTAAGGTAACCTTTATTAAATTAGATGGGAAACTTTTTTCTAGTGGTCTAACTCCATTCAAGTATTTTTAACAACAAAGGGTCAATTAAAATACTTGACTACGGAGAAATCCAACGAGAGTTCTAGTACATATGAACAATAGATCCATCAGAATGCTCAAATTATGACATGGTTGTGGAATAGTATAGAATCATCTATCAATGCTAGCGTGATATTTTTGGATACTGCAAAGGAAGTGTCGGGTGCATTACGAGAGATGTAGTCATTCGACAAATACGCATCAAGAAATATTTGAGCTTAAACAAAGTGATTGAGTGAATATTATTCCAAGCTTAAAGGAATGTGGGAGGAGTTGGAGTGTGTATCAACTCCTTACTACTGATTTGGAGAAGCTTCGTCAGCAACTAGAGGAGTTTCATGTAGCCAAGTTCGTATTTGGGTTGAAATGTGAATATGAACTAGTTCATGCACAGATCTTGGGCGGCAAGGATGTTGCCATCTTTAATGAGGTGTATGCCCGCCTCCAATAAGTATCTCTTGGCACTACAAGTGGAGTCAATGGCAACTCTGCTTTAGCATCCTTTACTGGTCAAGGTTGTGGGGGCAGTTGTAGTGGCAGAGGTAACAAAGGTGGTTGTGGTGTAGTGGGAGGAGGTCGTGGACGTAGAAAATGCATGTATTATGGGCTTACAAACCACTCTGTTGAAAAATGCTAGGATCCTCATGGAAAGTTGGCATGGGCTAATCAAGCATCTTATGTTGGAGAGAATAATGGGTCTCTTCGGTTAATTCTATGTCTATAACTCAACAATCACGACATATGATTACACTCACTCAAGAGAGTACTCCAAGTTGCTGAAAATTTTATAGAATCAGCCTACTCATGCTACTTTTGAAACTACTTTCACCCTTATGGTTACATTTGTGACCTCATGTGTGGTCTATTTAGGTTCCAAGTTCCCTGCTCCGTGGGTCATTAACTTTGGAGCATCTGACCATATGATAGGTGAGTCCTGTGTTTTTTCTTCCATTAATACATTGTTAATGGTTCATCTGTCACTCTGGCAGATGGTAATCAATCTAGAGTATTTGGAATTGATATTGTTGACCCTAGGGCTTCCTTTTCATTATCATTTGTCCTCTATGTTCCTAAATTTTTATTTGAGTCTCCTATCTATTATCAAACTCACCAATTCTCTTAACTGATTTATGGCCTTCTATCCCTCACATTGTATTTTTCAAGATCTAAAGACGAAGAAGAAGATTGGAGGACATGAACGTGATAGATCGTACTATCCTAATCGTGACGTAGTTGGTGCAATAGTATATAAGAACATCTCTCCATACCAATGGCGTTGCCGTCTTGGTCATCTATCCTTGAAGATTCTTAAAAGCGTTATTCCTTCCTTGTCGTCTGTGTCAAATGTAAAGTGTAAAGTGTGTGAATTGAGTAAACATCATCGTGCTACTTTTCCACCATGTGTGGAAAAGCATAGTTTAATTCCTTTTTATTTAGTTCATTTAGATGTTTAAGGACTCGTTAAAATCTCTAGTGGGTTAGGGTACAAGTATTTTGGTACCTTTGTTGATGATTTCTTGCGAATGACTTGGATTTATTTAATGAAAGACAAATCTAAACTATTCTCTATTTTTAAGACTTATCAATTTAATTCCAAAGTGTTTGTATTTCATTCTAATAATGCCAAGGAATATCTGTCACAAGCCTTTAGCCAATATTTTTTTAAAACAAGATTCCTTCATTAAACATCGAGTGCCCACACTCCATAATAAAATGTGTTACAGAATGGAAAAATTGCCACCTACTTAAGGTGACTAGTGCTCTATCGCTGCATATGAATGTTTCCAAAATTTTTTGGAGTGATGCAGTGCTCACAACATGTTTTCTGATAAATTGAATGCCTTCAACCGTTATAATGGATCAGTCACCACATCAAATTTTATTCCAAATATTCCATTGTTTTCCTTGCCCTCGAAATTTTTAGATGTATATTCTTTGTTCATCAGTTGAAATCACGCCTTGATAAATTAGTCCCTAGAGGCGATCGTTGTTACAATCCTTTTCAGAGATAATATGTATGTGAAAATGTTACATTTTTTAAGTCCACTCCGTTCTTCTCAAAAGATACTAAATCTCTTGGTGTGGAAGTTGTGCCTGTACCTGTTGTAGTTGAAGAAGATATAATTTAATTTCCTCCCTTTGCCAATTCCACCATTCTCACTGTGCCCCTGCTGCAAGTCTACTCACGACGAAAATGTACAGATAGTAAGGCCAACCATGGTGTGCCATCTACAACATCTTCTTCTGAGCTTAATGATCTAGGCATGTTTGGTGTCCTATTGGATTGGGGAAAGGTAAGCGTGCTTTTAATGATCATCGTATTGATAAATATGTCTCCTTTTAATGCTTGTCTCCCACTTGCCATAGATTTGCTCTATCCTTGTCCTATCATTCTATTCCCAAGTCATACCAAAGCATTGTTATATAAGGGGTGGAAGCAGATAATGGAAGAGTAAATGATTGGTCTTTATCAGAATAACACTTTGAAGCTCACCAATCTACTTTCCGGAAAGTGTGTTGTCAGTCGTTGGTGGGTGGACACCATTAAGTTTCATCCTAATGGAGTGATTGAATGTTTGAAGGCTCGCTTGGTTGTTAAGGGATATACTCAGACCCTTGGTATTGATTATACTAAAACTTTCTCTCTCGTTGCTAGGATGAATTATATTTGTGCTATTCTTTTCGTGACAGTTAACCATGGTTGTCCCCTCTTCCAATTGGATGTAAAAAAATTATCTTTCTTCATGGTGATCTTATAAAAGAGGTCTATATAGAGCAACCACCTAGATTTGTTACTTAGGGAGAGTTAGACAATATGTGTAAATTGAAAAAGGTGATTTATGGGCTGAAGCAATCACCACGTGCGTGGTTTGACAAATTCAATAAAGTTGTGTTGAACTATGGCTTTATTTGAAGCCATATTGACCATTATATCTTTGTACGAAAATGTACCTCAAATCTTATTGTGTTAGGAATATATGTTGATGATATTGTCGTTACAGGAAGTGACAGTAAGGGGATTGAGCAACTTAAGAAGCATCTTCAGAGGCATTTTCTCAAAAAAGATCTGGGCTATCTCCGTTATTTTCTTTATACAGAAGTCGCCAGATCAAAGGAAGGAATTAATCTATCTCTATGGAAATACGTTCTGGATTTGCTCATGGATACATGTCTTATTGGTATTTAGCCGCTTGACACACTAATGGATTTGAATCACAAACTTGTTGGTGATCGAGGAAATGTGTTTGAAGACCCACAGAGGTATAGCAGACTACTGAGTAAACTCATCTACTTAAACATTACTTGGCCAGACATATCTGAGCTAGTTTATAAGCTCTCTGAGGGTACTCCACATGGATGCAGTTATATGAATTTTGCAGTATCTTAGAAAAGCACCAGGTCAAGGAATTATGTACAAATGGAACAATCGTCTTCATTTCATAGGATATTCTAATGCAAACTGGCTAGGTTTTTTAAGAGATAGGTGGTCTACTATTGGGTATTGCATATTTGTAGGGGGAAATCTAGTAATGCAGAAGAGTAAAAAGTAGTGTCGTGGCTCAATCAAGTGAGGAAGCAAAATATAGAGCAATGGCTCATACTATGCGTCAGTGTTCGAAGTATCAGTATTACTACAAGTTCCACTGGCTAGGGTTACAAAACAATATCAATATCACCAATAATATCATTAATAACCGTAAATGTAGGGAAACATTGGGAAAACATGGGGAAAATGGTGGAATTTTTCAGTGAAACTTCAGGAGATGCTAAAATACACATTTGCATATTTAGGAATAAAAAAACTAAAAAAAGAATGCAGACATAATAAGTTTTCATTTAATGGGGGCCTAAAAGAATGTTTTGTAATAAGAAACCAGTCTAACCATCCCATACATCCAACCATCCTATCTATCCATCCAACTGTCCAACCTTCCATACATACAACCATCGATATTTGAGAATATTTACAGCATGATATTTTGCCGAGAAATTGTTGAAAAGTGGAAAGGAAACGAAAAATTGTGGTCTCAATATCCCCAATGTTGAAATAACGATAATATTGCGATATTGTTGATATTATCATCGACAATTTGAATACCACATACAACCATGTGCCTATAAAAAAATTTGAAATGATTTTTTTTTTTTAATAAACAGATTTTTGGCATATCGATACATTGGCGATATTTTCGAAATATCACCGATACATTAGCAATACAAGTGACACCTGGAATTTACACATTCAAAAATATTTGCGGTATCGATACATTGGTAATATTATCGAAATATCACCGATACATGTGGTGATACAAGCGACACCTGGCATTTACACATTAAAAAATATTGGCATATCGATACATTGGTGATACAAGCGACACCTGGAATTTACATAGTAAAAAATATTAGTGTTATCGGTATCGCTACTAGTGTTACCGGTATCACCACTAGTGTTACCGATATCGCCGAGTTGGAGATAAGGAAAGTATCGGGGATATTTTGATAATATTGGAGATACTTTGAACAATGCACATGAGTTAATGTGGACCAAGAAATTGTTACAAGAGATGAGGTTTGCAATGAATCTACCTATGCAGTTCTTTTATGATAATCAGGCAGCATCTCATATTGCAAATAATCCCGTTTATTATGAGAGAACTAAACATCTTGAAGTTGATTGTCACTTCATATGTGAGAAGGTCTCCAGTGGTAAAATCTACGCCATATATCCGATCTCAGGATCAACTTGCCGATGCATTCACTAAGGTTGTTGATCATACTCGGTCAACATGCATATTCTTCAAGCTTGGCGTTGACAACATCTATGCTCGAGCTTGAGGGGGATTGTTAACGGAAGTGGATGCAGCCCACTTAGCTCTTATTTTCTCATTATCTTTTGTTTATATTAATAAGGATATGTTGGGTATTTTTTGCTTTTGTTACTTAAAGCATATAATTATCATATTGGATTTGTTTAGTTATAAAAAAGGGAGAGAAAGGGGGAGGTCCACCTCAATTAGAGCTTTCCCCTTCTTTTCTCTTCTCCTCCTTTTCTTCTCTTTTTTCACGTGTTACAATGCTTGCTATCGTACTGTTACAGTGCTGTGCTATAGTGACAGCCATATTGATCTACAATTAGCAATGGCATACTTTATTAAAGAGAAAAAAAGTACCAACAACCCTTAAAGTTAATGGATATCTGTTGCCCTTAACCCAATAAGCTAGGAACAACTTTTTTTGCTAAACTCATCTCCAAGGAATAGGTGCTTTAATTGAGCCATGAAAGTAGTTATTAAAAGGGCGTGAAAATGTCATGTGTTGAAAATCTCATGCATGATTGCTCATCCCTCTTAAAAGTCGCTTTGATCGGATGATCCTAACCATCTAATCAATGCTTAGGAAGATGGTTGATCCATCATCCATGTTGAAGTTCCAATTGTTGATCCGCACCATCCATGACATGGGGCCCATGTTGATTCCCATTCCATCGAAAAATCACTTTAATTTGATGATTCTAACCATCATATTTATTATACTAGGAAATGTCCTATCCGTGATCTGGACCCTCCATCACGTGGAGCCCCACCTTTCATTGCTGATACCTCCCCAAAAATCACTTTGATTGGATGATCCTAACCACTGATCAAGGGCTAGGAAATGGATGGTCCATATTATTATTACAAATAAAGGTTTGATTATTATATGCCATATGGGCTCACCTTTGATTGCCCATCATTCTTAGAATACTTTTATCCGACAACTCTTAACCATTTGAACAATGGCTTGGACACTTGATGGTCCATATTGATTATATCAGAAAGGGTCATGGATTGGATCATGTGGGGTCCCTCTTTGATTGCTTATCCCTTCCAAACATTACTTTGATCGAATGATCACAGCCATCAGGCCAATGGTTGGTTACAAAAATGGGCTTGTGGAGGGTGGGAAACCATTCTCAAGCTTAACCTTTGGAAGCCCTTGATCTTCTTCTTCTTCTTCTTCTTCTTCTTCTTCTTCTTCTTTTAATTGCCAAGTTCCTGATTTATGCCCCTTTTGTTAATTGGATAATTAGTGAATTTATCAAATATGTGAATCCAAACACATTAATCACATTACTCTTTAATTTGGCTATTAAAATTTGCCAAATTCATGAATTTGGTGAACGTCCAAACATGCCCTCTTCAATACAGTCCCTACCAGACTTGAGGTAATTGGGTTTCTCATCTGGTTTGCCGCCTTACACTATGTACTTCCCTGCCCCTGCCTTTCAACCCACCACCTGTTTTGATGTAATGAGTTTGGTGGCACTGGCCATTGTCGAAAGATCTACTAAGGCCCTAACTAGCTCATGGTGGCAGCTATTATTGAAGCAATCATTTGTTTGTAGCAACAACACTTGACTCCTGTTTGACCATGCATCAATTAGACCATATTGTTGTGATGCCAACTTTGTGAAGTTTAAGCTCCATATGAAACAAAGAACAATTGATTCACACTACCAATCCTCCAGTAGAGAGTTGAAATAGTTGGTCTCTTAATTGCTTTTCCACATCAGTTAATTGATGGTGAATGGTTGTTTGGATATCTAGCTTAATTTACATAAATGAGAGCAAGTATGGTTTGTTTTCAGCAGCTTCGTTACTAAGCTTGAACCTCAATTATGGGCTTTACATAGCATCTTCTTGAGACTGGATTTTCTTTTTCTTTTTCTTTTTTGCCATTTGCGTCATCTGAGTACCGACGCCTGATATAAGGCTTCGCAAGTTCATGGCATGTTTCCATCTACAGGATGCAATAGTGTCATTTCCATTGTATACCGAGGCCCTTAAATTTTCTCGACATGAAGAAAAGATGATTCAAATAGCAGTTCGTGCCTTGACTCTCAGCATATACAATGGTATGATGCTGAAACTTTGTTTCTCTTTTCATCTGAAAAGGGATGTGTAAGCATTGGAGATAAAAACCCCTTCTTTTGGTATCTTGCAACAGTGTCCTTTTGGTTATGCAGTTGGTGATGACATGGTCCATGCATTCATAACAACGCCTCCAGCGTCAGATTATTTTGCAGAGTTGGTTCTGAACTTAAGAGAGCTCTGCTTCCGTTTTGATCTCCTTGTCAATACTACCAAGTATGATTCCATTACCTTTTTTGTAGAGAAATATGTGTAGTGTTGGATACAAATATTTGATATCACCTGTGCAAAGCTTCTGGCTATTTTTATGATGGTGTAACTGGTTTGCTTCATTCAGAGATAATTACACTCATACAATGAGGATGGATTTACTTGCGGAAGCTGATAAATTCATAGATGATCTCTACTACTGCAAGGACATACTCCGTGTTGGCAAGCCTCGTTTGAGTAGATTGATGACCCACAATCTGCTTAGCTTATTGATTTTACCTCTACTGCTGCCATTATTGCAGCCTTACCAGACCAGTGTAAGAGATTCTTGTCTAAAAACTTTCCTCCATTGGCTTGTTTCACTGGATACCTTTGGTGAGCCACTAGAACATCTCTATTGTGCATGTAGCACTTCTGTATGTTAAGTAGGACTGGACTGTTGATTTGGTGGGCCACCATGTGAATGGGCCATATCCCAGTAAGCAAGGTGATTGGACTGTGGAAGCCATCTGATTAGTGGTCTGAAACATAGTTAGCAAAACTCTGTTTTAAACTCCATATTATTAGAAAAAAACTTGTATAATTGGTTAGACAATTAGAACTCCGAGCTTTTGGAAGATATGCAAAAAACTCTGTAACTTTCAGAGTTTTTTTATTTTTATTTTTTGTCAAACAGAATTAAACACTTAAAAAAACACGTTTTATTGCCATAAGAAAAAAAAAAAAAAAAAACTTTTGAGGGCAATTTCAAAACAGAGATTGTTAGTTGCCATTCATTGATAGAATTGAGTAGAAGGTGAAAACTTATAGTGGAGAAAGATCGTTTATGTAAGGATTACTTGAAAATGAAGGATTTGGGAGAGGCAAAGAATGATATTAACCCACCATTTGATCACTTATGTACATTTTTACTCGTGCATATATAGGCATCTATCCATTTTACTTTAATTTTTGAATGTTCGTCTTATTTATGTACAATATATCCACACATATATGTGCATGCATAGCCATTTTCTTACTTGGTTTTTGACCAAATATTTGGCCATCTTTTTAATGATCAAAACCAAATTAAATGCAAACATTTCCTGTACCATGACCACCATCTTTTTTGCTGTATGGTGTTTTCCTAATTATGGTCTGAAAATGGATTGGTAACTGAAAAATTGAACAATGTTCCACATTCAAAGAGCAAAAATCACAATAATCAGGTGGTTGGAGCTGCCCAAGCTTCATGGTTGTCAGTCAATATCGCATCCATGTGTTCTCCCACCAAATCAGTGAACCCTAATACCATTTATGTTTGCCAACCGTATGGTGGAGATGGCTATTTGTGTTATTGAAGCATGCATCATAATAGCATTTCCTCCTGCTTCTGGGCACCTATAGCAGGCCAGTTACATACAGATCATCTATATACTCAGTTTTTAGGAAGTTCCTTCGAAAGGATTGTTTGACATTTGGTTTGCTATTTCAGGGCTCACCAATGTCTGCTGTCACCTCTCTGTATATAGTTTCTCGACTTCTTCAAGTTGTTGATGTGAAAGAACTGGTTAACTCTGTGGCAGCTGCTCTTCTATATCCATATACTTGCTCTAGCATGAGGGATGGGGGTACAATCAGTAAAACAGATTCTGCTGAATCGTTTCTTGAGCTTTTAAATGAATTCAAAGACCATCTGATGGGCACGTCTGCCCCTGACTCTGAAGTAACAGAAAAAGGCGATATGAAGTGTCAATCCAGGCATTTATGGGATCATAACTCATTTAATTCCCATTCTGGTGACCTCTGGATGGATGATATACAAAGTAAAAGGTCTGTATAGCATTATCTGTTCCCTATAGGCATAGAGTTACAGTTCTGGTTTCTGTCTTACAAACAAATTGTCTATTCCCTCTCAAGGACTTTTTTTCCCTTCCGCTTCCTGGACTTACTATCTTTTAGATCTGCACAAACTTGCTGGTTGTCTAAACAAGAGGCAATACTGCCTATATAATGCTTCCAAAGCATAAACAAACCTAGCTTTTTTATTTTTATTTATTTATTTATTATTATTATTATTTTTTTTTTGGGTTAATACAGACACCCCGCTGTTAGTACACCCACCCCCCCTGTTAGTCACGCCACAATGTTAGCCACCCCCCACCCGGGCCCCCCACCTGGGAGTCGATACCAAGATCTTAGTGTTGAAACAAGGTTTTCTTTACTCAGTCTGCCACTAGAGCTATGGATCGGGGTGTATATACAGACTTAGCTTAAGAGTATAGGAAAATCAACTGTTGTGATGACAAGTGAATTGCAGTTAGGGTCAGACAAATCCATTTAGAAACATTTTCTTTCATGCACTCAGTGTTTGAAGTTTTGCCTACTGGGGATATAGAAACAATATCGACATCGTCGATAATATCGCCAAAGCCTCAAGAGATGTTAAAACACATATATTTGGATATTTCGGAATCAAAAAATTGCCAAAAGAATGCATACATAATAGGTTTCTATTTAATGGGGGGCCTAAAAGCATGTGCCATTGTAAGTAATCAATCCAACCATCTCATCCATCCCATTTATCCATCCAACCTCTATCCTTCCATCCAATTATCCGTTGATATTTCAAAATATCGACAACACACAATATTTCCCAACAAAACATTGACAATTGAAAAGGAAACAAAAGATTGTGGTCTTGATATCGCCATGTTGCAATAATGATAATATCGCGATATTATCAATATTGTCGTTGACAAATTGAACTTGCATACAACCATGCGCCCATAAAAAATATAAAATGGGAATTTTTAAATATACAAATTTTTGGCGATATCGATACGTTGGCGATATTATTGAAATATTGCAAATACATTGGCGATACAAGCAACACTTGGAATTTACACAGTCGAAAATATTGGCGATACACCGGTGGTATCAATGCATTGTAATACAAGCGACGCTTGGAATTTACACGGTTGAAAATATTGACGATATCAATACATTGGCGATATTTGGCGATACATCTCTGTTACCTAAAATTTTTTATACTATCAGTGTTATCGGTATCGCTAAGCTAGAGATAGAGATAATATCGGGGATATTTTGATAATATCGGAGATAATTCAAACACTACATGCACTCAATGGCATGGATCATTGTTCAGAGTATCCTCGATATTACGATAATATCCCCGATATTATTCGTTTCTCCAGCTCGGTGATAGCAATAACACTAGTAGTATTAGAAATTCCGGGTATCGATGATATATCGCTAAGTATCGCTAATGTATCGTTACCACCAATCTTTCGACTGTGTAAATTCCATGTGTCACTCGTATCCAATGTTATTAAAATCGTTATTGTATTGCAAATAGTAATAGGGGTTGAGTCATATCGAATCACAAATTGTATCATAAATTGTAAGATTTTTTTTCTCTCTTAAAAATATGAAAAATATAATTAAATCAGAAAAACTAAAAACTTAGCAATCATCCTTTTGCCATTAATATGCACTAAGTAATACCATGTCATGATAGTGTTAAAGGATTCTTATCTTTTTTTGTTTTCTATTGCTTTCTTTCTTTTTCCCTTTTGTCTTTGAAGAAATTTTCCTTAAAAAACATTTTGTTCTTCTTACATGTCTTAAACGTAGAATCACATTGGAAAAGCAACATTTGATTCTATAGACCCACGAAAAAAGATATTTTGATTTCTAATCATCATTTGACAATAAATATAAGTCAACATGATTGTAACCATCCATAAAAACATTTCAGAAAAATCATACATCAGTTTGGTGTTTCCACCAGTTAAGAAGTAAGAAATGATTAAAAAAAAAGAAAAAAAAGCTCTAGCCTCTATGATTTAACGTTGAAGAGAAGATATATGTCATTTAATCTCTTATAAAGAACAAAATAAAATAATTTACCTTTTCTTAACAATTCTTCTTCTTATTTTTTTAAAAGGTTTTTTCTAATGATTCTTATAGTCCCCACCAATTTAAAAACATAAAATGAAAGCCAAGTGAAGCTTAAAATAGAAGAAAATAAATATAATTTGAGTCGTAAATCGGGATTTGAATAATAAATCGTAAGATTCCTATCATAAAATCATAGGATTCATATAAAAACGGATTCAAATCATTTTGCTTAAGATTCGACTCAAATTGTAAATCGTAGGATTTCGACAACAGTACTTGTATCGCCAATGCGTCAATATCACCAATGTATTGCCAATATATCGATATCAGTGTATCGCTTGTATTGCCAATGCATTGATATCGCCAATGTATTGCCAATATTTTCGACCATGTAAATTCCAAATGTCACTTGTATTGTCAGTGTATCAGCAATATTTTGACAATATTACCAATGTATTGCCAATATATCGATATCACCAAAAATCCGTTTATTAAAAAATGTTTGGATGGATGGGAGGGTTGGATGGTTGGATGATTGGACGGGTCCGACGGGATGGTTGGATGATTGGACGGGATGGATGGATGGATGGTTGGATGGATAAATGGATGGTTGGATGGAAGGGATGGATGGTTGGATGGAAGGGATGGATGGATGGATTGATGGTTGGATCATCATACATTTATATTGTGTTTATATGCTTATTTATGCATGGATGTATAATCTATGAATGCATTATGCATGTTTGTTTGCTTATTAATTGGTTTAATAAGATTTAAATGATTGTTGTGTTACTATTGGACTGTTTATTATGACAACACATACTTTTAGGCTCCATTAGGTGGAAACTTATTATGTATTCATTATTTTTGTAATTTTTTCATTCCTAAATATGCAAACATGTGTATTTTAGCATCCCCTGAAGTTTCATTGAAAAATTCCATCATTTTCCCCATGTTTCCCCAATATTTCCCCGAATTTCCATAAATCGGTGATATCAATATTGCTTCCGTATCCCCAGCCAGTGAAACTTGTAGCAATACTGATTCTTCGAACATTGGCATGGATTCATATTCATATCAGTGTTCGCAATATCGGTATCGCGTTACGTTTTGCACCCTTGGGATACAGATACATATCGCGTATCGCTAGGGATATATCGGTTGTATCGGGTAATGTATCGCACTTTTTAGGAAACATGGGGAAACATTGGGAAATTGATTGAATTTTTCATTGAAACTTTAGGGATTGTTAAAATGGACCTTAATACACACATTTAAATCATAATATGTAAAAAAAAAAAAAAAAGTCCACATAATGGAGTTCCTTTGTAAAAGGATCCTAAGCTATGCGCTGTTTGACTGAACTGATGCAACTATTGTTTAAATTGATTCCATAAGATACATAAATGTAAGGAGACATTAATGAAAACACAACCAATTCATTGACAAAGTAAAACAAGCAAGAAAGTTGAGAAATATACCTATGGATGATGCAACTGACTTGGGTATCCTCAAAATGCAATTTTGACTATCCTAGTTCAATGCAATGCAAGTTACCCTATGTGGCTTAGATCTATATGGGGACTCAACAAAACCTAGAAAATGGCTAACTAGACTTAACAAAATATGACACCTTCACAGAGTTGGTACGCGGGTCTAGGTATCGTCGATATTTTGCGATATCGACCGATATTTTGCCGATATCTCGTGCGATATTGATATATCGCACGCTATTATCGATATCGGTTGATAATATCATCGATACGCAGGAACCGGTGGATTTTTTAGTGTCTCCAGGGCAGTTTTGTGTCGCTGACCTGCGATATCGATAGTATCGGCCGATATATCGGCCGATATTATCGATATTGCAAACACTGATTCATATATCTCAAATGTCCTCAATAACTATATGGAAAAGTTGAAGGATTTGTCAAGCTTTTAGAAGGAATGAAGGAAAGAAGTGTGACGAGTCTTGGGTGGGGGGAAGGTGTGGTTTGGCTGATTTACTTTTCTTCCTATTTGCTATCAATATATACTATCCTTTTATGGTTGAATTTCCACGTTGTTCTTTATTTCACGATTTTAGTTTTATATTATCTCTTTTTGTATTTTTCTTTCCATTGATACGGTGATATTTTCCTGAGTACTGAGAAATGCTACTTGAAGATGTGATGCAGGACAGCCCTAAATATGATGCATGCTCATGAACATAATTATTCAGCGGAAATAAAAGCAATAATAATAATGAAATCTAGCATCAATCATCATAAACTAAGAAAATCATAAAGGAAACATGCAATGGGACGGGCCATCATCAGAACCATGGAGTATGGGATTCAAGTAGCGTATAGGTTGGATCCGGCGAGGGATGGAACCTCCCGATCTTGCATGGTCATACCCAATCGATCAATGATGATCACTAGTCCGAAGAATCAGAAAGTTTCTCGGATTAGGGATTTGAGAATTTGGGGGTTTAGGGTTTAGATCGATTCTCAAGGTTTAGATCGTGGGGAATAAACAAAACAGAAGTTTAGAAGGATAATAATAGAAGATGAAATACCTGGAAGAAGTTGGAGGGGCACAAGAAGAATAGAGAAGAAGGAGATCAAGGAAGAAGAAGAAGCACCATGAGAGAGGGAAAGAGGAAGGAGGCAACCAAAGGTTTTCTCTTTTTCATAAATCAACAACTAATCAAAAAGGTTTAGGGCAACACCCTTATAAAATTCGGAATTAGCATAATTACCAAAATACCCCTACTAACAAGATTTCAAAAAGAAGACATTTGCATGAAAAAAACGTACCCACACTAACCCAAAACTCAAATAAGTAAAAAATGCGTAAAATAAACTCAAATCTAAGATGTCCAATGCACTCCAATGATGGTGTGATGAAAGTGGGCCACGATGAACCAATGGTCTGATCACATCATCATCACGATCCAACGGTCCGATCATATCTCCTCCAAGCAACTAACACATGTCTTCCCAAGGTGGGGCCTGATGTCCGCATCAAGATGCATTCTGCAAATTCCAAATGCAAGTTACTAGCATGTTCTAGTGTGTTGCATGTGTGAGATCCATGACTTTTGCCAGATAGGCCCCACATTGAATGTAATTGAGCTCTCTCTCAATAAAGGCCGGTTCAGTCATCAGGAAGGCCAAACATGTACATTGGATGTGAACTGTTTGTCATCATTTTTTAACTGCCCATTTTCTCTTACAAAGTGCCTGATGTATAGACCAACCAGATTTTTGGGCTAAAGCACATGGATTTGCATTTATCCTGATCTCGGCTCATGGGGCAAAAGTCAGACTCCATATTTATTCATTACAAAATTACCAGTATCCCTGGTACCCACCTTCTTGAAATAACATCTGACGAACCGGGTTCATGGATGACAGAGCAGCCTAGAGGAATAGGTCATCTTAGTACAATCCACACTCTACATAGAACACAGAGATTATCATCAACATCATTATCATCTAAGCCTTATACCAACTAATTGGGTTCGGCTACATGAATCCTTTGCCACCATTCCACTGTATCAAGGGCCATCCCATGTGTCTTCAAGTTAATGTGGGGTCACATGATGGTCATGGTTAGACCGTATGTCAACTCTATACACAAAGCATATGAATGATCACAAGAAACTAAGCAATAAAAGTTTCGGATAAATTCAGTAGAAGGATGATGACTAATCATAGAAAAAGGACAGAAAAACTCAAGGTTTGAACCCTAAAAGGGGTGTCCAACACCCCTTTTCTTCAAAAGTTGAAGGAAGACAATACACTTTAAATTCTGTTCTTGATTTCATTTATCTTGGACCTTAAAATGTTTCATAAACTAACTTAGCTACTAAACGGCTCCAAACAAGACCCATGGGCCACTGAACTTGTTACCTAACAGCATCCAACGAGATCAACCAACCTACACACTTCAAATTACCACACTAGAGGTGATGATCATGTAAACCTCATTCACCCGCATGGGACATTACGAAGGCTTGGGACATATAAAAAAAAAAAAAAAAAAAAAAAAAAAAAAAAAAAAAAAAAAAAAAAAAGAAGAAGAACCCTAGGTTTTTAAAAAAAGTTTCAGCAAAAGAGATATGAGAAAGGCCAAGAAGAACATGTCGATAGAAGAGCAGAAGATGGATATCAAGAGCAAATTCGCTCTGCTACCATGTAGTTTTGTAGATTGAAAGAGTAAAAGTAGAAGAGAAGAAAGAGAAAGAGAAGAAAGTTGGGAGAAGAAAGAAAGAGAGTTAGGTTGGACATCCACACCCTCTCCCCTTATATTCATTAATAGAAAGTAGAAATGACAGAACTGCCCTTAATAAAAAAGCAAATATACCCAACATGTCCCATACCCTCTTAAACAACTAATAACTTGAGAGAATGACTAAAAACAAAGAGTCCAGATCCTCTGTTGGCTTCCAAGCAGGAAATCCCTGCTTGGAGCCTTTTCATTGGTCCAAATCATCACATAGGTCTGCAATCCTGTCACATCCTCAATGCAACCTGGTCACACCTCAGTGCAACCTGGTCACATGACGTCATGTAGTGTGATGTAGACCAATGAAAAGGCTCCAAGCAGGGGTTTCCTGCTTGGAAGCCAACAGAGGATCTGTACTCAAAAACAAAAGCTGGGTGGAACATACTCCACATCCGTTAACACTAACATTGTACGATATGCCATTTATGTCTTGAGGAAATCTCGATGTTGATTTTTCAATCTGAGCGTTGGATGTATGAACTGTTTTCTCATAGATCATCATTTCTCATAACGAGCACATCCTCCAACTTTTACTGGGATCCAGTCTTGTCCATCCCTTCCAATCCATCTTGAGCTGATATGGAAGTTGCTTGACACATATCTTGAGGTTGCAGAAACCTGATGTCCGCTCCAAGATCTATGTAAATTACTTAGTTCTGGTCTCACCCTCTGACCCTTATTGTTTCTTCTTGTTGAATTCCTTGAATCCAAATCCGACTTCCATTAATCACCTGCTTGAAAATTACTTGATTCATGCTTGCCCTTTTCTCTCGGAGTGGGTGAATAGTGTCTGACCTCTGTGATTTCTGTCTCTCTTTTCAAAACTAAAAATCTTCTCAGTTGCTTTTCTTGGCATCAGATGTAGCACTTAAAAGTATGAGCATTTTCTCTTTCCATAATTGTTGATTAATCATAGTGCCATGGTCAACAAATGGATGATGATTTTTGGATGACAATCTCTGTTTTTTTCTTATAGTTGATTGAATGTTAATGCTTCAAGAATTATTTTATGGAAAGTCAATGCAGTATAATGCAGTTATCAATCCCACCACATCTTTTTAGCCTTATAATTAATATAGTATATTCTAGATCTCTTCATTATGATTAATATAGTACGTTCTAGATCTTCTCATTAGGACTAAACTTGCATTGAAGGGCATCTGGAAGATTTTTGGGGCATAGCATTTTTTGTGTGTGTTGCAGTTGGAGAGTTAAGAAGAGAAGTACAATAACATTCCACTTTTAACTAAAGTCTGCTAGCCACACAAGAATTCTCTCTCACACACTCTTTATAGGCACACATTTGTGCTGATTTGGCATTTGTAGGACATCTGATAGGTGGGATCCACCATGCAGATAACATTCAAGTCCAGATCAATCCATTAATTGGATATGGACTGTTGGCAAGTTCTTTAAAACTGTCCACTTACAAGGATGACCTGCATGATGAATGGACCAACCTCATGGAGTCCACCTTATGCACGGAGTTCCTATACATGTGCCTGATTGCATGTAAAGCGCATGTGGAGTAGCAGACCACACATAAAATTCTTCCCATGCAAAGGGTGGCCTGCCTGATGTGTGGGTTGGCCTGATTTTCCTACAATTATTTCTAAATGGTCTCTTTGTTCTCGCACAAGGGTGGCCCACCTGATAAGTGGATTGACCTTATCTTTAGTCCCCTGATGATTCCACCTTATGGGTGTCTTGAACATCCTACATGTGCACCACGTAGGCATGCGTGTTATGTGTAAAGTGTGTGGAGAGGGTTGTGTGGCAATCAAATCTCCACCTATATGTAGGTTTGGGCTAACCCCAGCGACAATTTGCCACTATTTTAAAAATGGTGGTGAGTCTTCCACCATACAAGTGCATAGTTGTACGACAATTTAGACTTGCCATCACTGGCACAATTGTGGACGGAGCATAAAATAAAAATAACACTGAACAAATGATAGTAGCCATTGCCCTTGCAATTTGAACCAGTTGCTACTTAACTTTTAAACCATCCATTTAATAACCATCAATTGGATGATTTGGACTGGTCGACCAGTGCAATTTTTGAGATATGTTCCATCCAAAATGTGCTCCACAATTTGGTTGGTTAGAATAGTTGTACAAGAGTGCCACATCTGAGGAGGATAGTGGCAAACTATAGATGGAGTATGGACTCATACGATATTGGCCACAATTTAAGAAATGGTGATCTCTATCACTGTACACAGAAGTTTTCTGCTTGCTAAATTTTATTGTTGATTATACAGGTCATATGTGTGATCTTTAGATTATTTTCTATTACAAAGAGTCCCTTCTTGTGCAGGAATGGACTACTTCAATTGATTTTCTCTAAAAACCACACTCTAGTGCTTGCATCTTTGATGTTCTTGCTTGTTTTATCCGAAAGTAAAGGTATTTTAATATGCATTTATTATCGTCACATTCTAGACAAATAGGATTCTCTAGTGGTTTCTTCATTCTCGCTATTTTGTTTGCAGACCTTGATGATTCATTGTCTTCTTTTATGGGACTTGCACAAAAGAAAATTAGAAAAGATAAGGCGATTGAACAGGTTGATTTATGTTTTTTAATTTTTACTACCATGTTGAATAGTTTGTTATTTTAATCATCATCATCATCATCTCAGCCTTATCCCAACTTTCTTTTTTTTCTCCATATTTAAATCTAAATCTTACTCTTTTAGATTGTATCTTCTTTCCACATGAACAGATAAATGCTTTGAACTAGTCATTTCAATTTAACCCCATGGCTTCTACTAAAGCCACAAATAATAGAACCATGATACATCATTAAAGTGTGCGAGATACTTGTGAATCAACTGATTGCTTGAATCCACTAATTAGAAAGCCATTTATCTAATGTTTCTTTCCTCTCATTAGTATTCATAAAAGATACTTTTGGGTTGATCGGTAATTTAATTTGTATAGCAACCATTTTATCTTTCCATGCAATTTGTAATAAAATGTAACCATGTGTGCATGGGTCCAACTCCATGGCTCAATGGTATACAAACAATGTTTCAACATTGGGATCATGGGATCAAGTGCTCATGTGGGGAGGGTGTGTGTGGGGGGGGGGGGGGGGGGGGGGGGGGGGGGTGTGGGGTGTGTATGTAAATAAAAAAAAAAACATGTGTGCGTGTGTGCTTACATTGATACACCTGCGGTGTACCTTACCATTTGTTATCCTCTAGAGATAGTGATGAGGATGGGGATAGGTGCTAAACAATAGCAAGTGACAATGTTAAAAGGCTTATAAACAAAGGAAGCAGAGGGCAGACATGATATGCTCTCTCCATTTTTGTCTCCTCTCCTGGGGTGGAGGTCTCTTTCTTCATTTTTGCATTCTTTTTTTACTTTTATCATTACCGGTGGCTCAACCAAGCCCATCACCACTGGTACCCATTTGCAATATAGTTGGGTCACCAAAAGCAAACTAGCTAGGCCAACCAATAGTTGTTGGTGATCTAACAAGCCACCCAGCACCACTGATGATCCAATCGGGCCCACCAATAGTTGTTGTTGACCCAACCAACTCGCCAAAAGCTGGCAGCAACCATAGGCATCCAGAAGCTATCGAATCATCGTCGAGCATACATCGCTTAACTTCTGTGTCTTTAATCATCCCTGTAACCATCAATGGGCAATTGTGGTCTGTCACTTCAACCATGCGGTCCTCCTAGGAAAATGTGATTGCGGACGAATACTCTACTTGCATTGCTTGCTGAATCGGTGTGTGCCCTTCCCAAAATTTATTTGGATTGTTCATTTCTGCTTTGATCTCTATCATCATCACTTCTCTAACCTCACCATCCAGTAAGGCGTTTATCAGCATCTCCCTATATACCTTTGAGAGACAGAAGGCATCATATATGCTCAAGCTAGTTGGGGACCTTTCGTAGATGTGACACCACATCGTATGCTATCGGCGCTGCCCCTTGTCTCGGCTCTGGCTAACTGGATGTGGCTTCAGCAACCTTTTCTTTCAACTTTTGCCCCTGGGGCTTTGCCAAATGTCTATTCGGATTTACATCTTCTTGCATCGGGTCAATTGGTTCTGGTAGAGCACGTTTTGGCATCTGTTTTCCAAATCGGAGGGTAACGGCATCGGCTTCCTCCTCACCTGACTGTGATGTCTCTCCAGCCGATGGCTGTTCTATGAACGATACCATTGCGCAGTGCACCTGAGCTTCAACGAGTCAGCTATTCCTTTCGCCCTTCTTTCCTCTCTTTTCACTCCTTTCTTCTTGCGGTTGAGGAGTCTTCGTCTGTTCTCGAGCTTCTTTCTGCTGCTGACCAAAGTCCACGGCTCTTCGAGTTCAGGGAACGGGGTGCGTAAATGAACGTTTTCTTCTAAAGGAAGTGCTGAAACCGCCCCAGAGGTCTCTTTCCTGGTCGTTTCTGGTGATTTCGTACTGATCACCCTTGATGGATCAACCCTTGTATTCTTCCTTTCAGGCTGAAACAGTCCTTTGTCTTATGGCTTAGACACCGATGGTATTTACAAAATCGGGGGTCATCCACTCTTCCAACTTCATGCGGACGAACTGGTTCTGGTAAGCGGAATAGGCCTTCTTCCACCAGCTGCTCCATGATAGGGATCAGATCGGCCATGTCGAATGTGCACGGACCATTGGCTCTCTCTCTCGTCTATCGTTACTCCTCGGAAAACATAAGTTCTCTTGCCTTTGTCTCGAGTAGGCACTGCTTTCATTTCTGTCTTAGATTCTATGACCGGCCGTTTCTGATCTCTTGAGTCCTTGCCTTTGTTGACATTATGTGTTTCCACAATTCTTCCCCCTTCTCTCCTTTGCTTCTCGAGCATGAAATTCACCCGTGCTGCAGCTTGTTCCACCAAATGCGCTTTAGTAGCCAGTTCTTGGAAAGAATGAAAACTATCCACAGATAATCCGTACGATATCATTGGGTCTAGGGCTCACATACACATCTTCATTTGCTTTTTTTCGTTGGGTAGTTCTTGGCATTGAGCTGCTATCGTCCCTCATCGGTCCATAAAGTTTTCCACAGGTTCGCCGTGTCTCTGTTTGATCAAGGCCAGATCTGTCACTAACATTTCTCTTTTCGTAGCGAAGAATTTTGAGATGAAGCTGTCTTGCATCTGTTCCCATGATCTCACTGATCCAGTTGGTAGTGACATATACCATTGGAAAGCCTTCCCTGTCAGCGTTGACCCAAATAACGCATACAGTATTGTGGTACGGCCGACCAATTCCCCAATGCTGTAAGAAAATGAGTAATATGCTCCTATGGTGATCCTCTACCATCGAATTTTCCAAAGTCCGGGCATTTGAAGTTAACTGGAAATGGTATTTCTTCTATCTCCAACGGATATGGGACTTGATATTTGTATCCAGTTCCCTTTTCTTTCTCTTTCTCTTACTACATGAGATTCGCGATTGTTTGCGACAATTCTTCTCGTGATATCTACGAAGTTGGGACGGGCATTCGCTCTACTGAGACTCTCCTGAGCTGAGCGGGTAGTTCGATGTCGGCTGGCCCTTCCGCTGCCCCTTGGGACTCTTCAGCTGATTGACACGCAGGTGGTATGACACTTCTGGTAACGTTCTGAGCCATCAAAGTTGTCAGGGCTTCCTGAATAGCTCTCAACTGATTTGTAGTATTGCGCTGGACTTGAACTAAATTGTCAATCTGATCTTGGACTGGAGGTAACTCTCCTTCTGCTTCATATGGTTCTGACCCCTCGGCCACTTGAACCATTGCGATCTGCACTGGTCGTACTTTCTGGACTTTCCCTTGTGTTACCCCTGTAGATAATGTGGCGCCCGCGGACTGCGAGTTCTTCTTGGATGTTTGCTTGATCTGCTCTTGACGACGCATTGCTTTGGGCAACGATGGAAAGTGTTCGGCTGGAAGTACGAGAGTTAAAGGCTTGATAGGTGAGGTTCGGCGGACGGCGAAGGTTGCTTGATTCCTTTTTTGTTGCCACTGACATGTTTTGACAGCATTCTTCTTTGCGTATACAGCCTTTACCGCTACTTTCCTTAGTTCTTTCTTCTACTGGCTTGTGCGGACCACCTACCAGTTCGAGCTAGGTGCGACTGTTACGGCTGCGGCAAAGTGGGAAAAACTGAATCCCCCTGCGGCGAGGAAAGTGCATGAACTGATTGTTGCGGTTGTCATCTCTCCTGTCTTTGTTAGTACTTTTGTTAATCTTGTCTGCGATCAATGATCACACATTCATTAGAACATTTCACAAACGCGGTCAGGGATATATCCCTTGATTGCGGTAACAGATTAATAAGCTTAAGCAAAATAAAAAGTAGAAACATGTGGGAAGTGTACAAGTCTATGTGTTTTGAAACCTTTTTATTTATTGTCTATTGTCTTAAAGATGAAGGGAAGAACGTTCCCGTTGAGAGTCGCCAGTTTGGCTCTCGAGGGGCACCAAAACATTACGCCTCGCGGTAACTTTCCTATGCGTAGATTCGTGTTTGCAAGTAATAATCTTTAAGTATTCTTTTACTCAAAAAATAACCAGAGATTCTAGTATTGTTCGTATTCCTCAGCAGAGTTGCCAGTTTGTTAGAACTAAAACATGCACAAAGGTAGTTTTCTTGTGTATTGTTGCGCTGGGGTTTTGAGTAATAAAAACGTTCATAGACAATCATAAGCATTCACAAAAGCACACAAGAGAAATATATCACAAAGCGAATTTTATTCCAGAGATTTTGAGATCTTGTACATTTTAGGCCATGATCTGGCACAAGCCTTTAATTACATCGAATGATCGATGACCCTTGATAAAAAGGCATAAGACTAGTCAGCTGGGACTATGGTCTTAGAGTTCATGGTCTTAGAGACCTGTGTATGTTTTATTTTGTTATGGACTGATCCATCTTTGTACGAGTCAGATGTCTATGTCCCATGTTTTAACCGGAGATCTGAGTTGAGACCGTCAGGGTTTTTAACCGAGGGGTGCAACTCTGGGCCTGCGCCCGTTGCTGGAACGGGTGATCGCGGGAAGACTGATCTGCAGTTGTATGAACCCGAGTAGCCTAACCGGCGAATGCCATTTAGATGGGTAGGGCATCAACTGTCTTAAGGGCGTCAATCTTTAATAAGCTTCATGTGATAGTTTTGAACTCTTTCGATTCGGTTTATTGTGGTAACCGTAGTCCTGTTTGCTTAGTTTGAACCTTAACCCGAGTCATATTATGATAGTACATGTAAGAATGCTACATTGGCATGATACTGGGCATTGGCGGCCTCTTTCCAAGAAACTACTCCGTTCATCACGTTGGATCGAATCAGACTCCGAAGGCTTGTATTCTGCTCATTAGGTATGCCGGATGGATTATTTGACTGTCCCGTTGTGTTCAGAACGCTCGAAATACCCAAAATAGACCTAAATATGGCCTGAAAACACTTTAAAATGAGAGTTGATGCACCTTTAAATGTCTTCTGAGATTGGTTACTTTTTTGGTGCGTGGGACTGAAATTATGGACGCGTCGGACTTCGAAGCATCCTTAAATTACTTGTTCAATTTTACTGAATTTATGGATGTGTCAGACTATTTTATGGACGCGTCAGACTTCGATGCATCCTGAAATTGTCTGTCTGGTTTTGCTGAATTTATAGATGCGTCGAACTATTTTATGGATGCGTTGGACTTCGATGCATCCTGAAATTGTCCGTCTGGTTTTGCTGAATTTATGGGTGCGTTCCCACACTTGTAATTTTTAGAATCCGGACCTGCGGTGATCTGGTCAGAGTGATCTTCTAGTGGAAGATGCCGGTAATCGGAAAAGGATTTCGATGACCAGGAAAGTTTTCTGATGGTCGGAAAAGTGGTTCCAGTGAGAGTTTTTCCAACGAAAATCCCAAATACCCAGAGGATAGTAGCTTTTTCTCTCTCTCTTAGAACATACAAATGAATAGTGCAGAGAGGTATTTATACCCGCAAATATCGGAGATCGACCAATGAAAGTCTGCCACGTACAACGCATCCATAATGTATCTGACGCACCCTGAAAATACTAATTTTATGGGTGCGTTGGGCTCTGACGCACCTCAAAATGATCTTCTGTTTAGTGGTGATTTTTCGGGTGCGTTGGACTCCAATGCATCCTAAAATCATTTTCTGTTTTCTACTGAATTTAAGGGTGCGTCAGACCTGATTTTATGGGTGCGTCAGAGTCCCATGCATCCTTAAATTATCCATCTGATTTATGTCGATTTTTCGGGTGCGTTGAACTCCAATGCACCCTTAACTTACTCTTTGATTTTTTGCTGATTTTTTGGGTGCGTCGGACTCCCATGCACCCTAAAAATGCTTGCTGATTTATATTGAATTTAAGGGTGCATTAGAGCTGATTTTATGGGTGCGTTGACGGACTTTTTGTTTGTTTCAATTGGGTTTTCCAAAATGATGGGTTTGCGGGGCCCATTTGGTGATGAATGGTCATGCACTGGTCATGATAATTCGTCATGATAATTCATGATGATGATCTTGACTTAATTCTAGGTGGTTTCGATCACGATGATGTGCGGGGCCCGCTGGAGATTTTCACCAAAAATGGCTAAGGGATCTCAACGTTGTAAATCTCAATCTTTTGTGTGCGCTGAGGGGTGTTTTGTGAGATTTTCTCAAGGTACGTGAACATTTTATTTGTTTTGAGGACCCCAACATTTTGAGACCCCAACAGCAATTAAGCTAGCAAATCTGGGTATTTTCGATGGATCGAGCCAGGGGGTCAATCGATCGAACTCCCTATTTCAGCACAGATTAAAGGTGCTCAATTTCAACAATTTCTACCGTGGCTTTAATCTTCATGCTCCACTACTCCAAGCTCCATCCTCTATCTCTAATCATCTCTATCATGGCTTCACCTTCCACTGTCACTTTTTGTGCACAATCCGTCTTCATTCCTTCAATGCCAGACCCAAAGAAGTCAAACATAATTTGAACTTCTCTGCAGGAACCACCTTCGTAAGCATATCTGCCAGATTCACACTCGTATGGATCTTCTCAATGGTAACTGCCCCTTCCTGAAGCACCTGTCGGATAAAATGATGACGAACATTAATATGTTTAGTTCGAGAATGACAGACAAAATTCTCCTCACAGGTGGCGGCTCCACCTGCTCTTGTACCTCCACCTGCAGCTCGGCTTCAACCTGTGTCTCACCCTCGTCAATTTCAGCGTTCACCTTCGCTAACTTTTTTGTTTTCTTGTGTTCATACTTACGGAACAAGGAATCCTCATCAAACCTAATGTCCTGGCTAATCGTGATCTTTCGTGTGACCCAGTTATACAACTTGTATCCCTTCACAACATCATCATAGCTAACAAAGGCACACTTCTTTGGCCTTTGGCCTAACTTATCTTGCTCAAGTGAAGGTACATGAGAGTAAGCATCACAACCAAATACACGCAGTACTGAGTAGTCTATTTTATCACCACTCTACACCTCTAGAATTTTACAATCTATGGCCGTAGACGGGGACCGATTCACTGAATAACAAGCCCTGTTCACGGCCTCAGTCCATAGTTCCTTGCTCAATGCAACGTTACTTAACATGCTTCAAGCTCTCTCCAAGAGAGTCCGATTCATCCGTTCCACCACACCATTCTACTCTGGTGTATGCCTTATTGTATTGTGCCTCACGATCCCTTCATCCTTATAAAACTGATTAAATTCCTTGAAAGTGAACTCACCACCATTGTTTGTCCTCAACACTTTCAATTTTCGCCATGTCTGCCTTTCCACCATCGCCTTCCATATCTTAAAGGTGGCAAAAACATTGGATTTATTTTTCATAAAATAAACCCAAACCATTCTAGAGAAGTCTTCTATAAATGTGACAAAATATGATGACCCTCTTTTAGAAACCATGAGCGATGGCCCTCATACATCAGAATGCACATAATCTAACACAACCTTACTAACATGTTTTCTCGATTTAAAAGACAACAGGATTGTTTACCATATATGCAATGCTCGCATATATTAAAATCAATACTTTTAAATGCAGGAATTAAACAACGATCAGAAAGTACCTTCATACTGCACTAGCTCATGTGGCCTAGGCACGCATGCCATAAACGTGCTAATGTGGACTCCGCTACAGATGTTGTAGCTCCACCCGGTACAATACTCCCAATCAACGTGTAAAGTTTACCGCTCCACTATGTTTTCATCACAATGAATGCCCCCTATGAAACTTTTAGGACACGATCGAATCTGGTGAACTTGCACTCAAGTGCCTTGAGAGCTCCCAAAGATATTAGATTCATCTTTAAATTCGGAACGTGTCTCATATTCGTCAGGATACGCTCAATCCCATCAAACATCTTGATGTACACCGATCCGATACCAACCACTTTATAGGCATGCTCATTGCCCATAGAGACCCGGCCACCATCATACTCGTTGTATGTGGTGAACCAATTCTAATAAGGGCACATGTGATACGATGCCCCCGAAATTCATTCATTATTGAAATACCTGGACTTGGATGTGGTCAACACATCACAACCACCCGTCAATGGATTCCGCTATGTTGGCTTCCTTCGGTGTATGATCTAATTTATCTCTCTTTTGGGCTTTAGGATTCCAACAATCCTTCATATGTCCCAACCTGCCACAATTCCGGCACTTTATCTTCCCTTTGCCCTTCGACTTGGACCTAAATCGAGGCTTCCCCTTCTTTTGCTCAATCAGTCTACCCCAGACAAACAATGCGTTCGTAGAAGACCCTTCGCCAGCACCGCTTTTCTTTCTCATCTGCTTCGAATAAAGGGTTGAGATAATGGTCTTCAATAGCAAGAATCAGACCGGGCTAATTCTCATTTGTTGTCATATCCTGATCAGATGGTATAAAGATTCATCACTAGCAAGAATCCGATATCATTTCCTTCGGTGGAGGGACACAACTGCTCGGTTTTCGGGGTTCCTAATAATCGCCCGATTAGAGACTGAATGGTTGGGTTGCTAACTCCTCATGAAATTTGGTGGGGTCCACTAAAATGATATAACATGATGGATGGCCAATGGCATGAAAATTGAATCCATGACATGTTCCATGATGAAAATAGATGTACATTACAGTCTCAAAGGGGTACACATAAAACATGAATTAGAACTTTGAAGGCTCATGCGTTCATGAAAACCTGGAATTCTTGAATCGTAGCGCACATTTTAGATGAAGCATTGGTCCAAATCACACTGGTTGAATGATTGTAACCACCCAATCGGTGGCTATCAAATGGACGGTTAAAATTAAAGTGGTCGGTGACCTGATCCAACGGGCGAATTGGATGGTTAACAACATTTCAATCAGTGAGATTTTCAGGCTGTGCTCGATCAACAATGAGGCTCACGATTGGGACCATCCCAGACCGCTCAAATGTGGAGCACATTTTGGGTAGAGCGTAGACGAAATCACACCAACCGAATGATCCCGACCATTGAATTGATGGCTATCAAATCGATGGTTGAAAATGAAGCAATTGACAATCCAATCCAACAGGCAAAATCAATATGTTAAGAACATTTCAATTAGTGTGATTTTCGGGCAATGACCCATCAACAATAAGGCCCGCTATTTGGACAACCTGGATTGCCCATACGCATATGCCACGTGTATACCGAATGAGTTGCAGAGATAATTAAAGATTCAAATATAGAAATTATCATCATACGTAAGTACTAATTATCATATTCACAAGTGATAAAGAAAAAACAAGATGAGAGAGACTGAAAATACACAGCTATGATGATTGAAATGTTATCTCTGCAACTCATTCAGTGGTGATCAATTCAAATGAGAGAGAGAGAGAGAGAGAGAGAGAGAGAGAGAGAGAGAGAGACTCACAGCCATGATGATCAATTCAAATAAATCAGATGGTGGGGTTTGTGATTAAACTGAAAGACAACCAAATCAAGAAATCACGAAAGAAAAAAACCCGAAAAAATCTTTCAGATCTTCTCGTAATCAAAGATTTTCTTCTTGTTTTTGTATTTTGGGTCCTTTGGAAATCTCGATTCTCATAGCTTGTGGACAATCATTCAATGCCTTCGATGCTCCAAACCAGCTTTTCAAACCCTTAGATTTGAAAGAGACTTCGTCATATACAAGCTTTATAAATTCGTCCAAAGCTCTGTGGTGAACTTCTCAGAATGCTTCGCTCTATGAAGGAATGCCTGTTGTAATCCTTACTGAACTAGAAGGCCTCTCATCTTCACTTTCCATAGTTTGAAGTTATTTTTCCTGGTGAACTTCTCTGTCTCATACTTCACGTTTGATCCCTTCATCGTCATGTCTCAAATTCAAACTCAAATCCCATCATATAGCTCTGATACTACTTGTTGGGCTACTGCGGAAGCAATCACTGAGTAAAATTAAACAAGTGATAAACAAACGCACACAAACAAACCAGATAACACACAATTTTACATAGAAAAACCCTTGCGGGAAAAAAACCACGGCACAAAGCGATAACAATCCACCATAAAAACGAAATTACAAGAGATGGAATCAAATTTACAGATCCGAAAACCCTAGCCTCCTCTATCACAAACCGTAGAAACGTATTAACTTTCCTTGTTCTACCCTAATCCTGTATTACACCCATATATTTAGTGTTACACCCGAAATAGGAAACAAATCGCGCAATTACGTAAAACCGCGAGCACCGTCGATCTAAGCTTCGATCGATTAAGTACCATCGACCAACTATCAATCAATTGAGGTCCAAAGTTCGATCGACCGAACATGCCCAAAAGTGTCCAGCGAGTAAACTAGCAAATCTAGGTATTTTCAATCGATCGAGCAAAGGGGTCGATCAATCGAACTCCCCTATTTCAACACAGATTAAAGGCACTCAATTTCAACACTGTTTAAGCCCAGAAAACAAAGCAAATTAGATGAAAACCCAAGTTGTCCTACTGAACCACACGTGCAATCAATATGGGCCATAACAAGTTGCATGAATCTTTCCACCATTTGACTATATAAATGATTCATATCCATATGTAAACCATAGGTCATCAAATTTTTTTATTGCTACCTTCACCACGTCCTTTTGGGCCTTCCCCTTGCCCTTTCAAAGCCTTCAACTTGATAAAACTTGTTGCTCTTAATCGGTGTAGTTCTTAGTCTCTATTGGCCAAACCATCCAAGTTTGCTTTCCCTCATCTTATGACCTCTTGGTGCTACTGCTAGGTGTAGTTTGGTATAAGATGATAGTAAAAGAAGAGTAAGGGAGAGAAGACAGAGAATGAAAGCAGAATGAGAAGGGTTAGGTTTGGACATTTAATCCTCACTGTTTCCTGTCATGTGACCCACTTGATTTTTGGATCTGCCTTATTTTTAGACTCCTCTCCTAAAATGATCTGGAATGAGGGAGGGATGTGGTGGATTTCTCACTAACATCAAAGTGGGCCCCACCTAGGTTCTAAGCGTAGGATCTTACACCGCCAAGGTTTTCGTAAGCAATTGTCGTTCCCACTATACTCCAGATTACATGTGGGACCCATTTGTTATGGGTGGAATGGGAGATAACAGTAGTAGTCGTGAATCCTCATTTGACATTCCGATATGGATCCAAACATATACATCCAACCAGGTTACATATCCAGCAATGCATTCGAAGGGGAAAAAAAATATGTAAGGGTTGCATGGACTGACCTTTCATATACTCGATTTCCAAACACATCTTCTGCCGCCAGCTGTATTTGTAGGTTGCGTATGACCTATCCAAACAATTCATAGAGGGCGGCTATGTCAGATTGCAATCAGACCGTCAGGCGCATCCTATATGGAACATGATGTACAATACAATATGACAGCACTGGGGAATCCAAAAAGGCCCTTGGAGGCAACCTTCTCACAAATAAAGTGACAGTCCAATGTGCTCGGTCCTTTCATGGAAGACCGGGTTACTAGCAATGTGTGAAGTGGCCTGATTATTACAACGTAAGAGAATGGGACCTTCAACTGGAAAACCAATCTCATGAAGCATTATTTCTAGCCACATTAGCTCACAAGTTGTATGTGCTATCAACTCACATAAGTCGTATGGGCCATAACTCTAGCAAGGAACCATGTGATATGCAATTGCACAACATGTGCAATGTAGAAATCTTGTGACAGATCCAAGTCACACATGCAGACCCCACTCCTAACATGCATTGGCCCAAACATCAAGCAAGGGTGGACATTGATCACACGTATCATGTTGATGTGTGTGATTACATACCTAGAATACCATTTTCTACGTAGTCCATCAGATTACCCAAACTCTGAGACATTACTCAGCACGTTTTCGAGGGAGGGGGAAGAGGATACTTAAAAAACAAAAAACAGAAAAGAAAAAGAAGGGAAGAGAAACTAAGAAAATTGGAAAGAGCTGAGTAGAAGGTTGCCACGTAGGCCGCCCTTCGTCTGATAATCCCCTTTATTTTTATTACATTCATCTTTTACTCTCTTTTTTTTTTTTTTTTTATAAGTTTGTCTCTATTGAAACTTAATTTCAATTGACTTCTCGAACTGATGCTTTCTTAGATGTTGTGAATTGGTAAAGGATTTAATGACCTTCTTAACTATTTTAGACTTTCTTTATATTGAATCATCATTTTATTGCAGGCCACTCACATCCCACCTTCTCAAGCAATGGATGGAAATATCTTTGTGAGGCATGTGCCTCAGGTTTGTACCATATACTATAATCAATTTCACTGGTGCATCCATCTTCTCATTGAAACTATCTCTTTGTGATTAGTACCTGACATAATATGAGGCAATTATTCTTTTTAAGTTTATTAAAATGTCACCTTTATATTTAATTGATTCATGGGTAATCTTTCTTTCTCATGACTACCTTTATCTAACATTTTGCAGATTTTAAATGAATTATTGAAGTTTTTAGCAAGCGAACCACCACTCCCAGTGCTGAGAATGTGGAGTATTGGGTGGGCCCTACAAAAACTACTTGCTTGCCAAGAAAAGACGCTTAGTGACCATGATTTGGATCTTTTTAATGTGAGAATCAGCTGGTTTGGTTTTTGTTTTTCTAATTAATGAATTGTGCCCCCATGCTAGTGCATCTCTCAACTAAGCCTACGTACAGGGTTAAAAATCTCCCACTGCTACATTGCCAAAAGCAATTGAAACAACAAAACATAAGGGATTATATGGGATATTTTAATTAACTTCTGCGAAGTCCTTTCTGTAGTCAACTAAAGAGGAAGACTAACTGTCTCATCTCAATTGCAATGCCCCATCTTTCCAAAGTGAAGAAATGCCAAGCGCAAATCTCTCTCATCAATGTCTGAGATATGTTGGGGTTATTTAAGTTTTCAGAAAAATATATTGAATCCCAACTTTATAGTCATGTTCTCTTCATATATGTTCCCCTTTTTGACTTGTGTTTTCTCCCATGTAATGATGTCATTTAATATAGTGAACATCCGTCGTAATCAATTCTCAAGTTTCCTTAGATTCTACTTATTCCCTTCTCCCTTTAACAGATATCATATCATAAGTCTTGTAAAAATCTTCTGAAAGAGATCAACGGGTGCTGGTTTGATTACATCCCTATTACTCTGAAGAAAGAATGGGAAAGTTGTAAGAAAGGTATTCATTTTTTTCCCAAGGCTAAGATATTCGTTGTTTTACTTTTAAGTTCCTCATTATGGGATGAGAAGCAGATGTTATTTTGGCATTCACGATATGTATTTGGATGTAATATCGTAAGCTCTTGATGAATCATCACAATCCAAAGATCCTTTTTTCGCCCTGGAACCTCCTTTGTGCAGAGATATACCAGATGGTAAGTCCATCTCTTTCAGCAATTGGTTTTCTTCTTCTTCATCTGCCGACTCAGTTTTATATCTAACATGTTCAGTGGACTTTGTTTCCTAGAACAGTAAATTATTCCATTCATGTATTTCAGGTGATATATCATCTCCTCTTGCTTGGCAAAGGATGGTCTATGCAGTCAAGGTTGACAAATTTATTTACTTTTTCTGCTAAGAATGCTCAATTCACATTTATGTGATCTTGCTAGAAAATCTATTGGGGACTGTGCTCCTTTTCTGATGTTAGTCTGCACAAGTGTTTTCCTTTATTCCATTAGTTTCTATATCATATGTATCTAATGTCATTATTCTTTGTTCAGATTAACCTTCAGTTCTTTTATTCTGGCAAAAAATACTTTTGTATGGTTCTCTTTTACAAACATAAGCTTCCACTCCTTTGAGAATGGATCTATTTTTACCTTTCTCATTTTGAATGGTTTTATGACACTGATACTCATCTGGTTCAATCATGTATTGTGTCAATCCTTCCATTAAAGCATATGCTCTTTGCATCAAGAAGACACCATTTATTATGATTTAAGATTCCTTCTCATTAATATCAAATTTTCAGGTTTTCGTTCTCCACCATCTTCTCAAGATTTCTATATTGAAGGGAGATTTTCTGGAAAACCCCATTTTACACTTGAGAAGCAGATCTATGAGTAGTACTTCAGGAAGAACCCTGGGTGTTGATGTTCTTTCTTTAAATTTTGAAACAGAGCTGAGCTCAGGTTGGCATTTATTTTCTTTTCAGGACTAGTCGGGTGTTATTACTTTCCAGCTGATGGTACAGTTTCTGTTCTTACTTGGTTTGTCCCAGGCCCAGACATTCCTTGCAAAATTGCGTTTTCCAAAGGCAATGAGAGGGATATTTTCTTGATACCAACTGCAAAGGGAATTTCAGGCAAATTGCTTCTTGAGGAGAAACTTCCCCTCCATTCTCATCAAAGAGTTGTAATTGCGGTTGCTCCATTGGCTGGGTTGAATGTACGCCCTTATACCACTACTTGTGTTTATGGATTAAAGCATTTTTCTTGGGAAATCTGAACTTTGCTATAGGAATGTAAGCATTTTTTATGGGAAATTTGAACTTTGCTATAGTAATGTATTGAAGATGTAATCACCAGTCCAATTACTCATTTCAAGAACCATCAATTACAATTTACAATTCTTGTTTTTGTACCTTTGGGTTGATCAGGAAAAGAAGCTTGGCTGAGGATAATCTACACGCACGAGAAAATCCTTTTGAAAGTTCATGGAGTCACTAGTAGTTCTCGAACATGCAATATTCTTTTAAATTATGAAATTTAGAAGCTGCTGCTATGGATGTTCCTAAAGCTTGGAAGTTAGACTTCCCAATATATGGATGGAAATAGAGCAGATACCAACTCTCTCTCTCTCTCAAAAAAAAAAAAAAAAAAACACGATTCCTGAAGCTATGGAACTCTATGGATGCATTCTATTGAAATCTTGTCTCAATATAAGTATACATAACATGCATATGTGCATTCCGTTTCAAGTAGGATAATTATTCACCAACTCAATGCTGATTACTTGGATTGTCTCTGCTCCAATCCCCTAGAGAGGCTAACACAAACACAAGGAAAGCACTTTCATATGTTTGTGTATCTTAACCATTTATTATCACAGCTTGTATGTAGTAAATTCATTAATGTGTGTGCTGCACACGTAACATCAAATCTCCTTTACCCAGGTTTGAGACCATGTTTTGATGGTGTAGAATTGCAATAATAATCTGTCATGTTCCAGCATGTGGCAGACAGTTGGGGAGAGAGGGAGAGAGGGGGAGAGAGAAACCTATGGAAGATAGAAGTAGGCACACTTGCTCAATAGGTATTCAACAAGTAGTGGGGCCTACAGTTCCTAGATTGTGCGTCAAACTTTGAAGGCCGCTCGAGTTGTGCCTCAATGTCGATCACTGAAAGAAGTAGAAGTGAAGAAGTGGGCGAAGGCTTTCTTGCCAGACTTCAAAAGGATGAAGGTGAAAGGAAATGGTCATGTGTTCAAGCAAGTAGCAAGAGGATCCCGATATGGGCACTGGGAGGCTGAACTAACTTGGAGATGATGAAGATGGGCTGAGAGGCGAATTGGATGGAAGCTTATGATCAAGCTAGGAATGGAGGGGCTTTTGTTCCTCGTGCAATGCTACTGAAGGAAACAACCATGGCTAGTCCTCTTAAAGGCAGCTAATAAAGGGTGGCTATCAAGTGACATGTAACCAGCTCACCACTTGACACATGCTACCCTGGATGATTCCTGCTAGCTAATTGGGAGTTGATGTGTGGCTACTAATGATAGGGTATCTCTCCTGGAAGGGAGATGAAAAGTCCTAAGTAGAGCTAGAACAATATGGTGCAAGATTCTCCTTGGGAATGTGCTTCGCCTTTAAAGTAGATTGAGGCTGGGAGGGGCCAACCTGACAGATGAAGCTTCATCAAGGTGGTGGTGTGTTGTTCACTTGCACTTCCCAATGAGGGCATTGAGGGGTCTCTGAATTGCAAAAGCAAAGCAGGTCCAGTATAGATGAAAGCAGGGGAACAAGGTCCTATGGGTCCTCGATGCGACGGTGGAGACAAGATTGCTGTCAGGTTAAACCCCTTCCCAAGGCATCTAGAGGATGAGGCAACAATGAAGATATGCTGTGACAATATCAGCAAGGGCACTCCTGGGATCATCAACCATGGAGGGTAGTGAACCCCTCTCTGAGCATTTGGAGAGATACATAAGCAAAGGATGCCTTGGTGGGTACCTTGTAAAATTTCTAGAGAGTTGTATCTGGATGAAAAGATTGAATACATAATTCAATATTTATCCCTGTCCAATCTAGGAAGATTCTAGAATATATAGGAGGATTCTAGAAATCTAGAAGACTAAGATATTTACAATAGAACAATTACAAGTGCGCCTTTGAAGGCCAAATCATTCCACTACACTTCCCCTTAGGTTGAGGGTCTTTGGTAATGAGACGATCGACTTGCTCTTGAGCCATGAAAAGCAGCCCTTTGACAACGCTTTGATGAAGATGTCAGCAAGCTGATGGTGTGACCTTCACACACCAGCAGAAATTTTCTTTTGAACAATTTTATAGTCAATTTATGTGTCTGTTTCACGTTAAAAGACTGGATTGAAGCCACATATATAGTGTGCTATTGTCACATAATAAGTGTTAGAAAGAGTATGTCGAAGTCGGGAAGTAGAAAGCACATCACTGTAGTATTAGCTGCTCCAGAGGCTAAAATCCTATATTCAACCTCAGCACCAGAAGGAGAAAGTCCCTTTTTTTCTTAGAACACGAAGAGATTATATTCATGCATTGACAGAGGTTATATTTGGCTGTTGATCATCAATCATCATGCGTGCTAGCACAGTCAACATCACTATATGCAACAACTATTAAGTAGAGCAGTGGCAAATATGACATATATAACTGACAGTGCCTTTGAGCTAGCAAAGAATTCTTGGATAGAAGTGCATTGTGTATGGAGCATGCGTGAATTAACACATACGGTTGACAACACAGGAGACATCCAATGAAGTGAGAATCAGATGCTGTAAAGAGCCCACAAGGCTGCAATAATGAGACAGATATAGATGCAGGTCACCATAACAGAGATCAATCTTGTTTCCAGTGGCAACAAGTGTGGAAACAGGTTAGCATCTATCATCTTGGATGCTAATAGAAAATCCATTACTAAACTTTGGGGGAGAGAAATTTGTGGCACGAGCACCACATTAAGGAAATGATACTTGATATTGGTACTTGGATGGAGAACCTCAAGGGTCAATTGCTAGGTGTTTGTGGCACTAGACCCCTTAGGCTTTTTCAATGTCTTTTGACCAGGGGTTAATTGACTGTGGCAGTAAACCACCCAAATTCTATGTTGCAAACAGAGATCAACCGTTGATTGCAATGACCAACCAATGAGCAAGAGTACAATGAATGACTGGAGATGACACCTTGATAGTCATGCCAATGTCATCTAGGGAGTGGAGCCCGATGCAATGATGGAATAAACCAAATCAAATAGACATGTTACATGAGCTAAGCAACGTTGAAACTTACTAATTCAGATGATTACACCATTGAGGAGACACACTGTCACCACATGATGCTAGTCTCAGCTAGCAAAAGGATGATGTGCCTAGCTACGTCCCTTTGCAGCCAATAGTGGGTTTCCACATTTAAGTAGCCATGCAGTGAGCGGATGAGTCCTAATGGGGTGCAGGGCTTTGCCCCCTCTCATAATCTATTAAAAGGATAAAGACCACCAATTTATTATTCCTAACCCTTGTATATTTGTGCTCCACACACCATGAAAAACTCAAGCATTCATACAGAACTTCAAACTTCAACACCTCTTCTCTGACCATCCTTTCCATCTCCATCAGCGAATTTTTGTCCACTGTTGTTAACTGAGAAATGATGGCTTCCAAGATTGGCAGCCCATGGCAATACTGAAAGACTTGTTCAGCCCTTGAGGATTTTCATCACTTGGGCATGGAGTTAATGGACCTCCTTTGCTATTGAGAGAAGCAAGTTAAACTATGCAACCAGTGGGAGTGGGATGCTGACAGCTGAAAATGCTTCAGAGATATATCTCCCTCTCGTTGTGGCACCTTTGTCAGTGGACGGTGGACTAGGCAAAGCTAGAACTTCAATAATAATGGGCATGATGCAAGGATGCATCAGTGGAACCCTCGATCATGGTGGCATGAGGAGCTCTGGTAGCTGGTATAACTGAGGTCAACAAAGGAAGCAGAACTGAGGGAGGCACTAGACAGGTGGAAGCAAGGACTTGAGAGAGCACATGGTGCTGTTGGGTCTTGAGGATTGTGAACCCTTCCCCATGCATTTGGGAGATAACAATGACAACGGATGCCTTGCGGGAGACTAGAAGTTCTTGTTTGTTTGCACTTATGTTTGCTCTACTTGGATTTGAAATCTGCTCTATGCTTTTAGTTCATGAACTACAAATGTTGAGGTACAAGTGGAATAAAACCTATGCTATGACAAGGTCGTTGGACACTATCATTATCACTAGATATTGATCAGTTGGGGTTATATGCACCGATAAGGATCTATACTCAGTCACCATTTTGCTACTCATGTTAGCATACTTATGGACAATTGGGCCACATGCCTAAGTGCATCCACTAAAACTTGTATCGATCAAAAGTGGCACAGAGAAATAAATTGAAAACTTAGGATGTGAAAACATTCAGATCATAAGCTTGAATTGAGAGATCTATCATTCCATGTAGGGTAAAAGATGTTCTCCAATAGGACATGCATTGGTACGGTGCATCACTTAATTTTTCTTCTTGTCTTTACCCTCCAAGACTAAGCTTGTACACTGTGAGAAGTGAAAAAAAAGCACATAATGTAGATGAAACAAATGTGGCACCTCTTGTTGGAAATTATCATCATCAGCCTTGTTTGACCATTTGGGGTCATCTTTACGAATCCTGTTTCTCCAATCAAATCATATATAAGGCCCAATCCTACATAAGTGAACAATCCCTCGTATACCTTCTCACCACCACAATTCAAGTCCTTTGAGGTCTTCTTCTCATCCTCTTTTTAAGCCCTTCAACCCTAATCAACATTTCATTCCTTCTAGAGTTGTCTTCGTTCTTAATTTTTTGTTATTTCTAGAAAATGCTTAAAAATACAGCGTAAATAGAAAAAAAAAATAAAGAAATGGAAAAAAAAACACCAAATCAAGAAGAAATCATGCAAGATTTCATCAATTTGGTGTTATACTACCAAATCGATCAGATTACAGTAAAAAAAATTTTTTTTTTTTTTTTTTTTTTCCAGAAAATGCCCAAAAAATACAGCGTAAATAGAAAAAAAAATAAAAAATTGGAAAAACAACCAAATCGAAAATAAATCATTTCCTGCGAAAGAAACAAACAAATGGTGCTTCAAATGTTGTTTCGATCTTAAAAAATGTTGTGGTTGTGGTCGAAAATGGACCTCAAACAATCCCTTGCTGAAGAAATTTCAAAAGGAGAAGCAAAAAAGGGGAAAGGTGGGAAAATAGTGCCGGTTTGGGCCTTTTATGCCTATGTCATTCTATCTGATATAGGTATAGAAATATCAGTACTGATACAGGCTGTATCGATTGATACGGGACAATACGGTTCAGGGTTTTTTTTTTTTTTTGTAATGGGCTGATAAACACCCATATTTTGGGTTGTATTGAGCTGATACGGATACAATACACCTGTATTGGCTGATACGATATCGATATTTAGATCGATATTTTATCAGATAGTGGGTTCTACATGAATACTCCTAGCCTAATACACCCCAAGAGAAATATTGAACTCACCTGTTCCTCTTTACTGCATTCAATTCTGAATAAGTATACAATGACTGCTTAACTCATAATTGTTTTTCTTAATCAATCGCAGTGCTTGTGATGTAGCAATGAGTCAACCTTTTTTTTAATAGGCAAGGGAACAAGCTTAAATTGAGGAGGAAAAAGTAGACATACCAATTGTTAATTCGCCACTCCTTGATTTCCATAACTAGATAAGAAAATGTCCAATAATGGGTGTTGAATTAATTTCCATGAGTCTTCTAGTTTATTCAAATGGAAACAAAATGAAGAAATCCCTCCTATAAAATAAGGATTGAACTTTGGGTTTGGATGACATAGTCATGAGAAATATCTTAGATATCACAAGGAATATTGGAAATATCGCAATATATTGGCTGATATACATAATATTATCATCGATATCTAGTACAAAATTTACTCCATGAAGATATCATATTGCATGTGGGGAAAACTGAGATATCAGCCGAGATTGACGATATTTTGAAAAGATTGAACTCTGATCTTGGATGGCATAGTTATGAGTGGGAAATATTGGGAATATGAATATCGCTAATATCAAAATATATAGCCCGATATCTTGCAAAAAGTTTATTCCTGGAAGATATCATATCAAATGTGGGAAAACTGGAAACCCCTCCCCCCCCCCTTCAGGCTTTGAAATGTCATTTTCTTCGCTTCATGTTTTAATGTTATGTGAAGGAATCCTTGATTCTTTCTAAGCTTTTACAGCTTACTACATTTTGACAATTTATCAAACTTGGGTTTGAAATTTCCTATGTAGCTTGAGGACATGAACATGTATGTCGTTGATGAAATGGACACGGTTTTAGACACAACATAGGAAACCAAATGTGCTTTATCAGATAGAAAGTGATATCGAAAATGTTTTCTTATATAAGTTTTAGTTCATACGCACTTCATAGCTAGAAATGCAACAAAATTGTATAAATAGCGTGTGTGCATCTACACACACACCACACAGAGAGAGAGAGAGAGAGAGAGAGAGAGAGAGGAGAGAGGAGAGAGAGAGAGAGAGGAGAGAGAGAGAGAGAGAGAGAGAGAGAGATCTAAACACACACACACATACCTCAACCAGCGAATAACTTCTAACCTGTCAAGTGCATGCAGCATCCAACGGATCATCTAGTACAAAAATCAAGTGGACCACACCATAGAAAACAATATTTAGCCATTGATAAATAACAACGATATGGCTGATTTTTGCAAAAGTTGATCCTTTTAATGGGACCAACCTATTGGACGGATTGGATGTCTCACACACATGAGAGGCTGGAAGTTATCCACTGGGTGGACTGTAGCTTACAGTTCAATACACACACGTGCTTGCACACAGATTTTCCTTATAGCCTCGTCGATATGTGTTTGACAGGGATATTGGGCATGACAATTCTTTATAAATGGAGTTTCCTTGTTACATAGGAATAACTTTGTTGGTATTCAAAATATGTACATTCTAAGAGCTGCTGCAAAAGAAGCAAAACTCTTATCTCTCTAATGTTTGGAACTGCTGCTTGAATTCATAATTACCAGCACTCTATTGTCAATCTAACCCGTTTATACTCAACAGCCGATAATCGACGAGAACCATCCAACATGGTTGCATTTGCGAATAAGAGACTATGATCCAGAAGTTGAAGCAAGCAAAATTGGTAGGTACCAATCCAACACTTCTGATGAGCATACAGTGGACCGACGATGGACGCTTGGTTTTCCGAGTAGTGAGGCTTGTGAAGCTGCTCATTCGTTAATTCTGAAGGAAATAAGCAAGCAAAGATCATCTGTGGAAAGCTTACTGACTCCCTTTCTTCAGTGTTCCCCTGAAGATTTATCATCAAATGATAAAGGTGAGTGAAGATAGGAGCAAGTTCAAGTATTTCATACCCCTAAACAGTTCTTGACAAGCAGATTTCTGTAACACGAGGTGAATATTTTGATTGCTAATCATAAGATTTTTTTATTTTATTTTTTCCTTCTCTGTCTTCTTCTTCTTCTTCTTCTTCTTCTTCTTCTTTTTTTCGAACATTGGAAATTTTTATATCATCCATTCCATAACATTTGCTTTAGCCCTATTAAACACTTCCGAAATCCGCCCCGCCCAATTCCTAAACCACCTTCCTTTCTAGCCACAAAACCCAAATCCCAGCAAGCAAGCACAACCGCCACACTTTTTCCCACATTCTGCCAAGGACACCACCGTGCCACATAAAGAAATGCTGAGCAATAGGTCCCAGCAATACCCATGCTATCTCGAACAACTTGAAAAAACCTTCCAATATAGCTCTTGCAAAAGGAAATAAATAGATGATCTACTAATTCCTCACCCTGTAGACACGTTACACAGACATTCGGAAGAATCATTTTCCTCTTTTGAAGATTATCTATTGTTAGCAATTTGTTGCAACTCACTAACCATGCCAAAGCAGCAATCTTTGGCAGAGTACTATACCTCCAAACATAAGCAAACTGGCTGATTTTGCAACTACTTGTGACTCCACTAAGCATCTTGTTGAAATATTTAACTGAGAATATCTCCGATTTCTCCTTACACCAAAACAATGAATCCGGCTTGCTTAACACTAGATGAGCCTTGGATAGCAACTTTTGCAAAGAAATGAACTCCTCTAGCTCATCATCGTCTAAATTCCTTCCAACTTGCGGGGACCAAATTACTTCCTGACCTTGTATGGAAAAGCAACTTGCCACCCATACATTTGCCTCTACGGCTATCCTTGCTAACCTAGGGAAGACCTCACATAATTTTTTATCCCCTATCCATATATCCTCCCAAAACCTTATCTCCATCCCATTTCCTAACAAAAAACTTATCCCATCCCAAACTTTTTCCTATAACAATGCTGCTAACTTCCAAAGATACGAGGACCTATACAAAGACAGCCTGAGTCCACCATCCCCCCTCTTCGACCCCATATGTCCTACTCACCACCTCCCTCCATAGACTACCCTCTTCAACCCCGAACCTCCATACCCACTTCCCTAAGAATGCTGTGTTCATAACCTCCAAGCTTCGCAATCCTGCACCCCCTCGATCTCATGGTTTGCATTCGTCTTCCCACATTATAAGGTGAAGCCCATGCCTCTCCTCCGCTCGTTGCCAAAGAAAGTCCCTTCCAATTTTTTCCAACTTATCATCGATTTCAAACACTTATATAAAGATATAAAATAAACTGGAAGATTTGACATCGCCGACTTTATCAAGTTTAACCTCCCTACCAATGACAAATGCATATTCCTCCACTGAGACATCTTCCTTTGAAACCTTTCCACAACTTTATCCCATAGATGTTTTGCTAGTTTTCCTAAAGATCAAGGGAAGGCTGAGATATATGGTTGGGAAAGAACCTTCCTTACATCCGAAGATATTAGCAAAAGAAATTACCTCTTCCCTTGTGAAGCTAACCCCCAACAATTCACTCTTATGTTTACTTTTAGACCCAATACCACTTCGACCCCCAACAATTCACTCTTATGTTTACTTTTAGACCCGATACTACTTCAAAGGAAATTATAATTTTTCGAAGGTTTTCCACCATTTCTTCGTCTTCCTTACACTTTAACAGTGTATCCACCTCATATTGAAGATGAGTCACTTGGAAACCCAAATTATCAATGGTGGAACCTCTTAGGAGACCCACCATCGAGCCTTTATCTATCATTTTGCCTAACGTCTCCATGACCACCACGAACAAATAGGGGACAATGGATCCCCTTGCCTCAAACCTCTAGAGGCTGAAAAGAATCCATTCAGGGACCCATTAAACAACAATATCAAGAATTTAGCAAATTGAACACATCCATGGATCCAAGCTCACCATTTATCTCAACACCCCAACCTCCCTAACATGTAGTCGACGTGATCATAAGCTTTTTCAATATCTAATTTGTACATAGCCCCTTTCAGACTCCACTGACTCTCCGTTAACTATCTGATGCCCTTCCACAAACACCCCTCGCGAATTGGATGAAACTTCCCGAATCACCATTTTGAATTTGGATGCCAACAACTTTGTCAAAATCTTATACAGGCCTCCCAAAAAACTAATTGGCCTGTAGTCCTTTGAACTCTCCTCCCTCTTTTTTTTTTTGGAATTAAAGCTATGAACATCGCCCCTAATTACGGTACAATAGAGCCTCTTTCATAAAGGTCGTTAACGTAGTCCATCACTTCATTTTTTACGAGTACCCAAAATTTCTGGAAGAATGCAATTGGGAAACCATCTGGACTGGGCGCTTTATCACTTCCCAAATCAAAGACTGCCTTCATTACTTCCTCTTTTGAAAGGATTTTTCTAATGATTCCGCCACCTTACTCGAGCTCATATCAAAATGAAAATTATCTATCTTTGGACTTCTCCAATCCTCCCTTGATAATAACTAGTAATATTGTACAATTGCTGCACACACACTCTTTACCTTCTACTCTTCCTTCCTCTGTCACCACTGCTTGTATTTTGTTCACTCTAGCTCTGTTTTTTCTTTGTAGCAGGGCTAGTTGACAGGAGGTATTATATATGATTATAGGTGTTAAGATATGCTGGGTCTTTTTGCCCTGCATTGCAAATGGGGCCATGGTTTTCTGACCACAGCATGGATGGACCATGTACCTCCCACATCAGATCCTGACCTTCTAATCTTCGGTCTTTTTTTCTTTTTCTTTTTTGGGTTAAATGTGCATTGTTGCTCTTTCTCCATTGATCATATATTTCCAAGCCACCGAGCATGGGTTAGGCTTGTTCAACATGTGATATTTTCCAGGCATGGTCCCTCAATGTTGGGCCCCATCAGATGAATGTCAGCAAAGGCACGAACTGTAACATTTTGTATGGAGATGGCCTGATGTGAATCTCGTGTTTGCTATGTGGCAGATAGGAAATGAGTAGACTTCAGAGATTATTGTATGCTGTGTTTTTTTTTTTTTTTTTTTTTTTTTTTTTTTTCTGCAGCTAGGATTTAGATGTTTAATTTAAATTTTTTACAATTTTAACAGGTTTGATTGAGAGGACATTTTAATCCACATCAATCAAAGCTTTCACAAGCATGCAAATTAGGACCTCTATTGAAACTACTTCTATAAATATATGGGATCTCAGTCTCTTGAATATAGTTTTAGAAATAACCATTTTTCCTTGAGATTTTTATTGCAAAATTCCATAATGCCTCAAGGAATCAAAATTCCGCTAGGGTGCTTTTGGGGAGGGGGAATTACCAAAATATCCTCTCGTTTTTTCTCTTTGAAACGTGATAATGGTGGGAATTGTGGAGCCCACATGGTATTTGCACGGCATCCAACTGCTCCAACATATTGCACAGGCAGTTTTTTGTAGACATGCAGTGTACCATATGTTTAAGATTGTAGGATTAGGCTTTACGTTTCCTAATTTGTTTTAGGGCCTGTTTGTTAAATCTGAAATCTAAAGTCTAAACACGAAATCTGAATCTTCTGGATCTGAAGTCAAAAAACTAAGTATTGAATCAAGAATAACCTGTTTGTTAACTAACGTCTGAAAACTAGTATCTAATCTGTTTTAGTCTCCAATTTTAATTAGGATTGTAATTTCATTATTTATAAATTAAGAATTAAGGAAGAGGGGACGATACTGAGAACATCCTTCTCTTTTCCTCCTCTTTACAAAGGGTAAATCCATAATTTATCAGAGGCAAGCATTATAGAATATTGATTGTCAGCCATAGTGTCCAAGTAAGAGATGTTGGTACATGTGGTTATATGGTTTCTCTTGTTTGTCCGGGTTAAATGTCCCACATAACTTGCATATGATAAGAATGTGAGTTTATGACATGTGAAATTAAAGGAAATGTTGACAAGATAAGGTAGTTTCTTTGGTGTAATCTGAAAAAATATAAACGTTAGATGACAACAAATATTAAACATTTGCAAATAAGAACTATTGTGAAATATGGACGAGATCTCTGTTCAATGAAGATTCGGTTGTTGCTTGGCAATCCACAATCTAGCAGCCCTGTTTCCCTATTTAGATTTACATTTTAAAAATCAAGTACTTCTTGCTAAGGATTAACAATACTTTATATTTTGATTTTTTTTGTAAACCTTTGTTTTCCCCACATGCTCATACAAGGCGGTTCATGTGCATGCCACCTTCAAAAGATACATCCCCTTCATCAGGTAGGTTCTGATATTTATATTTGTTAACAAAAGAGTCAAATTATCCCACTAATTAGGTGGGCGCAATTTATCAGACGAGCACCGTTAACAAAAACATTGGTTATGTTTACATCTACTTTTTATGCACCTATGTGGACTGATAAGATTTCGCTATGTGTCAGTACTACGAGCTTACTAATGATAGAATCGTACTCGCATCGGAAAAATCTTTTGGCTTATTTTCCTTCATAAATACGCCTTCCATCATGAAGGTAATGTTACAAAATTGTAAGCATGTCTTTAGAATAAACAAAGTGACAATGACACATCGTCTTAATTTGTGTGGCATGTGGCCAAGAAAGTATACCTAGTACATTTGTGAAAGATCCACCGATGCAAGGATCCTATTATAGATTCGGATGTGCTTGTTAAGACTATCTCTCACAATTCTTCAAAACTGAAAAATCTTCCCAGAGTCATTCAAAGCTCTCATGGTTATTATGAAGACTTAAAAATTGGATTAATATTTAAGCGAACGGGAGCTAATAGATTAGGGCCTAATCTGGATTTAATAGGACCGGTTCTACCAATTTCATGAATATTCATGGTCACGATATGAATATCTGAAAATAGTCCACGATCAAGCCGGGTCTAATGAGACAGAGCTTGAAAAATGATTTTCAATATATGAAAATTGTTGCAGCCATGTGTTGTAGGCAAATATGGTCTAGCGAGAAGTAAGGGATCGCAGGCATATCGTGAATGCGACCAGTCAGGCTCGCGCTCGAGATAAGGGGTCGCATATATTGAATGCGACCAGTCAGGATCACGCTCGAGATAAGGGGTCGCATATATTGAATGCGACCAGTCAGGATCGCGCTTGAGATAAATGGTCGTATATCTGGAATGCGAGCAGCCAAGCTCGTGCTCGACGAAAGGGGTCGCATCTACAAAATGCGACCTAGAGTATTCTTCATTCGAGCAGCTCCCGATATCTGAGTGATCGTGGTTTTTGGCTTAGATGGCCTTCGTTTCATAGTACCAGCAGCCCGTATAGGCCGGTTTCGGTTTATATTTGTTCTTAATTCCGAGTATCCAGAGACGTAATTAGCTAGACGTCTAGGATGATTTGACTACATCATTTTCCGGGGATTATCGAGATACGCTTCTTATCCCATGAAAATAGGGATAACATTAACGGCTTGCGTAGCAGACTGGATCATTGAGATCTATATAAATAGATGATTCTGTTGACGATAAAGGTACCCAATATTCAATCTCTAGCTTCCATTTTTTTCTGCTTCGTTATTCTTCTTCTTGCTTTGCCTGACTTCAGCATCGGAGGGCTAACGGCTAGACACCAGCCACCCTTAGTTGCTTTCTGTTTCCTTATAGATCCGGCGGAGGAAGTTCCTGTTGGAAAGAGGGTGAACGACCAAGAGATCCTGTTACAAAATCTGACGTTAACACCATGCTGGCGGGAGATATGAAAACGGTTATAGATTTATGAAAATCTCTCATGGGAAGACCACATAAAAAAATATAAAAATGATCCTATACCAATAAAGAAACTCAACGACAGTCTTGCCACCTCTAGAAGCTATAAAATGAGAACACGATGGAGAGCTTTAAACCCATGGCAAACACAATTTACCTTTATAATCTTTACCTTTACTTTTATCTTAGCATAGCTTAACTTAGCTTTAGATTAGATTGCTACTGTTTAGTGCTACCACTACAGCAGTGTAGGAGTAGGTGTCATACCCCAAAATTTTTGTACACGTGTATGTACACGATGGCATAAACACATGTACATCTCATTTAAACCCATATTTTTCGAAGAGAGACTTGAATTTGCACCACGATCACACATTTGATTCACCCACACTTCCTAACACCTTTCGAGACCGACTCCAAATATCATCCCATCCGCCTATAGACATTCCCATCTGTAAATCTAACCCGTATGTCTTAACCTATTAACCGAGCATAAACCCATCCAACTGTTAGATTGGCAGTCCAAACTTTCAAGAAAACGTTCATACACATCCTTCCATGCTCTCGAGCCTTATATTAAATCTTTAACGGTTAGATTGGCAATCCAACTTTCGAGAAAACGTTCATACACATCTTTCCATGCTCTCGAGCCTTATATTAAATCTTAAACCGTTGAGTCACGACCCTATTAAACTATCTAACACTTTTATTTTGATCTGGACCACCTTACAAATTCAGTCACCCATATTCCAATCAGTAGCACATCAAACCCATCAGTTGCATAAACCGTCCATTAACCTGTGAGACCCACCATCAATCCGGACCATTCATCAGCCTCAGGAGGCCTTGAAACTACCAACATTCATTTTCCACCGTTCCTTGCCATATGGCCCACCTGAGTCCCAAATCCACCTCACTTTCCAGACCGTGTCCCATCTTGACCTCTTAAAACAGATGGATGGAGTGGATTTTTCTGAAACATCACAGTGGACCCCACATAGCGAACCGAGCGCGAGCCCTCCTTCCTCGTCTCCCTTCTTCCTGTTCCAAGCAGCGTCCGCAGACCCATCACCTCCATCAATAGCTCTTCATGGTGGGACCCACCTCGTAGATCCACATCGTTCATCAGTCTCAGACGCATGTGAAACCCCAGCGATGAGAAAACTTGTCGTGCGGCCCACCTGAGATTTTGTTCCGCTTCATTTTTTATTCAATGCCCTACCTCGTTTCGGTAAACCGGATGGATGGCTTGGATTTCCGTCTTACCACCTAAGTGGACCCCACCTAGCATCCGTTTCATACCAGCTTCCGCAACACCCTGTTACGGCATTCCACTTCGCCAAGAAAACCAGCGCTTCACCTTCTTCCGCGCTGGCAATCTGCATAAAACGCATTGCAGCCGTTTCGAAACATCTCTTGAACCCCTCATGCAACGGTCTTCTCTTCACCAGCACCCTCTTAACACCTCAGGGCCAAAAAAAAAAAAATACTTCCCTCTCTCCGCGTTCTTCCTTCCGATTTCGGCTTCTCTTTCGTGCTCGGCTACTGAATTCTTTCAACTTTGAACATAGTAGGAAAAATGACTTGAACCTTCCGTTTCTTGTGACATCAAGCATCTTACAGCCCGTCAGAGCCGTCCATGATCGTTCGTTTGATGGAATATCTCCTCGTTCGAAATCTGCCATGATCGACCCATTATCTCCACCGCAAAAACCCACCATCTGTAACAATCGTAAAGACCCCTATCTCGAATCCAACATGACTTTCGTGAGGCCACATAACCAATATATGATCACCAGGAATCGACTCCACAAGTATATCAATTGACGAGTGTAACGGAAGTGTTGGGGTAGTCTTCAAACTATGCACGGATTGGGTGCTCCGGCCGGTCGGACGGCATGACCTAGATGCATGTGGAGACCCCCCCCCCGGACAGATTTCGTGTGCCTCAGATCGGTCGGCCGACCGGTCTGCAGAGGGCTGCGGCTGGTCGGGCGACCGGTCGGTGGTGAGGCAGCAAAGGCGTGAACTCCCTAGACTGTTCTGGGCACTGGCTGGCCGGTTGGCCGACCGGTCGGACGTGCGCACGGGTTTCTTACGCAGCTTGCAATAGTGCGCAAGATGTTTCTAATTTTGGAATTTTGCTTATTTAAGGTTTGTAATCTGACTTAGATGCGTATCATAAGGTGTCCAAAGTTTCATAATCGTATTAGGAAGAGGGGAGAGGTGTGTGTGAGAGAGAACTTTGGGTTTTCTCTGTTTTTTCTTACTAGTGGGTTGTCAATCTTTGTAATCTTCTGATATTCATAGTCGATCGCTTTGTGCCGTGATTTTTTACCCGTTAAGGGGTTTTTCTACGTAAATTTGAAGTCTCTAGTGGCAAATGCTTGTGTGTGGTTTGATTGCATCTTGTTTACTTATTTGATTTTACATTACTCTACGCGTTTCGGCTTCCGCTTCCGCTGCCGGTGTTCCCAACAAGTGGTATCAGAGCTAAAGTTGGGGTGGAGTAGATTCGAATCTGATACGAGAAGATGGGATCGAGCGCAAGGTTCGAGTTAAATAAGTTCTTCGGGAAAAATAACTTTGAGTTATGGAAGGTGAAGGTTGAATCCTTCCTGGTTCAGCAAGGGCTTGATGAAGCTCTTGGAAAGCAACTTGAAGCTATGAAAGACGATGAGTGGACGAGGCTCGACAAGAAGACTATAACCTTAATCTTATTAAACCTTACGGATGATGTTCTCTATCATGTCATGAAGGACAAGACTGCGGCTGAAATGATGGCGAAGCTAGAGAAGGTTTGTGCTAAAAAATCTCTAGAGAATCGCATGTACGTGTTGATGCAGTTGTTCACCTTGAGGATGACTGAGGGAACTGAGGTGGAGGACCACCTGAGCACGTTCAATAAGTTGGTTTGCAAGTTGGTGGAGATCGATGAATCGATGAAGGATGAGTATCAAGCATGCATCTTGTTGAATTCTCTTCCAGATTTATATGAGTCGTTCAGGGACTCTGTGTGCGCAGGGAGGGAAACCATAAACGTCGAGACCGTTATCTCAGCCCTCCAGTCGAAAAAGAAAAGCGGTGACATGGCTTCCCGTTATTCCTCAGAAGCACTGGCTATGATGGGAAGAAGTTCTGAACATGGAGGACACTTGAAATCGGGATCTAGGGCCAAGGGCAAAGGTAAGGCTAAGATAAAGTGCTAGAATTGTGGCTAGGAGGGCCACATAAGAGGGGATTGTCAGAATCCCAAGTTGAAGCAAGAGAGGTATAAAAATTCTTTTGGAGAGAGAGTCAATACCATAGAGGACGGTGGCGATTTTTGTGAAGTTCTGACTGTATCTGGCAAGGGATCTCACGGTAGTGAGTGGATCCTTGATTCAGGGGCTCATGTCATGTTTGTCCTGACTGGAGTTCATTCACGACATACAGGGAGTATGGTGGAGAATCGGTGTTTGTGGGCGATAGAGTCGCTCATAAGGTTGTGGTTATTGGTACTATGCGCATCAGGATGTTCGATGGGGTCGAACGAGTCCTGGAAGATGTGAAGCACGTTCCTAAGATGAAAATGAATATAATTTCTCTTGGTGCACTCGAGGCGAAATGATGCGTGTTTATCGGGCGCGATTGTTGTTGTGAAGTGTTGCAGGGAACACTCATGTGTATGAGGCACGGACGTGTAGCCATCTTTACATGTTGATCAGGAGCACAATTCACGGTAGAGCTGCTGCGAAGGCAGCGAGATCTATTGTTGCTTGTATGTGGCAAGTGCCCAAGGGCCACATGAGAAGAGTGGTAAATGGCGTGAATTTGCAAGGTTAGGGTCGATGGTGGCACGAGAAGCGGTAGAGCTATGATTGAAGATGAGATGACGTTGCGAGGATGGTGTTGTTTTGTTGTTTGAAGCCTTGGTGGAGATTGTTGGGATAGTCTTCAAACTATGCACGGATTGGGTGCTTCGACCGGTCAGACGGCGTGACCTAGATGCATGTGGAGACCCCCCCTAGACAGATTTCGTGTGCCTCAGATCGGTCGGCCGACCGATCTGCAGAGGGCTCCGGCCGGTCGGGCGACCGGTCGGTGGTGAGTCAGCAAAGGCGTGAACTCCCTGGACTATTCTGTGCACTGGCCGGTCGGTTTGCTGATCGGTCAGACGTGCACGCGCGTTTCTTGCGCAGCTTGCAGTAGTGTGCAAGATGTTTCTAATTTCGGAATTTTGCTTATTTAAGGAATTGTAATCCGGCTTAGATGTGTATCCTAAGGTGTCTAAGGTTCCCTAATCATATTAAGAAGAGGGGAGAGGTGTGTGTGAGAGAGAACTTGGGGTTTTCTTTGTTTTTCCTTGCTAGTGGGCTGTCAATCTTTGTAATCTTTTGATATTCATAGTCGATCGCTTTGTGCCGTGGTTTTTTACCCGTTGAGGGTTTTTCCATGTAAATTTGGAGTCTCTAGTGGTGAATGCTTATGTGTGGTTTGATTACATCTTGTTTACTTGTTTGATTTCGCATTACTCTACGCGTTTTGGCTTCCGCTTCTGCTATCGGTGTTCCCAACAAGAAGTTCGTCTGCAACACGCTCTAGGCACACACACCAATGCTACTCTTTGTTGTACACACGACTACGAAACCTAAACCATGTGCATGATCTTTTTTAGCACTCATTAAAACCTCCAGAGACAAAGAAAGCATCATCGAGGGTGAGAGAGAGCATAGGAGCATAGGAGGAAGAGACAATGTGCGAAGGATAGGCTGCACAGAGTCCATGACTCGTTGCCCCACTTGAATTCCTTGTTTCCAGTCCAGCATTGGATGTTTTAGGACACAGAAGAAAATGGAGCATCATGAAGAAGAAGAAAGAGCAGAGAAGAAAAGAAGGAAGACTCAGGAAGAGAAATAATCAACTCGATAAATTACTCAGTCAACTTGGCACCTGGCAAACCAACTGCTGTCCGTCGAGTAACTCAGTGGGTCATTGTTCTTCTTACTTCAGAATGAATAGGCATAGAACCCAAACTCTACCAATCAATGAATCTTCATATTCCACAATTGAGAAATAGCTAACTAGTTCAATGTCGTAATCCTCAAGTTGTACGTGATTTTACTTAGTTCGAGTCGGGTTGGATTTGGATCGAGTTGGCCGATTGTGAGATAATCACATTAAACCTAAAATCGTACCAGATACGTTTTTGTCACACCAGGTAGGTGATCTTCCCGGTTGAGAACCCTATGTTAAGTTGTAGATTGATTCTATTTAATTAATTATTTTGTATGGTAGATTTCATTTACTTGATTTTGTTATTAGTTGTCGATTGATTCTATTTTATTATTGTTACATATTGTAGCATGTATTTATTTGATTCCTGTACGTGTTGTAAAAGGAAATTATTTAACCTTTGTTATGTGTTCAAGAATGAATTTATTTGATTATGGTTGCGTGCTTTAGAATGGATTTAAGTTACGAGTGCTTTTCTTTGAAATGATCATTGTGTTATTTTATTATGGGTGCTTTACCCTTAATATCATTTTTTTTATTTTGGTATGGGTGCTCTGCTCTGAAAGGATCATTGTGTTATTTGATCAGTGTTCTGCCCTGGAATAGTCCCAAAAATATCAAGAAGATTTATTTTATTTTAATTTATTTCATTGTCGTAATTACAATTATGAAAATGTTGACGCTAATTTATTGCTCTCCTATATTCGGGATTGTAGATGCGTAAATATATATAGATTAGGTGCACATATTACGATCTCCAATAGATATGGGATTATTTGGGATTAGTAGTCTATCGTCCTAGAATCACATTGCACTTTAGGTATGGGATTCACATGGGTTATGACCCTTGGTGCAAGGCTCCTACCGGCTCAAGATACTACGCATTACGACTCGACCATTTATTATGTATTCTTTTGTAATATGCCTACTTATAGTAAGTCGTGCTAACTTTATTCATTTTATTGAGCTATACTTAATGCCAACATAGAATTTTCAATTTGAAAATGATGTAATCCTATGAGCCAGTCGTGCTCACAACCCCTTTAATAGTTTTTCAAGTACAGGTTTTGAGTGTGAAGAGTAAGCTTGACTATTTTGAAAAACTTCCTTTTATTTGCTTTAGGAATAGTTAAATTTCCATTTGTATTTGTTATTAGGATAGTTTGATTTTAGAATATCAATGTAATAAGGTTTCATTAAGATTAGATAATGTATTAGTGAAATGTACATTAATAAAAAAGATTTTAGTTTATTTCCCCTTTAGATGGCTCTGATTGTTTGTGGTATTGAATGGAAAGTATGTGAACCGTATTATATTTTGATTTATTATATACTCACATCTTAGGATTCAGATTTGGGCCTAGCCATTTCGGGTACCAAATTTTGGGGCGTGACAAATAGGATAAACATTCACAACCGATCCTGATTAACCAAGTTCTTCCTTGAAAGATCAAAAACCCTGGCCACATCCTGCTAACCATTCAGCTAGATCGTTTGTCCATACGGACGATTCAGGTATTTGTCTCTTTTTATTTTTTTTTAGTTTTATTTGTTACTCTATCGATTGTAATGGCCATTATCTATAAATCAATAAAGAATTGATATTATTTTTTTAACCTTTCTTCTTTTTTAGTCTATTCAACTTGATTCCTTTAAGAAATATATTTTGGTTGTAATTATTGGTGAAAGAACAAGTCCTTAAGACACAATGCAAAAAGAATCCATAAGGAAGGACTAACCCCTATCCATTCGTAGATCGCCCGATCACTATTACAACCGATGCCTGACGAGGGCAGTTAGATCCTAGAATCCAATATTACTTGGTCCATCTCAGTGTGAGTGTCACCAACGTTTAATTAAACATTGAATCGAGTATAACTCCAGCATGCCCTCACTTCCTAATCGCATACAATAACAGAACACAAGCCCTCGCTCATGCGTGTAGCCTTGTGTTTGATTGAATTGTGCGAATAGGTTGAAATTTTTTAATCTACTCATTGCTTCTAAAACTATGGCCCACCTGATGAGTTGACTAGCCACATCTTATGTGAGAACATCTTTAATGTTGGACTTGAAAGAAAAAATGCCAAAAAAAATACGTTAATTTAAAATTTTCTGGAACGAAATTACCTCGAATGCGTCACCATGATTGTTTCCTTTGTTGCATGGTAATGAACATGGAGACGAATAAAAGTTCACTAGAAATGTTGATTCTCAACCACAAAAGAGAATAAAACACTATATATATATATATATATATATATATATATATATATATATATATATATATATATATATTGTGAGATCACTAGAATTTATAGACTATAATTTCTATGAGGGAATGGTTTCTCCAAGGCTAGAGTTTAAAAAAAGAGAAAAGTGTCTCAAACCAAAACCTTACACCTATATTTATAAGTCTCAATCCTAAAAAAATATAATTATAAACAAACTCTAATATCTTTTATGGTACGATGGTAAGGTGTACTAAATTACTACTCTCCATCTTAATAAGAAAATTAACAAATATTCTCTAATCAAGTGAATATAGTATGAGACCTTCAATACTACAATCCTTCCTAGAAGATAACATCATACCATATCCATAAGTGAACCTGAAATAAATCATTTTAATCTTCAACAACTTGTCTTAGATCGTTAATTTTATCACATTCAAATGAGCATATTCAATTCCTTACATGCACGTGCACAAATTTCGATGCTCTAATTATGACACACTTATTTACTTTTGAAATCAAATAAAGTTTATTTTTTCAAACTTGATCGATAAAAACCCATTGAAATATTAATCATTTTTTAAAATCGTTCGCAATAAAATCTAATTATTCATTTTATCCTGGGACCGTATATAAGTCTTATGTGCATCATCATTACTATTGTATAATCATCCACAATCTTCTTTTAATCAATCTTCATGACCCTATCATAATTTAGCTACTTTCCCACCGTACTTCTAGCCCAATTAAATTTATGCACATGGCCTTGAGAATGCACACCATAGTAACGTCACATCATCGCGACCTTACCTTGTAGCGTAAAATAATAAGGACACAAAAGTCACTTATGGGATTAGTGTTAGTGCACTTGTCCGTGGCATACTAGTGCACCTTGTTTGTCAATCACTTACGACTGTGAGTCTAGTGTCGGTTGAGCCAAATGAAGACGAAGAATGAAGACTCAAGACGTCCAGCTGCATCAAGAATGAAGATTCAGGTATATGAGATGCCTTGGTGCCTTAACCTCGACCAAAACCCATCCCCTTTGTATCCTTGATGTCTTTGACCATATTTAGAACCCTTTAGGCATCATAGATAGGCCCTAGGTGTCCCATTTGATCATCCCAACCTAGGACACAATGATCATGCTGGAGAAAGAAGGACTCAGCTCATTGCAGAAGGGACCCAGGCTGGTCCGACCGGTCATGACCGGTAGGCCAGCTCTGGGCTTCATGCATTGTTCAGCCGTCCAGCAGGTATGGCCGACCGGTCATGACCGGTCGGCCAGCTCTGGGCTTCATGCATTGTTCAGCCGTCCAGCAGGTATGGCCGACCGGTCATGACCGGTCGGCCTGGCATGTCCACATGTCCAACAAGGGACGCCGACTGGTCATGACCGGTCGGCCTAAGGTGTTTTGGCTGTCCAGTGAAGGGGTCCGACCGGTCATGACCGGTCGGCCCATGTTTGTGGCCTATGCACTTGAAGTTCTCCAGCAGGGGGCTCCGACCGGTCATGACCGGTCGGGACAGGTCGTTTTATGACCGTTTTATGCTCGTTTTCTGACCGTTGGGGCTCTCTTTTACTATATATAGAGCTCCGTATTTGGGCATTGTAAGGGGGATTTTTGAGGAAGGAAAGCCACCATTGAAGGAGTTCTTTTGAGGCTTATTCCTTGACCTATGCAAGGCATCTTCCTTGTGCTTTAACACAAGATTAGAGCACTCCAAGCTCATGAAGAAGATGACCTTCATCCCCTCTTGATCTCTAGAGTTAGGAAGCTTCTTGATTGGCATATCCTTGTCCTAATCTCGAAGATGAGATCGTTGCAGGTAAGAGACTCTAGGAAACCCATTCCCACTAAGTTGTAGAGTTCTCAAACCCATCCTCCTAGCACCTTGGGCATTTCAAGGCATCGCATGCAAGGTGTTTGATCGAATGTGGCTGAGGCATTGGCGACGCAACGGCGGCACGATCGAGGGAGCAAAGGGAAGCTGATTGAAGCACGGGAGAGCGGAGATCAAGCAACCCAATCCGGCGCTAAACAAGGGGCTCATCCGACAAGTAGGTTGTCTTATTTGAGAGTCTTCTTTAGAGTTTGTTTTCGAACTCGACCCAGGGACGTTAGTCGTTCCTTGGCTCGTCAGCCGGGCCTAAACTTAGTCTCCAAGGGGGAGCCTCCGACACGGGAGTAAACGTGCGATAAGGTTGAGAGTTAGCCTATGTCTAAAACTCCGGAAACGGTTGAGAGGTGAACCGATAAAACCTCCGTGTAAAGGTTGAGAGGTGAACCTCATTTAAAACCTCCGATAGTGAATGCCGGTGTGCTCAAAGGGGTTGAGTACTTGAACCGGGAGTGGAGTAGACACGTAGTCGAACCACTATACATCCTTGTGTTTGTGATTGTTCTTGAGCACATTCATATCTTCACATTGTTAGTTTAATTGCTTAATTATGCATGTTTGATAAGAATGTATGCTAGGCACTTTTTAGACATCCCCACACAAGATGTACCTTCACTACTTGTGTAGACTTGAGCTCATTGATCCACTCTCATAAGTCTACACAAGTTGCATAGGTTAGGAGCTTGATTATTTGATTCTTTTATGTACCTATGCATGCTTGACTAGGATTGCTTATTGCTTTACTCTTGCTAGTCTTTTGATTGGACCCACCAAGGCTTGGAAGCCGAGGTGTTCTTGCTTACATAGCTTAATTTGTTGAATTGCATAAGTAGGCGAAAAGAATTTCAAAAAGGTCCATATCACCCCCCTCTAGGTCCTTAGACATATCTCCGAGTATCTCTACAAGCGGTAAAACCGCAATTTCAATTAGAACATTCAAATAACAATAAGATTTGAACCAATCTGTCACTTGTGGGTAATTGGTCTCGAAGCATATGTGACTAAATTTACATATTGTGAATAATTGAGCATTCGCCCATTTATGCGATCATTCCGCAAAATCTATCTAATTAACCAATGATCTATTCCAACTGCAATAAATAGGCTTACACAATTTAATAGGGTACAAAGTTGATCATTTCGATATGTGTGAGATTTATCATGACCATCTCATAAGTCAAAGTGGACATACATGTCATATATACATGCATCTCAATATACATTACTCATGTCGTGCATACATACACAATGGTCTATGCTATGTGAGAAGCAAACCAAGCCTTTAATAAAAAAAATATTGGTCACATCTTATCATAATGGTCAATCTAAATATTTACAAGCATACATTATCATGAAACAATCAAATTCATATTGTTGTTTAATGTCAACGCATGGCCACACGTGTTACAGATTACTTGAATTCGGTCAAACGTGTGAGATTAGGAATAGTGTCGGGCGTGCCAAAATTGTACTTGACTTAAATTAATTGAATGCTTGTGACCCTAGGCACTGAACTAGCTAGATTAGGATCAAACCTATGAAGGTTGATCTAGCTGTTCAACCACCGATGTTACAACGATCAAGCGATTTAGAAGGGAAGAAGGGTTGGTCCTTCAAAATCGAATCTTTTGACTTTGTGCTAAGGACTTTTCTTTCAATGGTGATGGTGCTTTTCAAGTTTCTCAATAATGCGATAATGGACGAATAAAATTAAAAATTAAGGTTGATCGCCAATTTTATTGATTTGTATATAAGAACAATACAATTAGTGATAGTAAACTAAACTAAGCAAAGAAATAAAAAATAATTGCCAACGACAACCTATGTGGACAAAACAACAGAGGTGTGTAGTCTACAGGATGTAACTGGTGTGATCTACTAAGTAAAGACTAGGTGATTGGTGGGATCCGATGACAAAGGTCATGGATATTTAATCTACTCCTAAGGTGTACTACAACAATGGTGTTAGACAACAGCATATCTAAGCTAAACTAAGAATTTTGGACTTGCTACAGTGTGGCTGGACAAAAGTGAAATATCTAAGTTAAGAAGCTAAAACTAAGATAGACAACCTTGCACTCTAGAGATTAATTGATTGTGTGTGGCAAAGGTCCAGTGCTCTTTATCGAATGTTACTTTTATGAGCTTGGAGGGATATGGCCGAGTCGAGATTTCTTTACCGATCCTCGAATGTGACTTAGCCATGTCCTAACATGATTTGGATTCTTTATGCCGTCATGATCTAATATCCTTCTAATTCTATAATAAATAAATAAAATCTGTTTTCTAGCTTGTGTAGTCTTTAAAAAGCATCAATCATCTCTAAGAACTTTCCCTTTTCAACATGATTGTGTTAGATGGCCTTGCCGTGCGTATCCTATAATGTCTTTATGTAGCTTCTTGTGTACGCTGCTGGTTACACATGTCACTCGTGCAATAGTCATGTGTCCTTCATGCAGTATCTCTCTTTTTTCGACCACAGATGTGCATATAACTCTGAGCCATGCTTCTTTTAGCAAGCTACGTGTCGCTAAAGATATGGATAAAAAATTTCTCAAGGTGCGAGTATGATTTACCTCCCATCATTCATATGATAGTGTCAATACATGATGACATTTCATTGGACAACATGGGATATGCATTGGGATGGCCATTTCGGCCGTTGGGAGTTGGGAGTTTGAATGGGTGTTAGCAATTCTTCGTCTAATTGATCATTTGGATGGCCATTTCGGTCATTAAATTGGACATTTTGGCCGTTAATTTGACCATTTTAGTTGAATCAACTAAGAAATCGGACATTTCGGTCGGTAATTTGGCCATTCTAGTTGAGTTGACATAAGGTCGGTCATTTCAACCATGGAATTTTCTTGTTGGCCATTGAAGTTTTCTTGTCAGCTATGAGGGCCTTGATGGTGAAATTGCGTCGGGTAGTCTAACACGACACCCTATGCATATACATGCGGAAGCTTAAGAAGCAACTAGAATTATGGCTAAGTCTTAGAAGGGGGGGTGATTTAGGACCTTTTAAAAATATTTTCACCTACTTAACAGTTTTTGCAAATTAAACTAAGTAAGCGATTAACACTTCAGCTTCCAAGCCTAAGTGGGTCCAATCAAAAGACTATCAAAAGATAAATGCAATCAGCAACCTAGTCTAATCAACTCATGTGGACTATAGAGGATGGATCAATCAAAATCTCAAGTCAACATGAGGTAGTGAAAGTACATCTTGTGAGTGTGGAGGTGCCTATCAAGTGCCTAGCATGCATTCCTAACTAAGCATTCATAATTAACCAATTAAACACAATGCATAAAGAGAAATGTGCTCAAGAACAATCACAAACACAAAGATGTATAGTGGTTCGACTACTTGTCTACTCCACTCCCGGTTCAAGTACTCAACCCCTTTGAGCACACTGGCATTCACTGGGGAGTTTAAATCTGGTTCCTCCCAACCAAGGTGTTTTAACTCGGATCCACCCAACCGGGGAGTTTACAGGTTCCTTCCAACCTACACGTTTGCACCCGTGTTGGTGGCTCCCCCTTGGAGACTTTGTTTAGGCCCGACTAACGTGCCAATGAACGGTTGACGTCCCTGAATTTAGGCCGACTAACAGACCAAGGATCGGCTAACGACCCTAGTTCGAGTTTGTTAAACAAACTCTACACTTAACTCCCACAGGGAATTGAGTGGATGGGCTCCTAACAAGACAACCTTACTTGTCGGATTGAGCCCCTTTGTAGCGCCGCTTTGGGTTGCTTCTTCTTGCTCTCCCGTGCTTGAATCAGCTCCCCTTGTGCTCCCCCGATCTTTGATGCTAAGGCTTCAACTCCAAGATCAGCTACCTTGCATGTGATGCTCCATTGGAGATGCCCAAAGTGCTAGGGAATGGTGAATCCTCTACAAATGGTAGGAAATAGGTTTCCTAGAGGAATACACCTATATGGACTCCTAGGTGGTATTTAGACAAGGGATTTAACTATCATCAAGGTGTCTAAACCCTAGGAATCAAGAGGGAACAAGTCCATTCTCAAGATGCCATTAAATGGCCCAAGCTTGTGATGAAAACATAAGGAGAATGACTTACTATGGGTTTGGGATAGAGCCTCTGATGGTCTCTAACAATGGTGGCTTCTATCTCCTCAAAATCCCCTCTCTTTTACTAAAAAACGAATCTCCCATCTTAAATAGATTTCTTCAAACAGTAAAAAAACGGGCAGATTCACGCATCTCCGATTGATCAGAAAAAGGATCCGATTGATCGGAGACATGTCCGATTGATCGAAAATCTATCCAGTAAAATATCTGGAAGATATTCCGATTGATCGGATCACTGTCCGATTGATCGGACGGACCCCTTCCGATGGATCGAAAGTATGTCCAATTGATTGAAAATTTGTCTAGAGGATTTTTAAATTTTGCTGGAACAAATTCCGATTGATCGGAACTTCTGTCCGATTGATCAGAGTCCTATTGGAGGCAATGTCCGATTGATCGGAGATCAATCGAAAACTGCTGTTTGAGCTATTTGATTACAGCAGCTTCACCTCTTTAATTAGTCTAACTTATCATGTTTTTCATAGAGTTCTAAGACTAATGATGATGACTAAGGGTATACCTAGTTGGTGCAAGTCATCTAAGAGGTTATGGTTTTGGGTAGGATCAAGGCAAGGCACACCAAGGCATCACTTTTACATGTTTCTTCTTTCTTGATGCAGCTGGTCCGTCTTGAGTCTTCGATCTTCGTCTTCATTAAGCTCAACCGACACTAGACTCACTGACCTAAGTAATTGACAAATAAGGTGCACTAGTATGCCACGAAAAAGTGCATTAACAGATGGTTCTACATGCAGCCATTGTGGTTTGTTAGGAGCGGTGCATCCGTCTGCTGTATAAATCTTATGACAACATCGTTCATATAGCACATGCTTAGGCGGCACGTCTTTTGGCAGGTGGTCTTCGTGAGGAACTGGCTTTTAATATGGATGATGTCGTTGTGGCGGTTCATCACTTGGCTTGTCTGAAGCACTAGGTTGGTCAGTCGCATAGACTTTTTGGTAGCATCATTCACATAGTACATGTCTTGGCAGCATATCTTTTGAGAGATCTTCTTCATGATAAATTGATTTTTCGTCCTTGCCCCTGAGTGTGTCTGGAGTCGACTTATCTATTTTCTTTGACCATTTTTTTTCTTTTAAAAGTCATTTTTTATGTTGATCTACTATTTATTGTCTTCAACCATTTTGATATTTTTAAAATGGCCATGACAGCATTCGCATTCACTAAATGTTCAACAACCCTCAGGTCATGAGACCGATGAGTTGCCTTTTGCATCAAATCGATTAGATTTTTATGATGTAATTACTACGGTTATGCTGTGAACAGTAGACTTCGAGCCATTGTATTCACAACTGGTAGGGGCCTGGGGCATCAAAGGTTTCCTCCCAAGCGTATCAGCCTTTATATATTTTTGTGGTATTGTTGACACCATAGAGGTTGCCCTCAGAGTACTTAACTCGAGCATTATAATTTTGCGATGCTAGTGATACAGGTGGTTGCCCCTTGAGCGAATCAACGAATGCATGGTGTTAGCTCTAGGCATATGGATGTATTGGGGGTCTCCATCCTGTTAGCCATAGGGACGGTTGTTTCTTCTTGCAACCACTTGAGGTGGTGGAGGACGGCCTTATGATTCCATCCGGTAGTCTCTTATTGGAAGATCAGCCAATATCTCTACCTCTAAGTCTGTTAGGGAATTATCAATAGACTGGCGGTTCGTCGGTAGTAGAAACTTTTAGAAGAAGGTTTTAATTAACCTATAGTTTTCTTTACATTGACCATGTTGCCTTCTACGATCTATCGCAAGTCTCCCCGTATGTTGCGTAGGTGGTGTGTGACATTATTCAACATGTCACTTGGTTGAGAATAAGATCCTACATTCACGTTGGTGGGCTTGACTTATTCCCCATCTTATAGCTCTTCCATAACCTCGAGAGGATTACTAGCCTTTGATTTTTCTCTACCAACTACATTGCATTATTAAGAAACGCCAAAAAAGCACACTGTGTCCCACTAGGCATGTTAAAAATATGTTGTTGTTCAATCCGAACGCATGGCCACACATGTTACGAATAACCTGAATTCGATCAAATGTGTGCGATTAGGAATAATGTTAGGAATGCCAGAGTCATACTCAACTCGAATCAATTAAACACTTGTGACCCCAGGTGTCGAAGTAGCCGGATTAGGATCAGACCTGTGAAGGTTGATCTAATTTGTTCACCCACCAATGTTATGACGATTAAGCAATTTAGAAGGGAAGGGTTAGTCATTCAAAATGAGATCTTTTTGCCTTATGCTAATGACTTTTCTTTTAAAGGTGATAGCAGTTTTCAAGTTTATCAGTAATGCGATAATAAATGAATAAAATAAAATATTAAAGTTGATTGTTAGTTTTATTGATTTTGCAAATAAAAATAGTACAATCAACAAAAGTAAACTAAAATAAGTAAAGAAATAAAAATGATTACCTACAACGACCTATGTGGATAGAACAACCGAGGTGTGCAATCTGCAGGACATGACTAGTATAATATGCCAAATAAGGACTTGGTGATTGGCGGGATCCAACAACAAACACTACGTGAAAATGCCCTAAATTCGTTGGCACAATGTGTCGTTTCCCTGAATATTCGATAGAACATAGTGCCGAATTTGTCCATCGAATTTTTCGTCGTCGAAAACGGTTTTCTTTAGCCAAAACTCGATGAATTATAATTGATGAAATAAAACACCGTCGAATAATCAAGGTTGATTTTCAACTTAATTTGACCTGGATTCATTGGCATGGCTCGACGAATTTCGTCTTCAATAACTTGGAATAGTATTCCCCCATCAAAATGTAGCTCGTCAAAGGATTGTTCGAGGTTTTGAATGGAATATTCTATTTTTTTATCGCTTTCTAAGCCCCTATTACGTAAGGGGGAACAACCGTAGGATGCTACGGCCTTGAATCTACCCACATACATTGTAAAGGACTCGTCCGGCTTCTAGTGCAATTGCAATATTTCAAATTCATGGCCCGTCGGAGCAACATTGATATTGTAAATGACGGCTCACGGTGAATGGTGTTTTTAGATCCGACCCAGATTCGACAGGCTAGCTCGACGAATTTTATATAACGATGACCCTAGACGACTAATGGTGTTTTTAAGTCTTTGGCTTGAGCCATCGAATAAATTAAATTCGGTGGTCATGACCAATGAATTTAAGGTTGTATATAAAAAATCTTCTTAATGGTGCCTTAGGACATCTGGTTGAGCCCGAAACCTGCATGTACACATTCATTTCCAGTCACATACATCTAAATCCAATCACCATTCCCATTTATATAACGATGACCCAAGATGACTAATGGTGTTTTTAAGTCTTTGGCTTGAGCCATCGAATAAATTAAATTCGGTGGTCATGACCAATGAATTTAAGGTTGTATATAAAAAATCTTCTTAATGGTGCCTTAGGACATTTGGTTGAGCCCGAAACCTGCATGTACACATTCATTTCCAGTCACATACATCTAAATCCAATCACCATTCCCATTTACATGAATTTTCATTCATTCCACGACCATTCCACAATATACATCCATCAATAATAACCACAACAATTCATAACCATCCAAGTAAACTATTCATAATAACTAATACTATTAAACTATTCATAACTGTGGACGCTCGCCTTTCCGCATTCCCTGCCCTCCCTTTCGAAAAGGGGGTATGCGCGAATCACCGTTATGCCACTGGCTCGCCTCTTTCTCGAGGGATTTTTCAGTTGTCGTGTTAAACTAAATATGTTTAGATGAGTTCGTATAAGACTAAAGTTGCCACTAGCCAATTACTTCGAATCTACAGTCGGCTAGACCCCGTAAAAATGTTAGAGAAGGAAATTCTAAGATTTCTTCCTCTAAAATGACTCATTTTGACCTGTGGTCAGAGATTCGAGGTAAGGGATCACAGTTACAAGGTGAGAAGGTATTAGGCACCCACTCTGCTCCTACCAAAATATGGTTTTTTACTTCACAGAATAGAACCAATACTCGAAAGTCTGAATTAATCCTCGTACATTCTTATAAATGATATGATGCATGAATGTAGGTCTGAACAGTAAGAGTTTCTGATAGGCAGGTTTTCATTAACAAGCAAGCTCAGAGCATACGCTCGAACTGACAGGTGCTTTATACGAGATGCATGTTGTGTGTTTAATCGATTAAAGTTTCTGATGAATGAATTTCGGGCAAACCGGCAAACTTCAAAGCATACGCTAAGATCTGGTTAAGTGCTTGTGGTGGAATGATTAGCAAGGGGGTTGGAAGAATAGTAAATTTTTGCGCTATGCTAGATACGAATGAAATGATGCTGATATGATAGTAGATGGGTGGACGAAAGTATCGCAAAGATTTTCTTCGAGCGGCTAAGATCGGGACTTAGGTAGCTTAAGAGGCTTGAACCAGGGTCAGGCTGGGCTAGACCAGGGCTAGACTCTTCTTACTTGGGCTCTCATTGGTGGAGGAATGCGCTAAAGGGATGGAGATGGACTCGAAACTCTTGGGCTGAAGAGAGGGGAAGTGGATGCTGAGAATGAGAAGGGGAGAGGGTATTTATAGCTGCGAAGGATGGCAGCTGTAGACACCCCACCTTTGGCTACACTGTTGGTAGAGATAGCTGGATGAATGGAGGACCATACCCCCAAATCCTAAGTCCAAACTCAGCCAAACTCACCCTTGTAAGCCCCAATCCATAGCCCAACTCAAGCCTGAACCCAGTCAACCCACCCCTAAACATCAGCCTGAAAAACCTCCATAAGAAAAGCCAGTTAAAAAATCCTAAAAAAGTCAAACTCACTGAGTCAACCCACTGAGTCAACCCGCTGAGTTAACCCACTAAGTCAACTCGTCGAGTCAAAACACCGAGTCAACCCTGTCGAGTCAACCCGCTGAGTCAAATTACCGAGTTGACCCGTTGAGTCAACTCACTGAGTCGACCCACCGAGCCAAACAGCAGCCCCGAGAAACGACCGTACCGCGCGCTGGAAATCGAGGAATGACCGTACCGCGCGCTGGAAATCGAGGAATGACCGCGCGCTGGAAATCGAGAAAAATATTTACGGGTTCTGCCACTGCCCGCTGCTATAAATACCCCCCTCCCCTTCTCATTTCAAAACAACAACCCATCCAGTCCAGCGACCCGTCCGTCTGAGTCATTCTCCACCCTTTTAGCCCATCTTTCCACCAAGGAGAGCCCGAGTGAGGAGAGCCTAGCCCTGGTCTAGCCCAGCCTGACCACTGGCCCAAGCCTCCCAAGCCATCCAAGTCTTGATCCAGCCACTCGAACCCAACCCTTGCGACACCTCCGTCCATCTAGCCGTTCCTTTCCAGCGTCATCTCATTTGCATCTAGCATAAGTGTAACATTTACTTTTCTTCCAACCCCCCTGCTTCACTGTAAGCACCTTGATTATTCAAACACACTGCATACGTCTTATATTAAGCACCTGTCAGTTCGAGCGTATGCTCTGGGCTTGCTTGTTATTGGAACCTGCCCATCAGAAACTCTTACTGTTCAGACTTGCATTCATGCTTCACTATAAAGCACCTTGATTATTCAAACACACTGCATACGTCTTATATTAAGCACTTGTCAGTTCGAGCGTATGCTCTGGGCTTGCCTGTTATTGGAACCTGCCCATCAGAAACTCTTACTGTTCAGACCTGCATTCATGCATCATGTCATCTATGAGAATGTACGAGGGTTAAAACAGACTTTTAAGTGTTAGTTCGATTCTGTGAAGTAGAGACCGTACTTTGGTACGGGCAGTGTGTGGGGTGCTTAACCTCTTCCCACCCTGTAACCGTGATCCCTTACCTCGAATCTCTGGCCGCAGATAAAAAGGAGTCATTTTAGAGGAAGGAATCTTCGGATCCCCTTCTCTAACGTTTCTACGGGGTCTAGCCGACTGTAGATTCAAAATAACTGGCTAGTGGCGACTCTGGTCTTATATAAACTCATTTAAACACATCCAGCTTAACACGACAACCAAACAAAGCCCTCGAGAATGAGGCGAGCCAGTGGCACAAACGGCAATTCGCACTCACGCATCCTCTCCTTCTTTTCCCGAAAGGGGAAGGGACGAGAATGTCGTGTGAGAGCGCGGAAATGGCGAGGGTCCACAGAATGACGACTCCACTGGGGATGAGCTAGTCCCACTAGTCGTGATCTGACTTGAAAAACAGAATCCTTCCCGTACTTGAAAGTCACTAATGCTCATACAATCTCATCTGCATAGCATTCTACCCAAAAAAAAAAAAAAAAAAAATCCCAAAACCAGAAAAAAATAGAAAATTCCAAAACCCAAAAAAAAAAAGAAAATCCTAAAACCCAAAAAGAGTTTAGTCCTCACCATTGCGCCTCCTCGGGCTCAACGTGTTCGGAAGCAACTTCCCTTCCGCAGCATAATCCGCACTCGGGCACAGCAAGCCATGTCCGACCACGAAGAAGAAACTCATCTCTTCCCTGCTCTTGAGATGACCGAAGCGCAACCTCCAGCGCCACAGCCCATTGATAATACACCAATCATACAAGAATTGGCACAAGGAATGAGAGCAATGCAAGAGATGCTCTTGCAATTCATGCAAGCACAAACCACCGCAGCAGTCAACAATCAGGTTGTCCCAGTTCAGCAATCTCAGCAGCCATGCCGGGTCCTTCCGGCCTCTAGTTCAAATCAAGCACAACCATCAGAGTCTGCCCAAGACTACCGACAGCAGCCGTCTCAGCCCTTCGCTATGGGGCATCCTCCTCAATACCTTCCTGCGACGACAGGGCCGTCTCAGAGCACTCCCGTCGCAGGGACTTCCAGTCAGCTTCCAGTTAATCTTGCAAACAACAGTCTCAGTAGATCTCAGCATGTCCTCACCGATGGGACCCCTTTTCAATTTCAGCACATCCCCGCCGATGGGATTTCAATTCAATTTCCAGCAACAGGGACAGCACTGGCAAATGCCCACGATGGGGGTTAGTGTCAAGCCCACATCAATCAGCGGACAGTGGCGAATACCCAACAAGGGGGTCACTTCCCAGCATCTTAGCCTCCTGCAAACAGGAGCACTTTTCAATTCCAGCACATCCCCACCGATGGGATTCCAGTTAATTTTCAACAATCTTCAATTCAGCAAACTCCAGTTAATTTCCAGCAATCTTCAATTCAGCAATATCCAGTTAATTTCCAGCAAGTTCCAGTTTAACCTTCAGTACAGTCTCCAATTCAGTCCTTTCAAGCACAAGTTCATTCGAATCCAGTTCAGTCATCAAATCAATTTCAGCAACCCGCGGTTGCTTTTCAGTAAACCCATAGGGTAGAAGACATTGACCACTATGCCGAAGAAGAACGTGCCTTACTCCAAGAGGCACCAGTCGCTAGAACAGATCATTCAGGACTGGACGAGTTGCGGGAGCAGTTCCAAATCTTGCAAAATCAGCTTCAGCGACAACAAGGAATCGATCTACCTTCAACCAAGTTCAGAGACTTGTGTCCTTTCCCAGATGCTCAAGTACCTCAAAACTTTGAGGTACCAAAATTCAAAAGATACGATGGCAGCGGTTGTCCCACAGCACATCTCAAGGCCTTTTGTGGAGAGCTGAGTGCAATCTCAGGAAATGAAGGGGCCCTCATTCGCTTGTTCCAAAAATCCCTGAAGGACGACGCCCTAGATTGGTACACCTCATTGGACTGTCATCGCATCAGGACTTGGGAACAGCTTTCCCAGGCTTTCGTCCACAGATTCGCATACAATCTCAACATGGCACCCAGAAGAGCCGACCTCGCAGCTCTCAGGCAAAGGAGTGATGAAACACTATCAGCTTATGGGGGACGTTGGCGAGCTATGGCAGCCAGAATGCGGACACCTATCGATGACGAAGAACAAATTTCCATGATTGTTCATTCAACATATCCTGGCATATCTGGATATCTCATCTCGCATCCATATGCGAATTTCTCACAGTTGATCCGTGCTGGAGAGCAAGTCGAAGCAGGAATCCATGCCGGGACGATCTCCCCATGGCCTCATCAAGCCACTTCAGTTAAAAGAAATAGAGTGGAAGGAAGACCAATCGGGTATGAAAACGAAAACCGCAGCGGTTCTCCTCCCCGCCCGACAGAGGTAAACAACATCAGCACCACTGCTCAGGGTAATCAACACGCTCCCCCACAGGGACATCAACAGCATCAGCAGAATCAGGTTCAGCACCAACCTCAGAGGTATCAACCACGACCGAATCCCCAACCACAGCCACAACCACTTCGACAACAGCAGCAGTTCAGAGGGAATGGCCAATACTCATACCAGAATAAGCAGAATTACAGGGAGCTCAGGAAGTTCACTCCACTCACTCAACCACTTAGTCAAGTCATGACTATGCTGGTACAGAAGCAGTTACTCACTCTAATGGCACTCAGGCCTCCTCCTCATCCTCTACCTCCGAACTACCGAGAAAATGAGTATTGTGCCTACCATCAAGGACTTGGCCATACTACTGATCGATGCTTTACTTTGAAGAATGCCATACAAGATCTGATTGATGACCGCAAGATCATCATCTTGGTCCCTGGGACTCCTCCAGCAGCTTCCACCAACATTCTTCAGAATCCTCTGCCTCAACATCCGACGGATCCCAGTTTATCTCGAGGCCCCACCGTCAACAGCATAGAAGAAGGAGAACGCCTTGATCACTTCTTCTCCCCTATACAGTCCATTCATGCCTACACTTATGGGCCGACAAATCCTCCTCCGATCATGCAAGGGGCAAGTCCCTTTCCTCCTTCAGTCTCCGAGCCAGTAGTACTCGAAGGAACGCTTCCATACGATGCGCCAGTTGTGCAAGGGGCACCTTACAGCCCTTCATGTTGGGAACCATTCGTCCTGGAAGGAGCACAATCATACATCGAGCCCGTATACAAACCTGTCGTCTTGCAAGGGGCAATATCAGCACAGGAACAATACAATTCGCCATGGAGAAACCATACTCATCAGCAGCAAGAACCCATTGTATTGGAAGGAGCTCCTCCAGTTAAGCTAGTCATATTGCAAGGGGCAAATCCCGGAGGCGTGTCAATCACACTACGGCAGCTGGGACGAACAGAGAAACCTCCTGCCATATCAAGAGACCAGTATTCATTTCATGGGACCCTCCTGCTCCAGGAACAGTCAAGCCAGGACCACGACCTTATGTGATCTATGAAGACAAGCCTCGATATTACTCCTTCAGCACAGGCAACAATGTAGTTCTCAAGGCAAAAGCTCCGTACGAGGAAGATCTGGTGCCCACACCAGCACCATTGCAAGAACCGGTGGTCCTAGAGGGCAAAGGTGAGGCAAATTATAAAGAGGTCCCATGACACTATCCAGAATGTACGGAAGTAGGGAATATGAATACCAATGGGCGTTGCATCCGAAGGGATAATCAAAACAGAGGAGATCCCAAAGGCGCTCTCTCAGGCCTCGGCAACAAAAATGAAGCCGCATACGATGTGGCGACTCAGCTCAAGTCAATCCCTGCTCAAATCTCAGTATGGGAACTACTCTGCACATCTCGCATACACCGAGAAATGTTTGCCAAAACCTTGAACGATGCTCACGTCTCCTCCGATACGGCGCTAGAGATAATAGCATTGATGATTGGGCAGCTCCTGGCTCCACGCGCCATCACCTTCACCGATAATGAGTTACCACCAGAAGGACGCGATCATGGGCGATCCCTCAACATAGCCTTACGATACAAAGACCTCTGCGTCTCACTGGTCCTTATCGATAATGGCTCAAGCTTAAACGTCTGCCCACTTAAGACTGCAAAACGTCTGGGAATCAGTCCTTCTTCATTCCGACCTAGCACCATATGTGTCAGAGTATTCGACAACACCCGCCGATCAGTGGAAGGGGAGGTCGACATAGAGGTACAGATAGGTCCAGAAATCTCCACTATCACATTCCAAATTCTGGATATATCAGCCTCTTTCAACATGCTACTCGGACGACCTTGGCTGCATAATGTTGGAGCTGTGCATCAACCCTGCATCAACGAGTGAAATACATCTGTGGAAATCAAGTGATCTCTATCCATGCAGAGAAGGAGCTCATCATTCCTTCCAATGCTGCCGCCACTGAACCAGACATCCTGGTCATCGATATCCAGCACTCTGAAGAAGACATCCCGTTTCACAGTTTTGAATTCGAGACTGTGAACTCTATCGCCAATCCAGAACCGATAAGGGTGGACCGTATCTTCTCACCAGCAGAACGTCTGAGCCTCAAATACCGAATGAAGAATTATTTCAAGTCTAGAAAGGTACCGCTGATATATAACCAACGCAAATGGGGACTCGGATATAAGGCAATCTTCATGGACAAAAGAAAGAAGAAATTTCGGTGCTCACCCATCCAATTCGTCAAGTCAGGAGAACCTTGCAAAGATCCAGGAGGGAATCAACCGACTGCACTACACAAAGGCCTCCCGATGAGCCTAGTTTGGGCCACGTGGCCCCCATTCGATGGGATCAGATTCTCGAACCGTCTAAGCCTCCAGAAGAAGAAGGAAATGATGAAGATGAAGAAGGAAGTAAAATACAGCAGCTTCAGGACCAGGTTACTCTGACAACTGCTCCCAACCAGGGGCACAACTTGCCCATCTCAGCATCTATTAGCAAGGGGCACGACTTGCCCATATCAACATCAACAATCATCACCAGGGGCAGAAGCCCCCCATCCATTGGACCAAGAAAGGGAAATGGCCAGCCCTAGATTGGTCCGATGTCCAGATCCCAAACATGTGTCTCACTGTGAAACCAGACGAACTGCAATGCGAGGTAAGTGATCCGGGAGGGACTGAGTACGACTCAGATCTCGAACCCGACGAGCAAGAAATCATGGTCATTGGGCTAGACTGTGATTCTTCGCCCGAATCATCAACCCCCACCTCTTCAAGGGAGGAAGTATGGGGTCCTGAATGGTCATCCGTTCCCCTAACTTTTGAATCAGCCAAAGAGCCATCTGAGGGCTCTGGTTTCAAAAAAAACGCTTGTTTAAGCAGCGATCGAAACTTTGGAACAAGCTGGGATCAATCATGGTCTGCAATGCCCGCTTGTTCAAAGTCCCGTGAATTCCAAAAACCCAAAAAAATTAAAAACTTTCAAAAATAAAAAACATCTAGCATTTTCATTTCAGAAAAATCTCAAAAACCAAAAAACATTTCGTTTCCTGCATTCAATAGTGTGCCAAGTTCGTCCAAAGAGTCGCATGAGTTTGAAGTCGAAACATACGACTTCGACATCGAATTAGACTTCGAGCTCATGGGTCTGGACGAAGCTCGGGATGAGGAAAATGATGACCCGGCTCTCGAACTAGAGTATCTCCTCAAAAGGTTCGAATCCAAAGCCAATGTTGTAGCCGATTATTTCGAGATAGTAAACTTGGGGACACCTGAGATCCCTAGGGAAGTACGTATTGGAAAATCGTTGCCGCCTGAGATGAAACAGAAAATGATAGAGTTCCTAGCTCCAAGATTGTCCAACTTCGCGTTCTCATATGAAGACATGCTGGGGCTCGATGAAGAGCTCGTCGTACACCATCTGCCAACCATGGCAGATATGAGACCAGTGAAGCAGAAACTTCGAAGAATGAAGCCAGAATGGGCTATGAAATTCCGAGATGAAGTCATCAAGCAGTACAATGTGGGATTCTTGGTAGTCTCCAACTACCCTGAATGGCTCGCCAACATCGTACCAGTACCAAAGAAGGACGGCAAGGTTTGAATGTGCATCGACTTTCGAGTTCTTAACAAAGCCAGTCCTAAAGACGACTTCCCTTTGCCACACATCGACACTCTGGTTGACAATACTGCTGGATACAAGGTCTTCTCATTCATGGACGGGTTCTCAGGTTACAATCAGATCAAGATGGCCATCGAAGATCGCGAGAAGACATCGTTTATCACTCCCTGGGGAACCTTCTGTTACAGGGTAATGCCGTTCGGTTTGAAGAACGCAGGAGCAACATATCAACGAGCAATGACAGCACTATTCCACGACATGATGAACAAAGAGCTTGAAGTATATGTGGACGATATGATCGTCAAATCTCGCACAATTGAAAGGCACTTTGAAGATCTGAAGAAGTTATTCAACAGATTAGAAAAGTATAAGCTTCGCCTCAACCCTCAGAAATGTGTCTTCGGTGCAATGGGAGGTAAGCTCCTCGGCTTTATGGTGAGCGAGGATGGCATCAGGGTCGACGAGACCAAAACCAGAGCAATCATAGAGATGCCCCCTCCTAGAACAGAGAAAGAAATTCGTGACTTCCTCGGCAGAATTCAATACATCAGTTGCTTCATCACACAGCTCACACCTATTTGTGAGCCCATTTTCAAGCTCCTTCGGAAGAATGTTCCAAAAGAATGGAATGATGATTGCCAAGTCGCCTTCGACCACATCAAGAGATATCTCATGAATCCTCCAGTCCCAGTGCCGCCCGCTCCCAGACGACCACTATTGTTATACATCTCGGTAGCAGCAGAAGCCATTGGCTGTGTCCTCGGCCAGCACGACGAGACCGGGAAGAAGGAACAAGCAATATATTATTTGAGCCGAAAGTTCACCGACTACGAGACCAGGTATTCCCCGATCGAGAAGACTTGCCTCGCCCTAGTCTGGGCAACTCAGCGACTCCGTCAATACATGATTGCATTCCCTATTCTCCTCCTCGCTCACATGAATCCGCTCAAGTACCTGTTCGAGAAATCGGCACTCACTGGAAGGATAGCTAAATGGCAGCTACTACTGTCTGAGTTCGACATCACCTATGTCACTCAGAAGGCAATCAAGGTGCAGGCCCTCGCCGATCATCTTGCGGCCCACTCCCTCCTGGATTATCAACCGCTCAAGACGTTCTTCCCTGATGAAGATCTCTTGCTTATTGAAAAAGAAGAAAAGAAAAAAGATGAGTGGACGTTATTCTTCGACGGCGCAGCAAATTCTAAAGGAAGTGGTATTGGAGCAATCCTCTACTCTCCAGATGATGTCCCTATTCCTATCTCAAGGCGCATAGCATTCGAATGCACCAATAACATGGCAGAGTACGAAGCATGCATCACTGGCTTAAGGGAAGCCAAAATCCTGGGCGTCAAGAAGCTACGAGTATTTAGAGACTCACAGCTTATCATCAATCAGATCAATGGCGAATGGAAAACCAAGGACGAGAAGTTGATACCATATCATATGTATCTTGAAAATCTGATCGAAGAATTCAAAGAAGTCACCTTCTCATACATGCCCAGAGCCAAGAACCAGTTTGCAGTTGCTCTCGCCACACTCGCGTCGATGCTCGAGATACCAAGAGGAGCTTCAGAATGGGAGCTCACAATCAAAATTTAAGAAGAACCTGATTTTTGCCTACAAATACAAGAAGCTGAAGCTGTCCCTGATAAACCCTGGTATGCCGACATCAAGCAATATCTTGAAACCCAGGAGTATCCAGAGTCAGCAACAGCAACAGATCGCCGAACCATCCAGCGTTTAGCCGGCCAGTTCACCATCAGTGGCGAAGTTCTTTACAAGCGATCCTATAATCACATCCTCCTTCGATGCGTCGATGAAGTAGAAGCTGCAAAGATCATGGAAGAAATACACGAAGGAATCTGTGGCCCACACATGAACGGGCACATGATGGCAAAGAAGATTCTACGACTCGGCTACTATTGGCTCACCATGGAGACAGACTGTTGCCAGCACGTCAGAAAATGCTTCAAGTGTCAGGAGCATGCGAATCAAATCCATGCCCCCTCATCAGAATTATACAACCTGACCACCCCCTCAATCACATAATTAGGGGAATTCACATATAAAACCATTATGCTAAGAGAAGTTCAAGACTTACAACTTCGTACACTTCGTATCTCCTCTTCCTATACTCATATCATCTCGAATGCATAGAAACAAAGTTTTTCAAAAGAGTTTTGAATTTAGAGAAATCGAAAATTTTCTACATAATTGCTCGAAATGTTACAAAACGTTGGATTCATCCAAGTGATCCTACACCCCCAAACCAAATCTTCCATTGTCCTCAATGTAAAAGATATGCAATGAGCAAAACATGAGAGCAATTTGAAAATAAAAGGGAGTGAGGAATGATAGTACCTGAGATAATGCTAAAGTTCGGCCTAGAGGTTTCCAGCTCGGTGATTTGGTCCTTAGAAAGAACCTCGGAGCTCCTGCTCGTTCGCTGGATCCAAATTGGGAAGGCCCGTATCGAGTCATTAAAATTGTGTGACCCGGTACTTATTATCTTGGAGATATGCAGGGAATATCTTGAAGATATGCAGGGAAGACCCGTACGTCGCCCTTGGCATGTGGAACATTTGCTACGGTATTTCCCTTAAACCGATGTAATGTTGGATGACATTCGAATAAATATCAATCAAAGACAGTATTTTTGGTTGCTACTCCATTTATTTGGACCCGAATAGCCCCGAAGAGAATATCCACACTCTCTTGGCCAATTACCTACCCTTGGTAGGGTCAAAGCCTCAATCGATAGATCAGTCTATCTCCAAGCGGACATGATCACTAAGACCCCCGGATTGAGCCTAACTCATCTGAGTTAAGTATGAAGGCATTCACCATATAAGCAAGAAAGAGCAAAAGAAAGGAGAGATAAAACCCCAACAATATCATCAAAAGGTATCTTCTTTCATTTCATCTCAACAGATTACAAGGTCTAGTTGTTTACAAAGAGAATTCAATACATAAAAAAAAAAGAGAAGAAGGAGATAATCATTCTCGCGCATCGGTTGAAGGAGGAGCAGCACTCTTGACTTCAGGGCCCACTTCGGTGACCCCTCCAGCTTGAGTGACCTCGGTCACTTTATTCTTGGCAGCTACTCTCTCCTCCGCAGCTATGATGGTCGCGACCTTCTCGAATTCACCCATATCAAAAGATGGGGACATCCGTTGCACTACTCGTAGTACGAAGTCGCGACCAGCATCATACGACTCATATCTCTCTTCGTCGTACAGCTGCGAAGTTCGGAACTCCGTGATAGCTCGAGCTCCTTCTTCAGATAGCATCTTAACAAGGGCTACTCTCTCCTCGTCCCAGTGGATCGAGTCGTCCTTGAGCTGCGCGAGAGTGGAGCGCTCTTTTTCCAAATTGTCGCTGGCTTCCTTGAGCTGCGACTTGACCTCTGCGAGCAACCCCTCCAACGAGATCTTGTCTTGGTGGAAGATCTCTCTTTCTCTCTCTGCCTTCTCTTTCAACTCCGCGAGCTTGGCAAAGTTCGTGTCCAAAGCCTGGTACCTATCGGTCAGGACCTGGACCTTCTCAATAAGGATCTTTTTCTCCTCAGTCATCTTCGCGATCAGGGTCTCGCGAGACTTGATGACTTGGTCCCTTCCATGGACCGCTTTCTCCAGAGCAATCCTCTTCCCGTCAGCCTCATCTATCAAACGACAGGCGGCGAGGATGTCACGCCTTGTCCGTAGAATGAGGTCCAAGCCCTACAGAACAGAAGAAAGGTTATGAGATAAAGACTCGGGAGCAAACAAAAAGAAGGCAAAACAACAGGATCAAATTAAAAATAAGTTACCTGTACCATCCTCACTCCTGCCTCGAGGAAGAGGTTTTCAAGACTTGGCTCGGGAAGGGTGCCGAAGGTCTGGGGGGAAATATTGTCAAACAAGAATTTGCAGATGGGGTGAAGATGACGAGGGATGGTGAATGCTCCACTACTAGAAGGCTGAGCTACTACCAGTCCAGCTGGGCTCGCAGCTTGAGCAGTAGCCGACTCGCGAGAAGGATCCAACTCGCGAGCACCTTCATGCTCGCGAGATTCTTCAACTGGGGGGCAGCTTGACCCCTGCCCCGTCGTCCCTCGGGGTGTTATCAATAATATTAATAACTGGTGGTTCAGGAGGAACCACCAGTGAAGGAGCGACAGGAGCAGGAGCCGCTGGCACGGCCACCGCAGCCTCGAGAGGGGGAGTTTGGGCGACACCCGTCCGATTAGACGGATGAGAAGGACCAGCAGGCGTCTTCTTCTGCCTCTTCGAGTTTATACCCTTGAGGCGAGGTAGCAACCCTTTTTTCTCCCCAGCATTGGTCATCACGAGCTCTTCACGAGATATCACTCCTGCCGCTGCGAGTTGAGGGGATGATAGACAAGCCTCGATATGCCTGTCGCGAGCAGGCAACTTGTATACCTTCATGATTTTTCCTAGATCAACTAGACTATAGATCTCAAGGTGTATGGAGCAACAATCAAGCCAATGACAGGAATTTGCCTTACTGCCCTTCCGACGGCTTTCACACTACATCTCATTTCCGGCTTTGGTTACGGTTAGACCATCCCCCGGTTGGTAATAGGTAGCCCTAATCAGAATTTTCCACCATTTTACCATCATTCCCGATTTCATCCTTCCTTTTCCTTTTTCTTTTAATTTAGATAGGACATTTAGAAATCCATATCTTTCGTTATTTCCCATGGACAAGGATGGACAAAGTACCCTGGCTTAGTTTCTCAACACCTTCAATCAAAGTCCAGCTAATCCACAAATCACATAATCCTTTCAACTTATGAAAATCGTGTAATGTGAACTAGGTGTAAGAGTGTTCAAATTTTCAGGGGCGGTAATAGCTTGAACTGGTTTAGTGATGGGGATGCTTCTATGATAGGCTCTGGTGCACTAGCAACATCGGAAGGCATGGTTTCTTGAGAGAGAGAGGTGCTGCTCCTTCCGAGACAATAGCGGGCCCTGCCTCAGGAGTAGGGCTAGGGTTGGTCGCAGCCTTACTGTTGACAGGGTTGGCAAGGGGAGGATCTTCAGCTTGTGCCCCGCTATCAAGGTCCATAGGGATGGGCTCTATGTCTGCTGCGGGAGCAGATCTATCATAGATCGGCTCGTTGTCTTCACCCCCCCTCTGTAGGGTGGTTTTCGTCCAGACCAACTTGAGAACTCATCTCCCCTTCCTCCCTTACCTCACCTATATCATCAGTCGAAATGCTGGCAGTAACCTTGGAGAGTCGACTCCGTAGCCTTTCAGCCCTGTACAGCTTTCACATATCTTTGATCTTCTTCCCTCCATCGATGATAGAAACATGAGGGGCGGTCTTCACTCAAGGACCAGACCGCTCAGGAGACGGTTTAGAATCACTATCTCCTGGAACAGAGCGTCTGGATAGACTCGTCCGACTCGCTGGACTCTGATCACAACCTCCCCAACCACCGGTCGATGGGGTCCCTGCTGCAGCAACATCACCCTCACCATCACCTTCACCAACCTCAACATCGCCACCACCCCTTCCATTGTTGCCATCACCAACATCATCGTCATTATTGTCCCCACCATCATCGCCACCAGCATCTTCCTCTTCACCAGCATCACCTGCCTCGTCATCATCATCGTCACCGATATCATAACGCTCTCTTTGTCCCTCTGTCATGGGACTAACGAGTGGGGAATCTGGATTCCCTTGCAATGTGACCCTCTGCCCATAGGCGATCCACGCTTCAAGTGTGTGCTCGGGCTTCTCATGATCTATTATTACATTCAGAGAGGTCATAAACTTCTGCACGCCCGGGGTGGCTAATTGACGAAGTGGCTCCGACACATAGCCTAGGCCGTCAGCGGGAGCAGGATCAATGATCAGAGGTGAAACGAAGATCGGGTCAGCTACGTGACGATTGTTCCGGATTAAGGAATATTGGTGAGCCCACCACCTCATCCACCCGTATGTAGCACCAGGAGTATACTCTATACCTGAAACGATGAAGGAATAACCCGACCTAGTTAATAAAAGTTGCCGCCATATCCACTTCCAATGGATCGGTCCTGTGCCATAGGCCCGCTGTTCTCTCGTCACTGGTTCAAGCGTCTCCGGTACCCCTTGGTCATAGCCGAATTGACGGGCAAATTGGTTCGGGTAGTACGGCTCTCTCCAAAACTCAGCACCATCCCTCAAAGGCAGTGAGCCTGGGCGAATAGATATCAGAAATCAACGCCCGTAGGAGCCAAGACTTTCATCGTCATCGAGCAAGACCGGGTCTTCACTGTTAGTGCCCGAGAAAAGGAAGAAGTCGACATCATCATGACGAGTTATCTTTGCCTCGATAGTTGTCAAGTTTTCGCTGTTCATCATCCGCTTCTAGAAAGCATGCAATGGGACCGACCCCCTCTGAATGAAATCCTTGAGCTCCATGCCGTACACCCAAGGGAAATACACCCCAAGCCAACCCGAGAAGAAGTGCCATTCGCAGAAGGAGGAATTTATCCCGAAGGAAGCAGAACCCTTGTTGCTGATGACACCACCGAAGGCCCGATATATGGAGCATAATACCACTGGGGCCAACGCATAACGATGGTCATTAGCCAGACTCCTTGCTATGGCAAAACAGGAAACCCTCACACTGTCCGCCTGCTTGGAGCTCGGAAGGGCCACGCAGCATAGCCAATAGGCTAGGAATCCAGCGAGTTTGCAGGTGGGAGATAGTTTGTTCGGTTGTGGGAACTTCATCTTCATCTTGGCCTCTAAGACCAATTTGTCTCTGCGACCTTCATCATATGACGCGTAATCCAAGCTGAAAAAGAAAGAGAAATCATCAGTAAAAGAAAAGAATGGAACAGGACGCAAAGACTACAACTCAAGTGAAGAAACTCACTTTAGACCATGGCTGAAATAAATCAACCAATCTTCAAATGGTACTTTATCCTTGGAGCCCAGAAATTGCGGAAGCTCCTCAAATAACTCATAGCAGGCTTCAGAATAAAAGCCATCATCAACGCCCTTCTTCTTTTTGGATAGCTCCTCGTCGCTGGGCGTCCATTCGTCATAAATTCTGCCACGGATGGGAAGATTGGCTATTCGATACAAGTCCCAGAGGGAGATACTCATTTCTCCGCAAGGCAAATGGAAGGAGTTGGTGATGGAACTCCAATAGTTCAGAAACCCCTTATAGACGCGCGGTTCCCTATAAAAATAGCTTGATGTCGCTTGGATAGCCCTCAGGAGACCCACTTGTTTTAGGGTATCTTCGTGCTGCTCAATTATCCGGTTGGCCCAAGCTTCATAACCTGGATGAGGGCTCAAGTGACCTCAGGTCCGGAACCCACCCGTCGGCCAAATCTCTGCATCTGACAAAGGACGAAATCTCTGGCGTAAGGTCTCGTAGTAGTGGGTCGAAAACGGTTGGTGGGGATCATGGTTCGGCTCTAAGAATATCATGTCCTTCTCCCCAAGGACAGACTACAGTGTGCCATTCTTAGATACAGCGCAGTTGAGGAACGTCTTAGGGATGGAGGTCCAGGAATCGACGCTGTGGAAAGAGTTGGCGCGGCATACATTAGAAGGCTCGATGCTTGGGAGAGATCGATACCGTTGAAAGCTCTTAGGGAATTGGATGTACTGCCTCGTGTATGGGTTGCGGATCATAAGGGACGATACTGCCAACTTTACAGACGACCTTCATCCTGTCGGATTTTGACCTGGCCTGTTTCTCCATGTACACTTGCTTGGCACTCTTACCGACCGTCTTAGGGCGACCGCGTTTAGCAGACTGAATGGGCACAATTGGGCTCGCCTCACCCTCTTCGGATCCGATGACTTCATCAGTACAAAAACCCCGTAGTGGAGCATACCTAGGCATCTCATTCTTCCTCCATGCCTTCTTCTGGAGGGGTCGGTAGGACTTTATCGTAAAGGATCTTCTGTTGAATATCCTTCGGTAGTGTGAGGATGCGCTCATAAAAGTTAAACTTTTCGGGCTAATGAAACCACTGAGGGTTTTGATCAGATGGTCATGTCACTTTCTTGGGCAAAGGTCTCTTGCGCTTACGTGTAATTGCCTTAGAACCTGAGGGACCAGCCTTTGAAGGGCCAGCGTTGGAAGCACCACCAGCCATGACGATCTGCACGAACATGTTAAAACATCAGATAAAATGCAAGAGCCAGAAAATCATGCATTCAGGTACGCATAAACTCTACACAATTTAAACTAAAAGAAACACCATGCTTAGTTCAACACGCCTTAAGAATTCCGAGCATATAGGGGCTGGCATTCCCCTAAAACGAAGATCATGCATATGTAAAAGCTCAAGAGAGAGGAGTACCAGACCCCCACGCCCCGAAATAACAATCCCCAATATCATGGGTAATGATCCGTCCAATTAGGGCACATGGTTTATATCGGGCGTGTTTAACCGGAAATGTCGGAGGGCAGACAATTTTATAACTCTGAAATCAGTGTAAGTCAGACCCAGCGCAGTCCAATAATTGGACATTTCCAGGACTAAAAAATAATGTGCGCCAGGCCTAGCGCGTCCAGTAATAGGACAATCTTCATAAGTCCGAAAATATGATGCGCGTTGGACCCAACGCGTCGATAAAATGACGCGCCAGGAACTGGCGTATCAATAAAATAAACCAAACCACAAAGTCTGCCGCTGGTACGCACTGGGCATGACACGTCCAATAATCGAGCAAGTCCAAAGATGCTGGTACGTGCTGGGACCGGCGCATCGACAAACTACCCAAATTTCACCAAGTACTACGCGCTAGCCCCAGCGCGTCATAAAAATGAGTTTTTGCTAAAAGCACGTAAGGGCACGCTGGCCCCAGCGCGTAGATAAAATGGGTTAAGTTCACTGAGTCCTATTTCAGGACGCGCTAGAGCCAGCGCATCGAGAAAAGGGTCTGACCTCGTGTTGTTGGATGCGTTAGCCAATTAATTGACGCGTTGTCGACAATTGTTTGACGCGCTGGAGATTTTTTCAACGCGCTGGCAGAGAGCTCTGGTCGCCGAAAATGTGAAGTGAAATGACCAAATGACCCAAACTTTCCTATTTATAGTGAGACCCGAAAATTCCGACGCATCGCAATGGACAGCCACGTGTCCATCCCAACGCATCGGAGGGGCATCTGTTAGGGTCCCAAAAGTCAGGTTCCTCAAAATGGGGATTACAATTGTATAATCCATCACATCACTAAATTTAGGGCCAGTGCATCAGAAGTCTCAGTAGAAATCACAATGCACACCAGACTTACCAAAAATGAAAAGTTGACCCAGTGGTGGGCCCCACCATTCATCATGATCAGAACCCTCCAAAGTTGGGAGGGTAAGTTCAATCATGAACAAATAGAGCCAGTGCACCAGCATTCATTACAAAGCGGGCCCCACAAACCATCATTTTTGCAAGATAATCATAAATAACTACGTCGGCGCATCAAGAAATTCATGGTCAATGCGTCATGAAATTCAGTCATTTTACAAAGTGAATTTTAGGACGCACTTACCCTCAGCGCATCAGGAAATTCAGACAGTTTTACAAAGTGAATTTCAGAACGCACTGACCCTCAGTGCATCAGGAAATTTACCCAGCGCATCTAGAAATTCAGACAGTTTTCGGAACCGAATTTCAGGACGCACTGATGTCCGGCGCATCCAAAAATTCAGGAATTTCAGGACGCACTGACCCTCAGCGCGTCCAATAAATCAGGCAAATTTAGAAATTTCAGGACGCACTGACAGCCAGTGCGCCCTAAAAATCAGCATTTATAACTCAGGAATTTTAAGATGCGCCGAGTTCTTTTCTCAACGCGCCGACCTATTTTCTCGACGCACTACACATGGCAGCATCCTATTGGCCGACTTTCGGTATCTTTGGGTGTAAATACCCCTCTGTTACTGTTCATTTGGATGGATCCAGAGAGAGAGAGAGAGCATTGTCCCTTGGGCATTTCGAGAAACCACCGGAACCCCTCTTTCCGATCACCGGAACCCCCTTCCGATCGACAGAATCCCTCACCGAAAATCCCATCTCCGACCACAGCAGGTCCGGCGACAAAATAACTTCAAATTGCGCAAGTATAGCAGCGCATCACGAAAATCAATCATTTTCAAAACAAAGTTATTTTTGGACGCACTGGCCCCAGCGTATCACAAAAATAAGCCAGCGGATCAGAAAAATACACATCTTAAACAGTCATTTTTTGGACGCACTGGCCCCAGCACATCATAAAAATAGGCCAGCGGATCAGAAAAATACACATCTTAACAAAGTCATTTTTAGACGAGCTGGCCCCAGCGCATCAATAAAATCAGGCCAACGGATCAGAAAAATGCACATCTTAACAAAGTTATTTTCGGACGCACTGCCCCCAGCGCATCAGTAAAATCAGGCTAGCGGATCATAAAAATCAGCACTCTGAACGTCCATTTCAGCACCTTTAATCTTCATTTTGTGATGTTTTCGGGCCCGGTTTGGGCCTATTTTGGGTATTTCGAGCGTTTCGGACGCAATGGAGCAGTCAAATAACTCATCTGGGCCACTCAATGAGCAGAATGCAAGCTTTCGGAGTCCGATCCGATCCAATGTAATGAACGAAGTAATTTCTCGGAAAGAGGCCGCCAGTGTCCAGAATCATACCAATGTATCATCATTACATATACTATCATAATATGACCCGGATTCAGGTCCGGACTAAGCGAATGGGACTATGGTTAACACCATAAACCATAGAGAGAGTTCTAAACTATTACACGAAATTTGTTAAAGACTGGCACTTTAAGAACAGTCGATGCCCTACCCATTCAAACGGCATCCGCTAGTTGAGTTGCTCAGGTACATACAACTGCAGATCGGTCTTCCCACGGTCACCCGTCACAAATGACTGGCGCAGGCTCAGAGTCGCACCCCTCGGTTAAAAACCCTGACAGTCTCAGCCCGGATCTCCAGTCAAAACATGAGACATAGACATCCGACTCGTACAAAGGTGGATCAGTCCATAACAAAACACAACAAATACAGGTCTCTACGACCATACAAATACAGGTCTCTACGACCACATAAAATACATGTCTCTACGACCATGAACTCTGAGACCATAGTCCCCACTGACTAGTCTTCTGCCTTTTAATCAAGGGTTGTCGATCATTCGATGTAATTAAGGGCTCGTGCCAGATCACGGCCTGAAATGTACAAGATCTCAGGATCTCTCAAATAAAATTCGCCTTGCGATATCTCCTCTTTTGTACTTTTATGAATGCTTGTGATTGTCTACGAATATTTCTATTATTCAGAAGCCCAGAGCAGCAAAACACCAGAGAATGTCCTTGTGTCATTTTTCTAGTTCTAACAACTGCTGGTAAGGCACCCGATCCATTTTACATTAGCGAGCAAGATGAATCTTACACAGTTAAGTGTCGTAGTTTTACATCTTCGAAAGAGGAGGTTGAGGGTTTTCAGTCAACACCCCCACAAAGTTGCATGTTCCTCATGTGCAATGCACATAGACCACTGTATCGTCCGATGAACTCTTTCGGCCACAAAATGAGCCACATCCTCACATTTCCCTTTATCAATCCAGTTTGGGGTCTTATGCTGCTCACAATTCTGTGAGGGTGTGCTTCACCTCCCAACTACCTTAGTTCCCTTCATGAGTTTTAGGAACAGGGAACATCCGTCAGATTCAACAGCGACTTCCAAATCAAGGTTGTCTATCACGGTGCTTTCAACACGAACAGGATCGCGGGGATCTACTCGGCTCGGCCCTTACCTGTTTAAAGAACTCTGGACACACGTACGATCAAGTGTCAGCCATGTCCGGAACAGGTTGGGAAAGAAAGCCCCCGAGAAATTAATCACAGTGTAGTTTAAGGTCTTCAGACTGCTGGGGATAGATTTGTGCAGTTAAAATTGATGGTGAATCTTTTTTTTATAGAAAATTCTAGACTTCAACTCGAGTGATCGAGATTGATACTGGTTTTTATGGAAAGATTAAAATATTTTTGGTATTTTTAAAATGATCCGGGTCATTGAACCTTGACTCGAAGGGCCAAGATTGAATGCCGATTTTTTGTTGAAAGCAGGAAAGTCCCTCGAGAAACTAATCCCAGCGTAGTTTAAGGTATTCGGACCCGGGTTTATACATACTGAAAAGACATTCTTTTTGTGTTTTTTTAAAGGGTCCGGACTATCGGATCGTGACTCAGATGATCGTGATCGAAGCCGATATATATATATATATATATATATATATATATATATATATATATATATATATATATATATATATATATATATATATATATATTGTGATTTTGAAAAATGTTCTAAGTCATCGATCTTGATTTTGATGGTTATGATCGATGCCAGTTTTTATTAAAAATCCCTCAAAATTTTGATCCCGACGTAGTTTAAGGTCTTCGGACCCAAGTTTATACAAGCGAGGTTGGAAACGTGTGTGTGTGTGTGTGTGTGTGTGTGTGTGTGTGTGTGTGTGTGTAGGAAAATGTCCTGAGTCATCAGATTTTGATTGGGACGATCAAGACCGATGCCGATTTTTATTAAAAATCTCTCGGAATTTTGATCCCGACATAATTTAAGATCCTTGGACCCTGGTTTTCTACAGATAATGGCACATTTTTTCTATTTTTGGAAAGGTCCAGACTGTTGAATCATGATTTGGATGATCATGATCGAAGTCGGTTTTTATTTAAGAAGCATGCTTACCTCGATGCGGTTGGCTTCTGGTGTGCTCTTGATTGACATAGTGATGCTACTGGCCATGGTGCGTCGATTGTCAATCTTTTCACTTTGTACCAGCGGGTGAGATTACTTTATGGTTGATGGAGTTTCAACGCCTATGAGGAGAGAAAACACTCTAGCAAAATGCTTGAAGTATTGGAGCAAGAGGAGAGATACTTAACTTTTAGGAGGAATAACCAGGAGAAAGGCATTTGCAGGAAGTACTCTATGAGTTGACTAGAGGATTGGATGATGTTTATTTCAAAAGCCTTGTAAGATTTTTTTTTTTTTTTTACATATATATGAATAAGAAAATGATTTTGTTTTTTAAATATATGTATGTAAATCATGCATGAAATGAAAATTTGTGCCAAGTGCTTGTTTATCTGTGTGTGATTTGGACTTGTGCTTGTAGATGTAGGAATCAGAATATTTGACTTAGCCTGATGTCATACTTGGTTTTCCAATCATTCACTAAGGATCTCGATCCCTTAAAGTAGTGTGCAATGGTATCCTGCACCTAGAATTTGGACAGAGCTTAAAAGAAATTCTCGACTCATGGTTGTCATCCTTGCTTCCGTTGAATCTTCATGTCACATGGATCTTTCATGTACTTGCTTCCTTTTTTCTCTCTTTTTTCTTTTCTTAGTCATTATTACCCGCAGCGCCCTTTCGGATTTTCACCACATCTGGCTTGCTCGTCATTTTTGTCTGTGGCGCCCTTTCGAGTTTTAACCACGTCCCAGGTATTTGATCTTGCCTGCCCCTTGGTAGCTATGCTGTTTTTACCCTTAATGCCATTTCAGGTTTTCACCAAGTCCGCTATGTGCCCACTGTTTTTACTCGGAGCGCCCTTTCAGGGTTTTCACTCCGCCCTCTTTGTTTAGGTACACATCTCTTTTATTTTTATTTTTTTATTTTTCTTTTTGGGATAACTGCGGCTACCAAAGGTCAGGAATCTGTCGTTGCCGGCCGATGGTAGCCTTTCAGCCCTTATCTTAAGTTATAATGGCAGAGCTGTCGGCCTTAGCTACAGACCCTTCTGAGGTGGATGGATGGATAGATGTGTTTCTTTTAAGTCGATTTTTTTTTCTTTTCTTTTCTTGGGTTATGTGCCTCTTTTTTTCTTTCTTTTCCATTTTGTTTTACCCTATTCTTTTTTTTCTCTTCCTTTTTCTTTGGCTTTTGAACCATTTATTTGAAACACTTATTGGTGGACGGGAGGAATTCTCAAAGGTCTAAGCCTCAACCTCTTGACTTCAGCTCTACTAATGTAACTCTCGATAAGGTTGGATTGGCATACCTACGAAAGCTTTTCTCGTTGTTGGCGTTGATTGGCTCTAGAAGATCCTTACCCCTTAGGTTGGTGAGCCAAACGGTGCCTCCTAAAAGATCTTTTCTAATTCTTAGGCCTTGCCCCTTGAGTCTGATAGATGCGACGGTGCTTGCTACAAACCCAATATGACTTTTCTTTCTTCAGCTTCATTCTCCATCAGCACTCATATTGACAGGATTTTGAACTTGTAGGTTTGTCTTCTGATTTTAAGCTTTTCAAGGAACTCCTCCATCCTTAAATTCTGAAGGATGTCCCATTGCCAATGTTGATAACATGTGGGAACCCTTAACAATTGATGATGTCATTCTTCATGAAAATTATCGCGCGAGATTAGAATGTTACCTTCATCCATTTTGTGAAGTAATCGACTGCCACAAATATGTTGTAACGCCCCCACCCAAGAACACAATATTGTCCGCTTTGGCCAAAGCCTCACGGCTTTGTTCTCGGGGTTTCCCCCAAAACGCGTTGTATCCATATGGTGAGAACTCCACATATAGCCCAGAATCAAGGCACTCATCCATCCGATGTGGGACTAACCTCACCCAGGCCCTACCAACTGGAGCGTTATTTTCGAAGCCCGACCGATCCCAACGGGACCCGGATGACAACCCACGCTCGGACCACATCTAGGCTGCACTGGGGCGCTAGAATCCCCCACCCTCAGGGCAGAGCCGCCCTCGGCTCTGATACCATCTGTAACGCCCCCACCCAAGGACACAATATTGTCCGCTTTGGCCGAAGCCTCACGGCTTTGTTCTCGGAGTTTCCCCCAAAACGCGTTGTATCCATATGGTGAGAACTCCACATATAGCCCAGAATCAAGGCGCTCATCCATTCGATGTAGGACTAACCTCACCTAGGCCCTACCAACTGGAGCATTATTTTCGAAGCCCGACCAATCCCAACTGGGACCCGGATGACAACCCACGCTCGGACCACAGCCAGGCTGCACTGGGGTGCTAGATATGTGCCCATGACCGATACATGTTGCCGAGTCGATCTTTCTGTTGATGTTGATGTGGATACCTCGTATAAGGAATAGTTGGAGCATTGTCAGGTTGTAGAGTTTCGAAGCACACACATGGATCCGATGTGCATGCTACTGACACTTGAAGTGCTTTCTGACATGTTGACAACAATCTGTCTTCATCGAGCCACGAGGTTTCTTCGATCATTCGTCAAGTCGCATACTCTAGCATGGAATGCAAGCATAGTCTTGGTAGCACTTTCTTGATAGGCTTAATGAGTTTTTAATCGAGTTTGAATAAGTCTTCATAGGACGCAAGATTGGGAAGTCATGAAAAAATTCGATCATTCTTTGCTTATTTTTCGGGGACAAGGATTCTCAATGCACACTCACCTTTCCACCCTCCCTGCCCTCTCTTTCGAAAAGGGGGTATGCGCGAATCGTCGTTGTGCCACTGGCTCGCCTCTTTCTCGAGGGCTTTTTCTGTTGTCGTGTTAAACTGGATATGTTTGGATGAGTTCATATAAGACTAGAGTCGCCACTAGCCAAGTTACTTCGAATTTACAATCGGATAGACCCCGTAAAAACGTTAGAGAAGGGAATCCTAAGATTCCTTCCTCTAAAATGACTCCTTTTGATCTTCAGTCAGAGATTCGAGATAAGGGATCACACTTACAGGGTGGGAAGGTGTTAGGCACCCACTCATCCCGTACCGAAATACGGTCTTTACTTCACAGAATCGAACTAATACTCAAAAGTCTGAATTAATCCCCGTACATTCTCATAAATGATATGATGCATGAATGTAGGTTTGAACAGTAAGAGTTTCTGATGGGCAGGTTTCCATTAACAGGCAAGCCTAGAGCATACGCTCGAACTGACAGGTGTTTTATGCGAGATGCATGCTGTGTGTTTGATCGATCAAAGTTTCTAATGAATGAATTCCGGGCAAACCGGCAAACTTCAGAGCATAAGCTAAGATCTGGTCAAGTGCTTGTGGTGGAATGATAAACAAGGGGGTTGGAAGAATAGTAAATGTTGCGCTATGCTAGATGCGAATGAGATGATGCTGATATGAGAGTAGCTGGGTGGACGGAAGTATCGCAAGGATTTGCTTCCAGCGACTAAGATCAGGACTTAGGTAACTTAAGAGGCTTGAACCAGGGTCAGGCTGGGCTGGACCAGGGCTAGACTCTTCTCACTCAAGCTCTCCTTGGTGGAGGAATGGGCTAAAGGGATGGAGTTGTACTCGAAACTCTCGGGCTGAAGAGAGGAGAAGTGGATGCTGAGAATGAGAAGGGGAGGGGGTGTTTATAGCTACGAAGGATGGCAACTTTGGTAATTAGGCTTGGGGGCCCCTTGGGGGCCGCCTGTACAGATACTCTGCTCCAGCTTCGGAGCGTATGGTCCCCAAACCTGAAGCAGAAAAGATGTTGGTTCGAGGTTCGGACCTACTTCAAGCTATGGCTCAGAACTACGTGAGTTGACTGGGTTTGAAAGATGGATTGACAAGGTGAGTTGACTGGGTGCAGGGGCTGGATTGACTCGGTGATTTGACTTAGTGGGTTGACTCACCAAATTTGACTTTTTTGGGATTTTTAGACTGATTTTTCTTGTAGGGGGTTTTTCAGGCTGATGTTTATGGGTGAGTTGACTAGGTTTAGGCTTAAGTTGAGCTATGGATTGGGGCTTGCAAGGGTGAGTTTGGCTGAGTTGGGGCATGGGGTTTAGGGGTATGGACCTGCATCCATTCACTTATCTCAACCAACTTTACAGCCGAAGGTGGGGTGTTTACAATAACATCCATCAATTATTCATAAAGTATTCATAATAACTAATATTCATAAACTATTCATAATAATCCACAACTATAAATGTAAAATAAAATAAAGTCTAAAAAAATCATCTCAAATAAAACTAACGTACTAGAATCTCAAGTGAGTATATCTATTAGTTGTTGGGGCTATCTAATAACTTATCCAATTTTAATATCTGCAAATGTCTCTTTATATATGTCTTAATCCACTAGCTTGGCAAAACGATCAAATATATCCTTTATGCAGATATAATAAAAAAATGAATCATAGTCCTCGCTCGGAACCAATACCCCACTGGCCAAGGTTCTAGTATGCCGAATGTTCTTCAAGTAACATCTGCGGCCATCCAAATTAAGGGAGGAAGAGCATGTTGGTTGTTTACCCTTATCGGGTCTTCCCTATCAATAAAAAATAATTAAATATTAGGAAATGATCGGCATGACTACATCTAAATCTGCATATGATTCAGGTCTAATATCGTTGAGAACCAAATGTGACCCTTATCTGAATCCGATGAGAATACATTGAAATTAAATATAACTCAGATACATTTAAAGACCTCATGGCCGGATGAGAATGCATTGAAATTAAATATATATATCTGAGAAAGTCGTGTAGTCAGCTGAGAGGTAGATATTAGATGCTGCTGGCTTATGTTTGTCATATGCTCCATCATTGTCTTCATTTGTTGGGACATATGAACCATTTATCCCTCCATCTTATCTATACGAGTCTGATATGGAGTTGATGTACTCAAACTAGTCTTGCTTATTTCCCCTCCCATGCCATGTATTCTTCATTTTCTATCTTTTCCACACACTTATGCAACAAATTAGATTTTTATTAAAATATACTATAATATGAAATAAAAATTAAAATTAGTATATCTCAAAGACAACGTATTTACCATTGTGATGGTATCATTCTCAAAATCCCTTTGTCCAAATGTAGAATCCATTGCAATAATGTTCTTAATTTGGGACTGCAAAATAGGACGATTAGTACAAATATACAGAATTGTAATAAAATTAAATTAAATAAGTAAATTTATTATTACTCATAATATATTGGTTCGCTTCAAGGGTTAGGGCGGAACCATCAGACCTAGAATGGCTGTTGATAAATAGTTATGTCCTAGTAGTTGTATAGCTATCCTCTTTTTGCTTCTTCTGTAACATAAAAACTAAATAAGTAATAAATTTCTATCGAATGTATTTTAAGAAAAATAAAGAACATAGATATTATCAATTCCTCAACTTTATTAGTCACACCCCTCCTGCCCATTGTGTGTTGGGTCTTCATTTTAGTATGAAGTTCATTGAACTTAACACTTTTCTTCTACTCTTCTTTCATCGACTTCAAGTCAACGAACTTCTCTCAATCTTCCTACTTGACCAATTTATTTATTTATTTATTTATTTTTGCCATTTCCGTCTCACCACATTCCTTATAATCATTTCACAATCTGTATTTCTAGTCTTTACAGGCTTTATCCGTCTTTCTTAAGCAATAATCTCGATGATCATCTGTCACATCAAACTAGGCCTATAAAGGAAATTATAAGATAAGTCCAAATAAATATCACAACATAATTTAAGATATTAATATTAATTTAATTAAAAAGTAGAGTATTTGAACATTACCTGAATAAGACTCCAAAGCATTTGGAGCACTTATACTGGAACTTTATTTCAAGAATGGTATAGAGGTGACACGTGACTCATAGCTAGGCGACTCACCTTTATCGCAAACTCGACCGAGTGATCCTTGATTGATTGCTCTAGCGTGTTGAATTCAAGAGAGATACGCGACTATGATGATGAATATGATACATGCTCTGATGCCAATATGATACTTTACAGCTGAATGAGCAATATTAGCTATAAGTGGTGGCATAAGCCAACAAAATGAGGACATGTTATCATATCCATGAGTCGGAGTATGATTATCCGAAGAAGTTTCCTCCGATATATTGTCTGTATTCATAGTACAAAAGATGATAACTAATAGAATGGCATTAAGTATATAATCATAGTGACAAATAACCGAAAACATTCAACAACATCCATCACAATACAAAACAATAAACATCCTACATACAAAACAATAAAGAGCCACAACATATAAGTAATGATTAAGTTGAAATGATTTGAGGTTTTTTTTTTTTAGACTGAACTCTTTGTAACCAATATTAGAGCTGCCTACATACTTATGATGATGATAAAATCATGACACATGCGCCTCGTTTGAGTTTCAATGCAAAATGGACATATTTAGTGTAGATGAATTTGATAGATCTATAATGCATGATGAAGATCTCTTTTTACTCAATGTGTACGCTTAAGATGTCCAACTCCTAATGATACTCAACTAAAATTTAAATTTTAAAATTATCATTATGATAAGATCAGGTAATTGTAGTTCCCTTTTATTTTTTACAAATTTTAAATCATCGAAGAGCTCCCTCATTTGTCCGTTGCTTGTGGACTAAAAAATGCTTCATATAACAATTCTTCAGCGATTGGTTAGGAAAAACCTATATCTTCGAACTATTCCAACACCACCTATTCCAAATGTTTACTTGAAACATAAAAAACATAATATAAAATCACGCAGAATTTTTTATTAGGTTCATGTTTATAAAACATAAAGGTATGAATTTTAAAACATATATTAGTCATCATTTTCTCTGTCTTCTTGTATGGCTGATGTTAAAACATCCTCATTTATCATTGTTGCAAAAACTAAAGAATCTTCAAAAGTATCCACATTCCGGTTCAATCTTTTTGAAACTTCTAATACAACATGTCAATCATCATTAGGCCTACTATGATCATTGTAATAAAATACCTGAGTTGCTTGTTATGCAAGAATAAATGGCTCATCGTCTTCTTTTGTATTTCCCATTAACCTCCCTGGGTTAACATATATTAAATTTATCTCTGGATCGACTACATACTCATTAGAATCTTCTATACGCACCCAATTACAATAAAAGACAGTTTTAATAGAGTCAATATAATACGACTCAAGTATTTTTTTATGATGCCGTAATAAGTAACTTCACCATCCACAAGTTTGGGATCCCCAGCACTGGACCTGAAGCTAGTTATATCTTTCATTGAGACCTCAGAATTATGTGTTCTCAGGTTCATTTTATATTCTGATGTATAAAAAACATAACATTTTACCGCATATGCACTGTACGATATGTCATGAACATTTGGGCAGTCAACAAGTCTCTTCATTTTGCAGGGACTGAATTCGTCACATAATTGTTCTCTAATCCAAAGGATATAAACTATTATATTTTCTGCCCGTGATACAAACATTACATACGTACAATGCATATGATATTAAAGTTGATTTAATAATTAAATTCAAACTCATGTAAAATTATAAGGGATTCCAAAGTCATTTAATTAAAACATTTAAAATAAATTAAATAAATCATACCTAAAACATCTAAATAAACTAAAAAAATTACCTGAGGCAGAGAAGGTGGGGGGTCGGTGGCAAAATGGGGTAGCGAAGAGCTGGCGAAATGGGGTAACGAAGGGGATCGACTACGTAACGCGACTGGCGACTGTCGGTGCAGTAGGAGAGAGAGAGAGAGAGAGAGAGAGAGAGAGACCACTGGCCCGACAGGGGGAGTGGGAGGGAGGTGGGGTGCAGGGACGGTGGCAGCCCGACAGGGGAGAGAGGGAGGGAGGTGGGGTGCGGTTGGCGGGGGTAGCCCGACCGACCCGCTCAAGAGGGAGGGTGGGGGTGGGAGGTCAAGAGGGAGAGGGATAGAGAGGTCACAATTGAGGGGTTTGTTTTTCTTAAATTGACAAAATTCGTCGGCCAAGAATTTTAGCGCTTTTTATTCATCAGTCATGGCCGATGAATTTGGTCTGACGAATTATAGGATTTTTCACGTGATGAAAGGTCGTGGGTATTTAATTTACTCCCAAGGCGTACTGCAGCGATGACGCTAGACAGTAGCGGATCTAAGCTAAATTAAGGATTCTGGACTTGCTGCAATATGGCTGGATAAAAGTGGAATATTTAAGCTAAGAAGCTAAAACTATGATAGGTAGCGTTACGCTATAGAGATTGATTACTTGTGTGTGGCAACTGCCTAGAGCTCTTTATTGAATACTGCTTTTATAAGCTTGGAAGAGCGGTGGCCAGGTCGAGATTTCTTTGCCGGTCCTCAGAGGTGACTCAATTGTGTCCCAGCAGGATTCAGATTCTTTATGCCATCATGATCTGATCTTTTTTCAATTCCAAAAAAATCCATCTTCTATCCTTACATAGTCTTTGAGAAAGCATCAATCGTCTCTAGGAAGTTTTCTTTTTTGGTATGATTGTGTAAGACACCCTTGCCTTACGTATCTTGGATTGTGAGATATCTGCATTGGCGGGTCTTTATGTAGCTTCTTGCGTATGTTGCTTACATGTGCCATTAGTGTGATAGTCGCGTGTCCTTCACACAAGTCTCTCTTGTTTCAACCATAGACGTGCATATGGCTGTGAGTTGTACTCCATTTGGCATGCTACGTGTCACTAAAGATTATAGATCGAAAATTTATTGACGCGCAAGTATGATTTACCTTCCATCGTCCGTATGATAATGTCGACACGTGGTGGCATCCCATTAAACAACCTGAAATGCACTGGGGTAGGTGTAAATGTGTGTGCACAACAAATTGATGGGCCATATAAAGTCTAACAGGATGCACCTAATGAATGGCTTGAATATACAACATCTGCAAACTTGGCATATATGGTGGTGTGTAGATACTATGCTTTGTATACACATTGGCTTTAGTGATAAACTTATTTATGTATATATGCATATAATATGCACACGAAAATACATTATGTACAAGTCTTTGTAATGATAGAGTAAAACAGGCTAAAGAGGGGTTATGTGTGGGTGTATGAGATATTGTGCAATGGTAAATTAAAGCAGGTTATTCAGGTGTTGCATGTGGTGTCTATGAGATACCGTCCATATGGTGGCGTTGTTGTTCGTTCTTTCGTTAAAAATATATTAAACACGAATTCTTGTACATAGATTTTTTATATATTTTAAATTAAATATTGGTATTTCTAAGAGTTAAAGTTAAATTAAATTAAAAATAAAAGTTAATCTGGTGACTTTTAATACAATAAAAGGAATTGATTTTTGGGATTAGGCTTTCAATGAGCAAGACCTCTTTTATCATTTCTTTTTTCTTCATTTTCATTTTTTATTTTCTAATATAGCAATAATAATATGTTTGTATAGAAGTAACTTGCAGATAAAAACATGGCGAAGCCACCTCTTCTAAGCATGTATCTTGGCGGTAGACACTTGTGATAATTCACCACCATTTTTAGAAAATGGTGTCCACTCAGCTTCTCATATATGTCACACCATGTAAGATTATTCATACTTTCAAACTATTAGGCCTACCATGGATGGATCATCTCACTAAAATTAGTTTAACCAATAAATCCTAACCGTCCAATTGATATTTATTAAGTGGATGGTCAAAAGTAATATAGTGGGTGATTCATATTCAAAAGGAAAAATCAAATGGTGTCTATGGTTTTCAAGAATCAGGTCACCAATTTGGATTGGGCGGACCATCTCACTACTAAACCATATATTCAATTTCTTAAAATATCATTGACTTCAATTAAAATGTCTTACGAAGCAAGTTGATTATGCAAAATCATGAAGACACCTTTCGAGATCATGAAGGCATGATGATTTCTCAGTTCGAACTAGATCAATGGCTTAAAGCTACTATTTCTACTTCAGCGCCTCTGCTAGAACATATGGAAACCTCTTCCAGAGAAGGGTTAGATAATTCATTATCAGATCTCAAAGACAAGCCATCTTTTTCTCTGTTCCATTGAAAGATGAAGGCACATTCAAATCTACATTGCTTATGTCAGCATTGATGGAATAAAGATTTTACTTGTCTTGAAGATAGTATGGCAAACAAAGCTTAAAGCATTCTGCAGTTAGTTATCCTCTCCACTGCCTTTTGGATCTATAGCCTTGACAAGTCCATGGATTCCAAGCAGTTTGAAGTCCATGGATTCCAAACAAGATGAAGTCTGTGGATTCCTAGCAGCTGAAGTCCGTGGATTCTAAATAATTTAAAGTTTGTGCATTCCAAGCAGTTTGAAGTTCGTGGATTCCAAGCAAGATGAAGTCGATGGATTCAAAGCAAGTTCAAGTCCATAGAAGCCTCTATTTAAGGGAGATCTTGCTCTCATGAAGGGACATTGAAAAACAAAAGAGAAGTGAGAGCTGTGATTGAGTTTGTTAGTTTTCAAGTTTGTATTTGTGCCAGTGTGTTAGAGTGCTATAAGATTCTTCATCCCGAAAAATTAATTTCAAAGAAAAAAAATGTACAGGACCTACCGGCGTTACCATACAACAGAGATCAATGATAATAAATGACTCTTCCACGGAATACTTCTTGTTGTATGAGATCCAAACCGTTCAGTTGTTGACTCAATTAGGCATGGTGTATAGCCATAAATTACACTCAGTGCACAATAGGAATAATCTTTTTGCCCCAAAATGGACTAACTCACCATCTTACTTTAGCCGTTCTTTTAATAATTAGGAAATTTTATAAAATTATACCTAATTATTATTGAATTTACATTTAATTGCCTTTTTAAAGCAAATTTTACAAAAATCCCCTAATTATTATAGAATTTACATTATAGTACCTCTTTAAAAATGTTTTAATAAGCTACCCATTAATTCAAGTAATTATCATCAGCTCGAGAAATCGAAGTTGCAAGCAAAATGGTCTATCACTCAGATGGGGCCCACCTTGGTATTTATGTGAAATCCAGCCCAACTACCAAGTGTGTTACCCCATGTTAGGCCCAAGGCCCCCAAATCAGCCCCATCTGTGATTCAATTGAACCGCATGATAAAAAACAATGCACAAGGCAACACTCACCCTCCAAACTGTATCTCATGGGGTGGCCCACCTGAATAATGAATGGGCCTATTTTTTTGGGCCCAAGCCTAAGTTTGGGTGTGGAATTTAATGGTAGGATTGGATTTTATATAATAATCATTGTGGGCCTTATAAAAATCAAGGGTAGACGTCTCTCTCCCAACTATTTTCCTTGATATGGCCCACCTGAATCACAAGTCGATCTGAATTTTTTAGCAATGGCCCTAATATGGGATTTACACATCTAATGGTCAGAATGGATCTCACATACATATCATGATGCATCTCGTAAAAAATCAAAGGTGGGTGCCCGTGAACTTAAATCTTTGTTTTCTAGAACAACTAGGAGATAAGCACACCCTTGATTTTTATGACATGTGTGTGAAATCCACTCCAACCATTTGGTATATAATCCCATGTTAGACCCAGGGTATAAAACTCATGCTGACTTGTCATTAAGTTAAGCCATGCCAAAGGAAACAACTACGAGAAAGATATCCAACTTTGAGTTTATAGGGTCATCTTGGTCATTATATGAAATCCACTCCAACCATTAGATGGCACACTACTTAGGCCTAATGCTAAAAATTAGACCCATCCATGATTCAGGTGGGTCACATCAAGGGAAATAGTTTGGAAGGTCGGCATTATTCTATACATTGTTTCCCAATCATGTGGTCCACCTAAATTACAGATGAGGCTGATTTTTTTTAGCTATGAACCTACCCTATACATTGTTTCCCAATCATATGGTCCACCAAAATCACATATGAGGCCAATTTTTTAGCTATGAACCTAACATGGGGTGATGCACCTGATGGTTGCAGTGGATTTCATATAAATATCACAGTGAGGCTAGTTAGGGCAATAATCAAGTAATGGACACTAGGCCCCACACCTCAACAAACTTATCTAAAGGGACCCCACTGCCCTCACTTTAATTTGACGAGGACTTGTTATTTGAGTCTGGTTTTTTATCTAAATAAAATAGGACCTTGATCTGGACATCATCAACATGATCCTTGGACTAAATCTTAGATCTAGAGCTCACGAGATTGAGAAAAATGACATAATATACAATTTAGACCATCAAAATTATAATTTGGCCCAATCCAATCATTCATCAAGAGAATAAACACTTATTCTTAAGGTCTAGCTCATGGAAAGTGAGATTCACCCAACCTAACCCTAAATCCAAAAGCTACATATTCAGATTTAAGATGGATCATGAAATACAATGGTTGGATTGGATGGATCTTAGCGTCCAACTAATACAAACGTGAGATCTTGACCCAAGTATAAGTTTTAACTTCAATCGACAATTAGAATTGTGGGGAATAGTGATGATTGGACCATTTAGAGCATAGATTCAAGGATTAAGGTCTAGTTTGGCCAACTAATGGTTGGATTATTGATTTTTTTATTATTTATTTATGATCTGAATGACGTAATGCACAATTTAGACCATGTCCAGTCTCATGATGAATGATTGGATTGGGCCAAATTATAATTTCTACCGTCTAAATTGTGCATTATGTCATTTTCTTAGTCTTCTAGGATGGATCATAAAATACAATGGTCATATTGGATGGATCTTAGCATCCGACTTATACAAACGTAGGATCTTGACTCATATATAAGTTTTAACTTCAATGGACGGTTAGAATTGTGGGGAATAGTGATGATTGGACCATTTGGAGCATAGATTCACGGATTAGGGTCTAGTTTGGCCAATCAATGGTTGGATTATTGATTTTTTATTATTTGTTTAGAATTAGAATGTGTCAACCTAAATTAGTATAGATCATTGATTTAGTTGTTTAGTCTTGGTCATGACTGAAAAGAGAAAATTGTCCAGAGAAAAAAAAAACTAGAATCGAGCCAATAGATCATTAGGTAAATGATTAAGAAGCCTAAATGGTCAAAAGAGTAGTGGACTTGTTGGGTAAGTAGTCACTCATGTGGATGGATTTTTCTGCATGGCATATCATGTGTGCATCTACTTGTTTACCTTTGATTATTATTGATATCTACTAACTATGCAAATGCCTTAGATGATGATTTATTCTTGAGAACACAAAACAACTCAGGGAGCGAGTATCCCTTGAATTCTCAGGCGAGAGTTCCACTGGAACTCGAGTCGGCACCAATAGGGCCTCCTCCTCAGATCGAGGTCAAGGTTGGAGAAGAAATTTGGCCAGCTTCAAAGTAGGTCACTCATCGCCAGATTATACAGTCATACATTGTACATGAGAAATGACAAGCCAGTCTTGTGTATACGCTTCAACGTTTGATGGATTTGTGTAAATCTTGGTTGAATGTATTGGTAGGCCGGACGTTGTGTGCGGCTATGGCCCTAGTTGCTTAACTTATAATTATACTATGGAAGTTGGCATACTAATTATTTGTTCATGCTTTTTTATCTTGATCTTGTTGTGAATCATACATGTAACTACTTGTTAGGCTATTAGCTCATGTTGTTGATTAGAAAACTATCTATGTTTTGGAAAGAAATTGGAGACTTCGAGAGCAAAATGATGCATTTGAGAAGCATGCTTTTGGAGATTTGATGATTGACTAAAGATTGTTATTCATGGTTTTGTTTTTTGGATAATTTTGTTTGTTGGTTGGATGAGAATATTTTGGATGATTATAATTAATAGTTAATCACAATTAGTTATGGGTTGCTTACCAAGAGTGGTTATGAAATTTATGTTTACGCCTTCTTCAACTTGAGTCACACCTCCAAATCAATGATTAAGTGGAGTGAACTCAAGTTTCTAAGAGGCAGAGTGTGACATCCAATCATCCCAGCCTCACCAAATCGGTTCCTTCATCTAGGGCCCAGTATAGGGAGAGAATTAAGTGTTACTCAGGTAACACATTATTGGGTGTTGCCCTGATCATGGGGCCCACCTTGATGTATTTGTCACATATCAACTCATTTTAGGGCATGGTCCCAGAACTGAAGCAAATCCAAATCTCAAGTGGACCATGCAGTAGGGATTGAATGTCCACCCTTAAAAACATTTTGGGCCCACAAAATAATTGGATCAAGCTGATATTTTTGTTTTCCATTCATTCAGGTCTCTGTGACCTTATAAACATTACAATGGCCCTAGAAATTTTTAATTAGTACAGTAAGCATTCAATCTCCACTGTTTCTCGTGGTGTGGTTCACTTGAGATTTGGATTTGCTTTATTTTTTAGACCATGCCCTAAAATGAGCTGGAAAATCTGATGGACTGTGATTATACAACAAATACATCAAGGTGGGCCCCACAGTCAAAGGCAACACCCAATAACTCGTCATTACCAAGGTAACATTTAATTGGTTCTTCCTGCTAATTGGGAACAGATTAGGTGTTACCCAGGTAACACCTTAGTGGGTGTTATCCTTACCATGTGAGGCCCACATGGATGAATTTGTTATATGTCCATGCTGTCCATCAGTTTTAACAGCTCGTCTAGGTGATGGTCCCAAGATTTAATTTGTTGTGTCCATGCTGTCCATCTGTTTTAACAGCTCATTTAGGCCATGATCCCAAAGTTTAAGCAGACACAAATATAAGGTGGACCACACCATTGGAAACAGTGGTAAATAACTATTAAAAAGTTTTTGTGGGCCACAAAAGTTTTGGATCAAGCTTCTCTTTGTATTTTCCCTTTCATCCAGGTCTTCTTGACCTTTCTGTTTTTTTTAGGTTAGTCATGCAACGCACACACCCGGTCAGTCACATGATGCTCCCACCCACTGGTGGGGTCAGTGGGTTTCAAACCTGAGACCCACTAAAAGAGTTTTTGTGGGCCTGCAAAAGTTTTGGATCAAGCTTCTTTGTATTTTCCCTTTCATCCAGGTCTTCTTAACCTTTTTTTTTTTTAGGTTAGTCATGCAACGCACACACCCGGTCAGTCACATTATGCTCTCACCCACTGGTGGGGTTAGTGGGTTTCGAACCCGAGACCAATAGTTGAATGTCCGTCTCTTGACCTTATCAACAAGTTGGATGATAAATAAACATTATCGTGACCCTATGAAGTTTTTAATGGTAGATGTTCAATCATCACTATTTCTTGCGGTTTGGTCCATTTGAATTTTGTATTTTTTAGTCCACATCCTAAAATGAGCCAGAGAAACGTATGGACAGTGTGGATATATAGCACAAGATCAAGGTGGGCCCATGGCATGGTAACACCCACTATGGTGTCATGGGTAACACCTAATCCACTCCCTGCCGATTGTGTGAGGCAGGGGTAACATAGTGAGCGGGGTCCCAACTGACCTATGTGTTATATATCCATGCTCCCCATCTGTTTTTCCGTATCATTTCAAGGCATGGTCTAAAAGATGAGGCAAATCCAAATCTCAAGTGGAAATTAAAAACTTCTTGGGGTTCACGAAAGATTTGAGTCAAGCAGCCACTTGTGTTTCCCTTCATCCATATTTGTGTGTGAATCTCATCAACAGGTTGGATGGCAAATAAAATTACAATGGGCCCTAGGAAGTTTTTAAAGGTGGGTGTTTAATCACCATTGTTTTCCTTTGGTTGGTCCACTTAAGATTTGGATCTACCTAATTTTTTTTACCATGCCCTAAAATGAGCTGGTAAAAAAGATGGATAGTGTGGATATACAATAATGCACCAAGGTGGGCCTTATAGTTAGGGCCTCACCCATTAACATGTTAATATGTTAATGTGCTCCTCACCTAATCCGCACCTTCGTCTACGTATGTATTCTGTACCTGAGTAAAAGTAGTGGGGCCCACAGTGATTTATGTATTTTATCCAAGCCGTGCATCCATTTTACGGATCAATTTATGTTTGAGCACAAAATTGAAGCATATGCAAAGCTCAAGTGGACCACACCATAGGAAACAATGTAAATCGAATGCCTACCATTGAAAGTTTTGGATCAAGCTGGTCTCTGTGTTTTCCCTTCATCTATGTCCGGGTGACCTTATGAACAGGGTGGATGACAAATAAACATCACTCTGGGCTTTGTTCCTGTTGTTTCATGTGGTGTGGTCCATTTGAGCTTTGAATATGCTTCGCTTTAGGTTAAACTTTATGCATAGCAATCATTTTTCCAGCTCAATTAGGGTATGCTTTAAAAGAGAAGCACTACACAAATCTCAAGTAAACCACCCTGAGGGGACTAAATGTCCACCATTAAAACTTCTCTAGGCAAAAGGTTTTGGATCAAGTTGATATTTGTGTTTTCCCTTTTGTGGAGGTCTGTGCAGCAGGTGGGATGACAAATAAACATTCTGGTGGGACTTACGAATTTTTTAAGGGTTATTAGAGTTAGTAGCCTCATACTGTGATGTATTCGTGTTAGTGGCTTGTCTTTTCTCCGACTCAAGTTTTTTTAATCCTAATCATTTTTTTGCTTTTCAGTGGACGAAAATGCATCTTTACCATAACTGCCCCTTGTATGGCGGGCTCTTCTTTAGAGAGGAGAACTTCTTCAAAGGCCGTGGACCTTACAAAAAAAAAGGATTCTGCACACCCCTTGCCTGATCTGATTCGTTCATTTTAATCGGACAACTGTAAACTCGTAGAAGAGTTTTTATAATTTTCTGTTTGAAGCTCTTTATAGCCCACGACCACACTAACGATATGCGTTAATTCTGAACTATTTCCTTCATTATGATCTATCTATGATGAGTTTTACTTTCAAACTTAGGCCGATATCATGAAATTTAGGCCCCTTACATGTGGGAGGGATGAATTTTCTTCAAGATAACCTAGTGGGCCCCACAAAATATGCGGATGAATTCTTCTCCCACCTTTGTTTTTTTCTACTTTATGGGACCACACGAAGTCAAAGCTTCCTTGACAGTTGGTAGTTATACGGTCAGTCTCCACACACTCCGGTCAATGACAAAAAACTTTAGCAAGCTTCGGCCAAGCTCAGACCAGTTATTTAACAAAAAAAAAAAGAGTTTTTTTCTGAAGTTTTCCTATCACAATTACCAAAGTGGAAGATATGGTTAGTAGATGTAAGTTTTGTATTTTCTTTCTTTTGGTGATTATGAATGGTGGAAGTTTGTGAAAGAGGAGGATGTAGGAGTCTTTTTTTATTTTTATTTTTTGTTGTATGAATGGTGGGACCGCATGGATTGCAGATATTTACTAAGGACCGTGGATATTTTCTGAGGATCGTAGATATTATGGAGGAATGAAGATATTTTTTAGGATTGAGATTTTTTGTTTTTTACGGTAATGGCTACGAATATAGTTCGTAGCTGTAGGGTGATAGTGAATATAAGTCAATTGCTACAGATATAGTTTGTACAATGGTCTCTTTTTATAATAATATTCACCGATGACTTTACATATTCCACTATTGATATCTTCAATCTTTAGTGAATATCTACGATCTTCGATGAAGATCCGATGTCCATGTGATCCCACCATATAGAAAAAAAATAAATAAATAAGACCCTATACCCTCCTCTGTTTCACAAATTCCCACCATTTATACCAACTAAAAGAAAGAAATAAAGAAAAAAAAGCACAAAAAACTTACTTCTCACCATAGCTTTAATTTGAGAGATTGTGGCAGGAAAACTTAAAATAAAAAAAAAAAAATCAACGAAGAACTAGTCTGAGCTCAGTCAGAACTTACAAAAGTCTTTTGTCATTGTTTAGAGTGTGTGCTGATCGACAATACAATTATCAATTGTCGACTAAGCTTCAGCTTTGTGTGATCCCAAGAAGTGTGAAAAAAATTCAAGGAAAAAAAAACTGAAATGACTTGGCATTGTACGACAAAGACTCCATGTTTTGAACCTATCTACATCTTATACGGAACCCACTGAGTTGTCTGGAAGCAAATCTAACTATTCCACATGTAAGGGGTTTTAATTTCAGATCATCGGCTCAAGTTTAAAGGTTAAATTCATCATAGATGGACCACAAAGAAAGAAATAATTTAGAATTAACACGTATTGTTAGTGTAGTTGTGGGCTACAGGGAGCTTTAAATAGAAAATTGAAAAAAAAACTCTTCTACGGGTTTACAGTTGTCCAATTAAAATGAACGGATCAAATCAACTAAGGGGTGGGTTCCACATCTGTTTTTTGTGGGGCCATGCCCTTCTTTAGAAAAAAGTTTCCCTCTTAAGACGAGCCTGGCGTAAGAAGGGCAACTGTGGTAGAGGGGCATTTTTGTCTATCAAGAAGTGAAAAAAATGGTTTCCGAGCTAAAAAAAAAAAACTTGACAGCCAAGGGGCAGCTAACAGCTGAAGGCCAATGACACTAGCACACTATGGGCTACTAACCCCAATAACCCAAGTTTTTAATGATGGGCATTCAATAACTGTTGCACGTGGTGTCGTCCACTTGTGATTTCAATCTGTTTCGTTTTCTAGGACCATGCCCTAAAATGATATAGAAAAAATGGTGGGCGTACACAACACATGTATCAAGGTGGACCCACCGTCAGGGAACTAGCCTACCGTGTTAGCCAGGTGACACCTAATTCCCTCCCATGTATTCCACGCAGTGTCACCTAATTCCCTCGTTTCCGTCCATCTCAGCAGGAGCAGGAGCAGGAGCAGGAGCAATAGATAACAGAGCTACTTCGGTCTCTCTCTCTCTCTCCCTCTCCCTCTCCCTCTCTCTGCTGCCATGGCCTGCTCAGCTCCTTCCTCTCTCCTCTTTTCAAACCCTACCACCTCACTCTACCCTGCGGCTTCTCTTCCTCTACTTCATCCAAAGCCCTTCTCTTCCCAAACCCTCGCCATCCCCAAAGCCTTCAACGGCCTCAGCAGGTCATCGCTGCCTCGCTCGTCTCGGACTCTCTCCTCCCGCACCAGGCCTTCTTCTAGAAGGAGCTTTTCCGTGAATGCGGTAAGGATAGGAAACTAGACCCATTTCCCCCCCTATCTACATTATTCTTGCTGCTTGTTTTTAACGTAGGCTGAGTCGATTGTGAAATGCATATGAGAGATCAAGAAATCCACTCGCAGGAGAGTTCAGGAAGAAGAAGAAGAAGAAGAAGAAGAAGAAGAAGCATATCATCAATGGGAAAGAATGTTATGATTCTTTAGTTAACAAAAGCACATGTAGTAAGCTCGGTGTACATAACCCAAAACTCTAAACTGTCATAACAAAAAAGGCGCGCTCCAGTAGTAATCCGACCCGTCCATAAGATGCATTGGAGCATTTTACGTCCATGGCACAAAATTCAGGCTGATCCATGAATGAGGTGGGCCACACCACAGGAAGCACGTTGAGAGGGGATGCCCACCCTTGATTTATGTGCGGGTGGGGGATTGGAACGTGTTTTTTTTATTTATATATGGAATCAAGACTGTTCTGACCCTTCATATGTCGTGGATGAAGGTTCTGATCAAACTCAGGCTGGTTTGCAACTCAGGTGGGCATGGCAGAATCAAAGGTGGGTGTTGCCTCCAAACTTGTTCCCTTCTGCTTCCCTCCTGAGTTCTGGATCGATCTTATTTTTGGCACATGTTCGTAACTGTGGTCAAGCATATGATGGGCGGAGTTGGATGTGCTGCATGCATCATGTGGGCCATGTCTCCCCCGTACCACCATAAGCTTACAGCCAGACCAGTACCACTGGATCACACCCCAACACAAAATAGGGAATAACGGTGTCAGTGATCATATCAGACAGGCCCAGAAACAATACAAGACGGGGTGCCTATCATACCCATATTGGCGGTTGATTTTTTTTTCCTAAAAATCTTGAAAATTTATTTTGAAAAAAAGAAAAAAAAATGTAAAACACGAGAATTAATCATTTTTCATATTTTTGACATGTATTCAATGGTGTATTGGACCATTCTTTGATAAGAATGTTGATGCTTGATTGTTAACTTGACTTGTTGAAAGTCAATCAAATGGCGTAATTGGCCACAAATCAAGCATGATTTGATGGCTTAGGTTAGGGCCCATTACTTATAAATACAACAAAAAGAAGATGAAAAAAAAGAAAAAAAAAAGAGATGTTTTGCCCTTCTTCCAATATTTTACGAAATGGTCCATTCCACTCAAATTTGTTGAATTCCACTCAAATTCCGTGTTTTGATGCTCAAAATGGGTCTATATCTGGTCTAAAATTACTTACTAAGCTTCCTCCATGGTTGAAATGAAGAAAGAAGTGGAAATAGAGAACTTAGAATATTTCAACCCGCATGTGGTTTGGGTGAACGGCAAGCGTCGTGGGTGTGATCCCCATTGATGTGAGTTCAATTCCCCTCCCCGGGATTACCCATTGCACGTGGTTTGCTGGTGATTGCGTGCATCCGTAGAGAATAGTCTTGCCTTAAAATGGGGTGGGAGCACCCTGACGTCATCAAAAGAAAAGAATATTTCATATTGGGCCTTTAAGGTTGTATTGGCACCGACACAAGCTGTACGCTTGTATTGGCCAATATAGGCTCATTTTTCTCGCAACAGTCCAGTTCACCAAATCTCATGACGTGGGTGGCCAATATGACTCTCTCTCAGTCTCTCTCTCTCTCTCTCTCTCTCTCTCTCTCTCTCTCTCTCTCCAACATTTTCTTTAATTTTTAGTTTTACAGCAACTGTTGATCACCCTTGCATCATGTGACATGGGTGGCGGATATGGTCATGATACAACTGATATGGATCATACCATAACTCATATTTAAAACCATGAATACATCTCTAGGGAATTGCAATCCCCTTTCTTAAGATTGTCAATGGTTAAATTTTTTGCTGCCATGGCGATCAAATGAATGCTTGGACTCTATGTGGAGCTTTAATCTCCAAGCCTTAGCCAGCAGAGCATCAGGCCCATTTTGAACGGAAAGCACTTGAAATAGAGATCTAGAGGAAAACTTCCGATACACAAACCATTTTCAAATCTTCCTATCTGCCTCCTTAGGATCGATCGATGCAACTTGAGCATGAGCCTACAACAGAGCTCAAACTCATTTTCTTAACATCACATTCCAAACCATGCTTCCCCCCACATAATCGTAGCAATTTAAGACTTTTAATTGAGAGGAGAGAAAAAAGAAGGATGGACCTCTGCTAACGGGAGATCCTCAATCAAGCCTCCCATGAACAATATAAACAACAATATCTTGCCATAAAATCTTGCTTGTTTAAATTGTTTGAACCTCTCAAAAGGTGGCATGGACCATAAAGACTATCTGAGTGAAAGTTGGGCCTATCGTCTCACTAGGTGGGCTAGACCCATACATTGAGGCAGGCAGGCTATTGACCTAGCATTGATTGGATTAGTATAGCTTGCATGATGAGTGGAATTGTCTTGATTTTCCCCAAGGGTGATCTTTATTGCACAGCCCACCTTTTGCACAACTCAGATGTTCCATACATGTGACACATGACAAGGAAAAAACATTGGATGTGAATGTGTAACATACAGTGTTGAATGTGAACTTATATCTTTTTTTCATTCCTTTTTTTTTTTTTTTGACAAAACATCCATTCTCTCAATGAGGCTTTTAGTCCAGACACGTGTACGGGGGAGCTGAGCTACATGTAGTGTTCAGCGTATCGATATCGTTGCATGTATGGATGACTTGTGATATGGAAATGTACATCGATACCATCATTAATATCTTTAATATCACAAATACTGGAAAAATATCTCCGTCTAAGGAAAACATTGGGAAAAAAAAGTTGATTTTTTCAGCAAAACTTCATAAGATGTTATCTTTACCCACTTAGGACAAAATATTACACAAAACTACTATACACAATAAATTTCCATTTTATAGGGACCTAAACCATGCACAATTGAGCAAAATCAATTGTATCCAAAATGAGTTCATATCATTCCAATATAAAAGAACAGTAATAAAACAGGGACAATACATCCCAAAAACTAAAGAGAACAAAAACCATACCTTTGCCTCAAACCCACAAAACTATTGAGGTGGCTCAAAGTCATCATCTTCATCAACATTATGCTGGGTATGGTATTGTTGCTCCATGTGTTAGCAGTAGATTGGAATCACTATAAAAAGAGAATCCCGACTTTTTTTTCCTTGAAAAAATTCCATCGATTTTTAGAGTATTTTCTCACTTACACATGGTATCGGCGATAGCATTGATAATAGGAACTTTTACGAAGGGCGAGAAGGTGAAATATCGATATATTATCGACCGATACCGGATATTTTCAAGTTTACCCTTGATTTTTGTATCTCTTGGTCAACGATATGATAATATTGCTGATATCATGAACACTTGCGCACGCATAAGAGATGCAAGCCATCCGTCAGATAGTTCTCATTGTTTAGAACTTCAGATTCCTTTGATCAAAAGTTGTGCTTGTGCACTGGTTAGTTGAGGTACAGTTTAACAAAAAACAATAGACGGCCATCCCTTTTCTTCTAATTTCATGGCCTTTTAGGTGATTTGTTTGGTTGATTTTAGGTAGTGAAATTTAACAGCGTGTCCCACAAATGGATCTCAAACATACTTTCCTATGGGAGGCATGTAGATGGGTTGAGCGAACACATGGCCATAGAATCATACCCACTGTATAAACCTTCTGACTTGTAGGCTTAGAATATCATGATAGAATGCCGTGTTGTTTGGATTCATGATGAAAGTTATAGGATAAGTTTGTGCCGACTGCCAATCCGACGCAACCCTACTCCTTTATCCAGGCTTGGGATGAGCAATGACAGCCAAAACTCCCAGAGCTGCAATGTAATAGACTAGGGCTATTAAAATCAAGCGTTATCTAACAGTCTATTGGATAGGCTGATTACAGTAAATGAGTTATATGGATGTAGAATATGCTAATAATAATATAGTGATCTCTAGACACCAACAACGGTTGCTATGCCATAGGGGTCAGGTGGGTGGCCTCTACATTTTTGTTCACTTAGTTTTGACGCTTATCAACACATTTATATTTAATTAACGTAAAATATATTTATATATACTATTAATATCTTGAATTCACAAACACACACACACAAAAAAAAAAAAATCCTATATAATAGGGTAGCCAACTAGGTATCTGAACCGACCTGAATGTATACGGGTCTAAAATTGGACCTGAACCCAACCTGATGTTTAGGACTATGACCTGTTTAAATTGGGCCAGGTCTTTCGGATACCCTTGGATTTGGGTATCTGTTGACAGCCATAACTGAGAGTGAGGGAGGACCAAAGGATCATGGTGAAAGAAAGGAAGATGAGAGAGGTGGCTGAATGAAGATCTGATCATGAAGGGTAGGAAGAACCTTAGGCCTTTGGGTGTTCTTAGGGCATACTCCTGTTAAGGGAAGTAAAGGTAGCTCTGCCCAGGGTGAAAAAAGTAAAGGCTTTGGAGACAGATACACCAACAAAGGCATGGAGGATCTTGGGTGTGAGAGCATTAGTTTGATTTGCTGGTCTTTTTCTTCAAAACTTTGCGGAGAGGGTGGTGGAGCAAGATCAAGAAAGGAAACAATAACTTTAGAGAATGAAAGCAGAGAGGAGCTAGTCTCTCTCTCTCTCTCTCTCTCTCTCTCTCTCTCTCTCTCTCTCTCTCTCTCTCTCTCGTGCATTATGATGCTAATTCTTGAAGGTAGGATCAAGGAAACAAAGCGTGTTTGCAATAAAAGGACAAACCTGGTTATCAACTAGATGGTTAAGATAAAAAAAAATAATTACAATTTTGAACTCAAATAATGATGTCTATTTATTGGAAGCTAAGATTGTGTAATCAAACCAATTTTCAGGTTGTGTCCGATCTAAAATGGGGCCAACCATATACCATTTGGATATATTGGATTGAGGTAAATGTCTGCCATGCTAATACCTGATTTGTGCATGTGTATGGATAATTATACTCTATGAAGTATCAATATTTTCTCAAAAGTTGCATTGGGTGAAGACTCTCTCTCTCTCTCTCTCTCTCTCTCTCTCTCTCTCTCGCAACAGTATCAGTCGGTCTATTGGCTGGGCCAAAACAATATGATACTGGTCCATTCCGGAATTGTATCATCTGATACATGCCCGTATCGGCTCAAATTTTTTCTTTGCTCAAGAAATTTTGAAAAAAATCTCGGGAAAATTGTAAAACACCAGACTATCATTTACAAAATGTTTTTATTCGTATTCAATGTACATCATACTATGCTTTGATAAGAATGTTAAGTTCCACCTTGACCAACTGAAAGTCAAGCAAATAGGCCCTACTTAACATAGAGCAGGCGTGCTTTGATAGATTATGGCCCACTATATTGAAATACAACGAAGGAAGATGAAAAAAATGGAAAAAGGAAAATAATTCCCCCTTTTCTATTTTTTTTTCTCAAAAAGGATTCATTTTACTTCAATTAATCAAATATCACTCAAATCTCAAATCTTGTGTTTTGATCCAAAATAAAACCTGGATCTAATATGAAATAAGTTTTCAACCTTCCTCCATGGTTGAAATGAAGAAACAAGTAAAAAAGCTAGAGAAGGTTGGCTTTTTTTGTGCGTTTTTGGTATGGGAGTTTATGCCCATATCTGTGCTGATACAAGGTGTATTGGTTGATGGAACTTTTTTTTTTTTTTTTTTTTTAAATTTAATGAACTGGTTTACCCCCGTATCGCGTAACAGGGGTGGCTGATATAGTTCTGATATGGCTGTATCATAATCAATTTTCAAAACTATGCTCTCTCTCTCTCTCTCTCTCTCTCTCTCTCTCTCTCTCTCTCTCTCTCTCTCTCTCTCTCTCTCTCTCTCGGTAACTCTAACACTTTCCGGATTGTGCGTTCTAGGGGGTGTACGATAATTTAGGTAACCCAACCACAAACTAGAAAACACAACCTTTTGTTTCTCACCATCGTTAGATCTGTAATGGAGTGCTAACCTTGGATCTCATCATCATGGCCAAAAGCTTCAAAGAGGCAAAGAGCGAGTACCCTCAATATGGAAAGTGGAAAAAAATCCCACCTGCCGCCTCCACGTTTACCGTCCTCACAGAAACTTCTGAACTCGATCTTCACAAGAGATGTTTCCTTTTTAACTTTTAAGCTAAAACAGTCAAGTCTTGGTTGAGTCAATTTGATTGAATCTTGACAGATCTTGATGATTCTTCGCCTAGTTTTTCATCGAGTTACAGCAGGACTATGTTCGAAATATGGTCTAGTCAAGTTGACTACGCTGCTTTTTGACTTGTGACTTCTAAAACTGTTCCCCACATCTTCAAGATCTCAACCCTTGCATCCCCTGCTTCCATGAGTATTCCATTACTTCTATTCATTCCAAATTTCTGATTCTATGGCACAAGCTTCTTATCAGTGATTCAACATTTGTATCCATGAAATTTCTGTGTTTCGAGGCTAAATATTTGATGTGGAACATTTCATCTAATATCCAAAAGATATCACGCAAACCTCAGAATGCAAAGTTAACATTGAAAACATGAAACAATAATATATCTGCGTCCACTGAAAATGCACATGTTATCTCATCTACAGGACACCTTATCTACATTGTGATGTTTTCATTGTTAATTGGTTTACCTTCCATTTTATGTCTTAAAATCATTAGCAAGTTTTCCTTCATTTAGCCATCCAATTTATATATTTTCCTCCTTTTGTTTTTTCTTTTTAATCTCCACAGAGTCAACTTCCATTGGTCGGCAACCCAGCACCTGATTTTGAGGCCGAAGCGGTTTTTGATCAGGAGTTTATCAAGGTAAATAATACACGTGGCTTCAAATTTAACATGTAAGCTAAAATGGAATATAGCCTTATTTTGCCTTTTGTTATGTGCTCTATCTTATTTTAACCATATTAAGCTGTGTATTAAAAGAACTATGGATTCTTTCCTTGCTGTATGTGTCTACATCTCATTAGACAGGTTGGATTTTTTTCTTTGCTGTATGTGTTTCCGTTTCATTACGCATGCTTTAAGCAGCTATGGAGCATGTTGTCAGTTAATTGGCATTTCATTATGCATGTTCGAAGCAGCTATGGAAAACACGTTGTCAGTTAATTGACAGTGTGTGCATGCTCTCTCTCTCTCTCTTTCTCTCTGGTCTCACCATGACTAGTGATCAATGAATTATTCCCTCCCCCCCCCCTCCCCCCAATCTGAGGAGTGGGGAGCCAACTAATATGATTGGGAGTTGGGAAACCAACCATCTCATCTTATTGATTCTCCCGGCAACTTTGGGTTGGCTTTTGAGTGCTAGATTGGCAAAAGTTTTACAAGTGGCTGCTCACTGGACATCAGACTTCCACTTTTACCAGGGGTCTTGGGACTGGCCATGGCAGAGGCTCTTGTTCCCTCCCAGTATTGACGCCCTTCCCAACTATGGCATGCATGCCTCAAAGGGTGAGCAGGCAAAGTAGTCTTTAGTTTCTAAGTGTAAAAAAGAAAAATAGAAAAGTGGGAAAAGCTTAATGATGTAGCCTAGAGTGGATGGGACAAACATAAAATGGAATCTTCTTCGAGAAATTGAGGTTTGGTAATTATTCATTCACACTCCATTCACAAATGACAATAGTTTACAAGACTCACAACATACGTTCACTGATGTGTTAATTATGGGATGTACTGAACTACCAACTCAAGAAACTTATAGCAAATTGAAAGTCCAACCATCAACCAACCAAACTACTTTTTTTAAGATTGCAAATATTATTAAAAAGCCAGACAGCAACAAAAACAGAAAAGAAAAACTAAACGAACAAAGAGGAAAGAAAACAAGAAAAAAACTGACTCATTGGTTGCAATGAAAAAAAAAAGGAGCTTACTAAAGTAATTTAAATTAAACATTGGGGGGGTAGTGAAAAGGAAAAGTAGAAAAGAGGAAAGTAATAAGAACTTACTAAAGAAAAAGACGTGTATTGGTTGCAATGAAACTCTAAAACTAATCGAAAGAAATCAATAGTCTGAGTAGAGTTTGAAGGAAACAACAAAAGAAGAACAAATAGTCTTCCATCTTTTTTGGAAATATGTTTTCTATGTGCAAACAGTGGAAATTCTGTACTAAAAGCCTGTGGAAAACTGTTTTCCTCAAAATGGTTCCCTGGTTCCCATACAGACCCAGGAGAAATCTCTGAGAACTAAAAGCCCAGAAATTCTGTACTAACTAGGACCCTACCCACAATGGAACCCTTAATGCCTTATGCAATGGAGCAGTTCTATCATCCAATAGGCGTCAGATTTTAGCTCACTTAGGGAAATAATTTGGAAGAAGCCCTATGTTATCATGCCCTACAATTACCATGGAATTGGTTGTAATTTGCATATATTTTTATGATATTCTGCCAAATGTTAAAGATAATGTATTGGATTAGTTGCATGATCCTTCTAACTAGGTGTGATCTCACATCGAATTGCACTTCAGACTGGCACTCCTGCTTCTGCTTCCGCTTCCTACCAGTGTATACCTGAAACAGATGCTTCCCCGCTCCTGTACCCGAATCTTTTGGCACTTCACACTTTGTGTATGATAGGACAGCCTTACTTGTTTTCTTTTGCTCAAATTAAAAAAGAAAAAAAAAAAAAAAAAAAAGGGAAAGAAAAGAAAAGAAAAATGGTGTGGCTACTTTAGTTCTTCGATATTGGAATGATCAATAAAATCACAGTTGCTGCCTCAACTTCTCTGCCCGATATTCCTCACTCATCTAGTTAACAGGGTATAATGATTTTACATTGGCCATTGACCTTTTCACTAATTTCAGATGCCTATCCGTTTGGCCTTCAAACTTTTGATGTGGCAGATATTGATTCTTTTTTGTAGTTCCCTGCCCGGTATTCACTTTAAATGTAATGCCATTTATTCACTCTTTTGGATGATGCGTTGTTTCACTAAATCACCTGTTTGCTTTGTTCTGTACCTTCTTGGATGCATCTATTTGATGTTGACCCTTATCCACCCTTGTAGATATACTTCATCCAAGAAACTCATGTCAATTCTGTGAAATATATAAAAATGAGTTTTTATTATGTTTGTTATAAATTTACTCAACTGATTCGCAAACTTTTAATAGTTCTCTGTTGGGATCTGATTGTAAATTGTAATGCTAATCAACAGCTTCTTGCAACAGGTCAAGCTCTCCGATTACATCGGAAAGAAATATGTGATTCTGTTTTTCTATCCCCTGGATTTTACATTTGTTTGTCCCACTGGTAAGATGAAGGGCAACTCAGTCACTAAATAAATGATAGTTCAAAGAACAAATGTACTTGAATTCTGACATTCTTTTTTCTTTCCAGAGATAACTGCTTTCAGTGACCGATATGCAGATTTTGAGAAGTTAAACACAGAAATATTGGGTGTTTCAATTGACAGTGTGGTTAGTGATTCTTCCTTCTTCACTTTTTGTATGGAGTTTGGTGCCATCACCATATTGAATTAAATGTTTTCTGGGCACATTGAACACTGTGTTAGCTTGACAGCTTCTTATTGCAAACAATCAGAAATTAACCTGTAGATCTTGTAGCATTCACCTAAGGTATACAAAAACGGTTATGTAATGGTAACTGCACATGCAGTTATGCGATATGGGTTTCCCCTTTGGGTTTTTTTTTTTCATTTTCCACTCTCTCTCTCTTCTCTCTCTCTCTCTCTCTCTCTCTCTCTCTCTCTCTCTCTCTCTCCCTCCCTCCTCCTCTCAAGACTATTTTTAACCCATTTTCGACTAGATATGTACAATTTTTGACAACTGAAATACAAGATTTAAGCTATTTTCAAAGGATTGAAGATCTGGGACTGAATTTGGGGAAAATTGAAAAATATTTAAAATTCTTTTTTCTTGTTTTGTCTTGCTGCAAATGTATTGATATAACATTATATTACTAAATCGACCAAATCTTGCTAGATTTATATTCGATTTGGTCATGTTAATATAATTTTTCAACTTTTTGTATTTTTTTCTGGTTTTTATATAAATATCTAGCAATTTCATTTTTTTTTTTTTTTTGAAATTTTTATAAAATGTTTGGAGTGCTGCAGATTCTTCAAATGCATTAATGGAGTCTAGATCTACATATCCATGCACTAAATCAGTGTGTTTCATCTTTTTTCTTTTTAGTATTTTTGTAATTTCAAGTAATTTTAAAAAAAATAGTGGCATATTTTTTTGTTAATTTTTTTTTCTTCAAATTCCATGAGGGGAATGATGTTAGACGCATAGGGATATGTATTATTGGGATGAATCCTAGGGGTTGCATGAATTTTGGCCCATTCCGGGTGTATTTGAGTGGTCCTCAATGGGCCCGACACAATTCATTTGAATTTAATTTATTTTTTTTTATCAAATTTCTTGAGGGAAGTGGTATAAAATGGTCAGGGATATGTATTAGTGGGATAAGTTCCACAAATTGTATGAATTTTGGGCTGTTTTGTGGGCATTTTTGTGTACCCAAATTGGCCCTAAACTTCATCTGAATTTAATTTTAATTTTTTCCTCAATTTTTTTATTAAATAATTAATATTAGATATCTAGAATATTAAAGATCAGCGTTTTGAAGTCAATCTAAGCCTCTCAAGTTAATAATATCATCAGATAGCCCGAGACAACATTCTTACCAAAGAATGGATAGTTACAAAATCATAAACATGTTCAAAACCGGAAAAGAATTAATATTTGGAATTTTCTCATTTTCTAAATGTTTCTAGTATTTTTTCCACCTTTTTTTTCTTTAAAAAAAAAAATTCAACCATTACAGCATTTACAAGGCAGTAATAGCCTATAACATAATGATCCAACAATCGGCCGTTACCATTATTTAATACCTTCACCTCTTTCTCTAAAAGTTGTCACTATTCATCATCATCATCATCATCATCATCATCTAAGCCTTATCCCAACTATTTGGGGTCGGTGTCGTGAATCCTTTTCTGCCATTCTACTTTATCAAGGGCCATAACTTCAGTTAGACCATAGGTCATCGAGTCTTCTCTTACTATCTCCATCCATTTCCTTTTGGGTCTTCCGCTTGCCCTTTTATAGCCTTCAACTTGTAGCAACTCGCTCCTAACCGATGCGATTCTTGGTCTCCATTGCACATGAGCATGCCACAAAAGTCTACTTTCTTTATCTTATTACCTGTTCGTGGTACTCCTAAGTTACCTCAAATGCATTCATGTCTAATTCTATCCTTGTCTTGTCACTCATCCATCTCAACATCCTCATTTCAACTCCTCTCATTCTGTGAACATGCTTTTCCTTAACTGACCACCATTCTGTCCCATAAAGCATGGCTGGTCTTATGGCTATTCTATAAAATTTCCCTTGTAGTTTGAGTGGTACATGGCAATCACATTAGACTCTGTAGGACCAATGCCATTTCTTGCACTCCGCTTGAATTCTATGGGCAACATCCTTCTCAATCTACCTAATAAGAAAGAAAGAAAAAAAAAACTTCTCAATCTCTTTACTCTCGTCGATTATTGACCTATGATATAAACAATGGTCATTTTAGGAAATTTCTGCATTAACAAACTTATTAACTAATTCCTCGTTCCCACTCCTATTTTTACTAAAATTACACTCCAGATATTGTCTTAGTCCAATTAATTTTTAAATCCTTTAGATTCTAAAGCACCCCTCCATAAATCTAGCTCAGTGTTTACCCCTATCTTGTCTTGTCAATCAAAACCATGTCATTTGCATACAACATACACTATGGATATCTTCCTGCAAATGCCTCGTTTACTCGTCAATTACCAATGCAGAAAGGTACGGGCTCAATGACGACCCCTGGTGCAAGCTAAAGTAATTGGGAACTCACTTGTCTGTCTACTAGTTGTCCTCACATTTGTTATTGCTCCCTCATACACATCCTTAATCATGTCAATATATCCTCTTGAAACTCCTTTCTTTCCTAATGCTTGCCAAATTAACTCTCTAGGGACCCCTATCTTATTTTTTGAAGGATGACAATGTATTAATAAAAGTGGCAAAAGCTGAAGGAATACAAAGAATCAAAAGAAAAGAGGGGGTACAATGGCCCCCAAGGAGAAGCCACAGGAAGGACACCCCCCCTCCCATGATCCCCCAGCTAAGGACAAAACGACACCTACAAAGAGACGAGGGATCTAGCCAACAAGAAAACCCCTTTTTGCGGGCCTCTAATATCTCGAAATCATTTGGAATTTCTTTCCTTCCATAAGGCCCACAAACCTGCTAAAAGGAATAATCTCCACTCCTATTCACTCTACTCTAATTGCCACTATGCCACTGCTTGAAGAGTGCCTTGATAGAATTTGGGAAGACCCAATAGACACCACATAACTGGAGAATAAAAGCCCATCTAGAAAACTAGTAATGCATGAAAAGGTGGCAAATCGAGTCCTTGTCTTGCAAACATAAGGGACAAGGATTGATATGAATCAAACCCTCTTTCTCAAATTGTCGATAATCAAAAGCCCTATTCTAGCCCACAAGCCATGCAAAGTTTGCCACCTTAGAGGGAGCATCATAGGACCAATGAAAAAACTGTATGAGCCCTCTGGCCCCTAATTAATCCTCTCCTCGAGCCTCTAGAGAGATACATTGAGAGACGTGGCTGAGAAATTCCCAGACTTCTCCATGAGCCAACACACCAATCAGACTCCTTCGATAAAGACACTCCCTCCAAAAGATTAAGAAACACCAACAATTCCAGCACTTCCACTTCTCGAAGATCCCTTCTACATAAAGGGGACCAAACTCCACGATTGCCATTTTGAACAAAGCAATGACTAACTGAGATATCGAGGTCTCCGGTAACTTGGGTGATTCTAGAAAATATATCTTGCAAATATCGATCACCAATCCAAATGTTCTTCCAGAATCTCATTCTTGCCCCCATTCTTATGCTTTCTCTAAGTCAATAAAGACTTTGTGGATATCTTTCCTCCTCTCCTTATATTTCTTCATCAATTGTCTAAGTAGGAAAATAACTTTGGTGGTAGACCTCCCCGCCATGAAACCAAATTAATTTTCTAATACATTTGTCTCATACCTTATTCTTTGCCCAATCACTCTCTTCCAAAGTTTCATAATATGGTTCACAAATCATAAGTTTAATCTGATGATAGTTAGTGCAACTTTGTATGTCTCCTTTATTCTTATAAATAGGTATTACAGTACTTTTCCTCCATTCGTCTGGCATTTTTCTTTGATCTTACAATGTTGTTGGACAACTTCATCAACTAAAATAACCTAGTGTCTCCCAAATACTTCAAAATCTCTATTGGTATACCATCAAGTCCGAGGGCCTTTGCTATTTTCATCTTTATCAAAGCTTCTTTTACTTCAAATCCAAATCCTAAGAAAGTATCTATGGTCTTCGATGTCATTTGAGTTTATGGTTCCTTCTATCTCTATGATCTATGAGTGATTGTCATTTAATAAGTTTTTCATTAATCTCATTGTCTTTCAGTAATACCCTATCATCATCGCTCTTAATGCATCTAACATGACCTAGGCCCCTACTCTCTCTCTCTCTCTCTCTCTCTCTCTCTCTCTCTCTCTCTCTCATTTTTGCGAGTCTGAAGACATCTTTCTTACCTTCTCCTCCCCGATCTAATGTAAAGTTCATTATAAGCCTTATGGTTAGCTTTACTTCTTTCTTAGTAGCCTTTTTGGCATTTTTATGTTGTTCAAAAATTTCACCATTTCTAGTCCCTTACTAGGCTTTGAAACATGAACATTTCTCGTGAATATTGTTAGAAATATGTTTTATTATTGTCTCATTTTATCCTTTTTGCAATCTTATATGCATTTTGAAGTACCCCAAATCAACATTTGGTTGAACATGTTAATGGGGTTACTTGTTTTGAACTTGTTGAGCATTCAGGACGGTGCGGTTCAACTTACAAGTTTTTTGCTTTTTGCCCGAAATAACAATGTGCTCATTCATTCATCAGTTGAATGGAATGGAATATCAAATTAGTGGGAATTGATTCTACCTCCGATTCCCATGGTAATTCTAAATGAACCCTTATCTAGGGGTTTTTTTTTCTCGTCTTATCTCTTGCTACCTCTAATCTTTCTTCTTCACTGAATTTGTTCAAACCCTTCATTTCGAGTTAATGAGATCTAAAAAGTATGTGTAACAAGCTCATGCAAAAAGGGTTACATGTTATGGCCGTTATGTAATGGTTACAATAACGGTGGGTGCCGTTATGGATTAGGGGGCCATAGTGGCCGTTACGGAAAAATGGCCCATAATGATTGTTACATGCTCTTTTATATATATATATATATATATATATATATATATATATATATATATATATATATATATATATATCGTAATGACCGTTACAGGGGCTGTAATCGTAATGATAACGGCGGTGGCCGTTATGTCCACCCTTACCATTATTGAATAACTCGATGTGTAACAAGTGATATTAACTAGAAAAGGGGGGAATTTAGCTGAAAATTGGTAAATATAATTAAAAAAATTATGTCAGTAGAATGGTTAATTGAAGCAAATCTTAAACTAATCAAGATTAGAATAAAAAAAAATAATCCAGAAAGAATAGGGTGTTGTATAAAAATGCAAACTTAATGGGAATACTAGAATTGATATGGATCAGTTGGAAATGGCAAAAGGGGCACAACTTTGACTTGAATGTAAGTTTATAGGGCCTGTTTGGTGCATGGTATTAGGTGGGATTAGATGGTATGGAATTGCATTTGGTCCCGTGCATATTCCCTCCGACATTTGGAAACGACGAGAAGGATTGAATCAATCCTGGTATCACATCATCTAGTGCCAATAGTAGATACTGCAGGATTTTTGGTGGATTTTTAAATCCATAACATTTGTGGGCCCAACGGTTGATGCATATGTTTTATCCATGCCGTCCTTCCATATGCACCCTTCACATGTGACGTTCGAGTTGCATGTGTGTACAGGTGGCCATCATCGGTTGTAAAATTTGGTCCATTGATTGCAATTTCATGGTCCACCAGACGTAGGCTTACTTAATACCATGTTTTTCCCGACGGAAGAAATTTGATCCCAAACGTGGGATGGGATGTTCAAAATAGCATGGCATTTCCATACATGCAATCATTGTGCAATAATGATGTTAATTCCATCTAATGCAATTCCATACCATTTAATCCCACGTACCAAATAGGCCCTAGCGATCTTTAGTCATTTTGACATTTCTCTGGAGATTTATGACGCTTCCTATCCATTTTCTAGATTTCAACATTTTTGGGTCTTCAAAATGTGGCCTAAAATATAGAAATGAAAATGGCAAGAGAGTCAAAAAGTTTTGAGTTTTTAACTGTCTATTTAAATAATTAGTGGTTAGAATTAGAAATTAGATTGCATTTCTTTGAAAAAGTTGACAATTTTTTCTTTTGAAATTATTTCTCTAAGGTAATCTTTTAGGTTAAATCCCTATAGACCTTCAAGAATGTTACATTCCTTGTTTCTCATCCTTTGTTTCTTATCTTCTACTCATTGGTGGTCTTTGATTATTTCGTTTGGGGAGTATTGAGTTCCAGTTTATGTTAGTGAATTGACATCACTCATGGGTTCCAAAAGAGCCTTGTCCTGTAATTAGAAGAAGAGAAGGATGGAAGATATGGGAATCTAAGGGAAATGAAATGCAATTTGGCATTAAAACATACTCAAACACACAAAAGCAAACCCTCTCATCTCAATTATCTCAATTTCTGCTAAAACTACATTGCAATGCGCATTACAAGGTATTCATATACCTATTACAACAAACTCGTAAGTCCTAACTTCCACAACTAATCACCTAACAATGCTAAACACTAACTAATCATGATGATTAGTTGGTAATCACAACTAACCCCCAAAAATACCCCAAAACTCCAAAATTTACAAAAATGTCCAAAGTATGGCATGCTTGATCCATTGGACCACATTTGTCTTACATGCATCATGGGGCTAGGCCACGGGTAGCATTCTCCAAGCCTTTCAAATAGGCCATGGCCCTGTGTCCACATAGCTTTCCTTGTTGGAGAGAACTCGTGCTCATGTTAGCGTCCGAATAGTTGAATGTTCTGGGTCACATGGTGCCTATTGGTGTCCTCCCAGGCTGAATACTATGAAACATACATCACTCATTGTCACACAATCTCATTGTGGGTTGCAACGTTTTATGACGATTGCTTTTACGACTAAACGTGAATTGAAGAATAGCATCAATCCGTATGTCCCGGTTGAGGCATGCATTTTTTTTTGTTGACTTTCTGGAGGCCACCTACTAGACCATGGTCCCTCTTCCTCTAAGGAGGAACCTGAGTGCATATTGTCAATTCCATCAAAATGGGTGGCACACCACATGTCGGAATTTGAAGAGGAAAATTCAAGATCTTATAGATGAAGGAAAAATCGGGACATCAGCAAGGGTAAATGGAAAAATGACATCGTCATCATCTAGTACCCTCTATTGGTAAAAAAAGACTCACTTTGGAGTCTGGATCAATAAGAGGGCCCCAAAGGACACCAACATCTTGCGAAGTTGCATCCTCAACAATCGGTACTAATGGAACGATTACCCCATAGTGTACGCCTTGCCAACCATCAATAAATGAGACATAACACATCCCCATGGTTATGCTATAATAACATGGATGTATTCTCCGTTAATGGAAAATATAAGATGTTGGTCCGAGAAAATTACCGAAATGCATGTATTTATAGCATAAGGGGGCCTCTATTAGTGGCCATTCGCTCATTACCCATGCTCTCTTGAGGTTGAATCTTGCTTGTTATGCACGGGCTCGTATCAACTACAATCGAGATACAACCTTTAGCAAACCACGGCTTGCACGGAACTCGTGTTACAATCTCATCGAGTGCAACGATGGTAGAATCATCTCCTTGAGGTTCTCCCTTTATCTTCCTGTCATCACATTCGACTTCCTTTGAAATTCTTTGCTCGCCCAAGAAGCTCTGCACCAAGGATTTTGTCGCCTATGATGTCACGAGGTTCTACCTGCTCCATGATATAGATCGGCTCGCTTATGCCATGTTGTGAATCTACCTTCGTATCATTAGCCGAAGCTCCAACAAGGCTTCAAACTCGATCTTCTCATCGTTAGGAATCGACTTTGTCGAGGATCCCCATGGGAACCTACATCACCAATGGCGCCACACAACTAGGTCAAATTTCCATTGGGTGTATGGCTCATGCCAAAATCTAACTCTCAAACACATCTTCCTTTCCATTTCTTGAACAAATTGGTGACCAAGATCTACACACTTTGTATTGTTGCTGGGCATAGAATCCATGTGGCTATCGAGTTATCGATCCATCATTGTGCCGAAAGGCTGAATTGCCCTCGTTGACAGTGTGATGATCGCGCAATCCTGCACCGTGCTGAACGGCTTGCTTGCCCATGTTGCAATGTACCAAATGGTCCACTTGCCTTCGTTGACGATGTGAGAATTGAGCGATCTAGTACCATGCCGAATGGCTCACTTGCCTTCATTGACGTTGTAGGGACCGAGTGACCTTACATTGTACTGAATGGCTCAGTTGAGCGCTCTCCTTGGCCAAATTCCACGCACTTGAATTGCTAAAAGACTTGGTATATTATTTGACACATCTTTACCCATGTGGGGAGTCGGAGCTTCCCTTGATGCTCTCTTATATGGAAGGTGTCTCTCCACCATGCCAATGCTCGTCCCTTGAACCGAGAGGTCACCAACTCGACAAGTTGATCTTTCAATGCCTCATGAAGATCAACAACGTCAAGCCACTCTTCTAGATCATCAATATAGAGCCCTCCTTAGGGGCCGTTTGGATGGGAGTAAATGGAGGTAAATGGGTGGAATTGGGAGTAAATGGAGAAAAATGGTATTTGGGTTGTGTTTGGATGGAAGTAAATGCATGTGAGAGTAAATGTGCATGTAAATGAAATCCTCTCTACGAGAGAGGATTTGGAACTAAATGGGGTGAAATGACTTTTTGAGCTCCCTTGGAGAGTCGCACGCGTAAACAAAGGTGCCGCTATGCACATGTCTGCCATACATGGGTCACACTAATGATACTCTCCAACAATCCAAATATTGGCTACATCACTAAAATCACACCAAAAGAATGATCCAAAACATCCGAAAGATGGCCATCTAAATGGATGGTTTAAAAACGTTGGCAAGTTGCTTGTGTGTGATCTTATGTTTGTAGCCTACCCGAGGTTCGAAATTTCCTCATTTTTTTGTGAAAGTATATATTTCAATGGGCTCATTACAGTCATTTTATTAAATATCACATATGTACACTAATTTGGTTTATTAAAGCTAATTTGGGATATCACATATATTTTGTGAATATATTGAAATTTTCAAATGCATTCCAATTCCCTCCCATTTACTCCCAACCAATCAGAATATTTTGATTTCAAATGCATTTCATGTACTTCCATCCAAACACAACTTTGTAAAGCCATTTACTCCCAATTTATTTACCTCCAAATCCATTTCCCATTTACTTCTGTTTACAAGCTCTCAAACGAGCCCTTGGAACAACAGGATCGTGAGCTTGACACCAAGATCGATTCAACAAGCTTCTTCTTGCCTCTCTTATACAACCTTCTTCCTCACACCCTATGTAAATGCATGCCACATGCGATGGTGAGAGGAAGCATCCAAACAATTCAATGTTTCTGGTTCCATGCTTCCGTGAAACAACAACAAATCACGCGCATGGCGCTTTATTGTTTGGGATCCCCTATATTGTTCAAGACTCGAGGGTGGGTCCTTTTCGACCGAGAATGAGGACTGTTGGATGGAGACTGATGTCATCTGCCATTCACATTTATCGGTGTCCCAACCACGGCCTAGTGGGCAATGGACCTCCAGAGAGTCAGTAAAGAAATGTTGTATTAAATCTTGGAGGGTGACAAAAGCCTTTGTTAGGTCCTAAGAGCCCACGTTCAGTGGAAGCAATTGGGTGAGCTTGGTGCCTCACCCAACACGATAAGACCCTGACGTGGTGACGTTTGATTGGGCTAGTCTCGCGTGACGTCGCTCGTGTATGTACTCGACTGGATTGCTTTCAAACATTCTTTGCATGGCTCCATCTTTGACAGCGGCATGTGGCCCAATCAAACGTCACCACGTTAAGGCCTTATCTTGTTTGGTGAGGCCCTGGCTTCACTGAGTCCACTCCCACATTCAATCACTTGGACACACTGATTGAAGCTACTCTTCAATTCACGTTTGGTAGCAAAAGCTATCGGCTTCAAACAACAAACCCATGACAAGGCTGGATAACATGTAATCAACAGTTCATAATATTCCACTAGGGAGGATGCCAACAAGCACCATGTGACTATATAACATTCAAGTGTTCAAATGCCTACTCGAGATGCATTCCCTCCGAGGGAAAATTGACATGGAGACGTGGCCATGTCCTACTGGACAGCTTGGAGCACACTAGTTAGTTGGTGTCAAGCTCACGATCTTGTTGTTAGTTGTTAGTTAGGAAGCTACAAAGGTAGGTAGAGTTAGTTCAATTTGTTAGGGGTTAGTCGTGGCTAGCAACTAATCACCATGATTAATTAGTCTTAAGCACAGTTAGGTAATTAATTGGGGAGGTTGTTGTTAGCTAGGAGTTTATTGTAGCTGTCTATAAATACCTCTATAATAAGCATTGTAATACAGCTTTGGCTTTTGTAATATAAATTGAGAGAATTGAAAAGAGAGTGCTTGCTTTTGTATTTGGATGCCAAATTAATTTCATTTTCCTTGCATCTTCAAATGTTCCCTGGTTTTTAGTTACAAGGGAAGGCTCTACCCCCACCTTCCATGATTGTTAGGAATGGAATCATTGCTGCTATTGAGTTGTTGATCAATCACCATGTTGAATGGCCCAATTGCCCTCGTCGACGGTGTAATGATTGTGTGATCTTGCATCGTGCCAAACAGCTCGCTTGCTGTTGTGGACTGTGAGTACTGAGCTACCTTGCACCGTATTGAATGGTCCACTTGCTTTCGTTGTCAGTGTGAGGATCGAGTGATTCGTACCGGGCCGAACGTCTCACTTGTCATCTTTAATGGTGTAAGGACCGAGGGACCTTGCCCCGTGCCAAATGGCTCACTTGCCCTCTTTGAGTGTGCAAGGACCAAGCACCTTCCCTGTCCATATTTCACATGCTTGAGTTTTCCAAACACCTTGTACATCATCTGATGCATATTTGCCCACGTGGGGCTTTCGGGCTTCCCTTGATGCTCTCTTGTGTGGTAGGTGTCTTTCCACTGCACCAACACTCATCCCTTGATCTGTGAGGTCACCAACTTGACAAGCCAATCGTCCAATATTCCATGGTGATCAATCACCCCGCTCTTTATATAATCAAATAGATCCCTTTCTAGAACCATAGAATCATGAGATTGACAAGAAGACTGATCTAACGAGCCTCTTCCCGCCTCTCTCATGTGATCTTCCTCCCCATACGTCCTGCGGAGAGGCATGCGACTGTGAGAGGAAGCATGCAACCCCTTAGCTTATATGCTTTGCTGGTATAAGCTGGCTGCCTATTTTTTGTGTTGTTAATTTTAATCTTTAATTTACACTCATTGCCCAAGTTATCTTACTGCTGTAATTGTGAACTTTCTTATGTACCGACTTGTTATTGTTCTTTATGTAGTTTTCCCATCTTGCATGGGTTCAAACAGACCGGAAATCTGGTGGACTTGGTGATCTGAAGTATCCCTTGATTTCTGATGTGACCAAATCAATTTCACAATCTTATGGTGTTTTGATCCCACACCAGGTACAGTATTCAACACTTTTGCTGAAATTTTTCCTGGAATAAGTTTTTACGGTACTGCAGTACTAAATCACTATGAAAAAAATCTCTTACTGGTTGATAGTAGCAAACATCAAAATCTTTCATGATTCACATACCGAAGAGATTCTTTAATTCCTGTTGCAACTGATGCTAACCGACAATAAGACCAATCTAACGAGCCTCTTCACCTGATTCTGCAACAATGACATTAGGGATTCTTCTCAAGACCAAGGTTGTTAATATTGTTACTGTGCCACAAATTGTAATGGGAATTCCATCGAAATTTTAATGATATATCACATGATTCTGCAAGAACCACAATAATTCTTCTCAAGACGGATGTTGTAAAAAAATTGTTACTATATTGGAAACCATAATAGGAGTTGAATCATAGTGAAGAGATTCTTTAATACCTGTTGCAAGTTACAGCTGATGCTTTCTTCTTAACATTGTCAGCCATCAATAGATTAAGCACTTGGAACAAATTGGTGATTTGGGCCTCATGGCCACATGGAAATTGGAAAGGTTGGCTTGCCCGCTAAGATGCCAAACAAGGAGCTTTGTATTTCCATGGCCAAACCATATAGCTGGAGCAAATGCCTTCTGCATTGACAAATGTTCTCTCCAACAACAGTAAAGAGTTTTAACTTTGAAAACATTTTGTGGAATAAAATCTTTTCCAAATAAGTAGAACAAAATTAACCTTTCCAAGCCCTTTGCCTTTTTGTTGGTAAAATTGGGGACTGTTTCTGACAGATTGAGAGGAGATAACAGGAGAGATTTGTCTATTAATTTGTAATCAAGCATTCCAACCCCTCTTGCCCCTTCGTTGGTAAAAATTGGGTGTGTTCCGAGAGATGAGATGAAATAGATAACAGCAAGCTAAACCTTTAGGCCCCGTTTGGTAGACGCCTAAAAATGAGTTCATCTTAGTTTGGTTAACAATAATTTTGTATTAGAGACCTTGATCTCTAATACATAATGAGTCTGTTCATGTTAACAGAGATTATATATTAGAAATCAAGATCTCTAATACAAAATTACTGTTAACTAAAATAAGATAGTCATTTTTCGTCATTTTTAGGCATCTACCAAACAGGGCCTTAAGCTAGGATCATTCTAATATAGTGTTGCCTTTTATGAGCACTTCAAGATATTGGACTTGTCCTACAATGAGTGTTCAATCTGACAGGGGATCGCATTACGAGGACTCTTCATCATAGACAAGGAAGGAGTGATACAGCACTCGACCATTAACAACCTTGCCATTGGCCGCAGTGTTGATGAGACAATGAGAACACTTCAGGTAAGCATTGAAGAAAAGTGACATACAGCGGACTCTACCTCTTGCCTTTCTAGCTTGCCCAACTTCCTTTGTATTATGAAAATGCCGGGGTTTCTTCTTTTTCTTATCAATATGTTCTGTTCTCGTTAACCTTGCAGGCTTTGCAGTACGTCCAAGAAAACCCTGATGAGGTATGCCCGGCAGGGTGGAAGCCAGGAGAGAAGTCCATGAAGCCGGATCCGAAGCTCAGCAAGGAGTACTTTGCTGCAATATGAAAGAAATCCCAGAATATCTACTGTATTGTTGTTTGAAGAGCTCTGAGGGAGTTTTGTTTCTCCTTGCCTGTTGAGTTTCATAGAAAGTGCCCCCTGCTTCCGGAATAATTCAAGGACATTTCCGTTTTTGGATAAACATATGCAGATCTGTGCAAACCTCCTGTTAGTATTTATAAGAGCTATGCAGATGTGTTCAAACATTCCTATCGGGTGAGGTAACAGAGGCCACTATTTTTCTCAAAGCTTAAACTTCCCATTCGCATTGGAGAGAGATGCTAAGCTTTCCACTATTCGTCCTGTTTTCCACATTTATCTACTCCTGGCTAGCAATGACAGCACTTCCTGGCAGTGATGAAATCTCTGAACATTGCTGATTGCATTGAGCCCTACTAAGACTGCAACTCGGGGTCAACCTAAAGCTGATTGACCCATGAACTCGGTTTGCAAAATGCCAACCTGATTTGAATTTGGGTTGAGCAGATATGGGGTAGTTTAGGTCGGGTTGGGAACAATCACAAGTATTTGGGTCAGGTTGAGTCAGGTATGGAGGATTCGGGTTGGGTCCTCCTGACCCAACTCGACCTGCCTGATTAGCACCCTTAAGCCCGACCAGCAGATGAGATACGGTGATGGTTTGAGAGCCAAGTGACTCATTTTTTGGATCTAGTAGTATTTTTAGGGTTATGTTCAGTTCTCCAGGATCTGTGTTATGTGATAGAAATTTGGCCAGTCTGGACTGAGAAATTGTAATGGATTGGTGTGATCGAAGTGGGGGGAAATATTAATGATAGACTGGCATTCTTACCTTTAGGATTGAATCTGTATTTGTTGATGCAGATTGTTGCATGGAAGGAGGAAGACATCTACTGGCAGCGATGAGACGATCGGAAATTTTAGCTGGGGAGGGCTAACCTTTTTGCTTAGGGTTCAAAAAGAAATGCAACAGGGTCACCTAGTCAACCAATCTTGTTTCTTAGATGTTTAGGCAAAATTCAAATCGTCAACTTGGTTTGGCGTATGGGTAATCCAGATGCATTCATTTGGGGGGTAATTTGGATTGCCTAAATGAGGCCATACCACGCCTGATGGTCTGCACGGATGGTGAAAATAAACAAAATAACAGTGCCTTCCAAAGGGAAGTCCACTATTGAATTGGCTATGATACTGGTATGGTTTACAAGTCATGGAAATGAGGGTGGGAATGGACCTGACCCAGATTTGGACCTGCTAGCTTGTACCGTGGGCCAGGCTTTGGGTCGGGCATGCATGGCTGGATCAAATTTTTTGGGTTGGCTTTAGGCTCAAGCCATTTTAGCCTGGCCTAGCCCGGCCCGGCCCAACTTTATAGTACATGTGTTATATCTGTCCATCTTGAATGTTGACCGTTGGTTCCATTCCTCAACGTTTAGTTCTTTGTGCATGCTTGCATGTGTAGCCCACTTGATCAATGTATAGAATAGGAACACTCTAGTGGGAAATAGTGATCTTATCAATTTCTGGGCTGGTTGGGCCTGGCTCAGCTCCAATCCGGTCTAGCCACCCCTAAGTGCAATACGCGACATTCCTATTCACAGGTGTTCTCCTTTTCAATTGAATAATACCAAATGATGCATTCGATGTATAAACAATGCAAAAAAGGGAGGCTGTTTGTAGGTCTGGCAACATGGCTCAGGCCCAATGGACCCCATCCAATCTTTTTAATGCAGCAATGTTATGCTGGGCTGAGCTTGGATTCCGGCTGGATTTTGTGATATGATTTAGATTGTGTTGGTTGATTCGGGTTGAATAATAACATGATCCCACTTGAATCGTTTGGGTTCATCTGAGGGGATCTTCATATCAACGGTCTGGATCAAGTTCCATCACTAAACACAAATTCGACCAGCAAGGATTGGGTTCAAAATTAGGGTCGGTTTGAGTGAGGTTTCAGGTTCAACCCAGGCCTAGGCAACCTGACCCGTGTCGCACCTCCGTAGGCATACACTACTCTCTTTGCCCAGTGATGGTAAACAGGAATTTGAGAATTTTGTCAATTGACAACTAATTAGCTGCAACCGGCTGCATGCTACATCTAACCTGTGAAAGATGTAGGCAGACCATCTTGGAAATCAGCATTAGGTGGGCAGCTCCTGTACATTGAAGTGATCCTATTAGCCATTGATGGATTTTGATGTTGTGGCCCACGTCATGATGTGGACTTACCTGATCTTTTCTGCAGGTGATTTTCATGGTGGGGCCCGCCGTTTGCATGGATTGGATCTCCTATAGAAGTGACATGTTGGTGTAAAGATTGTTTGCATGCTATTATGGTTTACAGATTGCAGAGTTGGGGCCTGTTTGGATGGCGAATTACATCAGGAATTTGTTGTAAAAGTGCCAAAACAGGTAATCTGGCTGACAATTTTCATGTTCGGATATGCGTGGTAAAATTGTAATTATAGTACTTTTACTTTAATGTCAAATTATAGAGAAAAATACATGATGTGTGTTTGGATAGTACTTTTTTGTGAACCGAGAGATGACTTTACCTTATTGATGTCGCATTTATTGTGATAACAAAGAATTGATTAACTAGGGTCAGGTCAACTTGAACTTGATGACCCAAGGTTGAGTTGGGTTGCATTGTCAAGGTTCTTGGCATGGGTTCGGGTTGAGCAAATTCGGGTCAGGTCAGTTTGGGTCGGGTTGGGTTGCATTTGGGTTGGGCACCTTGGGTTGGAATTCGGGTTGGGTCAGGTTGGGGGTTGTGTCCTCCTAAAACCAGGTTGGGTTCATGCTGACCCTCAACCCGACCCAACCCAACCCAACCCAACCCAACCCACCCCACCCCACCCCACCCCACCCGAGTTGCACCCCAATGGTTAACTCTATTGGTTCACTGCCAGGTTGCAAGAGAGAAATGGTTAGCGGTTGTCGCCAAATTTGGCATAGAATGGGTCTTTCCATGATCGGTTCTAGACATAGTTGAAAGCTCACATATGTTGCATTAGCTATTAGGCATGGTGGTGCATGCTCCACTATAATCAATTTGGCTAGAAAGAAATAATTTTTGTTCAAAGTATTCTCAATATTACTATCCATATCTCCAACTCGGTGATACCGTTAACACTAGTAATGATACCAATAACAATGGTAGTATCATAAATTCCATGCACCAGAGAGATATCATTAAGTATCACATATGTATCGATATCGCCATATGTATTGCCAATATTTTCAACTGTATAAGCTCCGGATGTCACTTGTATCGCCAAGGTATCGATATTGTCAATATTTTCAACTGTGTAAATTCCAGGTGTCGCTTGTATTGCTAGTGTATAGGCGATATTTCAATAATATTGCCAATGTAAAGATATCGCCAAAAATCTGTTTATTAAAAATGTTTGGATGGATGGGGTGGTTGAATGGTTGGATGGATGTTTGGATAGATAGATAGGATGGATGGATGTTTGGATGGGGTGGCTGGATTAGATGGATTGATGGTTCGATAATTGGATCATAATGCATGTGTATTATGTTCATATGCTTATTTATGCATGAATGTATAACGTATGAATGCGTTATGCATGCTTATTTGCTTATTTGCTTGTTGATTGGTTTGATGAAATTTAAATGATCATTGTTATTACTGAACTGATTTCTTACAACAACATTTACTTTTGGGCCCCATTAAATGGAAACTTATTATGCATGCATTCCTTTTTGCAAATTTCTATTTCTAAATATGCAAATATTTGGTTTTAGCATTTCCTGAAGTTTCATTGAAAAATTCCAATGTTTTCCCCATGTTTCCTCAATGTTTCTCTACATTTCCGGAAATCGGTGATATTATTGAGGATATCGATATTGTTTCAGTATATCCCCAGCTGGTGAAACTTGTAACTGATACTTTGAAGTTTGAACACTGGAAATAATAAGATTTATTGGAAAGGTTTTCCTCAGTGCATTGAGTTTTTCAGACTTTTAACAGTGGGTAAGAAGGCAAATTTGAGATTCAGAACCTTCTCATCTATGATGCTGGTTTAAAATTAAGAGGGGTTATTCGGTGTCGGTGGAAAACTACAAAGGTGGTTGCTAGTTGGAAAGCTCGTGCCCGAAGCAGTTACAAGGCAAACTTCAAAGGATGTCGATTGGAGAATCCTGAGTTAGCTGGGGTTGGTGGCTGATTGAGGTATGGGTTCCATTGGAATCAAGGACTTAATTATGTAGAAGAAATTATGTTGTTGCAAGCTATCAAATTGGCTGCGGATTTTGATTTGTTTTTTGTAATAGTTGAAGGCAATTTCAGCAACTCTATATTTTGGGCTAGATTTAGACCATGTCTGTGGAGCATAGCTTCCAATATCAGCATCGTAACAGTCGATACAGTCATATCATATCCGCATTGGCCTGATACGATATGTGATACAAGACAAACCAGCCCCGCCTTAAAAAAAAATAGCCTGCATCCGCACTAATACAGACCGATATACACAAAGGCCTAATTTTGATTTTTTTTATTTTTGATTTTTATTTTTATTTTTTTTAATTTCACTCATTTTTTCCTCATCTTTTTTTTTTTTTTTTTTCATTTAAACGAGGAAGCTTAAAAAGTTAGTTTAGGCCAGATCTAGACCTGTTATGAGATCAAAATAAATGAATTGAGTAGCATTCGACAAATTGAAGCATAATGAACCATTATGGGAAAATGAGAAGGTAAAACATCACTTTCTTTTGATGTTTTCCTAGTCTTGTCTTTTTGTTGTATTGATGTAATGGCCCTATATTCACCAAATCATGCTTGACTTATGTTTTAATTAGGGCTCATTTCATTGACTTTCAATAGGTCAAACCAGCCGACTACATTCTTATCAAAGAATCATCTGATACACGATTATATGCATATCTAAAATACAAAAGAAGAAGAAAAAGAAGGATAGAGTCTTAAATATCTCATTCTCCCTTTTTCTTAATATTTTTCCATAATTCTTTGGCTCATAAAAAAATAGACTGATACAGGCTCATATGGATATGTTGCCCATAACATATTGTTTGTTGGCCTCATATATCCCTCAGTACCGATATTCAGAACCATGCCATGAAGGGTTGAAGATACGGTGGAAGAAGCCCAGGATAGGTGGTCTTTGGCCAGTAACCCTCTCACGTGTTCCCTGAGAGGCTAATGACATGGGGGGTGGTCTTGCAAAGGAGTGTTTAGGTCTAGGTCTATCCTCATCAAAGTTGGATGGTCTTACAAAGGAGTGTTTAGGTCTAGGTCTATCCTTATCAAAGTTGGATGGTCTTGCAAAGGAGCGTTTAGGTCTAGGTCGATCCTTACCAAAGTTAGGATATGAGAGATGTGTCCTAGAGTTAGTGTCAATTTTGTTCTGTATCATCATTGTATGCCTAATATCTTGTGATCGCAAGCTCTTCCCACGAGCCTAAATTAGTATTTTGTTTTCTCTCCTTTTTCTTTGGATAAAATTTTGGATTATCCATCAAAAATAAAATATTGTGCGAATTTCAAGCCTCACTATTTATAAAATTTTCACGGATGTAGAATTATTGCATTAAAATTTGAATTTACATATGCAAAATAAAGGGTTTTTCAAATAAACTCCTCAAGAATGTTGATTTTATCAAACAATTGCTTGATTTTTTTGAAATCTTGGAAAGTGCTTCTTGGAGGGCGAAATGACCTAAATGCCTGTCTACTTTTCCTGAAAGTTGACAACAATTGTCAGATGCTTCGAGGTAGTGTCAAGCCTCAAAGTTAATTCATCAAAGAGTATGATGTGTGCAGTGCGGACAAAGGTAGATGAAGTGGAGCGGCTGGCTGAGATCTTTGGTTGTGCAGCTGGGGCCGTGGGGCGCTTCCAGCTACGTTTGTTGGGTTACCCCTTTGTGTGGGTAAGTTGGTTAAATATCTTTGGAAGAAGGTGGTGGAAAGATTCGAGAGGAAACTTGCTAGGTGGAAAACCGGTATTTTTCACTTGGTAGTCATATCACTTTTGCTTGGTAGTCGCATCATGCTCATAAAAGTGGTCTTATTTAGCCTCTCACTCTATTTCATGTGGCTCTTTAAATGCCCAACGTTGGCGCTTACAAGGCTTGAAAAACTTAAACAGGGTTTCTTGTGGTGAGGAGAGGAGGAAAAGAAAAAGCTCCATCTCGTTAGTTGGGAAGAGGTTTGTAAGACCTATGAAGAAGGGGTGCAGGTATTAAGGATCTCAAATATATGAATATTACATTGCTTGGGAAATGGCTTTGGAAGTTTGGAGAAGAACAAGGGGCACTTTGGAAAGAGTAGTTAGAAGCGAATATAGCTCCTTTATTGGGGGTTGGTGGACATGAGACTCATCAACCTTTAGAGCATTGGCTTTATGGAAAGGTGTATCCTCTATGAAGGCGGCCTTCTTGGAGGGAGTGGGCTTCTCCATAGGAAATGGTGAAAAAAAAAAATCAGATTTTGGGAAGATGCATGGGTGGGCTCCTTGTTAAAAGATGAGTGTCCCTCTATTTTTCATTTGGCCTTGGAGCCCTCAATTAAGGTGGTGGATTGCTTCTACCATATTGGAGAAGTGGTAGTGTGGGAGCCTCTATGTAGGCATCTCCTTTTGTCAAGAGGAAGTTGAAGATCATGTGGCCCTCCTTGAGGGTCTCCTTTGTGAAGAGGAAGTTGAAGATTATGTGGCCCTCCTTGAGGGTGTCCACCTTTTTGCCCCTATCTCTTACGAACCGGATAAATTGGTGTGGAAAGCCGACAAATCGGGCTTGTTCTCAGTTAAATCTCTTTACTTTCTCATGTGTAGTGGAGACCATCAAAGAGAGGTGGAAGGCATAAAGTTTGTTTGGTCCTTGATTGTCCCCCCTAAGTTATTGCCCTTCAAATGGTTGGTAGGAAGGAAGAAAGTTCTTACCATTGATAATTTGCAGAAAAGAGCAATGGTGATCCCAAAAATATGAGCAATGGTGATCCCAAATATATGCATCATGTGTATGAGAGACGAGGAGACAGTAGACCATCTTTTCTGTATTGCCTTTTCTGGTCCGAATATGGCGTGGACCACCCCAAGTTCAGTGGATCACCTTTTGTCAACTTGGCATGGGATGAGCCTTGGGAAAGAGAAGAATAATGGCTATGCTCACAATTTGGCGGGCTACTTGGGAAGAAAGAAATGCCAGGTGTTTCAATAATGCCTCAAAGTCAGTTGATCGCACCTCCCAAAGGGCTAGATTGATGATCACAGAGTGGGTTTCTTAAGTTTCTAAGCTAAAGGGATGTAATTTAGATTTTTTTGGGGCTCTAGTTGGGTTGCTTTCTCTTTTCCTTCCTGTTGTTTTTCTGCTTTTGTTTGTTTTTAATAAAAGTTTCATCATCTTTCAAAAAAAAAAAATCAAGCATTGTGGGGCCCACGTGATGCTGGTTGACATCCTACCCTTCACCGCACCATGACGATTAAACTAACGAAAACACACCGTAACCCTTCCAACAGGTGCACCCCAACATGATGGTTAAACTACAAAAAAAAGCACACTAATCCAACCATTAGGCGGGCAAAACCATACAAAAGCAATGTACGATAGCAAAAAACCTCTAAAATCACATGCGGTCCCTGTGATGACTGGAATTTGCCTGCTTTATGATTGGCCAATCATCGAAATGGTTGCACTTGTTCAACATGTATTTCATACACAAACCACTAAGCCCCACAATTCTCTTGCTCCACCATTTAGGGGGGGGAAGGACAAGGGCATTTCAGTCGTACACCTCAAGAAACAACTGTTTTGGCAACGCCAACATTATTCAGGAATTTTGCCATAAAAATCCAAAATTTTGAATTAGTTATTAATTTATAATAAATGTCTTTATCTTTTATTTTTAGTGAGATTTTTTCCAATAACATTCCAAGAAAAACCTCGAACCTGAAAATCCCAACAAATTCCCGAACCGGGGAATTATCAACAATGAGATCCAAAGGTGACCATGCCTTAAGAGAACCAGTACATTACCAAGCAAGCATGGCTCCATGGAGTGTCTCCACGGTTGCATTATTCCATGATTGACGAACCTATGGAAATGGAAAGGAATTTTTTTATTATTATTATTTTTTTAACTCAAACAAAACAGCTCAAGATGAATTAAAAAAAAAAAAAAAAAAACAATGTCCTTCCAGCTCTATAAACATTTTTATTCCTTTAAAGTGCATCATATCATGCAGACTCCATTTTCTAGAAAGCATTTGCATCCGTAACTTCAAAGACTGTAAATCCCCATTCAGGATATAATCTGAGACATTAGTCAGAGAAAGAGAGCTCTTACTTGAAAAGGTGGGCCAGATCAGGATCATCCAAATTCAAATCCAACCATCCATGAAGACGCATGTACTCGATATAATGGTCGGGTGGTTTTATAGCACGCGGATTCTTTGGAGCAAAGTCATGCACCCTTTTGACATCTCGAGCAAGCCACCGAACAAGTGCTCGGTCCAGCGGAGGCATAGCTTTTACCAGGATTTCTTCTTTGTCTTGCTTCACAGGTTTGTTTCCCATCCCAAAAGGACCAGGCCAACCTCAGAGAACCAGTGTATGCAACCAAAAGAACCTGGAGGATAAAATGAAAAAAATAATAATAATAAAAAAAAAAAGATGAAAGAAACAGAAAGAACAGCCATCAGACAGTTTGCCTAACACAAATGTCACTTGCACGCACCCATCTGCAGCTAGTTTGGGCCATAGCTCTAAAACTCACTGACGCAACTCAAAAGGAGAGAGTTTTGAATGTGTTCAATAGGGCGAAACAGGATGTAATGGACTGGGTGAGTGCAGCAAATTATATTGCTATAAATCACTTTCCTGTCTCGTGGCAAGAGTTTTAACTTGTAACTGGGTTTCGGTGTTTTTTTTTTCCTTTGTAATTTTTTGGCTTCGGCCCTAAAATTGTTCATCGTTTCAAGAAAAGAAAAAAAATGAATCTCAGTCAACTCAAACTTAATGAGAGTTGGAGCTGAGTCATTGGTAAACTCAAATCTTTAGAGTGACTCAGTCCTGATTCGGGAAGACTCATTAAGCGGGCTCTCCAACTCAGTTGCCTTGACGCAACACTCTTTTACATGGGCCAAGTCACTTTCCTTGTCAAGGGTCTTCCTAATTAAAAGTAAAATAATAGAAGGCAGAAGTCGAACCCACGACCTCTGCCAAAGGTGCAGTGAACTCAATTAGCTTGCTATACAAACATTAGTTGCTTGATTTCTCATTTTACAGGACAAAACTCTAATTTTTCCTTCCTAATCCTGCTAATTTAAATTTTACTTTATTGTAATTAACTACCAAGTTGAGTTGGATCAAGTTTTGAGTCGACCCAACCTGAATGAAAATCAAATCGAGTAGAGTTTTTGGGTCTTAAACTATGGTTTGGGTGCAGGAGAGAGTGTCCATTTGAAAATGTAAGCAAATATGAATAGCTAGGAAATAAGAGTCAGAGCAGGGAGCAGGATTTTGAAGTAGAAGCAGCACCCAAGTAGAAGCTTGCTGGAACCAAGTGACAGGCACGAACACCCCATGTATCATGATTAAGACAACTGAGCCACTATTCACTGACATGGAGAGTGAACCCTATGTTGGAAATAATGTGCTGGAACCAGTAGATAAAATTCGAAAACAGAAAAAAAAATAATAATAATAAAGAAAAGATGACTCATGTGTTTGAGTCGAGGCATGACCAAGTCACTCGGCTTGAAACAAAATTTGTCCTCCTTGGACCGCATCCCAAGTGCAACAGGAATCTTGGACAGTTGGCCTTTAGGATACAACGCTATAACCCAATCCCAACAGTGCACTCGTTGTACACGGGCTTGAACCAGCGTGCAAAACTTAACTGAAGTGAGTTGACTCAGCAGTGAACTCAATTGCAAAATACGAACCAGAGACTGATTTGAAGAACCAAAGAGAGAAATCATTTATTTTTTAATTGATGAAATCGGAAAAATAGTAGGTCTATTTATAGACCATGATTAGGTGCTTAAAGCACCGTTTCAAATGGGTTAGCTCCGTAGGGTTTAAACCCAACTGGTGCGACTGCCCGAATATATGCATCTCTAGTTTAAAATTTGCACAAAACGACAGTGTAAGTCGTAGAGCGTGGAACAAAATCATTAGCGCAAGTGTATTCTCAATCTTCACATAGACCCGGACCCAACCCGACCCAGCACGGTGCGCGCGTGCATAGTAAAGAGATGATCCAACCCAAATATTTATTCCTCCTTGGCGGCTCAAGCCTTATACAATTCACATCTTATATATGTATGAGATTTTCCTTGGTCCTTTCCGATGTGGGACAACAAAAATACACTAAAAACAAAACCCTCTAAAAGGATAAACAATGATCTATAGATAAGTTTAAAACTAGATTGGTCATAAAAGGCTTTAGACAAAAAGAAGGATATGATTAATTTGATACCTATTCACCTGTAACTAGAATTACAACGATCAGGGTATTAGTTGCAATAGCATCCATTTACAAGCTAGTTGTATATCAAATGAATGTTCAAATGGTGTTTCTAAATGGAGAGTTAGAAGAAAAAATTTACATGGGGCAACCTGAGGGTTTTATAATTTCAAGAAAAGAAAACAAAGTATTTAGGCTAATCGAGTCTCTGTACGGCTTGAAACAGGCTCCTAAACAATGGAATGAAAAATTTCATAATGTATTAAGCTCAAATGGATATCTAGTCAATGATGTGGATAGGTGTGCATATAGCAAATTCTCTGGTAATGATAGTGTCATAATCTACTTATATTTAAATGGTATGCTTATCTTTGAAACCAATGTTAAGTTAGTCAATTCGACTAAGAAACTCTTGTCTTCTAACTTTGATATCAAAGACTTAGAGAAGTATGATATTAGGTATTTAGATAATCAGGAAAGATGACAGTATAACTCTGTCTCAATCTCACTTCATTGAGAAAATATTAAAAAAGTTTGATTACTTTAACTGCCTACCTGTTAGTACACCTTATGATTATACTATACATCTCAAAACGAATACAAGAAGTGGTGTATCTTAGCTTAATTATTCTCAAGTAATTGGCAGCCTAATGCATCCGATGAATTGCACTAGACCTGAAATTGCATTTGCAGTAGGTAATCAAAGTAGATATACACATAATCTTGGATATGATTATTGAAATGCATTGAGTAGAATATTGAGATATCTGAAAGGTATTGCTGCATATGGTATTCGTTATACAGGTTATCCTCATGTGTTAGAAGGATACAATGATGCCAATTGGATCACTGATTCAGATGAAACAAAATCCATAAGTCGATATGTTTTCACCTTTGGTGGAGATGCAGTATTTTGGAAGTCTATTAAACAGACTTACATTGCTCGGTCTACTATGGAATCCGAGTTCATTGCCTTAGAAAAGGCAGGATCAAAAGTTGAATGGCTTAAAAATCTATTAACAGATATTCCTCTGTGGCCAAAACTTGTATCTACTATATCTATTCACTATGATTGTCAAGCAGCTATTGTCAGGGCCAAGAGTAAGATATACAATGGTAAAGGTAGACACATTAGACTTCGACACAATATTGTGAGACACATTAAATTAAGTCATATAACTATTGGCTTCGTAAGATCATAAAAGAATCTAGCAGACTCTATGAACAAATGACTATCTAAAGGATTAGTCATGAAAACATCGAAATGAATGAGGCTGAGCCTAATCGAATAAATTACCAGTGTTGGCAACCCAACCTATACAAGTAGAGATCCCATGCAATAGGTTCAATGGGTAAACAACAAAATCCTAAGAGACTAGGAAACACTGCAGAGAACTTGCCCTTTCCTATGGTGTAGGTAGTGCATGCAGCACCGTGAGGGAGGATGACTTTTTAAACTCTTAATGAATCCATAACCAAATGTGGTGGTGTATTCAGTTGTTGTGTACACTCGATAAAATTCACCTATATGAATATGGAAGTGGGGCTGCTTCCTATGAAAATATATAGTTCGTTTCTTTAAAGCGCTCATGAAAATCCAGGTAAAGGTGTTAGCCAAAAGGAACCAAACCGCAGATCCAGATGTAGCAGAAAAATTGTATGAGTAGCATGTATAGCCATTTACACTTCAAGGGTCAAGTTAAAGACCGATAGTCACCCGATTCCTGTAAACCTATTTTGCTTAGTCTAAATGTCAATTAAAGTCGGATAGACATCGACAATATTACACAACTCTTCTATCTTATACCGAAGTGTTTTGAATTTTAAACATATAGGGGTTGTAGTATTTTAAATGTTTTTAAAATAAATTTTGTTTCAAAATTCAAAATTCAAAATTCTCCCTCCTTGTTTCTCCTTTTAGAAAGGGTTTTGTTTTTAGTGTATTTCTCATCCCACATTGGAAAGGACCAAGGAAAATCTCATGTATATATGAGATGTGGATTGTATAAGGCTTGAGTCGCCAAGGAGAAATAGACATTTGGGTTGGACCATCTCTTTACTACACGCGTGCACACCTAGTCGGGCCGAGCCATGGCCGTGTGACACGTGCATGTGCGCGCGGGCTTCGCCGAGTTCGAGTCTATGTGAGGACTAAGAGTACACTCGCGCTAACGATTTTGCTCCACACTTTGCGAGTATACTCGCACCTGGCGTTTTGCGCGAATTTTAAACTAGAGACGTGTTTGTTCAGGCAGTCGCACCAATTGGGTTTAAACCCAACGGACCTAACCTATTTGAAACGGTGCTTTAAGCACCTAATCATGGTCTATAAATAGACCTACTCTTTTTCCAATTTCATCAATTAAAAAACAAACGATTTCTCTCTTTGGCTCTTCAAATCAGTCTTTGGTTCATGTTTTGCAACTGAGTTCATTGTCGAGTCAACTCACTTCAGTTAAGTTCTGCACGTTGGTTCAAGCCCATGTACAACGAGTGCACCGTTGGGAACAGGTCATAGTCATTGTATCCTAGAGGCCAACTGTCCAAGATTCCTGTGGCACTTGGGATGCGGTCCAAGGAGGACAGATTTGGTTTCAATCCGAGTGACTCAATCACGCATCAACTCAAACACATAAGTTATCCTTTCTTTATTTAATTTCTTTATTTTTAATTTTTTTTATTTTTCTGTTTTCGAATTTTCTCTGTTGGTCCCAGCACATTCTTTCCAACACCCTAGCCAACAAATCAGACTAGTCCATTCTTAAGGTGGGCAGTGGGCCAAAAGTCTGCTAAAAGGTTGTTGATCAGAGACAAAATAAATGGTCCACATTCAACGTAAATGCCTGGGCACATTATGAATTAACCAACCTTATTATTGGGATAGGGCAAAGTGTCAGCATTGGCCCAATTATTTGGAAAAATTCTATTGATGGATCGGATCTTGACAAGGTAAACTAGTACAGAAGCTTTAGAATTCACGGTCTTGAAACCTTCGGTGTCAGACTCCTTGAATGGTCAAATGCAAATGAACACTCTCTGGCGAGTTCCTTGCAGGAAGGCATTTATGGTGCCATTGCAATTTCCCACTTGCTTCTGAGTGAGGAGATGTGATTAGAAACTTTCATGAGGCCCATAGTATATTCACAAACATCCTCATTATGTTGTTTGGGGAGATTATATCCTAAATGGATGCAGCATTCTCTATGATAGATTTGTGCCTCAAAATGAGATAACGAAGAAAAGTCAGGGAAGACGAAACCCATCTATCCTTGATATCTTTAGGAGCTTTTGAGAGATAAGGCATTCACTACCATCCCTATGGTAAGAAGGTGAGTTTTTCCTTTTGTTGAAGCAATCCTGTTAGTGAAAAAATTGTACACAAATCCCTCCAATTGACCTCTCAGCCCAATGAGAGGTCGCGCATGGATTAGCTGAAGAACAAGAAAGAAGAGAATGATGATTTTCCAAACAATTGGATACCTCCCTAAGAAGGCGACCCACACTCCAGAAAAAAAAACTGACATTTTGGACGAGATCTAGAGCTGCAACTTGGGGTTTCAGTCAACCCAAACCCGATTAACCCAACCTGAGTTCGGGTCAGGTTGGGTTGGTCCTCCGGTTGGGTTCGGGTCGGAAAACACCAACACAATTTGGCATCAGGTTGGTTCAGATTGAGCAATTTGGGTCGGTTTGGGAATACTCGCATGTATTTTTTGATGGTTGGGTTGAGTACAAAATAATTCAGGTTTGGGCAGCTTGGGTTGGAATAGGAGTCACGTCAGGTTACAGGTTGGATCTTCTTCAGGTCAAGCTTCGGATGGAATTGGGGTCAGGTAAGGTTACAGGTTGGATCTTCTTGGGATCAGGCTGGGCTCATGCTGACCTAAACACAACCCAACCGACCCGATTGCACCCCCGTTATGACCTACCAGGCGGCCTTCTTAAGACCCCTGGTGTTGTAGGTTCTTTCCATCAAACAGATATGTATGCCCCTAGTCTGTACTACAGACAAGTGATTCAGGAACACCCTCCTGTTGCTTGGCAGTTCTTTATGATCTTACAAAGATTGCAGATAATCCAAAGGCTACAAAATTGCCATACTCTATTTGCAGTCCAGCATTTGGCTGCACAGATCAGGGGTGCTACAAGAGTCAAATCCTAGCTGATTTAATTGTCCCAAGGGCCTATGTTGTTGTCCAAGGCAACCAGGCACTTCAAAGAGTTTGAGACTCAGCAATATTCTTACAGCTCTGAAGAAACAGGCTGGGTCTGTTCTTTCCCAACCCTTTTATGTCTAAACTCTCTCAAATCAGCTAATTCCCTAGCCACAGAGACTTCTCTGCCAAGTTACTCATAGCAGCAACTGAACAAGTTCCAGTTGCAAATATGCACTCTTGTCACCACAGATGACATCATGAAGGAGGATGATTCTGACCCCTACTGCCTACTGTAAGAAAAGAGAGCTGACGCTTATTATAAATGCAATGTTTTGCCATCTAGGCATGGAGATGTCATGAGGATCAAAACTCATTATCATCACTAGGAGTGGGGCAAGTGTAACGCATGGAGAGGGAGAAACATGGTGAAATTAAGGGAAAGGGTGCAGCTATCAGGCTACACGCAGAGAGAGAGAGAGAGAGAGAGAGAGAGAGAGAGAGAGAGAGAGAGATGGGTCTTGTCAGTGGGCAACTGATGCACACTTTCCTATGCTAGGACCCACTCGAGCATTAGATCTGCCTCGTTTGTGGGCCTACACCCAAGCATGAACCAGCACAATAGATGTACTGTGTGGATGTTGCAGATTGATCACAGTGGGCCCCACAGAGCCTTTATCACCCTGGGTTCCCTGACGCTATACCTTCCACATGAAAAGAAGAGAATTGGTGTGGGCTACTCCAGGACAGAGTTGAAAACACAACAATACCCTCAGTCAAAGGGCTATGAATGAAAAACCGAAGCTTTTTTCCCTACCCACAACTAATTGCATGGGCGAAAATGTCCAAAAGCTACTCAAGTAGTCGCATTATATATAGTATAGATAATTTTGCCTGACAATTTGGCTTCAACCAGGCTTTCCCTTGTTTTTAGGGAATGTACACAAGTTCCCTATGGAGAATGGGTGGGATAGAATCAGGTAAGGATTCTGGGCTGCCCAGACATGATCTGGGTATGTTGTAACAGATAAACGCATAGGTATATGTGAGGGCTTCTTGACAACACTCCAAAGTACATACTATGTACTTAGATTATTAGATAGTGCTTCATTTCATTGTAATCATTGTTGTCAAATAGCATAAGCGGTTGTATGTGGCCCAAGCTGTGTGCATATGTGATCGCACACCCCAAAAAAAATTATTATTTTTTATCACGTAAGCGATGGCATACTTGCATATATGCCAATGCCATAATCATGTATGCTATGCCATAATACCCAATGTTCATAAAATCGCATAGCCACTATGGCATATGCAGTATATGCTCCCAGAATGGCATATGTGATCACATATGACAGCACTGATTGTAATCAACCTATGTGCTTATGCAATTGCATATGACAATACTGATTGGAATCAACCTATGTAATAGTCTATTACATTGCGCCGGTGGGAATTTTAAGCTCTCACTGCCAGTCCCAAGCCCAGATGAAGGAGGGCTGCGTTAGGTTGGCAGCCGACGTCAAACTTATACTATAACTTCCATCATAAATCCGAACAATATGACAGTCAAAACTCATGCTAGGGCGTCTGGAGGTTTGGCCCTTGATAATGTAATGGTGGAACAAGATTCATTTAGCCAACCCCAATTAATTGGGATAAGGCTTAGATGATGATGATGAATCCTCCTAAGGTAACTGATGCAAGTTATTCTCCAAAAGGACCAGAAGTCAACAACAGTGTGCATGTACTCAACAAAGGGGAGGAAACCCTGCAGTTACAAAGGTTTAGTTTCCTAAAGTTAGAGGGACTCTTTTTCCTGGAGGACGTCTGATGCTACAGTGGCACCCAATACATCCTCAAGGGCTTCCGTGCAGTTTAGCCTCATTTGATTAGGACAAATGCAGTTCAAACCTCTTGTAAAGGAGGTTTTATTGAAATTTACAGCAAAGAAAATCATTTCTAAGCTCTGTAACAATGTCTAGCATTTCATTCTTGCCACAAGTAGCACAATCATATGATAGGTGACAACCTTTCTCCATGTTGGTCAACCAGCCAGCACCAGCCACTAGGATATGTTTCACCACCATGAACAGACAATCTTATGTCAGTTCCAAGTTTCCACTTGACCTGTGTGAGATGACACTCGACGTCTTTCATAAAGGATCTTGTTTTGATTTCCGTATCAAAATCACCAATCATCCATGACAGCCAGACAGGTACCAGAGAGAGAGAGAGGAGGTGCTTTTGCATATGGGAGTAGTTTTCAGAGAGAGGTGAAGAAAGAGGACTGGGAAATGTGGTCAGGGTTTTTCGTTTTGTATTAATACCACATATGTACATGACCAAAGAGACTCGGGAGTAAAATATGGGCTGTGAAAGGACTTTTGTTGGCAATCCCAAAATTTAGTTGTTGCTTGTCAAGCAGCCACGCTTCCCTTATCTTTTCTCAAATGTCTTCCCATATCCACTGAACATCCAAAGTTCTGCGCTCTCTAAAAACTATTGCGTGGCCAAATTGTACCCCGCTAATAACATTATATATAGTATAGGTTATTAGTTGGTTTTTCATGACACTTTTTTCTCCTATACAAAGGAAAATTGACATGAAAAATCAAATGATCCAAATAGTTGATATGATAGACTTGACCGTGGATAGTCCACACATCAAAATTCTTCTGCACAGAGAAACTCTAATCCTTCAATTGGTTGCTAGAAAATAAATAGCTAAGAAGCAAAATATTATTTTCCACTGTGAGATTTTTAGTCCATAGGGCATCCATTTGGGTCCAATAAGAACCAAAATTTTATGAAAAATGCAAACATTACTTAAACCCTACGAAGAGACCGTTAATCTCCAATGTGCATGCATTCCTACTATCAACTACCAAGTAGAAGGAAAAAGAATCCTATCACTTCCATGCAAACTTTTTGCAACCCATGTTACTTAAGAAGATTGAATGGGTACAAATATCAATGCATACAAAAATGTGCATGCTTCGACACCGAAAAGTGCGTCATCATCATCATCATCAACTTGTACCAACTCACTCCTAACCGGCACAGTTCTTGGTCTCCGTTGCACTCGACTAGACCATCTAAGTCTTCTTTCCCTCATCTTGTTACCTATTGGTGCTACTCATAAATTCCCTTAAGTGCATTCATTTCCTTTGCATCCTTCCTTGTCTTACCACTCATCCATCTCAACATCCTCATTTCAGCTACACTCCTACCATGGATATGTTGTTTCTTGACTGCCAACATTTTGTCCCATAAAGCATGGTCTGCCCTCCTATAAAATTTCTCTTTCAGTTTGCCATATTGTTCAGATTCATGTTGGAAGTTCTGGCATAAGTTTGACACCGGCTGCCAATCTGGAGCAACTCTCCTTTTTCCGGGGTGGGGACTGGCAATGAGAGCATAAAACACTGAAAAGTGCATGTGTGCATAAATACAAACACATGCTTCTCTCCAAATGCAATGAATATGCATGACCAACAAGACATGGGCAGACGCCAATAAGAATAAGGTGATAATGGAATTGCACAGAAATAGCCAAAAGAATCTAGTAACAATCATATAGAAGCTAAGGAAGCTTAGTCCTAATGGAAGTTGAGAAAAGGGGAAGAAATTTGCATCGTAGCACCAATTCAACAAGCATCTAATGTTCAAACAGTCCACACTTCCTAACAACGAAGATTTCAAAATTTGCATAAAATAGCCATGAAGAATTTGACTTGGATTCCTTTGATTTTTTTATGGGTTTTATCCCGTTTTACTCAAAATCCGAGATTTCTTCTCAATACGAAGAAAGTGCCAAATCCACAAATCACTTGGACATTAATGTATCATTGGCACATTTGACTTCACTTCTTGTTCTATTCCATATTGTTTCATTTTCTTTAGTTTCTAGATGAATCTCCTAGTCCAATCACCAGAAAACAGAACAGGAACGATAACCACAACCCATCATTTCAAAAATCATGAAAAATGCAAATAATGCATTTAATGTGCTAAAACAAGAAGCAGCAATACTAACGATAGTAAGGGCCCCTTTGGACGCACTTCCACAAAATGGGGTTTTAACACCTGCTTTTTCAGTTGACTCCAAGAAAACCAATCCAAATGGTTTTTGCCGAGTCGGCTTGTTAGCACATATTTTGCTGACCAGGGGATGAGACATGGTTCATGACAGTGCATCCAAACACACAATGTGAATGTGGATCTGTCTCAAAATGCCATTTGAGCATCAAATATCCCTTTTGAGGGCCCAAATAGGCCCTAATTCTAACAAATACAGTTGATTCGTGCAGTTCAGGCTCTAAATAATCCCAAAATTTTACAAATCTGAAGTACAAACCATTTAATCCTGTGAAGAAGAAAAAAAATCAATACCCAACTGCAAAAGGAGATCAAAATTCGACGTGCCTAATTTTCAGTTCATCCCATATTTGGAGGAAGCCATCATATCAAGACAGATCATAGAATGAATTCAGGCTACTGATCCTTTTTAATCTGTCCATTTGGTGGCCACCAATTGGATTGAAATGATGTTTCAAACAATGCAATTTTCAGGCTTTGTTTTATCACTGTATGGCCCAGAATTCGAATGGTTAGGTGTATGCCACACTAACAACAATTTGGCCCAAACGTGGACCCCACTGTCCACCACTGCATACTTTAAACCAGTGTTCGAAGTTTCAGTATCGCTAAAAATTTCGCTAGCCGGGGATACCAAAAGAATATTGATATCGCCGATAATATCGCTGATAACCAGAAATGCGGAGAAAATGGAAAAACAGTGGAATTTTTTAATGAAACCTCAAGAGTTGATAAAATACACATAGTTACATATTTAGGAATAAAAAAATTGCATAAAGAATGCATACATAATAGGTTTCTATTTAATGGGGACCTAAAAGCATGTGTTGCTGTAAGAAGTCAGTCCAATCATCTCAGCCATCCAAAATCTGAACTTCCATCCAAACATCCATTGATATTTCAGAATATCGGCAACACATGAAATTTCCAAACAAATTGTTAACAACTGAAAAAGAAACTAAAGATTGTGGTTTCGTTATTGCCATGTTGCGATAATGATAATATCGTGATATTATCAATGTTATCATCAACAAATTGAACGCTGCATACAACCATGCACCCATAAAAAATCTGAAATGGGAATTTTTTAATATAGATTTTTGGCATATCGATACATTGGCGATATTATCGAAATATTGCAAATACATTGACGATACAAGTGACACTTGGAATTTACATAGTAAAAAATATTGGCTATACACCGACGGGATCAATGTATTGACAATACAAACGACGCCTGAAATTTACACAACTGAAAATATTGACGATATCGATACATTGGCATTATTTAGTGATGCATCACCGATATCAAGAATTTTTTATACTATTAGTGTTATCGGTATCGCTACCGGTGTTATCAGTGTCACTGAGCTAGAAATGGAGATAATATTGGGGATATTTCGATAATATTGGAGATAATGCAAACACTGCTTTAAACCATGCATTTGGTGGCCACCATTCGACGGATAGGATAATACAATCAGTGCAATAAATATCATCGACGAAAAAAAAAATTGCAATAAATATGCAGTCCAAAACGGTTAATTGATCCATAGCATCGATATTATGGGACCCAATTCAGAAGAGGGATAACCCAAAAATCTTCCATATTGTAAGATCTTAGCCATCAAACATGCTCAATCAACACTGGAGACTAATGTGTTCGGCCATCGACCTGTTTGCAATGTAATCTGGACAATTTATGAATTGCACCCAGTCATCGATGGAACATGACCGAGACATCTCCATGATTTGAAAATCCTCGCCAACGAAATCTGGACCGTTTGTGAGTTGGTCTGGATGGCTGAAATGGGCCGCACAAATCGAGTCCTCAAATCCGAGTTTTGAATCATGGAGATTTTTCGAGCGTGGTCTGTCCAATGTGGGTCCAAGCAGATCAACGGTCTGGATGACCGAAATGGCCACAAAGACCAAAAGCACAAAGACTAGGAAGGGATAGACCTTTTACTCGCTCCAGAGACGGTCTTCTTTCTTCCCTTCTTCCTTTCTTTCTTCTTTCTACTTCTGCAATGGATTGATAGCTGTGAGAGTGAGATGCGGAGAAGCTGGACGCTGGTGGGCTTGGACGAGCTCTCTCGGATGCGGGCTTTACTGAAAGGAAAAAAAAAAACCAGATAAGCAAGGCAATTCGCCGCTGCACGTGCACCGAAACACGTGTAGATATTTATGGACGATCCGTGCGCCGCGTTGGCAAGGTTTTAACCCCACTCCCTAAACTTTATTATTATTATTATTTAATTTGCCTGCGGCACAGTTGATTTTTTCCAACAAAAATGACCTTCCCAACAGCTGGAATATACTTCCGTAAATTGTCTCCAAAATTAAGAAGTCTTTTAAAAAGAAGGAGAGTTGGATTCCATTAAATCAGCATTGTGCCTACTCCTAGAGAGATAAGCTCTGTTCATTTTATTGGGAGCATCATGGGAAGGCGTTAACTTTATCTTAATCGGATCCTGCTTTAGCCCCAAATAAAGATAGCAGTGACTTTTCTTTCCGAGTTGTTTCCTCTAAGTGTGGTCCACCTTTAACATCTTCTTCCCTTATTCAGAGAGTCGTGCCTTGAAATTAAATCTCCGTTCAAATGGTTGGAGTGGATTTCATCATGAACTCATGGTGAGCCCCAAAAAAACAATCTAAAAACCTATATGTGGGGCCAAGCCAAGACTGAAGCTTGGACCCATTTGCATTTTTTTTTCGAATTTTTTTCAGCAGGGACCACCACTTCATAAGGCTATTTGACATTATTGCTACCTTCGTGAGACCCATTTGTGGACCCTCGCCGATTTTCCGCGCTCCCACACGACGTTCTTCTCGCCCCTTTCCCTTTCGGGAAAAGATGGAGACGAGGATGCGTGAGTGCAAAATCGTCGTTTGTGCCACTGGCTTGCCTCGTTCCCGAGGGCTTTGTTTAGTTGTCGTGTTAAGCTGGATGTGTTTAAATGAGTTTGTATAAGACCAGAGTCGCCACTAGCCAATTACTTCGAATCTACAGTCGGCTAGACCCCGTAGAAACGTTAGAGAAGGGGATCCGAAGATTCCTTCCTCTAAAATGACTCCTTTTGATCTGCGGACAGAGATTCAAGGTAAGGGATCACGGTTACAGGGTGGGAAGTGGTTAAGCACCCCACGCACTGCCCGTACCGAAGTACGGTCTCTACTTCACAGAATCGATCGAATACTTGAAAGTCTAGTTAATCCTCGTATATTCTCATGGATGACATGATGCATGAATGCGGGTCTGAACAGTAAGAGTTTCTGATGGGCAGGTTCCAATAACGGGCAAGCCTAGAGCGTACGCTCGAACTGACAGGTGCTTAATGTAAGACGTATGCAGTGTGCTTGAATGATCAAGGTGCTTTATGGTGAAGTATGAATGCAGGTCTGAACAGTAAGAGTTTCTGATGGGCAGGTTCCAACAACGGGCAAGCCTAGAGCATACGCTCGAACTGACAGGTGCTTAATTTAAGACATATGCAGTGTGCTTGAAGAATCAAGGTGCTTGCAGTGAAGCAGAGGGGTTGGAAGAAAAGTAAATGTTGCACTTGTGCTAGATGCAAATGAGATGATGCTGGAAAAGAGTAGCTGGGTGGACGAAGGTGTCGCAAGGATTGACTTCGAGTGGCTGGATCAGGACTTGGATGGCTTGGGAGGCTTGGACCAGTGGTCAGGCTGGGCTGGACCAGGGCTGGGCTCTCCTCACTCGGGCTCTCCTTGGTGAAGGAATGGGCTAAAGGATGAAGGAGGGTGACTCAGACGGACGGGCTCTCTCTGGCTGAGTGGTGTGTTGAAATGAGAAGGGGAGGGGGGTATTTATAGCAGCGAGCAGTGGCAGAGCTCGTAATTTATTTTGGGCGGCCTGCTATGGGCCGCCCGTACGGCCGTTTCTTGGGATTCAGCGGCGGTTTGGGCGGCCCAGCAGGCCGCCCGTACGGCCGTTCCTCGATTTCCAGCGAGGTACGGTCGCTCCCTCGGGGCTGCTGTTTGACTCGCTGGGTCGACTCAGTGAGTTGACTCAGCAGGTCGACTCGGTGATTTGACTCGACGGGTTGACTCGGTGTTTTGACTCGACGGGTTAACTCAGCGGGTTAACTCAGCGGGTTGACTCAGTGAGTTTGACTTTTTTGGGATTTTTTTGACCGGCTTTTCTTGTGGGGAGTTTTTCAGGCTGATGTTTAGGACTGGGTTAACTGGGTTCAGGCTTGAACTGGGCTATGGAATGGGGCTTACAAGGGTGAGTTTGGCTGAGTTTGGACTCGGGATTTGGGGGTATGGTCCTCCATTCATCCAGCTATCTCTACCAACAGTGTAGCCGAAGGTGGGGTGTCTACACCATTCCTTTGAGATTTCGTCGTGTTTCCAATTACATCTCTTTAGTCTAGCATATTTTTGACGACTTTTTTTTTTCTATTGTGGGGTCAACATTAATCATTGTCCTTCCTAAGACAATATTGACAGAATGGTAGGTGTAATATGTATTTTTTATTTTTGATCTACTAAGATGGATATCGTTGTCCATTTCAATAATGATCCTATTGAAAATGCATAATAGAGATCCAGTTATCCTATTAAAAATGCACAAGAGAGATCTTTAAACTAAGCGCAATGGTAATTTTATTAAAAACGCACAATGGACATCTTTGGACTAAGCTCAACTGTGATCTCGTTGGAAATGCGCAATAAAGATCCTTAGACTAAGCTCAACAATGATCTTGTTGGAAATACACAGTGGAGATCCTTGGACTAAGCTCAATGGTGATCCTGTTGAAAATGCATAACGGACATCTTTAAACTAAACTCAACGATATCCTATTAGAAATGCGCAAGGGAGATCCTTGGACTAAGCTCAACAGTGACTGTTCGGTCCCAAAAATGCACGAGTGTTCAGGCCATATTTCCATGTAAGTATGGTCTAGCGCACCCATAAAATCAGGGTGAAAATTCATGTGAGTATGGTCCAGCGCACCCATAAAATCAGGGTAAAAATTCCATGTAAATATGGTTTAGCGCATCCAATTAATGGGTGCACCGACCCCTCCTTAGCACAAAAAAAGTGGGACCTTGAGTGAGGCACACTGCATAGTTAATCAAACGACCACATAACAAGATCGTGGGCATGAGCCTGGCTCATTAGAGCCAGCGCATGGACCCATTTCACCATGTGTAACCCGTAGATCATAAATGTTAGTAAACCGTCCAAAGGTGAAAATCGATCTCATCACCGCATCCAATAAATAGTGCCCGCGCATCCAAAAACACCGTTAGCTCATCTATTAACTACTGGATGCGCCAAAATAATTTTTCTAGCGAAAAAGAGGGTGCGCCGACCCGCTTAGCCTTTTTTTAGCAAATAAAAAGGTGCGCTCCACTTGGCATTCGCTCATTGGATCTCTATCCGGGGTTCATAGGTATAAATACCCCTTGTTACTATTCATACAAAGGCAGTAAGAGTTAGAGAAACGAGCTATTGTTCACTGGGTATTCGAATCCTCGTCAGAATCCCCTGTCGAAAATCGCATGCCAGAATCCCCCGTCGAAATTCATTTTCAGATCACCGCAGGTCTGGCATAAAATTCAGAAATTCCTGGACATTTAAACAAATCACCTAAGTACATAAGCGCATCCAAAAATAGGATCCACGCATCCACAAAAGCAAATTAAGAGACTAAGTTCCTTTATAGGATCGAATAGTTCCAGCTCATCCGATAAATGTTGCCAGCGTATCCAAAAATTATCGCGCTTTACTTCATCAAAATATAGGATGAATAGTTCTAACACATCCAAAAATTATCACGCTTTACTTTATCAATATACAGTATGAATAGTTCCAGCGCATTCGATAAATGCTGACAACGCATCCAAAAATTATCGCGCTTTACTTCATCAAAATCCAGCATGAATAATGCTAGTGCATCCAATAAATGCTGCCAGTACACCATTAATTGCGCCGACACATCTTATTTGGATGCGCTAACTCCTTTTCTAGTTATTTTCTTCAAATAAAGTATTTGAGGGGTTGTAATCCAGTTGTACGACCACCGAGGGCAATCAATTGCAGAAGCAAAGCTTTTTTAGGCTAATTCCGAGTAGCATGTCAAACACAAGATGTCTCCAAAGAAGAGCCGCCAACCTCCGGAATGATGTAAACGTACTGATATTTTTATTATACTATTATAGTATGACCTGGATTAAGGTTTAGGCTAAATAAATTGGACTATTATTACCACTAAAAACAAGACTGAAGAGTTCCAAATTATTACAAATACACTTACTATTAATTGCTATCCAAAAACTAGTCGATGTACTACCCATCCAAAATGAAATCCGCTGGTTGAGCTGATCAGGTACACAATCGTAGTATGTGTCTTCCTGCGGTCACGCGTCCAAACTGATAGTCACTGGCTCTGCATTGCACAATTCGATAAAAAAATTGGTTGTTTATCAATTCAGAAAATCCGAAAGAACATGAGACGTAGGCATGCTACATATCTAAATGATAGCTCAGTCCATAACAAAACTACATTGATCTCTACGACCACAAACTCAAAGACTATAGTCCCCGATGACTTAGTATTCTGCCCATTGATCCAGGGCTTTTCCTAAATACTCCACTTCTTGTACAATTGTTATTCATATTGGAGATTTGTCGCTTTTTGCCATGGTTTTCTCCCTTAAGGGTTTCCACATAAAAATTCTTGTGTTTTTTATGATATGCTTCATTCATATTTATGATCTCTTATTACTTTACTTAGCTCATCTATGATGTATGCATACTTTTACTTTGGTATTTTAATCAAGGGTTATCAATCATTTTATGTAATTAATTGTTTGTGTCATATCACAGCCTGTAATATACAAGACCTCAAAATTTATGGAATAAAATTCGTCTTGCGATATCTCTTCTTTTGTGTACTTTTATGATTGTTTACGAATTGGCGACTCTACTGGGGATCGAACATTACCAGAATATCTGGTTATCTCTGAGTAGAGGAAATTCTAAGATAAACACTCACAATCTGAACGTATACATAAGAAGTTATCACAATGAGAAATGTTCGGTGCCTCTTGGCGCTAAATTGGTGACTCTCGACAGGAACATTCTTCTATTCATCTTTAAAACAGAAGCATCTAAAAATAAATCTTCAAAACCCTAGTAATTTTCAAAATCCTCACAATTAACATTAAGTCATAGAGCATGATTGCATCCCTCGTACACATTTACTTTCCCGTCCAGCCTTATTACGATTGGTAAGGTCGCATGTTCTCCGCTTTCTAAGTCGTAGGATGCCCTAATGAATATGTGGTTGTGCAGTATAAATTAAAGAAAGTACAAATCTAATAGCTGGAGGGATGACAGCAATAATGATTTTCTTGGCATCCAGCGGATTCTACTTCCCCCATCTGGCTGCAACAACAATAGAAATGAGAGTTTCTAAATATAGCTGGCAGATTGTCTGGAAGCATGGGCAGTTGAAGAAGACCCAGGGTGCATCGAGCAAGGTCGTTAACGAGAAGGCAGTCATGGAAAAGTCATCCCACACTGTAAAGAAGCAGTGGCAACCAGTCCAAGTCAGCAAAGCTGCCACACCAAGAGCTCCAGGGATCACCCTTTTGATGGCCGAATTCCCAGCCCTGCCAAGAGCAGTGCCCCTAGCCAATAAGCAGACCGAAGGTGCAGCTCAGAAGACAATTGAAGGAGCCGCAGGGGCAGTCATCGCAAAAGCCACCCTGCCAGAACCGAAGCCACAACTGGTGCAAGCGATGATAGTTCAAGTCATCAAGGAAGAAAAGTTAATGGATCAAAACGTCGAGGCACCGACTATACAGGAATGGATCGATGAGGAAGTGCAAGCTCAGGAAGACATGATAAGACAAATGAGAGAGTGCAAGGAGGCTATAACAACACTAGTTACACAGGAGGCAACCCACAGTGTCACTTTGCCCACCCGACAGTCGGCGAAAGAATCACATGGGGCGGCCGAAGAGCCAACTACAGTAAAACCGCAGGCCCGACCCATCAGTGTTATGATTGAGAGCATGCCTGCTCCACCAACGCTAGGGCTGTAAATGGGTCAGCAGACCCAATGGGGTACCCAGACCCAACCCATTTAGACCCGACCCAGACCTGACCCATTTGTTAAATGGTACGGGTCTGGGTCCAAGAACAGACCCAGTTGCTAAACGGGTCTAGGTCTGGTTTCCTTTGTATTAGGCCTGACCCGACCCGACCCGAACCCATTTAGTAAGTGGGTGGGTTTGGTCTATGATTCAAGGGACCTGTCCAACCCAGACCCATCTAAACTCGATTTTAAGCCTTGTAAAAATGCTTCCATAATTGATCCAGATACAGACCCATTAGACCCGACCCATTTATAAATGGGTCTGGGTGGATCTCCCTCTACCAGACTCGGACCCATTGATAAATGGGTCTGATGGGTTGATCAGACCGACTCGAACCTTGCCCATTTAGTAAAAGGGTCTGGGTCTAAACTTTGGACCCAGACCCATTTAGTAAATGGGCGAGTCTAGTTTTGGCTAAACCCGCCCCGAACCGGACCATTTACAGCCCAAACCAACGCCAACGACAAAAGGGGAACCATCCTAGATGGTGTCAAACCTAATGCAGAGAGAGAGAGAGGGAGAGAGAGAGAGAGAGAGAGAGAGAGAGAGAGAGAGGAAAGTGCAATTACTAAAATGGAGTTGGTTATGTTAGTCGCCAAAGTGGCCTTAATGTAAAGGCTGTTTTGAAAATTTAACTCTATTTAATGGAATTTACTTCTCTCCATGCATGTTCAGTATTGCATTAGGTTGTGATTGGGTTATTTACAAACAATGATCAGCTCAAAGGAGATTATTATTTAGTAGGGTGTGGTGAAGTGATCAATGCTAGCCGTGTAGGTTTAAGGATCCATCCAACTAAAGGTATCGAGTCTCTTAGATTTTACGTAATTTGCATTAGTCAAGTTCATGTTTAGGAAAAACTACATCCGTGTTATGGTCTCGACTTAAGAAAGGGATCATAATGATGTGCTAGAATTGCCACCAAAGATAATGAGCTAGTATTAGATAATCTTCCACACAAGATCAAATCACTGACATCTTCATCGTAGGGCTATCTTCATCACAATTCTACAGCTTGCAAACCAAACTAATGATCCATGATCGCCCCTTCAATTTGCGAGAGGGTATTAGACAATCTTGTACACAAGATCCATCCATCTCTCCTACAACTCACAACATAAGCAAATCTTCTCATTCATGGAAACCTGGATAATGTACAACAAAGAAGATTGCAACAAATCTAGCAAAATCTTTTCTCCTTAACTATATAGATCATCTTTGTAACCCTATATATTTTGAACAGATTAAACTAAAAAAATATGGAGGAAAATTTCAAATCAAAATAGAAATTCTTCACTAAGTACTTTGCCACTCTACTTCATCTAATTAGAAGCCCTCATCAGTTGAATAGAGGATAACATAGTAGGTCAGCATGATGTTTAATTAGTGTTTTTACTAAAATTTTAGAAGGCATGGATATACATTGTGAGCATTTCCTTGTCGCCTGTATATGAGTCCTAATTCCAAAGCTTTTATATAAGAAGACCACCCTCAATAGTTCCAACTACCAAAAGTGGAATGAATCCTTTAAATTTGTTATGGGGGTAAGAATTAGGATACGTAATATGGGTAGGTAACTTTGTAAAAGAATATAGAGTTATCATCTATTGTAAGGGCTAATCATGAGAGATCGATCTGACAAAACAATCTCACCTTTAACTCTCAGAGAGTTGATTCGTAGAACCATATAACCAAGAAATGAGTGTATGTTGTTTACCCTCACTTAGGAATAGTGGCTATAGAAATGCTTAGAAATACATAAAGAAACAGTAAGTAAGAAGGACACTTCGATGAGAGATCATGGAAATAACCATAAAAATATGACCACAGAAGATGCTCTCTTCACAAGGATCTAACCATGAAGTTGTTGTTGAGTACTTAGTTAATACAAGATCAAGTAGAGACGATAGAGTATCTCTAAGGGCATTGTAAATTTCAACATTTGTTCCTTGTTGCATGGATGGATTCGCGAATGACAGCTCTGGAATAGAATATGTTGAATGCTCGAACTCTCAGATTAGACTAGCACTGAACTAAATGCCCTAGCTTGCTAGGAGTAGTTTATTGTTAGTGTTCCTTTGTCAAAGAGAGGAGGGTGATCAAAGAGGAAAGCATTCAAGAAAGCATGAATGTACAAACCCTTTAAAAATGACTCAAATGCATGGAGTTTAAGGAAAACACTTAACCTTTGTTTACACCTGCTTTTTGAACACTTATGTGGCCCAATGAGATGCTGCCACGTGTTGGCACTACACACTAAATGATGGAAAAAATCATACTCACGTCCTCCATCATTGTTTACACTCGATCTGGTAAGCTCAAGTTAAGCGATCTAGAAGACGCCATGTGGCAGCCATGCCATATATGGTGTAGATGACTTCAAGAGGAGGAATTATAGACGTGCGCATGAGAGGGGGAGAGCATTAACTGCTAGAATACTATAAAAAGTACTCTCTACAATGAACAAGAGTCATAGTAAATCAAGTCTTTCGATGATGGTCACCATTAACCGATTCATATTTTCAATCTAGGTGATCATCCACCTGTTTTCAATTTGGTACAAGATTCAAAGGACATGCACTGTTTGCAGAGGTGCCTCCTCCTGTGGAGGAACCACAACGGGTGTCGCAGACTCATTAGCCACAGAAGCTCGACCACCTTGACGACTCATATTTCAAATGATTGAAGTTGAATAGGTATGTATACTTGGATTTCAAGTCCCATTAGGTGTGCTAAAAATTGTTTACGCACGGCCGGTGCGCAACAAATGTTTATGGCAACCGAGTAAGAGAGAATCCAAAATGTTTTTGAAATCAGTCCTATCGGGTGTGCTAAAATTGTTGCCTCGTTCGATTGGTGTACAACAGATGTCTATGGCAACTAAGTGGAAGAGAATCCAAAATGTATTTGAAATCAGTCTCATCGACATACCAAAATTGTTGTCTTAGGTTTTGGCACTCGAGTAACGCTTTTGGCACGATGGTGTTGCTATGCGAGCATGCCAGAACTGACTGTGTGGCTCGATTCCAACCGATTCAACCTCGACCCCAAGCACCGAGATAGGCAAATATGTCACACTTAACTATATATGACCGAGGCTTGAGAAGGTCGATCGCCTATTCAGTCAGTCGTAAATGAGTTCAGAATGATCAAGCGATTATCAAAGGGTAAGGTTTGTTCTCCGGAATGGGTTGCACCTTGCCTTCCACCATAAATGACTTTTCATATACAAAATCGGTAATGGTGATAGGCGGTTAGAGAGATTGACTGCCAAACAAACAATTCCATAGAAAAGAGAATTGAATGTATTAAGATAACTTCATCCAGCGAGTGTGGACTTGTGACTATAGTTAAGATCATCTAGCAGGCGTGGACTGAACTACGGGTACTCGTAGACTACAGATTATGCAAATATATGCTAAGGAAAAGATAATTGGGTTTGTTTGTTTGGTATGAGACCCTTTCGCTCTATCGATTTCTTCCGCTATTTATAGACTTCCTATAGGTGAAATAGAATCCTCTAGATACCTTCTTTATTTAGTTGTTATGATTGTTGATATTCCTTCAAACCTTTCCTCTTCTTGCGGTGTTTCATAATCCCCCAGTGCCCTCCTCAACCGCTTGCCTTCTGGATGACGTGCTCCAATCAACCAGCTACAACTAGTCAACCGGAAAAATCTGCTCCACATGTCTTTGCGGAGTGCATGTGCATTGTACAACTTCCGTGCAATGTCACATGTTTTTATCTAATTCGATCTTTTGAATTCGGTAAAAAATAGGGTACAACAGAATGGAGTGTAATAATTGGTGCTTGATAGGACTTTGGATCTTGTTTTCCAATCCCCAATGTGTCTGTCTCAACGTGGGGGAACACCAGCAGTTTAGTCAAAGTTTGAGTCGAATAGACTTGGATACACCCAAGCATCTTACCCATATATGAAAATCGAATATAGGTCATCGATCACACGAGTGGCCTAGTTTGATTGGATTGAGCCAAAAACTTGCACAAGATATGTTGCTCACTATTTCGAAAAGTTTTACCATATAAATCAATTCTATTAGTGACTGGCTGCAATCTCGGTATTAGGATAATTAAGCCAAACTTCTCCTTAAAAGATATCAATTGGTGTTTTTAAGTATACGTTTGGATATTGCTCACTAAGTAAATTTTTTTAACTTACGTTACTTTTTCAGCTTAAGTTCTCAGTATTATGATAATTAAGCCAAACTTCTCCTTGAAAACTATCAATTGATTTCTTTAAGTACATGTTTGGATATTGCCCAATAAGTAAACTTTTTAACTGTAGAACACCCCACCTTCGGCTACACTATTGGTAGAGATAGCTGGATGAATGGAGGACCATACCCCCAAATCCCAAGTCCAAACTCAGCCAAACTCACCCTTGTAAGTCCCATTCCATAGCCCAGTTCAAGCCTGAACCCAGTCAACCTAGTCCTAAACATCAGCTTGAGAAACCCCCCATAAGAAAAGCCAGTCAAAAAATCATAACAAAAGTCAAACTCACTGAGTCAACCCGCTGAGTCAACTCGTCGAGTCAAAACACCGAGTCAACCCGTCGAGTCAGCCCGCTGAGTCAAATCACCGAGTCGAACCGCTGAGTCAACTCACTGAGTCAACCCACCGAGCCAAACAGCAGCCCCGAGGGAGCGACCGTACCTCGCTGGAAATCGAGGAGCGGCCGTACGGGCGGCCCATAGCAGGCCGCCCAAAAATATTTACGCGAAATGCCACTGCCCGCTGCTATAAATACCCCCCTCCCCTTCTCATTTCAGCAATCCCTTCAAGTCCATTCAGTCCGAGAGCTTTGAGTCCACCTCTCCCCCCCCTTAGCCCATTCCTTCACCAAGGAGAGCCCGAGTGAGGAGATCCTAGCCCTGGTCCAGCCCAGCCTGACCACTGGTCCAAGTCTCCCAAGCCATCCAAGTCTTGATCCAGCCACTCGAAGCCAATCCTTGCGACACCTCCGTCCATCCAGCTACTCTTTTTCAGCATCATCTCATTTGCATCTAGCATAAGTGCAACATTTACTTTTCTTCCAGCCCCCCTGCTTCACTGTAAGCACCTTGATTATTCAAGCAAACTGCATATGTCTTAAACTAAGCACCTGTCAGTTCGAGCGTATGCTCTGGGCTTGCCCGTTGTTGGAACCTGCCCATCAGAAACTCTTACTGTTCAGACCTGCATTCATGCTTCACTATAAAGTACCTTGATTATTCAAGCACACTGCATATGTCTTAAATTAAGCACCTGTCAGTTCGAGCGTATGCTCTAGGCTTGCCCGTTGTTGGAACCTGCCCATCAGAAACTCTTATTGTTCAGACCCGCATTCATGCATCATGTCATCTATGAGAATGTATGAGGATTAAAACCGACTTTCAAGTATTAGTTCGATTCTGTGAAGTAGAGACCGTACTTCGGTACGGGCAGTGTGTGGGGTGCTTAACCTCTTGCCACCCTGTAACCGTGATCCCTTACCTCGAATCTCTGGCCGCAGATCAAAAGGAGTCATTTTAGAGGAAGGAATCTTCGGATCCCCTTCTCTAACGTTTCTATAGGGTCTAGCTGACTGTAGATTCGAAGTAACTGGCTAGTGGCGACTCTGGTCTTATATAAATTCATTTAAACACATCCAGCTTAACACGACAACCAAACAAAGCCCTCGAGAACGAGGCAAGCCAGTGGCACAAACGGCGATTTCGCACTCACTGCATCCTCCTCTCCTTCTTTTCCCGAAAGGGAAGGGATGAGAACGTCGTGTGGGAGCAGCGAAAACGGCGAGGGTCCACAGAATGGCGACTCCACTGGGGATGGATTTGCTAGTCCCACTAGTCGTGATCCGACTTGAAAAACAGAATCCTTCCCATACTTGAAAGTCACTAATCCTCATACAATCTCATCTGCATAGCATTCTACCCAAAAAAAAAAAAAAACAGAAAATCCCAAAACCAGAAAAAAATAGAAAATCCCAAAACCCAACAAGAGTATAGTCCTCACCATTGCGCCTCCTCGGGCTCAGCGTGTTCGGAGACAACTTCCCTTCCGCAGCATAATCCGCACTCGGGCTCAGCAAGCCATGTCCGACCACGAAGAAGAAACTCATCTCTTCCCTGCCCTTGAGATGACCGAAGCGCAACCTCCAGCGCAACAGCCCATCGATAATACGCCAATCATACAAGAATTGGCACAAGGAATGAGAGCAATGTAAGAAATGCTCTTGCAATTCATGCAAGCACAAGCCACCGCAGTAGCCAACAATCAGGTTGGCCCAGTTCAGCAATCTCAGCAGCCATGCCGGATCCTTCCGGCCTCTAGTTCAAATCAAGCGCAACCATCGGAGTCTGCCTAAGACTACCGACAGCAGCCGTCTCAGCCCTTCGTTAAGGGGCATCTTCCTCAATACCTTCCTGCGACGACAGAGCCATCTCAGAGCACTCCTGTCGTAGGGACTTCTAGTCAGCTTCCAGTCAATCTTGCAAACAACAGTCTCAGTAGATCTCAGCATGTCCCCGCCGATGAGACACCTTTTCAATTTTAGCACATCCCCGCCGATGGGATTTCAATTCAATTTCCAGCAACAGGGACAGCACTGGCGAATGCCCACAATGGGGGTCAGTGTCAAGCCCACATCAATCAGCGGACAGTGGCGAATGCCCAACAAGGGGGTCACTTCCCAGCATCTCAGCCTCTTACAAACAGGAGCACTTTTCAATTCCAGCACATCCCCGCCAATGGGATTCCAGTTAATTTCCAGCAATCTTCAATTCAGCAAAATCCAGTTAATTTCCAGCAATCTTCAATTCAGCAAACTCCAGTTAATTTCCAGCAAGTTCCAGTTCAACCTTCAGTACAGTCTCCAATTCAATTACAATCCTCTCAAGCATAAGTTCAACGGAATCCAGTTCAGTCATCAAATCAATTTCAGCAACCCGCGGTTGCTTTTCAGCAAGCATATAGGGTCGAAGACGTCGACCACTATGCCGAAGAAGAACGTGCCTTACTCCAAGAGGCACCAGTCGCTCGAACAGATCACTCAGGACTGGACGAGTTGCGGGAGCAGTTCCAGATCTTGCAAAATCAGCTTCAGCGACAACAAGAATTGATCTACCTTCGACCAAGTTCAGAGACTTGTGTCCTTTCCCAGATGCTCAAGTACCTCAAAACTTTGAGGTTCCAAAATTCAAAAGATACAATGGCAGCGGTTGTCCCACAGCACATGTCAAGGCCTTTTGTGGAGAGCTGAGTGCAATCTCAAGAAATGAAGGGGCCCTCATTCGCTTGTTCCAAAAATCTCTGAAGGGCGATGCCCTAGATTGGTACACTTCATTGGACTGCCACCGCATCAGGACATGGGAACAGCTTTCCCAGGCTTTCGTCGACAGATTCGCGTACAACCTCAACATGGCACCCAGAAGAGCTGACCTCACAGCTCTCAGGCAAAAGAGTGATGAGACACTATCAGCTTATGTGGGACGTTGGCGAGCTATGGCAGCCAGAATGCGAACACCTATTGACGACGAAGAACAAATCTCCATGATTGTTCATTCAACATATCCAGGCATATCCGGGTATCTCATCTCGCATCCATATGCGAATTTCTCACAATTGATCCGTGTTGGAGAGCAAGTCGAAGCAGGAATCCGTGCCGGGACAATCTCCCCATGGCCTCATCAAGCCACTCCAATTAAAAGGAATAGAGTGGAAGGAAGACCTATCGGGCACGGGAATGGAAACCGCGGTGGTTCTCCTCCCCGCCCAACAGAGGTAAACAACATCAACACCACTGCTCAAGAAAATCAACATGCTCCCCCACAGGGACGTCAACAGTATCAGCAGAATCCAGTTCAGCATCAGCCTCAGCGGTATCAGCCACAACCGAATCCTCAGCCTCAACCACCTCGACAACAGCAGCAGTTCAGAGGAAACGATCAATACTCATATCAAAATAGGCAAAACTACAGGGAGTTCAGGAAATTTACTCCCCTCTCTCAACCACTCAGTCAAGTCATGGCTATGCTGGTGTAGAAGCAGTTACTTACTCTAATGGCACCTCGGCCTCCGCCTCATCCTCTGCCACCGAACTACCGAGAAAATGAGTATTGTGCCTATCATCAAGGGCGTGGCCACACCACTGATCGATGCTATACTTTGAAGAATGCCATACAAGACCTGATTGATGACCGCAAGATCGTCATCTTGGTCCCTGGAACTTCTCCAGCAGCTTCCACCAACATCCTTCAGAATCCTCTACCTTAGCATCCAACGGACCCCAGTTCGTCTCGTGACCCTGCAGTCAATAGTATAGAAGAAGGGGACCATCTCGATCGCTTCTTCTCCCCTATCCAGTCCATTCATGCTTACACTTACGGGCCGACAAATCCTCCTCCAATCTTGCAAGGGGCAAGTCCCTTTCTTCCTTCAGTCTCCGAGTCAGTAGTATTCGAAGGAGCACTTCCATATGATGTGCCAGTTGTTCAAGGGGCATCTTACGGCCCCTCATGTTGGGAACCAGTCGTCCTGGAAGAAGCACAATCATACATCGAGCCCACATACGAACCTGTCGTCTTGCAAGGGGTAACCCCAATTCAAGAACAATCCAATCCACGAGGGAAGGATTATACTCATCAGCAGCAAGAACCCATTGTTTTGGAAGGAGCTCTTCTGATTGAGCCAGTCATATTGCAAGGGGCAAATCTCGGGGGCGTGTCAATCACACTACGGCAGCTGGGACGAATAGAGAAACCTCATGCCATATCAAGAGGACCAGTATTCATCCCATGGGAGCCTCCTGCTCCAGGAACGGTCAAGCCAGGACCACGACCTTATGTGGTCTATGAAGACAAGCCTCGATATTACCCCTTTAGCACAGGCAACAATGTAGTCCTCAAGGCAAAAGCTCCATACGAGGAAGATCTGGTACCCACACCAGCACCGTCGCAAGAACCGGTGATTCTAGAAGGCAAAGGAGAGGAAAGTTATAAAGAGGTCCCATGGCACTATCCAGAATGCGCGGAAGTAGGGAACATGAATCCCAATGGGTGTTGCATCCGAAGAGATAATCAGAACAGAGGAGATCCCAAAGGCGCTCTTTCAGGCCTCAGTAACAAAAATGAAGCTGCATACGATGTGGCGACTCAGCTCAAGTCAATCCCTGCACAAATCTCAGTATGGGAGTTACTTTGTACATCTCGCATACACCGAGAAATGTTTGCCAAGACCTTGAACGATGCTCACGTCTCCTCTGATACGGCACCAGAAATGATAGCTTTGATGATTGGACAACTCCTGGCTCCGCGCGCCATCACCTTCACAGATAATGAGTTGCCACCAGAAGGACGAGATCATGGGCGATCCCTCAACATAGCCTTACGATATAAAGACCTCTGCGTCCCACTGGTCCTTATCGATAATGGCTCAAGCTTAAACGTCTGCCCACTCAAGACCGCGGAACGTCTGGGAATCAACCCTTCTTCATTTCGACTCAGCACCATATACGTCAGAGCATTCGACAACACCCGCCGATCAGTGGAAGGGCAGGTCGACATAGAGGTACAGATAGGTCCGGAAATCTCTACCATCACATTCCAAATTCTGGATATATCAGCCTCTTTCAACATGTTGCTTGGACGACCTTGGCTGCACAAGGTTGGAGCTGTGCCGTCAACCCTGCATCAACGAGTGAAATACATCTGTGGAAATCAAGTGATCTCTATCCATGTAGAGAAGGAGTTCATCATTCCTTCCAATGCTGCTGCCACTGAACCAGACATCCCGGTCATCGATATCCAGCACTCTGAAGAAGACATCCTGTTTCACAGTTTCGAATTCGAGACTGTGAACTCTATCGCCAATCCAGAACCGATAAGGGTGGACCGTGTCTTTTCACCGGCAGAGCGTCTGAGCCTCAAATACCGAATGAAGAATCACTTCAAGTCCAGAAAGGTGCCGCTGATATATAACCAACGCAAATGGGGACTCGGATACAGGTCAATCTTCATGGACAAGGGAAGGAAGAAATTTCGGTGCTCGCCCATCCAATTCGTCAAGCCAGGAGAACCTTGTAAAGATCCAAGAGGGAATCAACCGACTGCACTACACAAAGGCCTCCCGATGAGCATAGTTTGGGCCACGTAGCCCCCCATTCGATGGGATCAGATTCTCGAACCATCTAAACCTCCAGAAGAAGAAGAAAAAGATGAAGACGAAGAAGGAAGTCAAATACAGCAGCTTCAGGACCAGGTTACTCTGATACTTACTCCCAACCAGGGGCACAACCTGCCCACTTCAGCATCAACCAACCAGGGGCACAACCCGCCCGCTTCAATTCCAGCCAGTCAGGGGCACAACTTGCCCACCTCAGCATCAATCAGCAAGGGGCACGACTTGCCCATCTCCGCAAAGTCAACATCATCAATCATCAGCCAGGGGCAGAAGCAGCCCATCCATTGGACCAAGAAAGGGAAGTGGCTAGCCCTAGATTGGTCCGATGTCTGGATTCGAAACTTGTGGCTAGCCATGGAACCAGACGAACTGCAATGCGAAGTAAGTGATCCGGGAGGGACTGAGTACGACTCAGATCTCGAACCCGACCAGCGAGAAATCATGGTCATTGGGCCAGGCTGTGATTCTTTGCCCGAATCATCAACCCCCACCTCTTCAGGGGAGGAAGTGTGGGGTCCTGAATGGTCATCCTTTCCCCGAACTTTTGAATCAGCCAAAGAGCCATCTAAGGGCTCTGGCTTCCAAAAAAAAACGCTTGTTTAAGCAGTGACCGGAACTTTGGAACAAGTTGGGCTCAATCATGGTCTGCAATGCCCACTTGTTCAAAGTCCCATGAATTTCAAAAAACCAAAAAAATAAAAAAAAATTCAAAAGCCAAAAACATCTAGCATTTTCATTTCAGAAAAATCTTAAAAACCAAAAAATATTTCTTTTCCTGCATTCAATAGTGTGCCAAGTTCGTCTAAAGAGTCACATGAGTTTGAAGTCGAATCATTATGACTTTGACATCGAATTAGACTTCGAGCTCATGGGTTTGGACGAAGCTCGGGATGAGGAAGATGATGATCCGGCTCTCGAACTAGAGGATCTCCTCAAAAAGTTCGAATCTAAAGCCAATGTTGTAGCCGATGATTTCGAGATAGTAAACTTGGGGACGCCTGAGATCCCTAGGGAAGTACGCATCGAAAAATCGTTGCCACCTGAGATGAAACAGAAAATGATAGAGTTCCTAGCTCCAAGATTGTCCAACTTCGCGTTCTCATATGAAGACATGCCGGGGCTCGATGAAGAGCTCGTTGTACATCATCTGCCAACCAAGGCAGATATGAAGCCAGGGAAGCAGAAACTTCGAAGAATGAAGCCAGAATGGGCTCTGAAAGTCCGAGATGAAGTCATCAAGCAGTACAACGCGGGATTCTTGGTAGTCTCCAACTACCCTGAATGGCTCGCCAACATCGTACCAGTACCAAAGAAAGACGGCAAGGTTCGAATGTGCATCGACTTCCGAGATCTCAACAAAGCCAGTCCTAAAGACGACTTCCCTTTGCCACACATCGACACTCTGGTCGACAATACTGCTGGATACAAGGTCTTCTCATTCATGGACGGGTTCTCGGGTTACAATCAGATCAAGATGGCAATCGAAGATCGTGAGAAGACATCGTTTATCACTCCCTAGGAAACTTTCTGTTACAGGGTAATGCCGTTCGGTCTGAAGAACGCAGGAGCAACATATCAGCGAGCAATGACAGCATTATTCCATGACATGATGAACAAAGAGCTTGAAGTATATGTGGACGACATGATCGTCAAATCTCGCACAATTGAAGGACACTTTGAAGATCTGAAGAAGTTATTCAACAGATTAGAAAAGTACAAGCTCCGCCTCAACCCTCAAAAATGTGTTTCCGGTGCAATAGGAGGAAAGCTCCTCGGCTTTATGGTGAGCGAGGATGGCATCAGGGTCAACGAGACCAAAACCAGAGCAATCATCGAGATGCCTCCCTCCTAGAACAGAGAAAGAAATTCGCGGCTTCCTCGGCAGAATTCAATACATCAGTCGCTTCATCGCACAGCTCACACCTATTTGTGAGCCCATTTTCAAGCTCCTTCGGAAGAACGTTCCAAAAGAATGGAATGATGATTGCCAAGTCGCCTTCAACCGCATCAAGAAATATCTCATGAATCCTCCAGTCCTAGTGCCACCCACTCTCCGGACGACCACTATTGTTATACATCTCGGTAGCAGCAGAAGCCATTGGCTGTGTCCTCGGCCAGCACGACGAGACTGGGAAGAAGGAACAAGCAATATATTATTTGAGCTGAAAGTTCACCGACTACGAAACCAGGTATTCCCCGATCGAGAAGACCTGCCTCGCCCTAGTCTGGGCAACTCAGCGACTCCGTCAATACATGATTGCATTCCCTATTCTCCTCCTCGCTCACATGGATCCGCTCAAGTACCTGTTTGAGAAACCGGCACTCACGGGAAGGATAGCTAAATGGCAGCTACTCCTGTCTGAGTTCGACATCACCTATGTCACTCAGAAGGCAATCAAGGGGCAGGCCCTCGTCGATCATCTTGCGGCCCACTCCCTCCTGGATTATCAACCGCTCAAGACATTCTTCCCTGATGAAGATCTCTTGCTCATTGAAGAGGAAGAAAAGAAGAAAAAAGATGAGTGGACGTTATTCTTCGACGGCACAGCAAATTCTAAAGGGAGTGGTATTGGAGCAATCCTCTACTCTCCAGATGATGTCCCTATTCCTATCTCAAGGCGCATAGAATTCGAGTGCACCAACAACATGGCAGAGTACGAAGCATGCATCGCTGGTTTAAGGGAAGCCATGATCTTGGGCGTGAAGAAGATACGAGTATTTGGAGACTCACAGCTTATCATCAATCAGACCAATGGCGAATGGAAAACCAAGGACGAGAAGTTGATACCATATCATGTGTATCTTGAAAATTTGATCGAGGAGTTCAAAGAAGTCACCTTCTCATACATGCCTAGAGCCAAGAACCAGTTTGCAGATGCTCTCCCCACACTTGCATCAATGCTCGAGATACCAAAAGGAGCTTCAGAATGGGAGCTCACAGTCGAAATTCAAGAAGAACCTGCTTTTTGCCTGCAAATAGAAGAAGCCGAAGCTGTCCCTGACAAACCCTGGTATGCCGACATCAAGCAATATCTCGAAACCCAGGAGTATCCAGAGTCAGCAACAGCAACAGATCGCCGAACCATCCAGCGTTTGGCCAGCCAATTCACCATCAGTGGCGAAGTTCTTTACAAGCGATCCTATAATCACATCCTCCTTCGATGCGTCAATGAAACAGAAGCTGCAAAGATCATGAGAGAAATACACGAAGGAATCTGTGGCCCACACATGAATGGGCACATGATGGCAAAGAAGATTCTACGACTCCGCTACTATTGGCTCACCATAGAGACAGACTGTTGCCAGCACGTCAGAAAATGCTTCAAGTGTTAGGAGCATGCGAATCAAATCCATGCCCCATCATCAGAGTTATACAACCTGACCACCCCCTGGCCCTTCTCCATGTGGGGACTCGACATTATCGGCAAAATCAGTCCCAAAGCATCAAATGGTCATGAGTACATACCTGTGGCAGTCGACTACTTCACCAAGTGGGTAGAGGCAGCCTCCTACACCACGATTGCAGCATCTCAGGTGATCAAATTCATGAAGAACAACATCATATGCCGGTATGGAATCCCTAATGTTATCATCACTGATAATGGGACCCCGTTCGTCAACAAGAAGATGGATGACTTCCTCAGCAAATTCAAGATCCAACGTCATCGATCAAGCCCCTACCGTCCCCAGATGAATGGTGGGGATAGAAGCCGCAAACAAGACAATCGTCAGGATACTCGAGAAGATGGTTGTGACCTATCGAGATTGGTCAGATATGCTCCCATATGCACTTTGGGCCTATCGAACGTCTGTACGGTCTGCTACGGGCGTTACTCCTTTCGAGCTTACCTATGGAATGGAGGCAGTTTTGCCAGTCGAGGTGGAAATACCATCACTACGAGTGTTACTCGAAAGCGGAATTGAAGAAGGAGAATGGCAACGGGCCAGATTCGATCAGTTGCAGCTAGCAGATGAAAAGCGCATGCGTGCACTAAGTCATTCACAGTGCTATCAGAAAAGGATCGCTCGGGCTTACAACAAGAGAGTCCGAAAAAGAAGTTTCAAGGTAGGTGACATGGCATGAAGAAGAATCTACCGTCGCACCTTCCAGATCCCAGAGGAAAGTTCAAACCCTCATGGGACGGACCACTAATTATCAGAGAAGTACTTCCCGGAGGCGCCCTCAGACTCACCAGCATGAGAGGGGTGGACCTTCCTGAGCCAACCAACGCCGACAATGTGAAGATCTTTCACGGGTAAGTTATTCTGACCTTATTAAGAGTTACTTTAATAGAGTTGAAGTCAAGAGGTCGAAGCTAAGACCTCTGAGAAATCATTTCCATCCACCAACAAGTGTTTCAAGTAAAGGGATTCAAAAAGAGAGAAATACAAAAAAAAAAAAGAAAGAAAAAGAATACAAAAGAAAAAAAAGAGAAGAAAAGAGAAAGAAAAAGGGAAGCCAAAGCAAGGCACCCAAGAAAAAAATCAACCCAAAAAGAAACACAGTCATCCATCCATTCATCTCAGAAGGGTCTTTAGCTAAGACCAACAGCTCTATCATCGTAAGTTAGGATAAGGGCTGAAAGACTGCCATCGGCAGGTAACGACGGATTCCCGACCTCTAGCCGCCGCAGTTATCCAAAGATTCAGAGAAAGAAAAAAGAGAAAAAGAAAATGTGTGCCTAAACAAAGAGGGCGGAGTGAAAACCCGGAAGGGCGCTCCGAGTAAAAACAGTGGGCATACAGCGGACTCGGTGAAAATCCGAAAGGGCGCCGAGGGTAAAAACAGCATAGCTGCCAAGGGGCAGGCAAGATCAAATACCCGGGACGTGGTGAAAACCCGAAAGGGCGCCACGGGCAAAAATGACGGGAAAAGACCGATTGTGGTGAAAACTCGAAAGAGCACTGCAGGCAAAAATGACTCAAATGAAAAAAGAAAAATAAAAGTGCAGGTACCAAGAAATCAGACCGGTCCAGATCGGTTCAAGCAGTTACAGCTCAAGAACAAGAAGAAGTGCAGTCAGGAGCGAAAAGGTCTACAAACTCTGACAATCTCAAGAAGCAACAGTTTCCATTGCTTACACCCCTAGGGAACCAAATGATCAAGCAAGTCAAATCTCGAGACATCGGTCAAAGCATTGACCGAGCCCCAGTTCTGATTCCTATATCCCGACACAAAATCCAGACACACTCACAAGACAACTCATGGCACAATAGATTCCCAAAAAAAAAAGTTTTCTTCTTTTTCATTAAAAGCATCATATTTCTTTTATACATATCATATCATCTTTTTCAAAAATACAAAAAAAATTCATCATCATCAATCATATATGCAAAAAAAGAATAGTGCAGGTGGCCAACACAATCAATCTCTACCCTCCTCCTCGGCCACATCAGGTAAGTCATCTGACTCATAAAAAGATAGCCTCTCTCTCAACCTGCTCACCTCCCTACGCAGGTAATGCGCCTCATCGCGCTCAAGGGTATGGATCGCTGTCTCCTCGTCAGACAACCTCTGATCGGCAGCCAATCTCCTCGACATCATCTCACAATGATACCGAAGTGCAGAGATCTCAGACAGCAGATGGCCATGAGTGGCCAAAAGGAAGCAAGGATCAATGAATGGGCGCTCCTCAAAAGGTTTATATGAACCAGATGAAGAGCCAGCATCTCCAATGATATCCTGCTCATCCTCATTAACATTCTGGTGCCAGCAAGGGATACATCGATACAAAGATTGCTCAGCAACCCAGTACTGATATGGGGCGGTCGCCATCGAAAAAGTCCGCAGCTCAAAACCCAGCAAATCAGCAGTCAAGTAACTCGCCCAAGAACAATCAATCCGGGTCCTGAAGTCAGAGGATCTAGAGGGAAGTGCTCAACGCCCGATACCCGTGAAAGCGAAAAGAGGAACATCCTGCTCATATCCAAACTGTCGGAGGAACCGAATGGGATGATAAGAGAAGTAAGATCGAAAGCCTACCAACATCAGAGGAAGGCGGTGTGCATCGCAAAGCACTGGAGGAAGTGAAAGCCAAGATGACTCCCAATGAACGTTCCAGTCACGAAGTTCAGCGAACATCCTGTGATATAAGGGCTCGCTCATCCTAGCTGTATGCGGAAGGAACTTCATGATATAATGCATGATGTCAGAGCTAGGAATGCCAGGAAGGGGTACAGGAACGGTCAAAGAAAGACGCCCCCATAGCCAAACCTGATCACAAAAAGGAAAAGAAGTTCAGCTAGAGCAAAGCAATTCCTAACAAAGCAAGAAGAAAAAAAAGTGTAGAAAAGATACCTGAAGAAAGGCACAACAGCCGCGAAGGACACGAGTGCGGCCCAGGGCGCAGTCTGTCAGCCCATTAAACAGCTCGGCCAAGATGAGAGAAATGATCCCCTGCCGCCGGATAGCTCGGCTCATCACCTCAAAAAGCAGAGGAGTCTGGGACCTGCGCTATCCCGAGAACAACACCTCAGCTATCAAGCAGAACATTAGTGCGTTCCGAGCAAAGGTAGAATCGGCCACACTCCGAAGACCCGAAAAAAGGTCATATAGCAAGTCCAAGGAGAACACTACAGCATCCTGGCCGGTAGCTGTAGGCCGAACAAGATAAGGGATCCCGAACCAGTTCTGCGGTGTAGCAGTCTTCGGCGACGTCTTCGGCGAGAAATACTGAGTATAATCCCAAGGTAGGCCTGTCAAGCGGGCAAGCTCCTCCAAAGAGGGTCCCATCTCCATATCGTTGAACGCGAACAAGTTCAACGAAGGGACCCAGTCAATCAAGGCAGCTCCAGGCATCCTCCAATCAATATCAACTCTAGCCATATGAATCAAACTGTCGAAGCCATAGGACTCCAAATCCCGAATCTCATAAGCTGACAAGCTATCAAGCCAAGCAAGCAGCCATGGTGAGCAAGAAGGACGGGGAAGCAGCTGACAAGTCCTCACTGGCACCCCCTCCAGAACAAAAGGCCCAGAAATCAATAATGACTCATCGAGGATCGGAAGGTCGACAGGCGAAGGAGAAGGAAAAGCTGGAACCTCTGCAAACTCGACAGCCCCTAACCTACCCTCAGTAACGACTATGTCTAATATAGTCGCATCACTGTCCTGAAACTGTCATAACCTCAGCCGCATGGGAGGACTCGCCCACCTCATAAACAGAGTGCAGTAAAAGACCGACGATCAAGAGAAGGACGATACTCCCCATCAAAAGAGCTACCAGCGAAGATCACACCACACATCGTGGCATCCTGGCCAATCTGACCGTCGAAAAATGCATCTGAACCATCAAGAAGGGTCCCGGCTACCCCGATCGAAGAATCAACGGTCAGATCTGGACCTGTGACCCTCTCCAACAGGAAATCATGAATCCAATCATCATCCTGGCCGATCAAAGGGATCATCGAGGCATCTACACCTGTCCATCATGAGGGGGGCATCATTAATGATCACATCAAGACCACCCAAACAAGTATGCCGCACATCTCGGCCCTCATCAAGAGCATCCAAACCATCAAAGGCATCATCTGAACCGTCTATCCCATCCAGACATGAGATCAGCCCATCAATGTCCATCATGGTCCCATCACCTCCATCAATTACATCATCCATGCAGCCCACATTCAAGGGACGTATAGCCTCACCTATGTCCCATCCTCCCATCTCATCCATGCCATCCATTTCTCCAACAATCCAAGCCCCTATTCAAATCTGGAATTTCAAGCATGGCTGCCATTAATGGGCCCATTCAAAGCTCCATCAACTACCATCTCTAGCCCCTCATCAATGCCCCCATTCAATGCCCCATCTCCACTATCCATTAAAGAGATTCCACCATCATCAAAGCCTGCACCACCTCCTGAAATGTCGGACCCACCATGGACAGCCCCCACAGCCCCTAAATCTCCACCATCCATTGCTTGAGAAGAGACAAACTAAGAAAAGGACAAAAGGAGGAGGGAAGATGAGATAAGGAGAATATTCATGGCTGCAATCGAACCCGGACGTGCAGAGAATGTGGGGACAAGCAGCAACGGACAACAGAGAATGTCCGAACCAGAGCCAGCCCAGGCCAGCTCAAGAGGCGAGCCTTGGGCGGCCTGCTCTGGGCCGCCTGTACGGACGCGCTCCCTCTCTCTTCTCGGGATTGGCTCCAGGGTTCTTGGTAGGTGAGGCTGACAGTCCACGTCAGCAGATGGTCACCCCGTGGGCCGCCCAAGGCTCCGGTCCACTCCAGATTTCGACTGAGGATGATGAAGATCATATAAAAGGTGCCCCACCGGTCCAATCACGAAGCAATGCGGCCAGAACATGGACTGATCAAGTCAAAGAGAGGGAAAGGAGATCAAGTGGGGGCCACAAGTAATCCAAGTCATTCAAAAACTAGATCATCGTGATCTGAACCATAGAAAAGCTCGCATGGGTCATCAAACAACAAGATCAAAGGTTGGATCGTCAAAAAAAGGGTCAGAGTCCAAGATCTGATCATCAAGTGGGCCCACAAGGCCAAAACAAGTGATCTAAGCAGTTCAGGTCATCATCCACACCATGAGAAGCCTTCTTAGCCTCACAAATCATCAAAAGAGGTGCCCCAAAGTTAAGCCGAGGTCTCAAGTGGGCCCACGGGGCCGAATCTATCAATCTGAACCATTCAAGGGCTAGATCATCAGGATCTAAACCATTGGAAAGCTTACACATGTCATGGAGCAGCAGGATCAAAGGTTCGATCATCAAAAGAATGGCCAGAATCCAAGATCTAATCATCAAATGGGCCCACAAGGCGTAATCAAGCAATCTGAACCGTTCAAGTCATCATCCATGCAGTTAAGAAGTCTCATCTTCCACAAATCATTAAGGAACAAGTCAAAGGTCAAAACATCCAGACATCATCAAGGAATTTGAGACAAGTCAAAGATTGTATATTCATTCAAAAGAGCTTGATACAAAAGAAGATAAAAGCAAAAAAGAACAAGGCCATACAAAGCGGAATACCCAAGCAGGCTACAAGTCGCAACATAGTCGTCATCGTCCCTCCTCTCGTCCCACTCCCGACGATAAAGATCCATCAAAGGAGCTATCACTAATCCTCCAGCGTACCTGCGACGACCCCCTGGAACATAGAGCGAAGGAAGCAGAGGCCCCTGGCCTGTACAACAAATACCACTCATCATAGTCACGATCCGGGATCGTGAAACGAAATCCGGGCTGGCCCACGAGAGCCTCAGCTCTCTCATCAGCTGGGATCCGAGCAGCTGGAGGAGGTGCAGAACAAGGGACCCGAGCCACCCCAGTGACTTGTCGAAGCAACCTCTCACCCAGATACCACTGAAAAGATTCAGCATCCGAAAGCATGATACGGAGACATGAAGCATCATATGCCTCCACACGTTGGGGGTATAATAGAGAGGGAAGCTGGCATACGGCATCCGAGCGAGCTGCAGCAAATGAGGTCACCACGATCAGTTATAGAGCAGCATAAGGGATAAGGAAAGCAAGACACTTACATCTTCGATGGTTAGCCCGTCTATGTCAGCACGCCAATTGTCCTCAGAAACTCGGGAGTTCCGCTGACAGTTTTGCTGGTGCCAGTACATGTGGCGATATAAAGAGGGTTCAACATCGTCTCGCATCCTCGGCGCGAGATGGGGAAAATGGTCATAAAAGCAGGTCTGGGCAAAAAGCACACCTAATTATCAGAGAGAGAAAGAAGGCGAAAGCCTACAGGAAAGGTGAAAGAAGAGATACCTCAACGATAGGCCAAAAACCTGTGAAGGACCGGCTATGCTGACAGGTCTTGTCCAGACCTTGGAAGATATAGGTCAAGATAGCCCCGTTCCAGTTATAGGGATGATGAAGATCCTCGACTAAACGAAGAAACTTAGGATCAACCCTCTCATTCGCATGGCAAAAAAGGAAGGACCCCAAGGCATAAGTGATCATGGCCCGGGCTTTGTGGAGGGCCTCTCGTTCGGTGGTGGGGATGACGGAGGCAAAAGTGTTGTAGAACCATCGCATCTTTACTTGATGGCCTTGGAATTCACCCTTGGGTGGGACATCACGGACGAGCTGTAGCCAGTCAGTGGAAGTGAGGGGAGCCAGAGAGCTGACTTGAGGAACAACTGTTCCATAAAACGGAAAGCCTACTTGCATATAAATGTCCAGGGGAGTTATTCCCCATTCACCACAAGGGAGCTGGAAGGTGTGGGTCTCGTCCCGCCACCTCTCGCAAAGGGCCGCGAGCATCATACGGTTAGCATCGTTGTTATGAAAACGTAAGGTGAGGAGGCCATCACAAGGAGTACCATCCAGTACTCGTTCAAGCAAGGGCTGTGGATCCTTGACCCAATTGTCCCAGTGATCCCTGGTACCTCGACCCTTGATAGCGGGAAGAGGTTGGTGCTCCATAGTCAAGGAACACATGTGGTCCCCTCGGCGGATGATGAAGGCAGGATCATCCTCGTCAATCACTCGACGTCCCCTGGTACCGTCTGCCATTGAATCCTACAAGCTTGGCAAGGTAAGTCCCTATCCCTTACCCATTAAGATCCAAATTATCATCTAGGAAACCCATGAGATTGGACCCACATTCAAAGGCAAGATCTAAAGTCCAACTCCATGTGTTACCTGGGATATGTGTTGGGCCCATTGGAAAAAGCAAGGCCCACCTTAAAGAAGGTGGCATGGCATGCCTTAGGCAAGAAAAGTCTATCATCAAAGGACACATTTTGGACAACAAATGCACTCAAGTGCCATGAGATCAACAAAGGATAAGAGTCTTAATTCACATGAAGCCCCTCTTCAAAGTCCATATGTGGCCAAAGATTGATCCACTTTTATGCCAAGGTTATGATTCTCACTTAAGATGTTTCCATCTTTTTACACATGTGCATGGACAAGTGGGGGATAGAAAGGAAGTGGGCCCCTAAGAGCAACCCAAATGCCTCACCTCAATGGATTAAAGGGAGCACATAGCCCACTTTAAAGCATAAGAACCCATTCATGGGTCAACCATGGGCAACCTTATGTGCCTCATCTTGATGAAAGTTTTGACCATGAGAATACAACAAGGAGGTCTACCCACAGACATATGGATCAAAGAGGCCAATGGTAAAAATTTTGATGCACATAGCCCACATGAGGAATCAAAGTTGGAAATGCCCATATAAGGGCAAGTTTGGGCAACTTATGTACACCAATTTCTTTACAAAGCAAGGGAGACCATTTGAGCACAAAAGGGCATGGCTTGATGAGTCACCCAACCATCATAAAAATGGATAAGAATGGTACACATAGCCCACTTAAAGATCAAAATCCAAAATGTCCCAAAGCATGGGACAAAAATGGGCAACTTATGGGTATCATTCTTTCTCACAAATTGAAAGAAAATTGCTCATATTTGAGAATGATGGTGGATGACCCACCAAGCCCCCAAAGAAAAGATCAAGGAGCTATGGTTGTGTGGATAGCTCACTTGAGGATCATCCATTTGAGGTTGATAGCATTAAAGGGAAACTCTTGAGAACCACATTCCTACCTCAAGGAAAAACCATTTGAACTTAGTGAGATTGTTGGAACAACTCACTCATGGGACTTGTAGATGATCAAGTAACTCAAGTTCTCTATCCATCAAAAGAAAAGAGCATGAAAGGAAAAATCCTACATGAACAAAGTGTAGTGGGGCACACATGGTTCAAAGAAGTGCACAAGTTTCAATGAAGGCCCAAAAGCTCATCCATATGGAAAAATTCTAAGGAACCCACCACACTTTGTACAACGATGTACATCATAATCAAGAAATGGTGGAAGATTTGGGCTATTTACCCATAAAGGCCCAACTAAGAAATCTAGCCCACTTGAGATCCAAGTGAAGAATGGGCTAGTCACCTTGGTCCATACATATGTGAAGAAAGATGGGGTCACCCAAAGTGAGCCCCATGAGCCCAAACTTGAGATGGGCCCTACCATGCCCAAGGGCCCAAATCTTGGAAAGAAGATGGAAAAGAAAAAGAAAGCTACAAAGGAAATGACAAGGGCAAGAAAGTAAGAGGGAGCCCAAAATGAAGCATTGGGCTCATCAAATACACCAAGGGCCATGACTTCACTTTGAGCCCATTTGATACATATGAAAAGAGGCCCAACTCCCATGAAAGAGATAGTATATTTTTCCATGCACACTTGATGGACATAGCAAAATTACCCTTTACATACACATGAAGGGAGTGTGAAAAGAAGAAAAAAGGAAAGAATGGAAAGCTTGCAATGTCCTTCTCCATGCACCACCTTTGAAAGAGATTTGAGATCTAGAAAATGGCCCAAAAAATACTTGGGCCCACCTTCACTTCTTTTGAAATAGCTACATGAAGAAAAGAAAGGAACCATGAGAAACAATGAAGAAGGAAAATGACAAGAAAGAAAAAGGAAGTGGTCCATACCTTTACCACTCACCAAAGAGGGACCACCTTACTGTCCCAAAAACTTCTCTAAGGCCCACCACTTGAAAAGGGCAAAGAACCACCAAAAAAGAGAAAGGAAACTTGAAGAAAGAGAGAGTATGAGAGAGAGAAGAGAGATATTGCACGTTGAAGGGGGCAAGGGTGCCCCATGTTATATAGAAAAGGGGAGGGCACCCTTTTACCCAGCCCACCAAAGAAACCGGGGGTCAGAGACCGTCCGGGCGGCGCACAGGAGGCCGTCCTACCCTCCACCTATGTGAAACGACTTCTCACCCCCTCTCCTTGGGAAGAACTCCTCTTTGGGAAGGGTGGTTGCAAGTGAATCTTGTACCCCCATGTAAGAGTGAAGTGATGGAAGAGAATGGTGAGAAAAAGGAAGAAATCTCACCAAAATCTCATCTTGGGAGAAATAGGTGAGAAATTGGGTTGATGATGTGGAAAAGCTCCATGGAATTTTCAAGAAAAAGAAAGAAAAAGATTGACTTGGTCAAACAGTGATCTCAACCATCCAAGGGTATGACCTGACGATCTGAACCATTCCAAGAAGAATCCCCAGAGTCTCCTACCTCGATTGCTACTGTTTTGTACATATTTGCTGGTTCGAAGACCTTAAACTACGTCGGGATCAAGATCCTGAGGAATTTTCAATAAAAACCGACATCGGTCTTGATCGCTCGAATTAAGATCCGACGACGCCGGATACTTTCAAAAATCACAAAAAATATATATATGCATTTCCAGCACTCTTTTGCACAGCATTTTGGTCCGAAGACCTTAAACTACGTCAGGGATCAATATCCCAAGAGATTTTCAATAAAAACCGGCATCGGTCTTCATTAAGGCCTGATGACTCCGGTCACTTTCTAAAAAACCAAAAAAAGTGTGATTTCCAGCATCGCTTGCACAACATTTTGGTCCGAAGACCTTAAACTACGTCGGGATCAAGACCCCGAGGGACTTTTTAATAAAAACTGGTAGCAGTCCTGGATCGTCGAATCAAGATCCACTGATACCGGACATTTTCCAAAAAACAAAATATATGCTCTGTTTGTACAGTTTTGGGGTCCGAAGACCTTAAACTACGTCGGGAACAAAATCCCGAGAGATTTCCAATAAAAACCAGTGTTAATCTTGATTGTTCAAATTGAGATTCAACAGCTTGGATCATTTCAAAAAAAAAAAAAGAGCACAAAAAGAATGTATTTTCAGCATGTACAGGTTTGGGTCCGAAGACCTTAAACTACACTGGGATTAATTTCTCGGGGGACCTTTCTCGCTTTCAACCAAAAACCGGCATCAGCCTTGATCAAGGTTCGATAACCCGGATCATTTCAAAAAAAATACCAAAAATATTTTAAAGCTTTCCACGAAAACCAGCATCAATCTCGATCATTCGAGCTGAAATCTGGAACTTTTTCCAAAAAACACAAAAAAAATGATTCATCCAAAAATTTCAAACTGCACAAATTCATCTCCATCGGTCCGAAGACCTAAAACTACACTGGGATTAACTTCTCGGGGGCTTTCTTTCCCCAACCTGTTCCGGACATGGCTGACATTTGATCGTACGGGTGTCCGGAGCCTTTTAAACAGGTAAGGGCTGAGGCGGGCAGAACTCCGCAATCCTGTTCGTGTTGAACGCACCGTGATAGACAACCTTGATTTGGAAGTCGCTGCTGAATCTGACGGATGTTCCCTATTCCTAAAACTCATGAAGGGGATTAAGGCTGTTGGGAGGTGGAGCGTACCCTCACGGAATTGTGAGCAACGTAAGGCCCCAAACTGGATTGACTAAGGGAAATGTGAGGATGTGGCTCATTTTGTGGCCGAAGGAGTCCGTCGGACGATACGTGGTCTATGTGCATTGCACATGAGGAACAGGCAACTTTGTGGGTGTGTTGACTGAAAACCCTCAACAATCTCCTCATCCGAAGATGTAAAACTACAGCACTTAACTGTGTGAGACTCGTCTTTCTCGCTGACGTAAAATGGATCGGGTGCCTTACCAGCAGTAGAAGCTGGAAGTGGATGAAAATTCCATACTTTTCCCTGCATTTCAGAAAAATCAGAAAAATACAAAAACATCGCAAAATCACCTCCTCAAAAAATCACAAAAATATTTCCCTTGCTTTCAATCAAAATATTGTCAAAAATCACAAAAATGTTTCCCTTGCTTGCAAGCCAAAAATTTTCAAAAACACAAAAATATTTCCTCGCTTTCAATAACCGATCTCTATCCTGACCACTCAGATAAAGATTCGGATCACATATTCACAAAAATCACAAAAATTGGCACTATCTCCAGCACTACACTTCAGGAGTCTTGAACTCCACTCTCTTCACAATTTGGGATGACGGATCCAATCGCCCGCAAATTGGAATCTTGACCAAAACTGACGACTAAGCACCGTCTCAATAGCATTTATGCCCAGAAGAACATCTTGAGGTCAGATAACATCCTCGTACATTCTCATTAGCAAAGAAACAGCATCTTGGGACGATGGACCTGATCAATCACGGATCGGGATCTTGACCAACCCGCTGACCAAACACCCGTATAAAAAAAGAAAAACCCCAGGGAAACACAACCCTGGAAGCAATAAGCTCCAAGTTCTCTGCATCACTAGCAAAAGCAAAATCATCGAACTGAAAGAGAATGAGCCAAACCATGCATTCATCCTACATCTCCATGCATCAGCATCCATCGCATTAATCATCACGTTTACCTGCTTTCAAAATAAAAGTTGGTTAGCCAAAGGACCCCACAGGCATCCCTAGTGGAGGCACGTGCAGACCAGATTTTCATTTAAAAAAGACAAAAAAATATTCCTATTTCTAAATAAAAATCCCACGGAGTATCACTCCCCAGAGTGGGTATCTTTTCAAAAACCCAAAAAATATTTTCCTAGTAGAGCGTTCTGCCTCCAACACGCCAGGAGATCTTCCATATCTCTGGGTAGGAGCCGACGCAAAAATCAAATAAGATTCGATGTCTCGCGGTTTCCCCAGAGACCATCGGATCAAATGCACTCAAAGTACGGTCGAACTGAACTCCAGTGTCAGTGCGGTCGTACCACATGCCAAGATACAAAAAGATGAAAGCCAAAAGGCTCGGTCACAGAAACCATTTGAACAGGTGGAAACAATGAATTGTAACCTAAGTATCAAAATCAGCAGATTGGGTGGAAAGAGTTCACCCGCACATACCTAGGCGTGGATGCCTGAAGTACCTTGACTGAGTCCAAGTCGGCGTAGTAGAATCCCGTAAGACTATCTGACGCAGGGCGTCTAACCACTTTGACAGTCAAGCGAAACAAGTACTCCTGGAGTGATCTGGGAAAACATCAAACATCACACAATCAGTCTCAGGGTCAGCAACCTCGTAAGACTACGGACGCAGAGGCTCTGCTGTACCTTTCCGATGTTAGTACCGATCGGGAATGGAAGGGTTGCGATTGGGTACCCAGGTTGCAGCAAACTGCAGGGACAATCGCAACGTTTTCTCCTAAACTCCCGCGGTATGTGCGAGTTATCAATTTCCAGACAATCAACTGACTCAGATACAAAGGACAACAAAGATTCCAGACCACAATCGAGGAAAGAATGAATTGCAAACCAAGCATCGAAACCAGCAGATCGGGTGGAAAGAGTCCACTCGCACATACCTAGGCATGGATGCCTGAAGTACCTTGACTGAGTCCAAGTCGGCGTAGTAGAATCCCGTAAGACTATCTGACGCAGGGCGTCTAACCACTTTGACAGTCAAGCGAAACAAGTACTCCTGGAGTGATCTGGGAGAACATCAAACATCATACAATCAATCACAGGGTCAGTAACCTCGTAAGACTAGTGACGCAGAGGCTCTGCTGTACCTTTTCGATGTTGGTACCGATCGGGAATGAAAGGGTTGCGATTGGGTACCCAGGTTGCAGCGCATGCAGGGACAATCGCAACGTTTTCTCCAAACTCCCGCGGTATGTGCGAGTGATCGAGTTCCAGACGATCAACTGACACAGATGCAAAAGCAAGCAAAGATTTCAGACCATGATCTATGAATGACCGGGTCAAAAGTGGGGTGTCCACTCGCTTTGGCATTCGGTTACAAGCAACCTCTGCCAAAGAGGGGCATCTGTAGACACCCCACCTTCGGCTACACTGTTGGTAGAGATAGCTGGATGAATGGAGGACCATACCCCCAAATCCCAAGTCCAAACTCAGCCAAACTCACCCTTGTAAGCCCCATTCCATAGCCCAGTTCAAGCCTGAACCCAGTCAACCCAGTCCTAAACATCAGCCTGAAAAACCCCCCATAAGAAAAGCCAGTCAAAAAATCATAAAAAAAGTCAAACTCACTGAGTCAATCCGCTGAGTCAACCCGCTGAGTCAACTCGTCGAGTCAAAACACCAAGTCAACCCTGTCGAGTCAACCCGCTGAGTCAACTCACTGAGTCAACCACCGAGCCAAACAGCAGCCCCGAGGGAGCGACCGTACCTCGCTGGAAATCGAGGAACAGCCGTACGGGCGGCCTGTATTTACGCGGAATGCCACTGCCCGCTGCTATAAATACCCCCCTCCCCTTCTCATTTCAGCAATCCCTTCAAGTCCATTTAGTCCGAGAGCTCTGAGTCCACCTCTCCCCCCCTCCTAGCCCATTCCTTCACCAAGGAGAGCCCGAGTGAGGAGATCCTAGCCCTGGTCCAGCCCAGCCTGACCACTGGTCCAAGTTTCCCAAGCCATCCAAGTCTTGATCTAGCCACTCGAAGCCAATCCTTGCGACACCTCCGTCCATCCAGCTACTCTTTTTCAGCATCATCTCATTTGCATCTAGCATAAGTGCAACATTTACTTTTCTTCCAACCCCCCTGCTTCACTGTAAGCACCTTGATTATTCAAGCACACTACATATGTCTTAAATTAAGCACCTGTCAGTTCGAGCGTATGCTCTGGGCTTGCCCGTTGTTGGAACCTGCCCATCAGAAACTCTTACAGTTCAGACCTGCATTCATGCTTCACTATAAAGCACCTTGCTTATTCAAGCACACTGCATATGTCTTAAATTAAGCACCTGTCAGTTCGAGCGTATGCTCTAGGCTTGCCCGTTGTTGGAACCTGCCCATCAGAAACTCTTATTGTTCAGACCCGCATTCATGCATCATGTCATCTATGAGAATGTACGAGGATTAAAACCGACTTTCAAGTATTAGTTCGATTATGTGAAGTAGAGACCGTACTTCGGTACGGGCAGTGTGTGGGGTGCTTAACCTCTTCCCACCCTGTAACCGTGATCCCTTACCTCGAATCTCTGGCCGCAGATCAAAAGGAGTCATTTTAGAGGAAGGAATCTTCGGATCCCCTTCTCTAACGTTTCTATAGGGTCTAGCCGACTGTAGATTCGAAGTAACTGGCTAGTGGCGACTCTGGTCTTATATAAATTCATTTAAACACATCCAGCTTAACACGACAACCAAACAAAGCCCTCGAGAACGAGGCAAGCCAGTGGCACAAACGGCGATTTCGCACTCACGCATCCTCCTCTTCTTCTTTTCCCGAAAGGGAAGGGACGAGAACGTCGTGTGGGAGCGCGAAAACTGCGAGGGTCCACATTAACTTATGTTCCTTTTTCAACTTAAATTTCATGAGCATCCTTCAAAAGTAACTTATATGTTGAAAGTTAGTTATCCCCATAAGTTTTTTCTTTTTCCTTTTTAACTTATTACTTTTTACTTCTGTGTCATCTCTCCAAGTGATGAACAGTCCATATAAAAGGAGGCCCCACATGATGGACAATCTACATTGAAGGTGGGGCCCACATGATGGACTGTCCACGTCAAAGGTGAGTGGATCTGTACTCAAGGCCAAAGTCAATCTGAGTTGATGAGTGCTGTGACCATGGCTAGCAAACTGGTCCGCCTTCTCTAGTGGGCTCGGCTTGAACTTGCAATCCTCCTTTGGATCCCATTCTGCCATTTACAACCATAGCCCATGTTAGTCACATCACAATGTTAGCCACCCCCATTATGGGAATCGATACCATGACCTTAGTGTTGAAACGATGCTATCTTTACTCGGTCTGCCATTAGTGTTGAAACGAGGCTCTCTTTACTCAGTCTGCCACTTGAGCTATGGACAGGGTGTATTTACAACCATAGCCTGCTTTCTACAAAGTACATGTCTTGTCCTTTTTGGATTAGGTACTACCTGAGCGTATGCAGAGCCGAGGACAGACGTGGTGCATACGTGTCACATCTGTATTGATGGAGAGCACATTGTCAGAAGAGACCTGCCACATCAGCAAGCCTGTCACATCTGCTCTCCACTACTATGCACATGCCATATACTAGCCTGTCGTGAGCTCTGCATAAGCCCAGCCTAGTACCTAATCCGTGCTCGTGCAGGTGTTTCAGTTCCAACAAGTGGAGCCCATCCCTTGGTGATGGACTGTCCAAGTCTCTGCTAAATACAACAATGTTCTACGTTTTCAGTTGAATGTGGACCGTCAGTGTATCTCTTCTTGGCCATTTGTTTATAAGATGCAAAAATAGCAAGGTTAGAACTGCCCCATCAGAGGGATATTTAGGCAGAGCCCATCCACAATGGGACCTAATAGACCTATGATCTGGTCCATTGATTGATGAATTCCACTCCTGCAAACTGAAATCCCAATCAAGCTGCAGATTTTCTTGGGTGAAAATTCATCTGTTTCCTTCCTCACGAGGAATCCAAACAGTTAATTTGGAGGGCCCTACCTTGGATGTGGGATTTATCAGAAATATTTCAAACTGGAAGATACCAAGCCTTTGATATGGTGGTCTACAATTAGATGACTAGGATTGGGAAGGGATTTTCATGGCCCGATAACTGACATGGGGTAAAGGTGCAACAGATCACCACCATCAATGGAGTGGGACCTTGCATTGAATGACGTGTAGAAGAAAATCAAACCAATCCCACGATCCTATCAATTTGGATGGTGGCCTCCTAATGGACAGTTGAGATGATAACTCGTTCAACGGGAAAGCAGGCGAACTGGAGCATATGCTCAGAGTGAGATTTTCTGAAAACTGCCATCTACAAATAGGATCCACCGGATGGACAGTCCACATCCAATGTCGGATACGGGCCACATCCAAGGTGGGCCCCACATGATGATACCCTACATTGAAGGCTAGCCTCACAAGGTGGATGGTCCACACATTGAAGGTAGGCTCCAGACGATGGCCTTTTTCACATTAAAGACATGGTCAAGGGCCCAACGTAATGAACAGTCCGCATCAAATTTTTTTTTTTTTGTTGGTCATGCAAACGCACCAACCCTGTTAGCTGGGTGATGCACCCATACGATTAGTCACACAATGCACCCACCCACCAGTGGGGTTAGTGTGTCTCCTGAGCATTTGGAACCTGAGACATGCTAGTTGAAATGCCTAGGCGTCTTCCAGCTGGGCTAGCAGACGAGACACATTGAGCTCCACTCTTTTAGGATTCAAACAAATGTCCCTCCTCTGTTAGAGGAGTCCGGATCCTCTGATTGCTGCAAACAGAAAATCCCTATTTGTAGCCTTTTTATTGGTCCATGTCATCACATAGGTTTGCAACCTCATCACATCCTCAGTGCAACCTAATTACATTGACATCATGCTTTGGGACTTTGGACCAATAAAAGGGCTGCAAATAGGGATTTCTTGTTTTGCTGCCAAGAGAGGATCCGGTACTCCTGTCAGAGGTATAACTTGAAAGAGACACAACATGCACAGGTACAATGGCGCCCCTATCCATTCAGTGCTATAACCGGCCTTGCAAGGCCCTTAAAAAGCCAATGGGTCTTTTTTGGCCCCAGTCTTCTAGGGGCCCCTTGGGCCTAAGAAACTATGTAAGGGACCACCACAATGTCCATCAGATATCCATTATGTTCATTAATTTGTTAGGTATGAGCACAAAAAAGGCATATCCAAAATTCAAGTGAGCCACACCACATGAAATATTGGGGTTGGAAACACGCCATTGTTTAAGTGTTCTTGGGCCTGCTGTGATGTTTATATGCCATCCAAACCATTAATAAGGTTGTTGCCACAGCAATGGATGGAAAATACAAATATTGGCCCGATCCAAAAACTTTTGTAGCCTCAAGAAGGTCAATGGTTGGTGTACAATATCTATGGTTGCATGTGGTGTGGCTCACTTGAGTTTTGGATCTTGTTCATTTTTGGACTCATATATGTCCTAAGATTAGTTGGTGAACTGATGGATAGAGTGGATGTCACACGAACATTGAGATGGGTCCACGTGGCTTCCACCTATAGGGGACACAAGTTTGGTGTGACACCTACTAGAGGGAGTTCTTGTAACCCAAAGCACCATGGTGCCCACCGGGATGTCCATGTGAAATCCACTTCATCCACAATTTTGTCAGCTCATGTTAGGATGAGATCCTAAAATGAGGCAGATCTATGGTTCAAGTTGGCCAAACCACTAAAAGTAGTGATTGAATGCCCACCATTGAAACATTATTCTGCCCACAAAAGTTTTGGATCGGGATTATAAGTTGTTAATCACCTTATTTACACCTAGACTAGCGCAGTCCATGTTGCACAGCAAAGAGCCACTACGTGTTGATACACTTGTACAAATGATGGGAGGAAATCATACTTGTGCCAATAGAGATTGTTAGCGCTTATCTCTCAGTTACACGTAGTTTGCCAAAAGGAGTAACATAGAGTCGTACACACATCTACACTAGAAAAGACGAACATCATTCACCGGGCATGTGACTTACGTATAAGCTGCAGTTGTGACTTTTGGTGTACTAGGGAAGTTTCCAAAGAATTGTCGGCGCCGTATTCTTCATAATCTAACCTACGCATGGCATGGTCATCCCAAATCAAATCAAAAAAGGAAAACTTTTATAGGGAAGTTTGACATTTTCTCAGTTGCAGTAAGAAATTAGGAGTAAATAACGAAAAGCCATCCAAAATTAGAATACATGATGGTACTATATGCTAATGATTCCAAATCCTATCAGGATTTGATCTTTGCATGATCGAAGTTTCATGTGAAAACCACGATGCTTACACGAGGCTACCACCTTTTAGAAGTCTATAAAAACAACATTTGAAGAAGAGCTTGAAGCCCTCGCCTCAAACAATCAATCTATCCACAACATTACGCTACTTATCCATTTAGTTAAGCACCTTTACTTTAGTCACGCCACTTTTGTCTAGCTATGCTATTGCAAATCCAGAGCCATTAATCTAGTTTAGATATGGCACTGTCTAGCCATCGCTGCAGTACAGATTAAGAGTAGGTTAAATATCTACGACTATCATTGTCGAATTCTACCTATTATTAAATTCTACTTAATACATCGCCAACCACATTCTGCTAACTTTACACACGACCATCTTACCATCCCACAAATGTCTGATAGTTTCTATAATCGATTTGCCACCATAAGCTGTCATAGGTAGGGTTTTTATCCTTGCCTCAGTGGTAGACTCCTAAGAGGTTCAACATGAGGTATGGGGTTCGAGTCCCATAAGTAGTGAAATCCCACTATGGCGTGAGTCCAGGTGTGTGGTGTATTAAAAAATAAAATTGTCATAGGTATTTTACTTTATTTCTATCTAGTTTGTTTATCATTTTGCCAATTGTATTGCTCTTACGTTCCAATCAATAAAATCAACAATCCGTCCTTTTATTAATTATGTGTAATCTTTATTGCTTTATTGAGAAACCTAATACACTATCCTATAGAATTGTTGAAATAAAAAGTCATTGGTTTTAAAGTAAAAGGATTCTATTGTGAAGGAATAACCTTTTCCTCCTTAAAATCGCTTGATCATTGTAACAATAAGTGGTTGAATAATTGGGCCAAACTTCGCGGGTTTGATTATAATCTAGATAGTTTAGCGTTTGGGGTCACAAGAGTTTAATCGACTCAAGTTAAATACAACTTTGGCAAGCCCGCACTAAATCTAATTGCACACAGTTAGACCAAATTCAAGTTATTCCTAACACGCATGGCCACGTGTCAAGATTCAACAATAACACACCCAGTGAATGGTTCATAGTGAGCCATGATGATTTCAGTGGTGGTCGTTTCCATCCATACCTTTCTTGTAGTGTTTATGACCCGTGCTCATTTTTAGCTTCTCACGATAATGATGTAAGGATCAATCTTACAAAGGCATGGCAGTGCGTCCTGACACAGAACTTTGGGTTAGAGGGAGCCGATTGCAATGGTGTGCCGCACTACTGACCAGTGTGTTTGACATTTACCAAGTTACTTAGCTCGCAATAATGTATGTGTTATATCCACACCACTCTCCTCATTTGGCCTTTTTAGGGTATGAGCCCAAAAATAGGTAGACCCGAACCTTAAGTAGACCACACCACAAAAAGCACTAGGGTTGAACACCTGCCCCTGAAAACTCATCGAGGCCAAAGGATGTTTTGGATCAGGCTGATATTTGTGTTTTCCTTTCCTCTAGGTCTGTGAGACCTTATCAACCGGTTGGATGGCAAATAAACATTGTGGTGGCCCTGGGAAGGTTTAAACGGTGGGCATCATTGTCCCCACTGCTTTATGTGGTGGGGTCCACTTGAGGTTTGAATTTGCATGTGGGCTCATGCCCTAAAAATGACCTAGAAAAATAGATGGACAGTGTGTATATAACACATCAGGTCCCACATAACTGGATGACGTCAACACAATACCAAGATCGGTTGAGTGTGGCGCACCACGCAATCCGCCTCCGGGTCCGAGCGTTGGAGTTACTCTCTGCAACAGGATCTGCACAGGCAATTCGAGTTACTTGCAGAGACTCGTTTTCTTCTCCCAGAAAAGAAGAAACTGAGTAGAGAGGAGAGAGAGAGAGAGATGAAGAAGTACGGTCTGCAGCTGAGGGGTCCACCGTCGCAACAGAAGAAGCCGCAGCAGACGCGACCTCCTCCCGCTGCCTTCCTGGACGACGATGACGATGACGTTGAGAGAGAGATCGCTCGCCATGCAACCAAGAAGAAGGCCCTCAAAGATGTAATTATTTCCCATCTACCCCTCCTTCCTCTGTTTCAGTATTTCTCCATCTTCCATGGTTTGGATGCCCTATGCCATTCTCATCACCGCATTTCAATTCATGCATTTTCTCTTATCTTACGGCCTCTCTCTATACGTTCCAGATCGAGAACCAGCACAAGAAAGCATTGGAAGAGGATCCTTCTGTCTTTGACTATGATGGTGTCTATGACGACATGAAACAGAAGATTGCCCGCCCTCTTGTCCAAGACCGACAAGAGAGAAAGGTATCGGTGACACTTGTTTTCAAGTGCTAGTTAAGGCAATCGTAATGAACATATATATCTTTTTTTTTTTTTTAATAATATTTATTAATGATATTTATCGGTCAGTTGGAACTTTTGAATGTCTTCTTTGAATCTCCATATAAAATTTGTGGGGAATTATATCCTTCGACGAGGACAAGGCTTAGTTGATGCACCGAATTAGTGGGATGCATCTTGGATGATTACTAAATTCGTTCATTGTAACCAACCTATGTAATAGACCATTTGACAGCGCTTGATTGTTATCAACCCATGTAATAGTCTATTACATCACACCCCTGGGTTTGGAAGGAAAAATGAGATGGGGGATGCTGTCCTCGATTTCACTATGGTATACAATCTAGTTCCAGGAAACACATACTTTAAAAAGAGAGATGAACATTTAATAATTTTCAAAAGTGAATCATGTACACGCCAAATTTTCTTTCTACTTAAGAATGCAGAATGATCAATATGTAAGGATTGAAAGGTTATACCAGGAGAAAGCCTAATTGCGGAACATAGATCAGTGGTTATGGGTGTCTACATTAAGAGATGGAAGAAATGGAGTGAAATTAATAAGTGTTAAAAAACTAAGTGGTGGAATTTAAAAGGAGAGAATAATGTTATTCAGAATGTTGAGGAAGAAGTAAATGTTATGTGGAATGAAATGACTTTGTGCATTAGGAAAGTGGCAAAAGATGTTTTAGAAGTATCTAGAGGGAAAAACCAATCATATTGGTGGTGGAATGACGATGTACAAAAAGCCGTTAGCCAAAACGTTCATGTTTCAAGGCCTGACAAGGGACTAGAAATGATGAAAATTTTGAATAATGTACAAATGCCAAAAAGATTTGTAAGAAAATAGTAAGTGAGGCTGAACTTATGGCCTATGAATGATCTTTACAATGGCTTAGGGATAAGAAAAGGTGAGAAAGATGTTGAAAAATGTGTCTTCAAACTTGCAAAAATGTGTGTGTGTGTGTGTGTGTGTGTGAGAGAGAGAGAGAGAGAGAGAGAGAGAGAGAGAGAGAGAGAGAGAGAGAGAGAGAGAGGCCTGGATCATGTTAGATGTATTAAGAGTGATAATTAGAGGCAATGTTTGAAATAGTGGTAGCGTGCAACCCTCCGCAGCGTGTAGCGTAAATAGCGTAGCATGTAGTGTAAGCTACATGATACTTTTATTTTTTAATTTAAAAATAAGAAAAATATGGTAAATAGTAAGAAAAAAGGAAAAAAGAAAAAGAAAAAAGAAAATGTCACATTCCTCATAATAAAAATCCCACAGGTAAGAGTATTAAGTAAATTGCAAATGTCACATTCCTTAAAAGCTCAAATTCTCATTTAATAGTCTCTATACTCCATCAACTAATAGATCATCATCATCATCATCCTCATTCACTTCGTCACCAGGTCTAGGCCTTTCATCATCGGCATCTTTGCATCTGCATTTACATCATCATCATCCACGCCATGAACAATCATTCCCATATCTCCTTTGTCTCTTACAGGAGTAAGAAATCATCTCATAGGATCACCTACACATTAAGGGCATGTTTGTTTTGTGAGAAATGACGGTAAGTAAATGTAAATGGTTCATAATGACTTACCAGGTAAAACCAAACGAAATGTCATTTGTCATTATCAGATTTTCCCCTGTTTGTTTTACCTTCGAAGATGCAGTGCATTGATGATTGCCCTACCCGCTCGTTTGATTGACATTTCACAGACACTCCCCTTCTCATCTCGGTAGTCCGCTCTTGTGAGATGAAAGGGTACATTGTACAATGCGTTTGTGCAGTCTACTTACGTGGCCCACCATGACGTTGAATGTTTCATCCACACCGTCCATCTATTTTTCTGAGGCATTTAAGTCATTAGCTGACAATTTTTTCGATGCTAATTTCAGATGAAGTGAGTCACACCACAAGATGAACAGTGATAATTGATCATCCACACCGTCCATCGAACCTTTTTGGCAACCACCATTGAAATCATGATGAAGCTGATATTTGATTTTTTTCTGGTCAGCACGATCTATATGACCTTAATGACAGGTCGGGTGGCAAATATACATTACAATGGGCCTAATCATGTTGGATCAATCCCGGTTCTTTTCTTGAGGTGTGGTCCAATAGATATTTAGATCTGTCTCAGATTTTGTCTCGTGCCATAAAAATCGGGAAACTGAGGCATGCTCGTTCAGGGATAGAGCAATCACGATCGGGTTTCACGAACTGCCGTAGGTGCAAAGACACAGTTAGAGATCAAGGAGTGAATAACAAGTTTGATCCCATCGAACCGCAAGAAAGCTGCGGGCCCGACGATGCCAGGAACATTGACAGAGGCAGTGAAGGATGCAACTGACCTGCTTTCCCCGCTTTCTTTCTCGCCTGCTGATCCTCCCAATCTTGGCCAATGATGGAAGCCGATATTTCACACCTACGATGAAGAGGCACTAGATGAGAAACCTGAAAGAAGAACAATCTGAAATTGAGAAGTGCGACTATTGAAATATCAATATTTCTTACCCAACCCTGGTGAAGAAGCTGGATGCGTCCGATCGAGATCTAGCAATACTATTTTATAGGGAGAAAGGGGGGAGGTGCAGCGTCCGTGGATGTGCTCTCGCAGATTATGGGGGGTGAAAGCCCATCACGCCGATTTTCGAGGATTGTTGCGAAATCTCCAAATGGATTTCTAGTGTAATGAGACGTAGCCACTGTGAATTTCAAATGTACTCGAGTGCCGTCATTTCCGCCAATATTTTTCAAACCAAACGCATGGGACGGTCATAATGACTCTCCCCTACCCCCTTACACGCATTTACCTCGAGCTAAACACGCCCTAAAGAAAAAAGATTCGTTGGTCTTTTACTTTCTTTGTGAAAAATGTTCATATAACTTGGTTAGTTGATCTATAACTAGAAGCACTTACTTAAGATAGTTGCCTTTCTTTTGTTTGAGGATTAGATGTTAATGGTGCATTGATGATCTTAGAAAAATTCTCATCTGTTTTGAAGCGGTTTCGGGCCTTAAGATTAACATTGCAAAAAGTGAAATGTTAGGAGTGCACATCTCTAAGGAGGATATCCCTTTGTCTTCTGTCTGTGGATGTAAGGTTGGGGAGTTCCCATCCACATACCTCAGCCTTCCCCTTTGCATTGGTAAGCCTCCTAAGCATTCATGGGACAAGTTGATAGAGAGAATAGAGATCAAGTTAGCTACTTGGCAAGGTCGGTATGTGTCCTATGGTGGGAGGCTCACTCTTATCAAAGCGGCTTTCTTGAACGTGCCTTTATATTTTATGTCTATGTTTAAATGCCCGAGTTTAGTGTTGGAAAGATTGGAAAAGCTGAGGAGGAACTTATTTTAGAGAGGGAACTCAGAGGGGCGGAAATTTCACCTTCTTCGGTGGGAAGAGGTGTGCAAACCTATTTTGGAAGGGGGAGCAGGCATAAGGAAGTTGGGGGATATGAATATAGCTCTGTTGGGGAAATGGATTTGGAGGTATGGATCGGAAGAAGATAAATTGCGGAGAGAGGTTACTGCAAACAAGTGCGACATTCAAGAAGCAGGTTGGTTTGTAAAAAGATCGTCTCTTTCTCGGGCCTCTAGCTTGTGGAAAGGTATAGCGATGACCGAGCATTTTATTTGCTACAATTGTTTCTTAGAAGTTGGAAATGGGGATCAAATTATCTTTTGGTTAGACAGATAGTGTGGGGATAGGGTGCTTTAGGACAAGTTCCCTAGGATAGCCACTCTTGCCACAGACAGATCTATTGCAGTCTCACGTTGCATTGAGATCATTGGTAGCTCGGTAGTGTGGTGTCCTCCATGTCGAAGGAACCTTTCGGATGTCGAGGCGATGGAATACTCTGAGTTTTTCAATTGTCTCAAGCCGATTGTTCCCTCTGTCTTGCACTCTGATGCTTTGAAGTGGAAAGGTCATTGTTTGGTGAACTTTTCGGTCCTTTCCTTTTACAAGATTTTGATAGCATAAGATAGAGCTTCCAGTCCATGGCACCCTTTCCACCACTGGTTCTATGTTGCTCCTCCTCGAGTAGCGGTCTTCATGTGGTTGGTTAGTTGGAAGAGGGTTTTAACCATTGATAATCTTCAACGTAGGTGTTTCATTCTCCCTAATATCTGTCTTCTTTTCATGAAGGATGCAGAGTTTATTGATCATCTATTCATCCATTGCCCTTTCTCTCGATTAGTGTGGGAATCGTTCCTGGCCGATTTTCAGTTACCTTGGGTCATGCTAGCCTCGGTGGATATGCTTCTTTGGGTTTGGCATGGTAGTGGTGGTGGGAAAGCTGGGAAAGCAGTGGTGGGCCTAGTAATTATGGTCATCTTTCGGGCCATTTGGAAAGAGAGAAAAGATAGATGCTTTAAGAATGGGGGTAGCCTGGTGGAGAAAGTTATAGAAGCTTTCAATCGTCTCGTGAAAAGCTGGGCTCCTTTTGCTCGAACAGTTTAGGGCGTTTTGTTTCTCTCTCTCTCTCTCTCACTTTTTGTTTGTTTCGTAGCTTTGTATTCTTTTCCGCCTTTGGCGGCTTCTTAATAAAATTTGTTGCCCTTAAAAAAAAAATGTTAATGGTGCATTACTGCCAACTAGATCATTAGAGTCCAGAATAGTTGCAACGACACTAATATCAAAGGCCATATTTTGATCTTTGAGCCACGATGGATTAGTTGGGAGAACAAGGTCTTCTTTCTCAACAATCCATTCATCATCTGAAGCAATGTGATCCACCAATATAGGATCCATTGCCGCCCTCCTCTTCATACTTCTTCTCTCAGTTTCATATTATACATCACATATAGCCGATTTCTCTTCTTTGTGTGGATCTAACCATATGGTGATCTATGTCAGTCAATTGTTAAATACTTGCTAATCTAGTAAATAAAAATTAACCAATTTAGAATATTGAATGGTACAAAAGTCACCTACTCAAAAGTACTCCAATTTCTTTCACAGCTAGAACACTGCATCTATGTGTGAGACTTAAAACTCGTATTGCAAACTTCGTAAGCTGGGGAGTTCTATCTCCAAAGCGTTCCCACCAATCATCCATACAAATTAGTTATAAATTAATGAAATGCTTTTAGCAATTATAGAAATATAATTTACATAAAAATAAAAATATAAAAATATAAAATTATAAATTACCCAGGGATTGCTTTGTCACCGTTTCAAGTGCCAAGTGGGAGCTAAAATCCCCTCTTCTCTTGTTTTATTCATCCAACTGAATATTAACATTAGCATGCTCATCACGGGGGGTTTATCTTATCCATGCACTTCAACAACCCCCTTTTCATCTCAGGGTGTGTAGAGAACTTATCTGAGGATTCAAATAGTACTCAGTTGCATTTAGAGGACGATGAAGCTGAGGAGTTCATCTCTCATCTATTTTGTTCCAAATTGGAACATATCTCTTTTTTACATTATTTCAATTAAATACACTCTTCTCCTTTGTTGAATCCAAATTCATAAATGAACTCCATTGTTGGCCTCTCTTTTGAATTTACTTCTCTTAAAACGCTTACCAAAGGCATGGTGCTCTTAACACATAAGGCACCATTGAGCCAAAACTTTTGATCAAACATTATAACGGCCTTTTCATATCATGCCCGTTCACATCGAAGATCTGGATGCATATCCTTTCTTCTCTCAACCCATCTTAGACTATGCCGAGCAACGTTCGGGACCTCTTGTGGGCTTGGCATAGGGCAAGCCTTTTTTATCAAAGATGGGGTCAATGGCATATCTCTCTTCCTTTGGTGTGGTGGGCGATATGGGCGGAGAGGTATAGACACTGTTTCCAAAACACGTCCCTTGTTCTAGAGTTAGTAAAGGCCAAAGTCTCGGCTCTTGTCTCTAAGTGGAACATGCTACTCATTTCCACGGGATGATTATTGTGGCTGTTATCTTTCCGTTATTCTTTTTGTTTTCTTTTCTCTCTAATTGTTGCTGGTGAGCCTTTAATAAAATTTTTGTCAATCTTCAAAAAAATATTATAATGGCCCGTACCTTTATTCCTTCTGGTCTTTTAACCCAAGAACATGAACACCATTGTTCTGATGCGAACATGGCTTGAAGACCATTCTTTTGCTTGTATACACTTCGGAGGGTGAGGTAGACTGTTGCAAAGTGTGTCATTGCCAGCCATAGAAGCTCATTATTATTTGTGAAGCTTCTCATCATGCTCAATACAATTCCATGCCCATAAATAAACTTGGTCACTTTCCTTGCCTTGTGTAGCATATGGAGTCCAATATATTCCTTTCCTCTTATCCATCAGCTTCTTCCCAGAACTCACATTGCTTGAATGGTTATCCATGATAACCTGGACCACGTTTTCTTCTCCAATTTCTTCCACAATTTCATCAAGATATTTAAATAACAAATTCCCATCTTTTATTGAATCTGAAGCATCAATAGATTTGTAAAACATTGTTCTAACCGGAGAATTAATAAAAAAGTTAATGATCCTTCTATTCTTTCCATTCGTCCAACCATTGGACATAATTGAACATCCATGAGTTTTCCAAGAATCTTTGTATGCTTTCATTAAATTATCAAATATAGCAACCTCTTCCTTTAGTATCCATGTCCTCATCTTATGCATGGATGGTGGCTTCAACCCCGGTCCAAATTTCCAATAGCCTTACCCAATGCTAAAAAGTACGGGCTATTACAAAGATTGAATGACAAAGCATTCGCCTCCAAAAAAAAAAAAAAACAAAAAAAAAACCTCCAATCACCTTGCATACTTCTTCTCTCTTCCTTCTTCCACCTTGAATTTAATGTGGATTGATGTTGTTCACTTCTAACAAACTGATCATAGGACCCCTTGCCCTTGTCATTGGTTGGTTACTAGAAGATCCACTGCCAAGTTTGTTGCCAATGAACGCATCATTACCCACACTGACGCCATCACTTGCAAAATTGAAAATATATGGCGATCCCCCTCTCCCTATATCTCGAAAACTATGAAAATTGTAGCTTCATAGCCGTCCGGATTTGGAAAGGGGGAAATTTGATTTCTCCTTTATTTCAGCTCCAATGTTCGTGAAAATACATCAAACGGACCACTGTACAAGCTGCAATAATCGGCCAAAGAATCCCCTTCGATGGCCTTCCGGATCAAAAGATTTGAAAAGGAGTTTGCATTGGCTAGGGTTTTGAAAGGGGTTTTTGAAAACCCTCTTTCGATTTATGTTCTTTTAACTTTTTAACTTTCCTTGTAATGTGGGTTTAACACACATTTTATCAAATGAACACTATTGTTTAATATTAAGATTAATCAAGTAGTATTTGTTAGTGGTTTTACATTATAGGTTTTTTAAAAATATGAGTTTACAACCGTTTAATATAAAGGAAAGTTAAAAAAAGGTTGCAACGCAGTGTACGCTACCTGTGCTACACACTATGTATCCGTAGCGTACACTACAATCTCGGTAGCGTACTCTATAGGGGATTTATCCTATTTGGTTGCGCTATGTAGCATTACATAGCACCATGTTAGGGCTATGCTACTTAGCATACGTTGTCGCTACGCTACAATCGCTATGCTACCAACACTATTTGAAACACTAATTAGAGGGTACTAGTAAAGGATAATGAGATCGCTGAAAGATGGAGAAGCTATTTTTAGAACGTGTTTAATGACAACTATTCTGAGAGCATAGGGATAGAAGGAATTGTAAACTCAATGGCGTTTAGAGACCATAAATGCCTTTGTAGGATTAGGATATATGAAATGAAAGAAGCTTTGAGAAAGACGAGAATAGGAAAAGCCCTTGACAAATGTTATGTTGATGGAGGTTTGGAAGTGTATAGGAGATACTGAGTTATTTTTGGTTGACAAAGTTGTTCAACGAGATTGCAAGATCAAAGAAAATGCTAGACGAATGGAGGAAAAGTACCGTGATACCTATTTATAAGAATAAAAGAAACATATAAAGATGCATTAACTATTGCGGGATTAAACTTATGAGCCATACTATGAAGCTTTGGGAGAGTGATTGAGCAAAGATTAAGGATGAGAAAAATGTATTGGAACATCAATTTGGTTTCATACCTGAGAAGTCTATCGTTGAAGCTATTTTCCTCCTTGAACAATTGATGGAGAAATATAGGGAGAGAAGGAAAGATCTCCACACGGTCTTTATTGAATTAGAGAGCATATGATATGGTCCTTAAAGAGTTAATTTGGTGGGTGTTGGGAAACAAATGAGTTTCAAGAGGATATATGGACATAATTAAGGATATTTATGAGGGAACATTAACAAATGTGTGGACAACTATTGGAGAGACAAATGAGTTCCCAATTAATGTAGGCTTGTACCAAGGGTTGGCATTGAACCTGTACCTTTTCACATTGGTTATGGATGAGTTGACGAGGCATTTGTAGGAAGAGATCCCATGGTGTACGTTGTTTGCAGATGGCATAGTATTGGTTGACAAGATGAGGGAGGGGTAAACACAAAGCTAGATTTATGGAGGAGTGCTTTAAAATCTCAAGGATTTAAAATTAGTAAGACTAAAATAGTATATGAAGTGCAATTTTAGTAGCAATAGGAGCGGAAACGAGGAATTATTTAAGATTGTTGACCCAAAAGTTTCCTAAAATGACCACTTTTGATATCTTGGGTCGATAATTCATGAGAGTAGAGAGATTGAAAAGGATGTTGCCCATAGAATTCAAGAGGGGTGAAAGAAATGGAGATGTGCCTCCGGACTTTTATGTGATCATAGTGTACCACTCAAATTGAGAAGGAAAATTTTGTAGGATAACTATAAGATCAACCATGCTTTGTGGGACAAAATGTTGAGCAGTTAAGGAACATGTTTATTGGATGAGTGTAGCCGAAATGAGAATGTTGAGATGGATGAGTGGCAAGACAAGGAAGGATATAATTGGAAATGAATATTGAGGGAACTTAGGAGTAGCACCAATCGGTAATAAGATGAGGGAAAGTAGAATTAGATGGTTTGATCATGTGCAACATGGATCAAGAACCGTGTCGGTTAGGAGTGAATTGGTAAAAGTTGGAGGCTCTAAGAGGGCAAGGGGAAGGCCTAAAAGGATGTGGCTGGAGGTAGTAAGAAAAGAGGTAGATCCCTTGGTAGAGTGGAATGGAGGAATAGGATTCATGTAGTCGACCCTATTAATTGGGTTAAGGCTTAGATGATGTTGTCTTGGATGATCAATAGCCCTAGACTCTTGCTTGTTAGAATTTCATAACTATTTGATTGATCACCCATTTTTGGATGGTCAAGAAAATTTTGGAGCAATTTTCAAGTATAAATGTCTATAAATCAGGTTAACTACAAGTCTACAACCAATCACCACAAATTTCGACCACCGAGAGCCCATCTACCTCAGTTTCATATGAGCATCTGTGACGTAGGATGAGTAACCACTTGCTCTAAAAGCTTGAACTGATAGAGTGTGGCGAATCAATCCCTATATCTCATAGCCCAGGCTCCTGCTTCATACAGGCCAGGCCCTCGGCCGAACCCTCCTTCGTGGCCCTAGTTCACATGGGTTTGCATCACACTAGCCACCTGCCTCACACGGGTGGGGCCCGCATCGCACGAGCCACCCGCATCACACGGGCCACCCACCTTGAGAGTGCCCTTGCATCGCACAAGTCACCCCACTTGAGCCCGGTGTGAAAATGCCCCTGCATTAATCACCCCCGGTGAGGAGTCTTGAACACGAGACCTCCCGCTCTGATACCACTTTGACGAAGGACAACTAACCACTCGCTCTAAAAGCTCAAACTGATAGAGCGTAGTGAATCAATCCCTTTATCTCATAGCTCAGGCTCCCACTTCACACAGGCCAGGCCCTCGGCCGAACCCTCCTTCGTGGGCCCCTACTTCACATGGGTTCACATCACACTAGCCACCTGCCTCACACGGGTGGGGCCCGCATCGCACGAGCCACCCGCATTACACGGGCCGCCCACCCCGAGTGTGCCCCCGCATCACACAGGCCACCCCACTCGAGCCCGGTGTGAAAATGCCCCTGCATTAATCTGCCCTATCTCTAGTCTTGTCGATGAACACTACGTCATCCACAAAGAACAGACATCAAGGGACCTGATTCTGTGCACTACCAATTAATTAATTTTATTAAGTTAAAACAGGAAAGACTTGATGTTTTTCCTTGATGAAGACCCATTGCTGCTACCGGGAACTCAATAGTCTCACCATGAGCTGTTCTCACTCTCATAACAGTACCCTCCTACATTCTTTAAGGGTTTAGGAATTATCCTTCTGGGACTTAACTTCCCTAAGTAATCTATTATATGCTTTCTCGAAATCAATTAGAACCATGTGTAGATTCGTTGTCTCATCTTTATACTTTTCCGTTAGTTTTTTATTTGAAGTTATCTTAAATTGTTTATCTCCCTGACATGAAGTCAAACTGACTTTCTAATATCCTTGTCTTTTGTCTTAATTCATTGTCTAAGTCATAAGTTTGATCGCTCGATGGTCCATGCAACTTTGTGCATCTGCTTTGTTCTTGTAAATAGGTGTTACAATGTTTCTCTCCCACTCATGTTGTGGTTTATTTGCCTATAAAATTTTATGGAAAAAACTAGGTAAACAAAACTAACCTGTTTATGCGCAAGCAGCGCAACAACTTCCACAGTTTTTTAGGTATATCAACTGTGCCAGCAACCTTTCTTTTTCCTTATCCTTATCCTTATTAAAGATACCTATACTTTGGCAACTCGAATTCTAAGTCAGTACACATGTGATTCCCTCACCCTAGATTTTGGGAGCTTTCATAATTTTATTTCCATTCTTACATCTTCATTCAACAACCTCTAAAAGTAGCGCCAACCACCAAGAATATCTGATCGTTATCATTGATGTATCTAATGTGGTTTGTCTGTACTTTTCCTCTCCTTTACTTTGTTAGTTTGTAGATTTCTCTCTCCTTGTCTAGTGCTTAACCCAACGCACATTCTCCATCTTTCAAATGTGGCCCAATGAGTTGTGATAACTACGTAAGTGCCTCAAACTTGCGGGACTCAACTAAGACCAACTTAGGGGTATGGAGATTGGAGAGCCACATCAATTGTGTTTTGTTTTCAGAAGGGTAGGTGGATGTTTTGCTAACATGTGTATGGCCGGTCTCCATGCATGCGTCCGCATGCACCAACTTGACATGTGTGTGGGATCCGAGCCATTCCTCAAATGGGGCCCAACTTAAACATATCTTGGCCCAAGAATCATTCCTGTTCACTCACTAGGTGGGCCATAGTGTGGATGGTTAAAAAACTTGGCCATGTTTATTTCATCTATTCATTTGTTACACTGTGGCCTTAAAGAATGAATGGAGCATCCTGATCTTTGGATCGAGGCATCTAAATGGTAAACAAAGGTGGGTTGCTTGGATGTTCTAAATGTGTGCCATGTCGGCATATGTATGGAATTAGGAAGCCTTAGCAAACAAAGGTGAGCATCAAGCATCTTGATTTTTTTCTTTTTTGAGAAATGACAAATTTATTAAAAAACCACATTTAAATGGCTAGAAAAGAATTAAAACAAAAAAAAAATCCCAAAAGAGTAGCGAGAACAGTGGCGTCGAGATCCTTGAAACCAAAAGCTCACTTAATCATTAAAGACTTCACCTTGCGAGTAACCCATCCTTTTGGTTCCAACTCAAAACAACAGCTATATCTCTCTCCACAAATGGTCCATAGGGATGCCATAGCTACCAAGCGGTATACCACTTTACCATCTTTTCCTATGTTACTATCATGCCATGATGCTAAGAAGGGAGGGAAGGAGCACAACATAATCCAACTGACATTGAAAGTCAATAGAAAAGCATCCCAAATCTTCCTTGAAAAAGAGCAGTGAATAAATAAATGATCCACTGACTTAGCATCCATCTTACACAACAAGCAAATATTTAGGAGCACCAATCCTCTTTTACGCAAATTATCCATTGTTAGCACCTCATTTTTGCCCTACTAACCAAACGAAAGCTGCCACCTTCATCGGCATCGGACCTCCAAAAACTGTAGATGTGGCAAGAGGGAGACGGGGAAGGGATGATAAGCCTATAAAAGGACCAAACTGAGAAACTTCCTGAGCTAAGACCTTTCCAAACCACTGAGTTCGTCTCTGATTCGGCTAACTTAACACTTTTCAATCTATCTAGAAGAGCAACGAATGTCTCCACTTCGTCATCTTAAAGGCCTCTACGACAAGGAGATGCTCACACTATCTCTTCTCTGGACTTATAGAAACAACTAGCCACTGAAATGACCATACTTGGAGCCAAAAGTGCTGGGTTCCAGAAGGCTTCTATGAGCAAGCAATCCCCCATCCGTAAGTCCTCCCAAAAAGCATATACGAGTACCGTCCCACACCAACAAAGAAACAATTTCTTTGAATTTCGGAGCAATTGAGAAAGTTGCTTTCCATAAACCTGAAGCTTTATAACGTGAAGAATCTTTAATCCACCATCCCATTAGTTTGTTACCTTATTTTCTAGCCAAAGCTTCCCTCCATAGGTTATTTTTCTTTGTAGCAAAGCTCCATAACCACTTACCAACAAAGCATGATTCATATGCTCTAACCTCCAGGACCTGCAACTCAGCCCCCCTTCGGGCATTGGCTTGCACACATCTTTCCACTTCAAAAGATGGAACTTCTTCTTGGACTCTTTCCCACGTCCAAATGAAGTTGTGCCTAAGCTTTTCGAGCTTATCCAACTCTGATTTGGGACATTTAAATAATGACATAAAATAGAGAGGCATATTGGAAAAGGCCACTTTGATCAAAGTTAAGTGACCTCCCAAGGATAGATGCCAACTCTTCCAAGCTGATAGTTTTCTCTCTATTCTTTTAACAATTGGGTCCTAAAGATGTCTAGGCAGCTTTCCGATGCACAAGGGCAACCCAAGATACAAAGAAGGAAAAGATCCCCCTCCACATCCAAAGAGATCCGCGTGCTGATGAACCTCCCCGGACTTTTGAACTCCAAGCAATTCACATTTTGAGGTGTTCACCTTCAAGCCCAAAATTATTCAAAACATTTAGGGCTCGTTTGGCATCTCTTCTCTAATTCAATAAGAGCTTTTTGAATAAGAGCTACTTCAATAAGTCCTTTTTGGTCTAACTCTATTTTAAATAAGCTCGTTTGGTAAAATCTCCACAAAAGCTCTTATTTAAAATAAGCACGTTTGGTAAAACTTTCAAATAAGATCTTTTTTTAAGGGAAGTTGACGTCATTTTTAAAGATTACAACAACTTTAATATAAGAGCAATCCAAATGGTTGTTTTGGCGGACCATCCATCATGTGGGGCCCAACACCATTCTTAATTGTTCTTTATATGGGACCCCTCAATGTCCACTACCCATCACCCATCATGTGGACTCAACATTTGATGTGTCCATAGTGTGGGCCCTACCTTTGAAGTGGATTGTCCATCATGTGGGTCCCACTCTTGATATCCACCATTCATCATGAGGGGTACACCTTTTATGTGGATCATCCATCATACGACCCACTTTGGATATAGGTCATCCATCATGAGAGACCTTGGATGTGGACTGTTCATTAGGTGAGGCCCACTTGATGTGAACTGTCCATTATGAGGGGCCACACTTTTATGTGGGCCATCCATCAATCATGTGAAGCCTGCTTCATCCATTATGTGGGCCCATCTTTGATATCAACTGATCATCATGTGGGCCCACCTTCAATGACCATTATACATCACATGGGTCCCACCTTTGATGTGGTCTGTCCATCAAATGGGACCCACTTGATGCGCACGTTCCGTCATGTTGGGCCACACTTTGATGTGGATCATCTATCATGTGGGGCCCACCTTTGATATGAACCTTTCATTATGTGGGCCCACCTTGATGTGGGGCCCCACTTTAATATGAGTTATTCATCATGAGGGGCCCATCTTTGATGTCCACCATCCATCATGTGGGTCCCACCTTTGTTGTGGACCACTATCATGTGGGGCCCACTTGATGTGGATAGTCCATTATGTAGGTCCCACCTTGGTTGTGGACCGTCCATCATGTGGGGCCCAACCTTTAATATGGGTCATTCATCATGTAGGCCCACCTTTAATGTCAACCTTCCATCATGTGGTCTCACATTCAATGTCCACCATCTATCACATGGGTCCTACCTTTGATGTGGAACATCCATCATGTGGGTCCCATATTTGTTGTGGACCATCTATCATGTGGGGCCCACTTGATGTGGATGGTCCATCGTGTGGGACCCACCTTTGATGTCCACCATCCATCATGTAGGTCCCACCTTTGCTATGGACCGCCCATCATGTGGGGTTCAACCTTCAATGGCTCATTCATTATGTGGGCCCACCTTTAATGTCAATCTTCCATCATGTGGGCCCACATTCAATGTCCACCATCCATCGTGTGGGTTCCAACTTTGATGTGGATCGTCATCAGGTAGGGCTTGCTTGATGTGGATCGTTCATCATGCGGGGCCACATTTGAAGCAGGCCATCCATCATGTGGGGCTCACCTTTGATGTGACCGTGCATTATGTAGGATCACCTTTGATTTGGGCCATTCATCATGTGGGGCCCACCTTCACTACGGGTCGTTCATTGTGTGGGCCTTTCTTGAAGAAATTGTAAAGAGAAGAGAAGAGGGTAAGATGGGAATTACTTGAAAAGTTTAATGGTAAACTTGTCCAAAAATTAGTCCAAAATGTCTATCCGCTTAAGCCAAATAAGCTCCGTTTCAAAAAGTAACCCTTCCCCAACTTATTAAATCGGAGCTTATTTACTACTTTCTAAAAAAATAAGCACTTCATTAGACTTTTACCAAACGGTCTAAAAGTTTATTTTTTTTAGAAATAAACCAATAAGCTCTTATTTGTAGAGATGCCAAATGCCCCCTTAATGATTTTCCTCAAATTGTCGACCATTTCTTCCTCTGCGAAATAGAATGTTATCGTCCGCAAACTGGAGATGAGTGACTGAAGGGCCTGATTCTGAAAGTTTGAAACCTCGAATTAAACCCATTTCCTGACTTTTCGTAAGCATCTTACCAAGAGCTTCAATGACTACGACAAACAAAAAAGGGGATAAAGGATCGCCTTGCCGTAACCCTTGACAAGTCTTGAAGAACCCTTTTGGGATCCATTAACCAACACCGAAAAGTAGGCTGAACTCATGCATTCCTGAATCTACAGTCTCCATCTTCAACTGCATCCCAACCAACCCAACGTATAGTCCAGAAAATGCCAATCCACGTGATCATAAGCTTTCTCAATATCAAGTTTGCAAACCACCCCACTAACTTTGCCTTCGTTAAGTTTCAAGTTGATGCATTCAAATGCACAATCCAAAATCTGACGCTTGGCCACAAATGCACTCTGATTATTAGAAATGATAGACAAGAGAACATCTTGAAATCTGGATGCAAGAATCTTCGCTTTGATCTTGTACGGGCTCCCTAGAAGACTCATAGGCTTGAAATCTTTCAAATTTTTTGTACCTTCAATTTTGGGGATAATTGCTATAAATGTGGCCCCCAACTCCTTGGATAGCCTGCCCCTGTCGAAGAATTCTTTCACAAAGGCTACCACATCATTCTTGACCTCGCTCCAAAAAACCTGAAAAAGAGCCAATGGAAAACTGTACGGCCCCTAGGCCTTGTCTCTACCCAACGAAACCACTGCCACTGCCATTTCTTCTTCCGACAGCTGCCTTTCAAGAGAATATACGTCGGAATCCGATAAGGAGGGTAAGTCCAAATTGTCTAAAAATGGCCTCACCAAATCTTAACCGGTCAGCAGATTCTTAAAAAAAAATCAGCAATGCGACCACAAATTCCCCCCCTATCTGTCACCCAGCTGCCATTCACCACCAAACTACCTATGTGGTTGATCCTTGCTCTTGCACGGGCCATGATGTGGGAGAATTTGGTATTCTTATCTCCTTCTTGAAGCCAAATTGCGTGGAATATTTGTACCCATTTTATCTCCTCTTCCTTAACTCTCTTTGCATACTTGAGTGCCAAATCTCATCATCTCTTCTTCTCCTCAGCTGACAATTGTCCTCCCTCCTCTTTCAGATCTAAGTTCTGAATTTCTGAGAGAATCGAGTCAGATTCTTCCTCTTTGCATCAAGCATCTTGATTGTTTTATACTTCGCCTCATTGAATGCTTTCTTCGCTACCTTTTTATAGTTTTAGATGTTTTGAAGTTTTCCATATTTCTACTTCTCTCCCATTATTTATAACTGGATCCCTTTTTGCTAATTGCCTTCTATAGCTCCCTCACAGCCCCTCACTCCAACACCCCACCGTGTTTCTACTTTTCTAATACATGTCATGCATTTTTTTTTTATTGGAAATAAAATTTATCAAAGACCCCAAGGGGGAAAGAAGATACAAGATCGATCAAGGCCATGGATCTATATTATGTACATTTTCTCTACATTGCTTGATTCCCCTTTCATGAATCATCATTGGTTATCCTAGCTTTTTGGGTTGGCTTTATGTATCTTGTTTCACGAGTTAATGTTCTACAACCAGCTGCCTACTTGATATCAAACACTCCTTTAAGTGGGCTTGGGACATATTGGCACATCACTTCCAGGCAGAATTTCCATAAATGTTTCAGAGAATACTGGAAGTATTACTCCCTCGTTGTGAACTTCTGTAGTGGATAAATGATTTATCTCAGACAAGCAGAACAGTTCAGATATGGTTTTAATTTGGAAATTGTCTACATTATCATGTCATTGCTTCTCTTCCCAAACAATCATGCCAAATTTCTAGTGAATTTTGAATGGGATTAAGGTTATCTGTAAAATAGTATGTCAATTTCCCAGTATCTGCGGATTGGGATGGTTTAACCAATATATTGATTCTAATAGGGATGTTGGTTTCCTGTTGCAGCCTAAATACATAGAGAAACTGCTGGAAAAAGCTAAAGAACGTGAACGGGAACATGAAATTGTATATGAGCGGAAACTTGCAAAAGAAAGAAGCAAGGACGACCACCTCTTTGTAGACAAGGAAAAGTTTGTTACAAGTGCTTACAAAAAGAAACTTGCTGAGCAGGCAAAATGGTTAGAGGAAGAACGACTGCGTCAACTTCATGAGGAAAAAAATGATGTATGTTTGCAGCATATTCCCTTTATAATTGCTTGGTTTCCTTTCACATCTCACACATTCTTTTGTGGATTTATTGAATACATTTGGATGGATTCATGCAATCAGTATGTATGTATGCATGGGGAACTACTACCATGTTATTTTTCCATAGTTTATTAGATAATTTTCTGACAAGTCCTATAGTTTGTTAGAGGTTCAAGGTAGTCAGAAATGTGTAAGGTCAACGTGTGATATATTTCCATTCACACAGAGCAATGGAAAACATCACAGTTTTGCTGAAGTTTTATATACCTTTCTGTTGAATGCAAAAAATCACTTTGTGGTGAATAAAATAACTCCACGGTCATATAACAAGACCAGGCGTTCATATTAATGGAAACAAACTAATCATTTCCTTATAAAGCAACTGTTTTGTTTACCTTTAAAATGACCATACGGTCATGGTTAAAATGATCATATTTCATATTGAGCCTGTGGTTTTGACCAAAATGATTGAGCTTTCAAATAAATGGTCTACGTAATAAAAAAAATCTGCGCAGTCACAAATAAAACGATACCATTTACACTAAGCACTTGCAGTTACCATAAAACAAGGATAATTATCTTTCCAATAATATCTTTTGAAAAAAATTTATCTTTCCAATAATAACTTTGTGGTGTTTAAAAAGTAGTGGGGAGTCATCCACCCATGAGAATGACAAATGTCCACACAAGTGCCATCCCTGCATGTCCAAGAATGTAGGAAGTTACATAGCTATCCCGTGAGAAATTGTACTTCGGGTGCTCATTCCCATCCACTTTCTTTTTTAAAAATTCCTGCTGTGGTGGCTCTCAAAATTGAGAGGCTTCAAGAGGTTTTTTTTTTTTTTTTCTTCCTTGGGAAGGGAGGAAGGTAATAAGTTTCTCATCAATTGGAATGATGTCGAGAAACCTGTAAGGGAGGGGTCCTTGGGATTGGAAATGTAAGAGCAAAAAATTGGGTACTATTGAGCAAATGGTGGTCGAGATTTGGGGAAGAGCTGGAAGTGCTATGAAGAAATGTAATATGTGGAAAATATGGCACATCGTATGGGGGATGGTTTCCAGGTATTGGGGCTCATTGGTGTGGAAGGAAATTAGTGAAGTGCGCAAACGATATGAAAGTCATATTAGGTGCACATCGAATATTTGTTGGGAATTTATTTAGAAAGGGCATACTCATCATGGTTGGGAAAGGCAACAGATTTCGTTATTGGAGGGATGCTTGGTTAGGTGACAAATCTATAGAGTCGTCCTCTCAGCTCTATATGACCTTGCTATTGATAAGGAGGAATAGGTTCAGGGATGCTTGGTTAGGTGACAAATCTATAGAGTCGTCCTCTCAGCTCTATATGACCTCGCTATTGATAAGGAGGAGTAGGTTCAGGAATGTTATGACTTATGAGGTGGCAAGGGGAGCTATAGTTTGGAATGCTAGGATGAGGAGAAATTTATCTGATGCAGAATCGAGGCTGCTTGCAAATATCTTTGCAAATTGAGTGAGATGGGTATCAACACCTGATAGATGATTCTAAAATGTGGAAATGGTCTGCTAATGGCAAGTTCTTGGCTAAATCCCTCTTTTTGATACTAATGGTGTGGGACAGGGCACAAGATCCTTTGGCTATTTTAGGAAAGAGAAAGATGGCTTTCCTCACCATGTGTATCATGTATATGAATGATGAGGAATCAGTGGACCACCTATTCTTATATTGTACAGTGGCTTGAGAGGTATGGACCTTCTTCCTTTCTTGATGAGGGGTTGCTTTGTGAACATGGAGGAATGGTCAAATGGTCTATTTAAGGGTTTTTTTTGGGAAAGCATTTTTTTTTTTTTTGGGATAACTTCTTATTTTTTTGGGGGAAAGCATTTTTTTATGTGCTTCTTTGGGATCTTGTAGGGGGGTTTGGAAGGAGAGAAATCCTAGAATTTTTGAGATTGTGCATCATCAATTGAAGCTATATTACCTTTCCCAAAAAAAGAAAGAAAGAAAGATTGAAGCTCTAAAAAGAAGGGTTCTCTATATGATAATCAATTGGGCACTCAAGGCAGGAATTCTGGCACTGTTCCAAGTCAAACCTTCTAGGGAACTGGGAGTGCTCGTTGATGGGTGGAATAACCATATAATCCTATTTGTTTGTATTTTTTTCAGCCCATGTGTCGCTATGTCTATCTTAATGCATGAGTGATGAGAGGGTCATTATTTCAGGCTAGACCTTTCCTTATAAGGTTATTTACTATCAATAAAATCACCAATTTTCAAAAAAGAAAAAAGAACAGAGGAGTGGCAGATTTTGGTTAGGATTTGGGCCCAACTTTCAAAGGTAGTCAACCTGGTCTGGAAACATTTTTCAGTCCCTTGAAGATCAAGACAGGGCATGACAAGGGATTGACACTCGTATCACTGCATTTATAGGTGGTAATTACTATGACTGCAGTGCAGATGCAGCTCAGGTTAGGCACAGAGTCAATAGAGAAGTGGTTAGATTATATGGCCGAAAAGAGGGGTAGGTTATGAGAGTGCTTCTTGAAAATGAAGAAGGTATTGCAGAATGTATGGAGTTTGGGCAACCCTGTCCGTAGGAGAGCTCTGAAAGAGTTAGTAAGAAGATGTAATGCCAACGTGGTCATGTTTTAGGACTTGAAGCTGGAGGACATTGACGTAAGAGTGGTTGCTGATCTATGGGAATTCCTAAGAATGTGTTCTCTTTCCAATATCCAAAGGTTAACAGGAAGATTTTTTTTTTTTTGGTGGGGGGGTTCAAATGGGTGCTCACTTCAGTTTATGGGCCTAACAACTCAGCGATGCAGTAGCCTTTCGAACTGAATTTTTGGGCATTTATCAGAAGTGGCAACTACCGTCATGTTTGGGAGGCGATTTTAACTACAATCATATTTGTGTTTGAGAAATTGGGTGGAAGCACAATCACCACACCAATGAGAAGATTTGCCAACTTCATCTCTGCTAACAAAATCTGTCGATCTTCCTCTCAGTGGCAGCTGGTTCACATGGTCAAATAACCAACAGAATCTTGTCATGTCTTGGCTGGATTGATTCCTCATTTCATTTGATTGAGAGACCCACTTTCTGGGGGCTAGTCAGTTATCCCACACCATCCCATGTTCAAATATGTCTGGAATTGGCTTGCATCTCAACCAGTCCTATTCCTTTCAAGTTTCAGAATTGGTGGGTTCAGTAGGAAGGCTTTCTTGGGATGACTGCTTCTTGGTGGGATGAGTATCATAAGGATGGGCTGGTTTTGGGTGTCTGAAGAATCTTCATTTCATCAAAGGTGAGGGGTTGGTATAAGTTGAAACCATGGGGCGGATATGGTTAAAAAAGAGGAAATTCTTATCACAATGGATTGCATAGAAAAGAGGAACAGTTAGGTTGATGAGGATAGGGTGGAGAGGGAGGTGTTGATGTGTGAATCTCTCTCTATTCTGAAAATGAAGGAGAGTGGTGGCAGAAGTCAAGAGCAACATGGTGTAAGGGGACGAGTATTTTCCATAAAATAGTCAAGGGAAGGTGAAGGAAGTTTTGTTTAGATAAGTCCAGATTCAGGCTAGATGTTGAATGATATATCCAGGTAAGACGGGGGATCAAGCATCTCTACATCTCTATTCGAAAAAAAAAGACATTAGAAGGCTGACTCTTCACAGTTTGTTGTTCAAGCGTATCCCGTAGGATATGGCTGAATGGCTCGAAATGAGTTCCGAAGAAGAGGAGGATCACAAGGTTGTTGGGGAGATGGGTAGGGATAAGGCTCCTAAGCCTGGCGGTTTTTCCATGGCCTTTCGTTGATCCGGTGTCAGGGATGATTTGTCATGTGTTTCATTAAGGAATTCCAAGGAGTGATCGTGTACAAGAGGCTGAATGCTACCTTGATTAGACTACTGAAGGTGGATGGCCTCGTGGATATTAAGGACTTTTGGTCCATTGGTTTGGTGGGAGCAGTGTGTAAAATCTTGGCTAACTGTTTGTTTGTTAGGTTGAGGGAGGCTTTGTGTTATGTTATCTCTTCTTCTTCTTTTTCTTTAAGTGATGTTATCTCTTCTTCACAAGGAGCTTTTGTCATGGATAGGCAGATTTTAGATGGTATCCTTGTAGTTATCAAATGTATTGATTTGAGGAAAAAGAAAGGTGAAGAGGGTATCACGGCCAACATTGATATGGAGAAAGCTTACGGTGATGTCAATTGGGGACCTTTTGTTCTTCTCTTTCTAGGATGGGTTTTGGTTGGAAATGGGTTCGATGGACAATAGGGTGCATCTCTTCGGAGTCGTTTTCTAAAATGATTTTGATCAATAGTTATCCAATGAGTTTCTTGTTGTAGGGGCCTCCGTCAAGGAGACCTTTTCTCTCCCTCGATGATTTCGATTGTCATGGAAGTCTAGTCGAGCTTCTAATCTTAGTTTCATAAGATAGTTTTAGAGTAGTAGGGATGCTCTTTTAGTCTCACATCTTGAATTCACAGATGATACTCTTATTATGTTAGATGTCTCCTTGGATAGGATAAGTCTCCCAAAGGTGTCCTAAGTTGTTTTGAAGCGATGTTAGGCCTTTGGTTAATGTTAGTAAAAGCATTCTGGCGGGTCTTGCAGGTTTTGAGGATGAGGTTAAATCCTGGCCAGGTTGGTTGCGATTTAGGAATTTGTCTCCCCCCTTCAAGTACCTTGATCTTCCCTTTGGGGTTAATCTTAGAGCGGCTTCGAGTTTCCGGATGGGTTTTGAATTGTGTTCTTCCAATTTTTTTGGGAGGAAGTCAAAGGGGATCTTTTGACCTTCATATCATTATTCCATGAATAGGGAAGTTTTCAAGGGAGATTGGAGCATTGGTCACATCGTTGGTTCCCAAGCAAGAAGGCACTGGAAGCTTAAACAACTTAGGTGCATCAGTTTAATCAGAGATTCAGAAGTCGTACAAGATTATGGCTTAGATTACCCACAAGACTTCACAAAGTTCTGGGTGGGGTGATTTCTAAGGTGCATGGTGAATTTGTGTTCGGTTGACAGATCCTGAATGAGGCTCTTATTGTGCAAAAGTGCATCGATCCTTGGTGCAGAGCTGGAAAACTAGGAATTATATATGGAAAAGGCATGCAATTACACGAGCTGGAACTTCATGAATTACGGGCTGAGGAGGCAGGGATTTGGAGCGAGTAAGAGAAATTGGATGTAGGAATGTATGAGTTTGGGCTTTTTCTCTATGTTGGTGAACTGTTCCCCACAAGGCTTCCTTAGACACTCTCATGGCCTGCGTCAAGGGTATTCCATTTCCCCCATTCTTTTTTTGGTAGTCGCTGAGTCATATGATGGATTGTGGCAAGGTGGTAGGTTTGATCAATGATTCTTGCTGGAAAATGTAGACTTCAATATATCTCATCTTTAGTTTGCCAATGATACAATCTTTTTTTGTGATGCCAACCAATCCTGAAGAGGGTATTCAATAACGGTAACAGTAGCCGTAACGGCCACCACTGTTGCCGCTAAGGCCCTTTTTTTTGAAGAAAGAAACCTGTATCAGCCTCGTTACGGGGCTGTCACGGGCCATTTTTTTTTGTAACAGCCATTGCAGCCCTATAATGCATAATGGTTCCCACTGTTATTGTCAAGTAACGGCCTTTACGGATTTTACGTAATTGTTTTCGAATACCTTATACCTTGATCCCAAGTTTGATAATCTTTGCAATGGCCGTTACGTAACCGGTTTTGAATACCTTGATCCCAGGTTTGATAATCTTTCCAAGATTCTCTGATGTTTTTGAGGTAGTTTCGAGGCCAAACAATATTCATAAAAGTGAATTGCTGGGAATCAGGTTAAATGTGCAAAGATAAAAGAATCTTGCTAAAGTCTTTGGTTGCAAGCTAGGTAAGCTTCTGTCTGCATAGTTGGGATTGCTTGTGTGTGTCGGGAAGCCGACCAAACAATTGTGGTATGGTGGAGAGAGTGGAAAGGAAACTAATCAGGTTGGAAGAGTAAATATCTATAATTGGGTGGTTGGATTACCTTAATCAAGCCAGTACTTGTAAATATGCCAGTCTGCTTTATGTTAATGTTCCAATGTCCAACTAGCATTATTTATAGGTTGGAAGGAATACAATCTGAAATTCTTGTGGAGACGGGTTGGAGACAAGCGTAAAATCCACCTTATGGAATTGGTCTATGTCTGCAAACTGAAGGAACATGGTGGACTGGGCATTGGGTCCTTGAGATTCATGAACACAAATTATTGGTAAATGGTTGTGGAGGTCTGGGAGGAAGAGGGAAGCCTATGGAAAAATGCCATTTTGTGCAAATATGGCATTAAGTTTTTGAATGCTTTGGAGAAACGAAGAAGGGGTTTTTTATGGGAAGGGTTGGGAGAGAAGCACAAATTTCATCTTAATGAAATGGGATGAAGTTTGTAAACCAACAGTTCAAGGAGGAACGAGGATCTTAAAGTTGAAAGAGATGAACCTAGCTCTGTTGGGGAGATGGGTATGGAGGTTTGGGTTGGAAGAAAAGGCTAGGTGGAGGGAGGTAATAGCGAGAAAATATGGGGTAGAGGAAGGGTGGTGGTGGATGAAGGCTTCATCCTTGTATCAGTGTTCTTATTTGTGGAAAGCGGTGGCGACCTTGAAAGAGAAAGCGTGGGAGGGAATAGGCTTCCATTTGGGGGATGGTAAGAGAATTAGATTTTGGGATGATCGATGGGTGGGATAGGGGAGGTTGAGGGAGAGATTTCCATCTTTAGCAAGGCTAGCTAGGGAAGAGGGGGAGATGGTGAGCAATTGTTATTAAAAAAGAGGGGAGGAAGTCACATGATGCCTTTTTTTAGAAGAAATCTCTCAGATGGGGAATTTGAAGAGTTGGTGATGCAGGATGCCCTAATTATGATGCATGCTCATGACATATATGATCCAGCAGAATAACAAAATAATAACAGTAAAAATTTCAGCATCTATCATCATAATCTAAGAAAATCAGAAAAGAAACATGCAATAATGCGGGCCATCATCACAATCACACGGTGTGGGATTCAATTAATGCGTGGAATAGATCTGGCGAGGAATGGAACCTCCCAATCTTGCATGGTCATAACCCAATCGCACAATGGGATTCACTAGTCCGGGAGATTAAAGGATTTCTTGGATTAGGGATTCGAAAATCTGAGAAATTAGGGTTTGGATCAAATCTCAGATTTAGGATTGTAAGAATCAACAAAATTTAGGTTTAGAATAAAGAGAAGAGATAAGAAGTTACCTTGAAGAAAGTTGGAGGGAAAAGGAAGAAGAAAGAAGAAGAAGATTTGATGCGGACATCTAGCCTTCAAAGTCTATCGGCGAAGAAAGCGCCCACCACAAGCATCTTCCTTGTGGTTAGGTAATGATTGAGGAGCATTGAAGACCTTACACATGTAGTCCGAGACATTTGAAAAGACCCCACCTTGGGAAGACGTGTGAGTTGCTTGGAGGAGATATGATCGGACCGTTGGATCGTGATGATGATGTGATCGGACCGTTGGTTCGTCGTGGCCCACTTTCATCACACCATCATTGGAGCGCATTGGACATCTTAGATTTGAGTTTATTTTTACGCATTTTTTACTTATTTGAGTTTTGGGTTAGTGTGGGTACGTTTTTTTCATGCAAATGTCTTTTTTTTGAAATTTTGTTAGTAGGGGTATTTTGGTAATTATGCTAATTCCGAATTTTATAAGGGTGTTGCCCTAAACCTTTTTGATTAGTTGTTGATTTATGAAAAAGAGCAAACCTTTGGTTGCCTCCTTCCTCTTTCCCTCTCTCATGGTGCTTCTTCTTCTTCCTTGATCTCCTTCTTCTCTATTCTTCTTATGCCCCTCCAACTTCTTCCAGGTATTTCATCTTCTATTATTATCCTTCTAAACTTCTGTTTTGTTTATTCCCCACGATCTAAACCTTGAGAATCGATCTAAACCCTAAACCCCCAAATTCTCAAATCCCTAATCCGAGAAACTTTCTGATTCTTCGGACTAGTGATCATCATTGATCGATTGGGTATGACCATGCAAGATCAGGAGGTTCCATCCCTCGCCGGATCCAACCTATACGCTAATTGAATCCCATACTCCATGGTTGTGATGATGGCCCGTCCCATTGCATGTTTCCTTTATGATTTTCTTAGTTTATGATGATTGATGCTAGATTTCATTATTATTATTGCTTTTATTTCCGCTGAATAATTGTGTTCATGAGCATGCATCATATTTAGGGCTGTCCTGCATCAAATTTGGTATCAAAGATTAGGCTTGCATGGTTTTGTCTAGATCGAGTTATCAAAAAAATTAGGGCTTTGATTTTTAGGTCTGTTTTAGGAAATTTTCAGATTTAGAAAGTTTCCAATTTTAGAAAGTTTCCTAATTTGGAGAATTTCCAGATTTAGAAAATTTTCAGATTTAGAAACTTTCCAATTTTAGAAAGTTTCCTAATTTGAAAAATTTTCAGATTTAGAAGGTTTCCAATTTTAGAAACTTTCCAATTTTAGAAAGTTTCCTAATTTGGAAAAATCCCAGATTTGAGTCGCATCATCTAGAATTAATTAGTGTCAGTTCAATGTGGTCTAAATTCATCGCATTCATATTGTGAGTCATCCAGTCCGTAGAGTCTTCCCGTAGTGAATGGAGTATAGGCGTTTGAGATCTTCAGGGCCATTAAGTGTTGTCGTGTGGCCGTCGAGACCCAACGGAAAGCCGAACTCCGATGATTTGGCCAACTTTAATGGTCACATGGACCCACAAACCTTCCTTGATTGGCTTAAAGACTTGGACTATTTTTTTGGTTGGTATGATATGTCAAATTATCGTCGAGTTAGGTTTGCCAAGTGGAAATTGGAGGGCCAAGCCAAGTCGTTTTGGACAGATTTGGAGCGACGACTTGATAAAGTTGGGAGAGCCCCGATCTCACAATGGGACGAGATGAAAGAGCATTTGAAAGAAAAATATCTTCCCATCTCTTATCGTGAAAAGCCCTTGGGTCAGAAGAGAGTTGCCCCACCTTCTCATCCAAACACAGAACCATTATGGTCCCCTCCTTGTAAAGTGGTCCAACCTATCATTAAGGAAATCTCGGCTTATGAACAATTTGAGTGTTTAACACCAATTATATTTCCTTGGAAGCGAGATAATACCTTGGTAAATGGCCAGTTGGAAGAATCCAAACATGATGTTTATGAAGTGGAAGAATACGTGCCTAAAGTCAGTAGTGAGGAAATGGAAGAAATTAAGGCATTGCTCATCATCGTTGAGGATGACGAAGTGTGTATTAGTGATGAAAAGGTCGAAGAGTTTGAGACCACACCACTTCCGAGTGTCATGTGTGATGTAATTGATACAGTCTCCCCATCTATGTCTCTTACCATGGTGAACACAAATGAAATTGAAGAAGAGACTAGTGAGGATATGATGATAGACACCCACATGACTTGTGATATCCCACCAGATGATTTATGGGATAAATTTTCACCCATATGGGACATTCAACACACAATTGATCTTGTCCCTAAGTTGGTCTTGTCAAGCTTTCCTCCATACCAGGGGAACCCCATAGAAAATATAGAAATGCAGTGTCAATTTGATAAACTTCTTGGGGAAGAATTCAATAAGGAAAGTTTGAGTTGGAGTTTTGTTTTGTGTGTCATGCCTGGTTTTTTCACTTCCAAGAATAATGGCATGTGGCACACAAGTGGGCATATCCTGACCGTCCACAAAGCTTCAGTCAAGTGTCATGCTATCATGCGACGTATTCACGTCATGGTGAATATGATGACCTTAGTCCTTATCCCGTATCTTGATGACATTTTGGACATAATGGCTGATGCCAAGATCTGCTCAAGACTTGGTATTACTAGTGTTTGTTCTCAAGTGTTGGGATACCTGAAAATCATCCTTGTTTATAATACTTATAATGAGAAATTGTGTGTCACCCGTGGGAAGTGTCCTTTTGTTTCAGTTTTCCAAGTTCTAGGTCATAGGATTGTTTATTTCCATAGGATTGTTTATTCCAAGTTCGTGGATTTTTCAGAGTGTCCTTTAGTGTCACCCATGTCTGTCATCCAAAGGTCTTCAGAGTCAGCCAATGCATTCGCACGCCATATTCATGATTTGCATGCACATATTAGACAGCGGATAAATAAGAGCAATGATGATTCTAAAATCTCAGCTGATTCTCATCGTAGATTGCAAGAATTTCAGAAAGGAGACCATGTAATGGTGAGGATAAGGCCTAAGCGGTTCTCACAAGGTTCCGCTAAGAAATTACAAGCGCGTAGTGCTGGACCATTCAAGATTGTGCAGAAATTGGGTCCAACGCGTATCGGATCGACCTTCCATCTGAAATGGGCATTAACCCAACTTTTAATATGGAAGATCTAGTCCGTTCCCACCATCCCATCGTTGATCCATCATCTCTCTTATGGCCCTTATCTGATTTTATTTCACAACCCCTCTCACCCCTTCCTCCACCTAATATCCATAAAGAAGAAATTGAGGAAATCTTGGATGAGGAGATAGTGTTTACGAGAGACGGAGGTTTCCAAAGATACATTGTCAAATGGAAGAACAAGCCACCGTCAGAATCTACGTGGTTTATAGAAGTGGAGTTACAGAGCGTTAACCCAAATTTACTAGAGCGCTACAAGAGTTTTAACTCGTCGGAGTCGAGTTCTTCTCAGACGAGGAGAATGATGCGGACATCTAGCCTTCAAAGTCTATCGGTGAAGAAAGCGCCCACCACAAGCATCTTCCTTGTGGTTAGGTAATGATTGAGGAGCATTGAAGACCTTACACATGTAGTCCGAGACATTTGAAAAGACCCCACCTTGGGAAGACATGTGTGAGTTGCTTGGAGGAGATATGATCGGACCGTTGGATCGTGATGATGATGTGATTGGACCGTTGGTTCGTCGTGGCCCACTTTCATCACACCATCATTGGAGCGCATTGGACATCTTGGATTTGAGTTTATTTTACGCATTTTTTACTTATTTGAGTTTTGGGTTAGTGTAGGTACTTTTTTTCATGCAAATGTCTTTTTTTTGAAATTTTGTTAGTAGGGGTATTTTGGTAATTATGCTAATTCCGAATTTTATAAGGGTGTTGCCCTAAACCTTTTTGATTAGTTGTTGATTTATGAAAAAGAGCAAACCTTTGGTTGCCTCCTTCCTCTTTCCCTCTCTCATGGTGCTTCTTCTTCCTTGATCTCCTTCTTCTCTATTCTTCTTATGCCCCTCCAACTTCTTCCAGGTATTTCATCTTCTATTATTATCCTTCTAAACTTCTGTTTTGTTTATTCCCCACGATCTAAACCTTGAGAATCGATCTAAACCCTAAACCCCCAAATTCTCAAATCCCTAATCCGAGAAACTTTCTGATTCTTCAGACTAGTGATCATCATTGATCGATTGGGTATGACCATGCAAGATCGGGAGGTTCCATCCCTCGCCGGATCCAACCTATACGCTAATTGAATCCCATACTCCATGGTTGTGATGATGGCCCGTCCCATTGCATGTTTCCTTTATGATTTTCTTAGTTTATGATGATTGATGCTAGATTTCATTATTATTATTGCTTTTATTTCCGCTGAATAATTGTGTTCATGAGCATGCATCATATTTAGGGCTGTCCTGCATCAAGATTAGAGTAGAAGAGATGAAGTCCACAGAGAGAGAGAGAGAGAGAGAGAGAGAGAGAGAGAGAGAGAGAGGCGGCAACCAAAAGGCTTTCATTCAATATTAAAAAACTAACTTCGTAATTAGGGCTAAACGCTCTTAAATAAGCACTAAGAAATAAGAAAAGACTAAAATATCCTTAGCTTAAGTAGAAAAAACAACTTAAAAAAAAAATCTTGCGTGGTCGTCTGGCGTGACTTCGGGCTCCTGATCGGTCACCCGAAGACATCCAAAACGTCCAGCAACTAAAACACATAAGCGGCTGAATTTCAGGTGCTCGGTCGGGCGCCCGAAGACAGTGAAAACTGTCCAGCAAGCCAGTCCAGTTTTCCAGTCGGGTTTTCTTCATCTAACACACGTGTCTTACCAATGTGGGGTCTTCTATGTACCAAACCACATGTTTAAGGTCTTCAATGCTCCTCATTGATCGCCTAGCCACAAGGAAGATGCTTGTGGTGCGTGCTTTCTTCTCTGATAGACGGGTTTGATGTCTTCATCAGTTGGTGGTTTTGCTCGAGTTGTTATCAAAGTTTTCTCCTCTTTCTTTAGAAGTGGATTCCATGAGATGGTTCAAGTCTAAGACAAGTTCTTTCTCCGTTAGATCATTCTATTGATTTCTGAGTGCATTGGGCGATATTGCAGAGGTGGTGGCTACGACCTTCCTATGGCACTATGGGGCTCCTTTGAAGGTAGCGGCTTTTGGTTGGCTAGCAGGTAGGAACAAAGTGCTAACAATAGACAATCTAGTTAAACGGAACATGTATCTCCCAAATGTGTGCTTGATGTGCTACAAAGATGCAGAATCTATGGAACACTTATTAATTCACTGCGGATTTGCTAGGGAGGTTTGGGGCTTGCTTCTCCAATCTTTTAGTGTTTTATGGGTGTTCTTGAAGTCGATGGAGGATCTTCTCATAGCTTGGGTTGGGGGGGGGGGAGGGAGTGGCGATTAAGTTTTTTGGATTTGGTTGGAAAGAAATCAGCACTGCTTCAACAACAAAATGAGTGGACCGGTGCAAGTGTTCAATAGGGCATTTCGTAATATGAAGGTTTGGGTGGCTTATTAGATTTCTAATCTTCTCTTCTTGCTTTTGAGGGGATCTTGGTTGGGGGTGGTTGTATTTTTGTATATATGTATAGCTGTAAGTTTCGGCTTCGGCCTTTTTATATTATATCATCATTGTTAAAAAAAAAAGTAGTGGGGAATGGTACACAAAACAATCCTGTCAGCATATAGTTTTGAAGCTGTCTTTAAGGTGGGGAATCTTTTTACTAGGGAGATATCCTTTTGTCTTGGGGATGGTTCCCAAGCTTTGGGAGGACTTGTGGTATGGCGACATGCCCTTCTCTTGTTTTCCTCACATTGCACAGGGTGGTTTTGGAATGAGATGTGATAGTGTCTCACTGTCTCTATGATGTTTTATTTCATAAGCTCAGTGGGTGCAGGCCCTCAAGTTCCACAGGGCTCTAAGCGATGGCGAGTTTGATTAGTTTGTAAGCCTTTAGGAGCTATTGAATTGCTGGAAACTGGAGGTTGAGGAATAGAATAAGCAGATTTGGGAGCCTGGGAATCATTTTACTTTAAAGTCATTCTATTCTTCAATCTCAGTTGGATCCAGGGATGAAGAGTTGAGTTTGTTTGCTTATATTCAGAAGGGCCCACTGAAAGTTACTGCCTTTGTGTAGCTCGCTGGGGAAAAAAACAAGTAGTGCTCACTCTAAACCAAGGAGCATAGGATGATTCAAAATCCAAAATACGTGCATATTGTTTCTTTGGGATGTGGAGTCGGTGGACCTTATCTTTATATGCTACATGTACTGGTTGTATGTTCGGTTGATGTTCTTCGATCTCTTTAGGATCAATTAAGTGATGCCCCATTCGATAGAGGATCTATTTTGTATATGGCAAGTGGTATTCAGAGGTACTAATTGGAAAGAAACGTGGCTCTTGCTTTGCTCGTCGCAAAGCAAAGCGGCAAGTATTAGTTGGGCAAACACTTTTAATTTAATGGTCCAGTGGGTCCTCAGGGAGGTTAGAAGGTGATCATGGAGATTCCAGGTTGTTCTCCTCAAACGATCTCCCATCATCTTTTTTCTTTTTGAATTTCTTGCCTTTATGCTTTTGTTTTTCTTAATAAAATTTGGCCATTTCAAAAAAAAAAGAAAAAAAAAAAGAGGAAAAGGGATGAAAGTGGCTTGTCTTTGATTGGACACCACTGTTATGTACAAGTTGGTTATTGGACTCTTTTATTATTGGGTGTGACGTAGGATGCCCTATTTATGATGCATGCTCATGAACACATATAATTCAGCGGACATAAAAGACAATAATAATCTAAAATCTAGCATCAATCATCATAAACTAAGAAAACCACGAGGAGACGTGCAATGGAGTGGGTCATTCATCACAACCACGAAGTATGAAATTCAATTATTGCTAGGGTTGGATTCGGCGAGGGATGGGAACTCCCGATCTTGCATGGTCTTAACCCGATCGATCAATGGAGATCACTAGTCCAAGGAATCAAAAGGTTTCTCGGATTAGGGATATGAAAATCTGAGCATTTAGGGTTTAGATCAATTCTTAGATTTTGATCGTGGAGGATTCAACAAACAAGGATTAAGAATAATGATAAAGGAAATAGATTACCTGGAAGAAGTTGGAGGGGCACAAGAAGAAAGGAGAAGAAGAAGATCAAGGAAGAAGATGAAGTTCCGTGAGAGAGAAGAGAGGAAGGAGGCAACCAAAGGGTTTGCTTTTCATTACGGTGTTAGACATGTTATGAATTTTAGAGTTGGAAATGCCTATTTTCCCTCAGCCTTTGGCATTGCCGGTAAGTTGCTACCATCCCAGTGAAATTTAGATAAAAGTAGCCTAAAATAGCAATTAGTTTTCTAAAGCAGAATGGAGGCCGCGAAGGGTTGATCTTGGTAACTACGCCATAGACCATCTCTGCCTCTTGAAGTGGATTTGCATGGTGGTCCCTGTGAGCAGACTATGCTGTCTTTGAAATTGAGGTGCTGCATCCAATGTAATTTTCACTTCTGGACTGGGGTATGTAATTCTAGGACACAGCTTCTTATTGCTTTTAATGTTCATGCACATTTGCAATAATTATTACCCATGGGAAGTTGTGAGCCAACACTTACCTCTTTCAAACGAGCAACAAGTGATTGAAGGTCAGCTTTCTGAGTATTTTTTTGTCACCATGGTTAGATGTATTCCACCTACTCTAGAGACTTTCTTAAGAGGTTTTGCGTTTACCTTGGCTTGGTCATTTGTTTATCTGCAGCATTGTAGTCTGTTCCTCTTTTCACGATTGGTTTCTGTCCAAGCTCCATATCACAAGCTTTATGCCCATTGGTGGGTTTTTGACAATTTTGTGCAGCCAAACACTTGAGCGTGACCGACCTTTCATGTGTGTGGGTGCCTTGTGCTTAGCAGTTTGCGTGGCAACTGCCCTTCCATGACCCTAGTTAACAGTTGGGTTGGGGTTCGATAGTGGGTGGGACGTGTGGTCAATGTGAGCCTCCACAATTGCCGGTTCCAAGAGCATGGATAAAAGAGGAAGGTTGCCTCCATGGTAGCAATGTGTGTTTGTTAGGGGTATTGTTTGTATTACTAGCACATATATCAATGGGTCTATTATCATCATCTGATACCATTAAAAAATATATATTAAAAATAAAAGAAAGAAAGAAGAAAAGAAACATCATGTGATCATTGAAGCTTTTGGTTCATCATTAGTTTAGCTTCTTCTTTTATTTATTTATTTATTTATGGAAGGTGGGGACTTCCACCTGAGAATTTATCTATGAGCAGTGAAATTACAAAAGGAGGTGAAAATTGACCTAAGCCCTTGAAAGACTTCTACAAAAGTGACCTCAACTAACAAACAAAGCAGACTATTAAAACAGATGGGACTTGTGAAAATCTTAGGTTAACAATCCCTGATTTACTCAAAAGAAAATTTCCCTCAAGACTCCACGAAAGGTAGATCTCATTAGATGCCCTGGTGCTGTCCCGTTTGGCCAACGCATCTGCCACTTCATTACTCTTTAAAATTATAAACAAAACTCACCCGAAGATCCACTGAAATCAATTTAATCTCCTTTCATCAATACCAAATTCTCCATGGCGGATTGGAGTCCAAAACAATCACAATAACTTTAGAATCACTTTTGATCAGTCTTATAATGGCAATGCAGATTACTTTAACAACTTTCTGTGCTAATTTTGGGTCCAACTGCTTGATTAGAACAAGTTAAATGATGCTGATGGGTGATATATCTTCAGTTAGAATATTAAATCTCTACCATTGGTACATGTGGTCATTTAGTTGCAGCTGCACTTTGTTGAACGAATTTTATCATGAAATAGAACTACTATATCTATGTAAAATATTGAGCTTCGCTAAGTGTTCACATGTGCATTAAAGCTCATCTGCTTGCACACATGGGCCAGCATGGTACCATTGTTTGGAGTATCGCCAATATTATTGATAATATCGCTGATACTATCATCCGTATCTCTAGCTTGGTGATACTGATGACACTTCTAGTATCAGAAATTCCAGTTATCGGCGATGTATCGCTAAGCATCGCCAATGTATTGATATCGCAATGTATTGCCAATATTTTCAATTGTGTAAATTCCAAGCGTCGCTTGTATCTTCAAAGTATTGATATTGCCAATGTATCGCTGATATTTTTTACTGTGTAAACTTCAGGCGTTGCTTGTTTAGCCAATGTATCGGTGATATTTTGATAATATCACCAATGTATTGATATCACCAAAAATCCGTTTATTTAAAAAATTCCATTTCAATTTTATTTTTATTTTTATGGGTGCAAGGTTGTATGATGAAATGCATGTTTGTATGTGTGGAAAAGTATGTATGCATGGATGGATGGCTGTACGTGTGTGCGTGTGTGCATGGATGGATCATGCATGTGTGTTTTGTATGTGCATGCATGGATGGATCCAACATATTTCCCCATGTTTCCCAATGTTTCCTTGAGTCAACGTTACATGCTTTTAGGCCTTGCCGCCTTGTTAAAGGCAAACTTATTATTTAATTCCTAAATTTGCAAATATACGTATTTTCACTATTATTTGATTCTTAAATATGTAAATATGTGTATTTTAGCATCTCTTGAAGTATCATTGAAAAATTTCACCATTTTCCCCATGTTTTTTTAATGTTTCCCCGAATCAATGTTACACGCTTTTTTCTTGAAGAATGAAAATTATATTTAAGCCAAAAAAGAAGAAAAAAAGAAGAAGCCCAAAGTAGGTTAGGAACAAATATTGAAAGGAAAACAAAAACAAAAGCAAAAAACCTAGAAAAAGCTGTACAATGTGAAACAAAAACAATAAACAACTCCGAGGCGGTGAGACCTCCGCAAATAGAATTAACCTAGGATTGTAGTAATGATAGATCTGTCTTTGAGAGGAAGATCGATGGACCATTCCTACAAATCCCTAACTATGTGAAGAGCAACAGAGGACGAAGAATTAGAGACATTCTGAAAGCAGCGTTGATTCCTCCCACGTCAAATTGCTCAAAGAGAGGCCAAACCGAACAATCTCCACACCAAACTTGAATCTTTGTCTAGGCCAGGGGAGTGCCAGGCATGAAGAAAGTCTGTAATGCACCCTGGCATCACCCATTGAGTAGAAAAGTTCCTACAAATGTCGGACCAGATGACTACAACATAAGGGCGATGGAGGAATATGTGAGTGATGGTCTCAGAGTCCTTGTGGCAGAGGGGGCAAACATTAGGGAGGATCATCCCGCGCCTTTGCAAGTCGCATATGGTGAGGGTTCTCCCTTTTGCAAGCAGTCAACTAAAAGCTGCATCCTTTGGAGGAGCTTTATAATGCCAAAAGAATGAAGGGAAGGACTGAACTTGATCCAGGGATGGACCACTAAGAAGCTTGTAAAATGGCTTGGTGGAGAAAGTCTCGGAGGTGTAAAACGACCAGGGGAATCTGTCATCTGTCTCGGGAGAGGGTTGGATCTCTTTTAGGAGAAGAAGGAGATCAAGCAAGGCTTCTGATTCAAACTTAGAAAGAGCTCTTCTGCAGGGGGGACAACAGACTCCTATTCCAAAAGGGGAGAAACAATTAGCCACGGAAGAGGAAATGTTGGCTAGATTGGGATAGATAGCAGCAAGGGGCCTATCTAAAATCCATTTGTTCAACCAAAACCTAATTCTCGAAAGAAGCTCCCTCAAGGAAGAACTCCTTAAGACTAGAAATAGCTTTCTAGATGTTGGAAGCTCTATAAAGGGTGGAGGGTTTGGTAAACCATCCACCCTCCTCAACACCCTATTTAGCATCTATAGCCTCCCTCCACCTACTTGCCACCTCTGATTTGAAATGGCACAGCCATTTCTGCAGCAGGGTGGAGTTGACGTCTAAAAGGATTCTAATTCCAGCCCCTCCCTCGGTATAAAGGTTTGCACACCTTGGACCAGCTAAGAAGATGAAATTTGTGGTGAGGGGAACTACTATTCCAAAGAAAGTCACTTCAAAGCTTCTCTATCTTGAGGATAATGGATTTAGGGCAACAAAACAAAGAAAGGAAGTAGGAAGGAAGGTTTGAAAGAGCCGTTTTGATTAGAGTTAGGTGACTTCCTAGGGAAAGGTAGTGGCTCTTTGAGGGGGTACGCTTCCTTTCCATTCTTTCAATAACTACATCTCATAGGTGATTGGCAAGCTTGCCAATCTTGAGGAGGAGGCCGATGTATTTAGCGGGGAAAGAGCCAATTTTGCATCCAAAGATTGCTGTAAGGGACGAAAGAAAATCATAAGAAATGTTAATGCTTAGCATTTCACTTTTGCAAAAGTTTATAGGTTAGATATGGCTTCAAAACATCTAATGACCATCCTCAAACTCCTAACATCAGGCTCAGAGGCTTTGCAGAATAACAATGTATCGTCCTTGAATTGAATATGGGAAATTGGAGGAGTGGAACTGGCTACGTTAAAGCCTTTGAAATAGCCAACTGAGACCCCTTTGGTCAACATATGGCTAAGACCATTAGCCGCTATGATAGAGAAAGGGGAAAGGGGATCCCTCTATCTGAGGCCCCTGGATGATGAGAGGAAGGCCTTTAGGGGAGCCATTTACTAAAGCAGAGAAAGCAACAGATGAAAGGCAAACTCTTATCCATCCCCGCCATAACTTGCCAAAACCAAATCTGCCTAACATATAATCAAGGTAATTCCAATCTAGATGATCAAAGGCTTTTTCGATATCCAGTTTGCAGACTAGACCCTCCTCACCAGATCTATAACAAAAGCCAATACATTCATGAACTAATAGAGCACAATCCAAAATCTGCTTATTAGCAAGAAAGGCTCCTTGAGCATCTGAGATGATTGAGGATAAAATAGGACGAAACTTGGAGGCTAGGAGTTTAGCTAAGATTTTATAAGGGGCTCCAAGAAGGCGAATGGGATGGAAATCCTTGAGATCAAAGGCACCTTCTATTTAGGAATGAAGGCTATGAAGGAGGCTCCCATAGCACGTGAGACATACCCAAGAGAATGGAATTCAGAGATGAAGGAAATTAAATCCTCTTTAATGAAGTCCCAAAAATGTTGAAAAAAGGCAAGGGGGTAGTTGTCTGGATTAAGAGATTTGTTGTAGTTGAGCGAAAATATTGCCAGTTTAATTTCTTCCGTTGAGAATGCAATTTTGAGGGCAGAGGTATCCTCGACAGAGAGGAGCAATCTCCAAATTATCCAAATTAGGCCTTGACCAATTCTTGGAGGAAAGTAAGGATGGATAAAAGGAGACAATGTGGTTGGTTACCTGATGTTGATCTTCTATTTTAGAGTCATTAATTGTAAAGAACTTATCTTGTTGGATCGCTCTCTGGCACTAGCAATAGCATGGAAGAAAGCAATGTTCTTATCTCTAGCTTTAAGCCAAAGGGCCTTGAATCTTTGTCTCCACTTAACCAACTGCTGATAAGTGGCTCTCACATAACTTGCTTTGTGAGAATCCCTTAGGGCTTGTTCCTCATCTGATAGGGGACTTGATTATTCTTGAAGGTCCAACTGAATAGCAGTGAGGGAGTTAGAAGTAGCAGAGTCGAGTTCCACTTGAGTCTCCTTTCTCCATCTAACCAGATTGGATTTGAGCTTTTTCAGCTTTTGACTTTGAATGAAACTTGGGATGTCGGAAACCTGAATGGAAGTTCACCAAGAAGAAACCAAGGACGAAAAACCATCTACCTGAAGCGATGATAGTTCAAATCTAAAAGGTTTGGGAACCTAACTCTCGTCCACTGTGTTTGGTAGGATGGGACATTGGTTAGAGATTGGGCGAGGAAGGCCTCTCTGAATGATCACCGAAAAAGCATCCAACCAATTTGGAGAGACCATAAACTTATCTAGGTGGAAAGGATTTTGCGTTGGGTGGGGGGGGGGGGGGGGGGGGGGGTGCATTTTCGTACCCTTGGTTACGAGAGAGCCATTAAACTTTTCAAAAGAGAAGCGAATGACATTGAAGTCTCCTTCAATGCATCGGGGGAGATCTTGTTTAAATCTTATAGCGTCCAAGTCATCCTAGAGAAGATGCCTTAAGGAGGAAGAGCAGGGACCATAGACTGAGGAGAAAATCCATTTAAGTGCTGAAGAGGGGCTTCCTAGGACTATAGAGGCCGAAAAGGAACCTTTCAAGGAGTCTTATAAAATCCAGGAACAAGAGTCCCAGGCTACTAGGATCCCTCCATTAAGTCCATTCGGCTTCTAGGGTAAACCAATCTTTATGGCAAGTGCTCCAAATTGCATTGAGATCAGAGCGGCTTATTGATGAGAGCTTCATTTCCTGAAGGGCAATGATGTTGACTTTGAATTTACGAAGAATGCCTTTTATTCGAGCCCTCTTTTTATTGCTACGAAGGCTTCCGATGCTAGGAAATGATCTTCATTGATCAATAAACTTACCCCTTCGGCCATTTTTGGAAGAGCACGAGCTTGATCCTCTATTGTAGTTGATGGATGAGTCTAGGCTGATAAGCTTTCTTAGTCTCCTGGGGGATCTAGAAGCCTTTCTAACTTCTGCGGTAGCTCTGGCTTCTCAATCCTCTATGAATTGTATTAGAGCAATGTAGCGTTACTCCTTGTCCCTGAAAGAAATGCCTACGGATCTTCCAAAGTCCATTAGCCCTTCCCTAACTTTTTGGGGTTCCTGGCATTTAGCTAAATTAGAACTTGGATTCCATTGGAGGGTCGAACTAGTGAGCTATGAAGGAGTCGAGGCTGGCACAATACCGGGAAAACCTGAATTGGAGGAACATCCATGATTAGGAGTTAAAGGAAATATGTTGGCTTATAGGGACCATCCCACATTCTAGTGATGCAGAGAGGAGGGAGGCTAGGAGTTTACGAGAAGGGGAGAGAGTGGAAGGGAGATCCCTAAACGGGGTTATGCTGAGAGCTTTCAATAAAGAGAGTGAATGATTGTTGCCATCCTCACTAAAAAGAAGGAGAGAGTGAAGAAGAGGGTAAGCTATATAAATGGAATGGGATTGAAACGCAAGGTTTTTTGAAACTGAGAAGGGGGTGGGGGGACTTGCTCTTGATGTAGGAGGGAGTTGGAGAGGGACATGAGTCTCCATCTGAGGACAGCGATCGAGATCGACTAAGGTTGAATGACGATAGTGAAGGCTGGGTTGTAGGTTGGAAGGCACATATGTCGAACTAGTAGGCATAACAATAAATGTACTTGAGGCGGGGGAGGCTCGAGAAGGTGACGTGGCGAGAGGGGAGAGATGTCTAAAGATCTTGATCAGTGAGAGGAGCGTCGAGAAGAGTCCACGTCACCCCAATCATCTCTCTCGTTGACATCACTGTTAGAGTAAAAAAGCGAGGACAAAAAGAGGGCTTCGGGGATGACAAAGAGGGGACATGTGTCGCTTCTTTTGTCACTGGATTAGGAAGAGATAGAGGAGGGATGTCATCATTAGTTAGGGAAGCTGATGATTTCTAATGAAGGAGAGACCTTGAGCCCTTTATCATTCTCTCTAGAGGTGCCACGTGTAATTGGGCTATGGGCCTGTGGTGGATGTTAATGGAGGGCTCCTTGATCATATCGTCCCTCAAAGCTCGTGAATGTATCGTCGATTGATGGTGAATGTTGTCCGTATGCGTCTCGTGCCGGGAAGGATCACTGTTCATCGCTAGGGATTTGTCTATGGCAAAAAATAGACAGTGCGGGCAGATGGGCATCATGTGCCCTTCATCATCAAATGAAGTGGCCATCGGCAAGGTGGAAGGCATGTGTGACAAGCTCTGGCATGTGATGATCAAATGATCGACATGTCGAGATGGTAGGGACGCGTATGCATATGAGTTTTCCTAAGGAGATTGCGGTGCTTTGCTAGAGCACCCAGCTTCTTGTGCTTCTTCATCTAACGAATCCATTGACTGGGTGGTGCCACCATGGATTCCCACTATTCCTGTGGCGTCCATCTTTGGCCAGACTGAGATCTTCAGTTTAACTTCACCTGCCATAATGAAAATGGATGAGAAGGATGGAGCGTGATTTTCTTTCTGATTTGAATGCGGACCGACCTCGGCTCCTAGCTCGATTTAGTAGCTGGTTCGAATTGAAGGACTTTGGACGTAGGACAACTAACCACTTGCTCTAAAAGCTCGAACTGATAGAGCGTGGCAAATCAATCCCTTTATCTCATAGCCCAGGCTCTTGCTTTACACAAGCCAGGCCCTTGGCCAAGCCCTCCTTCGTGGGCCCCACATCACATGGGTTCGCATCACATTAGCCATCCGCCTCACACGAGTGGGGCTCGCATCACACGAGCCACCTGCATCTCACGGGCCGCCCACTCGGAGTATGCCCCCGCATCACACGGGCCACCCCACTTGAGCCCGGTGTGAAAATGCCCCTGCATTAATCACCCCCGATGATGAGTCTCAAAAACCAGACCTCTCACTCTGATACCACTTCGACACAGGACAACTAACCACTTGCTCTAAAAGCTCTAACTGATAGAGCGTGGTGAATCAATCCCTTTATCTCATAGCCTAGGCTCTTGCTTCACATGGGCCAGGCCCTCCTTCGTGGGCCCCACATCACATGGGTTCGCATCACACTAGCCACCCGCCTCACATGGGTGGGCCCCGCATCACACGAGCCACCCGCATCTCATAGGCTGCTCACCCCGAGTGTGCCCCCACATCACACGGGCCACCCCACTCGAGCCCGGTGTGAAAATGCCCTTGCATTAACTTCACCTAGGCAGGAACTGAGAGCTAATAGAAATTCATGGTTCCACAGCTTGATCGGAATACCACTAAAATTATACCGGACATCGGAGAAACCAAAGAAGGATAAGTTCACCCATTTACAGCTGGAGTTCACAAGGCCATCTTGGAACTGAGCTCCTGCCGCTATAATCGGTTCAAGACCGGAACCTGGCTGGAGGTTGAGGAGAACATCTGTTTCTGTGAGCAGCTTCAGGCCATAGGATCCCTCACTCAGATTACAATGCGTTCTCTACCATTGTTGGACAGAAGCGAGGAGGCTCCTTGACTGCTCCAGATGACCATACTGAGCGTAGGCAGCTTCCACTTCTGAGATCATAGAGTAGTCGACCGAGCATGCTTTTAGGCACCCATTAAAGAAAAACTTATTATTTATGCGTGTTTTTTGCAATTATTTGATTCCCAAATATGCAAATATGTGTATTTTAGCATCTCCTGAAGTTCCATTGAGAAATTTCACAATTTCTTTGTGTTTCCCTCAATCAGAATGCATTTCCGGGTATCAGCGATAATATCGGCGATATCGACACATGTTTCCATAACCTTAGCAGGCAATACATGTAACGATACTGATACTATGAACACTGCATGGTACAAAGGTATGAGCTCCAATCCATCCATCAGGTCAGTCCTGTCCTTCTACATGTTTTACCAAAAATAAATCTGGTCCACTCAGCATGTAGGCCCTAATATTGGAAACTGGTGGATGGATTAGCAAGCTTCAGCCAGGCTTTTCAGAGCCGTATTTTTGTTTTTCTAACCATGGCCCACCTGACCAGTGGATCAACCTGATTCTTGGGCTAGGGCATCAACATAGTTGTACCCTTCCGACAGATGGATAGGATCTCAGACCTATTGTGCCATGCTGGCAAATGTGTGGCGTCTACATGAGGTTTATTGTACATGCGTGTGGGCTTAGCAAATCTCTGAAGTTTTTAAAGCTGGATGTAGCGGTCTATTTTGACGCGAGCTGGAATTACGATGGAGAGACGCATTTGATGTCTTGTTTGTGATTGTTGGGCCTTTGCATTCATCTTTTTGTTCTAGCAGCTGGATCATGCTTCTTTTTAAGGAGAAATGATCTGTCAGGCTCGGTGTATGGAAACTTTCCCATGCTAGATAGTTGGATTTGGACTCATCGGCATCCAAATCACCTGTCTGGACTGTCCACTGTCCGCTCCACTCTTTTTTAGCTACTGTGCAAAAATAATGGCAATTAGATGGTCTTACACATCTGTGATCGGACCTCTCTTCTAATTACGATCTTTTCCATCCATTTTTGCATGCAACCAACAGGACATTTGGATAGTCCGTTTGGTATGATTTTTTCAAGGCAGCTTATGAAGAGTTGACTTGACCGACGTACAGTCCTAATAGGTGATATGGATGCTAACAAGTCCAAATGCAACTATATGCACGGGAAGATTCCCATGCACTTGCACCCACCATATATTTTTTTTATCTTCCCATGCACTTGCACCCACTATATTTTTTTTAAAAAAAGAAGCCATATTTTAAAAACCCAAATGCAACTATATGCATGGGAAGGTTCCCATGCACTTTAAGCCCATTATATTTTCTTTTGAAAAAAAAAACATTTTAAATACCATATGTCATTTCTCCTTTTTAAATACCATATTTCTTTTCATAGTTCTGCATGATCTAAAAGTTTCTACTTGTTAGGAATTCTAACAGAATCTGATTGTCATGCCTGTAAAGGTAACCAAGAAGAACGACATTAGCGATTTCTACTTCAACCTCACGAAGAATGTTGCTTTTGGTGGGGAACCGGCTGGATCTAGAAACCCGACGAAACGGGAAGCAAGAGAAGCTGATGATAATGCCCAAGAAGTAGATGTTCCAGTAGCTGAGATGCCGTCTCATTCTGACAGGGAGGAGAGATGTAGCAATCAAACCGAGGCTGCCACAAGCTCACAGAAGAATTCCGGGTCTTCGGATGAAAAGCCAACATCCCAACAAGAAACTGTGGCTGCTGAACAGCAATTGGCTGATGAAACAGCTTTGGCGGCCCGCTACAAGAGAAACGAAGAAGCATTGGCTGCAGTGAAAGAACGATATTTGGCCCGCAAGAAAGCAAGACAGTAAGAATTTTTCTCCGCTTACCAATGTTGTTGTCAGTGCAATTGATTATAGACTCTCTCTCTCTCTCTAATTCAACAGATGTAGGTATGTGCATGGCCACCATCCTTATGGTCCATAACCCAAACCTTCTGATGATAGGCTGTTGTGAAGTTTGATGTGGCTATGAAAATAGTTCCAGAGCTTGTGCGTTTTCAGCTCTCTTGCGTATCTTCTGGCCCATGGATCCATTCTTCTGATCACCTTAGATAATGCCAAGTGCGCAGTGGGGATGCTAAAGATTGGTGATCAACCCATCTCTTAGCATTGGTCCTGACCGGCAACTAATCTCTTCCTCTAAAAGGTGGGGGCCACCATGAAGATCAGTTGGAACAGAAATAAGGCTGATCCACTCATATAGATGGGCTACACCATAAAAAAGCAATGCAAAACCGAAAGTGATTCATCACACGTGCGTGGCCCGCCTGATGAGTAAATCAGCCTGATTTTTGCATTAGGCAATCTTTATTGATGGTTCTACTATTTGGATGGACTGGAAGTCGTGCAAGCTTAACATGCTAGCGTGATTTCCCAAGGCGTATTGTTGCTTACCATCCATTTATTTGGAAATTACTCGTGCATATGTGCATGGGGTTGCTTGGATGAGTGGAAAGGGTTTTCTCTGTACCCCTTGCAAAAAGAAGAAGAAGAAGATGAAATTCCATTGGAAGAATAAATTTCAATTGGTTGGATGGGTTGTGCCATGGAATTCATTCACTTCCAGGCTGGGGCCAAATCAGGGGGGTTTGTTTGTCGGGGTTACCTCAGCCATATGGGGCCAGGGTCAGTTCCTCCTGATTAGGGCTAGTGCGAACCCAGGCTCTGCCCAGCTCTAGCCTGGCCTGTTGTTACCCCTATCTGCATTGGGCAACTCTACTAGTGATGAGCGGCTATTGATTAGGGAATATGTATGGACCATGGTTTTAAGACTAGTAGAGTCCCAGTGACGCATGGTTAGACTTAACCCGGTTGGATACTGTTAATAACCTAACCAATATGCCAAAGCCCTAGGACTAATGGAATGCATCAAGCTAGGCTCTTTAGACTGCTATGATCGCAGCATTTCACCAGTTCACTCTGTGGCAACACTCTAGCCTCTATTTTAGTTAGTCCTTTCTACTAAGCTCTAGTCTATTTGGAGAGGGCAATGGTAGCTGCACATCGGTTGTCTAGGTAGCCCTCTCCTCTGGAGGGTTGCACTCTGGTTGTCCATGTAGTTCTTTCCATTTTGTGGTGACTTTCATTGTTCAGATTGCCCTTTTCATGGGTCACTCATTCCATGGCTCGAATACGGGACGTGGTGTTGGCTCAAATACTCTCTCTGTGAGACCACAATTTGAATCTGGATAAAGCTTGGCTTAAATCCTACAATTGGGATTCACCACTAGCTCTTGCAAAGTGATATTGTAGAGCTAGAATATGTGGAAGCATAAAAATCAAGACTCCAGTCACCTATCAATCCAAAGATGATATGGTAAAAGATCTGCTTATAAGAGAGGAGTTAGGCATCTCTTGCTCACTTTCATGGTCTCTACATCAAGAATAGAAATATGATAGGAGAATTTGGTGAATTTCAATTCATTTTACAAAAGAACCAAATATAACCTAATTTAAGAATAGGCAAGTAAAATAAAAAGAATAAATGAAAATATGTATCTTTTCTATATATCCTTCGCCTTGATCTACTTTCCTCGCATGACCTGTCTTCAATTGATGGTATTTGGCTTTTTGAGATAAAAGATAAGTCGGAATAGTTCTTTTTGAGCTCCCATCTTTTATGCTCAAATACCATCTTCTCTCCTCCTTTATTGCTCCTTGCTTTGCTTTTTCTAACTCTTTATTTTTTCTCTCTTTTTAGCTAGGTTTTTTAGCATACAATAATTGAAAGATTCAAAGGATTCTTTCCTATATGATCACTTCTATTACACTTTCATAAAATAAGAGAACATGGGTGTCATTAAAAAAGGCTTGTTCAAAATAACACCCACTGCACTGTTACCCTAATTCGCACCCTCACTGTGCTGCCGAGTCGGTGTCTACATAAAATTCTTTTACTTGACATGAGGTAATTGGTAATGTAGTTTAAATGGGCCCCACTATCATGCATTTTAAAAATCCACTCCAACTAGCAGGTGACTAACCCAATTTTAGACCTAAATATGAAAAATCATCGTCATCTTTGATACAAGCGGACCACACAATTGGAAATAATGTACAGGCCACATTACCCTCCAAACTCTTTTTTTTGGTGTGACCCACTTGAATTATAGATAAAGATGATATTTCAGTGGGTGGCACCCTTATTGGTTAGAGTGGATTTCATGTAAATATTGAAGTGGGGCCAACCTCAATCACACACACACACACACACACACACACACACACACACACACATATATCGGTTCGGTTCGGTTGAAAACGGTTTATAATTTTTACAAACTGACAACCGAACCGACACTCCCGGTTTTTTATATTAAAAAACCGACCCGACCCGAAATAGATTGGAAAACCGACCGAAACCGATCAGTTCGGTCCGGTTCGGTCGGTTTTATCGGTTCGGTCGGTTTTTTGAACAGCCCTAACTAAATTGGATTATTTTTAGAATTTCCTTGGCTCATGCATTTTATAAGAAACTACTTTTGACCTATCTTTGGATTTATGATTAAAAAATAATTTTATTCTGTGACCGAACTTATGAGACCATGATTCAAAGTTGGGTATAGTTTGACTTAAATCATATAATTGGGGAGTCACTACTAGCTCTTGCAAAGTGGTATTGTAGAAGGCTAGAATTGTACAGAAAAGGTAAATTCAAGACTCCTATCACCGATCTACCCAAAGATGACATGGGAAAGGATCCGATTACAAGAGGTGTTAGGCATCTCCTCTTGCCCACTTTCATGGTCTCTCCCTGAAAAACATAAATAAGATAGAGAGGTCGACAAATTTCAATGCACTTAACAAAAGAATAGAATATAATCTATTATAGAATATGAAAGAAAAATAAAAAAGAATAAATGAAAGTGAATGATCTTTTCTTTATTTCATTGGCCTTGATCTTCTTTCTTTACACAACAACTTGTCTTCAATTGATTGTATTTGGCTAATTGAGACGGAAGCTTAAGTTGGGACAATTTTTTTTTTTTAAGGTTCCATCTCTTACACTCAAATACTATCTCCTGTCCTCCTCCTCCTCCTCCTCCTCCTCTCTCTCTCTCTCTCTCTCTCTCTCTCTCTCTCTCTCTAACACATGCACTCACACCCCTCACGCACCCATGCACTCTCACCACAATGACTTTTTTTTATACCACAATGGGTACTCGAACTGATGGCCTTGCGTTGAAACTCTTGTGAGTCTACCACTAAGGCATGAGAAAGGACCCCAATGTTCGAAATATCGGTATCGCATCCTTGGGATACAGATACATATCGGTTATTGCACGGGATATATCGTTTTTATCGCACTTTTTGGGAAACATGGGAAAACATAGGGAAAATAGTTGAATTTTTCAATGAAACTTCAGGAATTATTAAAAAAGACTTTAATACACACTTTTAATCATAACATCTCAAAAAAGAAGTGCACGTAATAGGTTTCCTTTGTATAGGGTCCTAAGCTATGCGTTGTTTGACTGAACTAATGCAATATTCAAATTGAATGCATAACATTTAGAGTGTATGTGATGATCATTTCATCAAATACTCCTAAATACTTTGAAATTAGTCTCAATTGATAGTTGGTTGAAAGGAAACTTCGAAAAAATTAATATTTTTATTAATTCTTAATTAAAAATGAATTTTATTTTTTGAAAATTGACAAGGACTTAACACATCAGTAGATCAGCCCTCATACATGTTTGATTTCATGTTTGGCGTGCAACATTGCAAACAATTTGGGAAAGATTGGGGAAATTTCAAATTTTCCCCAAATCGGACCACCTACATTCATATTTTGAAATTAGAGTGTATGTAATGATCATTTCATCAAATACTTCAAAATTAGTCTCAATTGACAGTTGGTTGAAGAAAATTTTTGAAAAAAAAATGGAGAACATGAAGAACCAATGGATATCGAAATCAAAGCCCCAACTCTAAGATTTTTCATGCAAAACATGAAGAACCAATAGATTTATAATAATTTGACAGTGATTTAACATAATTTCAAAAAAAAAAAAAAGGATCGAAAATTTAAAATGCTTGCCAGATGAACATGCGGGATATATCGGCATTACCTATGCATTTTGTATCACATAGGTGGGATACAAGATACACTGTGGGATATATCGGCCGATATTGTCGATATTTAAAACATCGAGGACTCCTCCTCTTCTCCTTTATTTCTCCTCTCTCTCTCTTTCTCTCTCTCTATGTGTGTGTGTATGTGTGTGTGGTAGATTTTTTGCACACAAGAGTTAGAAGATCTAAAGGCTTCTTCTTTGTACAATCACTTTTATTTGTAGGCATCTTTGATGATGACACTTTAATAAAATAAGAGGACATAGGTGTCATTAAAAAGAGCATGTTCAAAATTAGGTAGTTTATTCTTCTCTATTAAATGTAAAGACAAACTTATCATTGCATCTTTAAATAAGAATATGTAGTTAGAAAGGAATCTTGGAAAATTTTCTAGAAGTTACTAAATAGGACTATTTTTAGATTTTTCTTGGTTAATGCACTTTTTAGGAAACTTCATTCAACTTATAATTAGGTTTAAAGGATAAAAAATAGTTGTATTCAATAATCAAGCTTGTAAAGGAGAAAAATTAGATTAGGTTTAGAATCCTCTAGAAGTGGCTATATAAGGTTATATCTCTTTTAGTAGTTGTTTATCATCACAAAACATGAATCTTCTAATTTTCAGGCCCAAATCTTACTATCTTTGTACAATCAAAAAGCTCTTTTGATGTCCATCATGATGGCATAAAAGATTAAGAGTAGTTATGACCACTGTTCAAATTACAATTGAAATTTCATTGTTACAGCCCATTTTACTTAGGCTATATAAGCCACATTTTCCTGTGGAACCTATTATAAAGATTTTGCATCAATTTGATAAATGTTTTTCAGGAGTTTATAGATATTTCAGTGTACATGATAATTAACCCTAAGATCATCTCAATTATATAATAAATGAGAGTGCGGACCACCTCGAATAAAATTAATCTTGCTCACTTACAATGGATGAATGATAATTACTCGCCTATGAGAGTGTCTACAAATACCAATTGTTAAGGACCTACCAATACGCCAAAACTGGACTGATGGAACCTGTTAAGCTAGTGTCTCACATGTCCATTTGCATGCGTGTGAGATCCCCTCTACCTAGGAAGATAAGTTTTTCTCCTTCCAGGTTTGTAGTGTACATGTGGACATGGATATGATGATGATCTTGAACATTCATTTATTGAAACGAACGGCCGGCCATAGTTGAACTTTCACACACAGCTATTTTCCTACTAGCTTTTTCCATTGGTTGGATATGAAACAACAGCTATATCTTTCCATTGAGAGTTGAATCCCTCAGCATTGTAGATAAAAATATGGGATTTGCATCCAAAATAAGTTTCTGATGAGTTCACATTAAGCCCAATGTTAGAATTTTCCACCATATATAGGTGTGGCCCATGTCCAAGTAAATGCTCGCTTTCCTTGTATTTTAAGAAAACTTGGATTCTAAGAAAATTCAGATCCTATCAATGACTAACGCATGGAAAAAGAGCGTGAATCCCTTTGTAATTTTTTTTTTTTTTCACACAGGCACCCCACACTCACTTCCCAACTGGAATTTCACCACCTATGGGTTCAGAACCCAAGGTTGATACTCCAAAAAATCTACCAATGAGGCAAGACTCGAACCAGCTCTCGGCCCTCTTCATATGCTCTAAAACAAACCTAGCTTCTCATCTTAAGCATACACCTAAGAAAGACAAATAAAGAGAAGGTGAGCCAAAAAGCTAATGAACATCAGCGATAGACATGTAAATGGTAACCAGTGACAGGGCATGGGGTAGGAAGCCGATTGTGTCCGACCTCCGCTCGATCGGACAATAATCAGTCCGACCAGATCTGTGTGGGGCCCACCATGATGTATCTGTTTATCCACGCCATCCATTCTCTCTTTTTTTTAAGATCAAGTCAAGGCATGGGCCCAAAAATGAGGCAGATCAAACGTTATAGTGGACCATACGAGAGGTGACTCTTGCATTAATATGCACCTTTAATATAAAAGTATATGATAGTCCCTAACACCACCCAAAACATAATACTTTCTCATTCTTACAGGCAGATACAACTATATCATTCATGGACGATTTCCAAACCTAACAGGCACGATAGTCTAACCCTTTCCGTTTGGGTGGTTTTCCATGGATTATTCAAAATCCAAACATGTCCTTAAGGTAATAAATAACAAGAAAACAAACAAACAAACGGCTATAGACCTTAGATTCCCATTTCCATGTCCCATGATTCTCTCTTGTCCATATCCAACGGCATATAGACGGCACAAATGCAAACATACTGTATCAGGATATTTTATTACATGACAATGCATCGATACAAATAACCTAACAAAGAATACTTAATACCCGATGATCAAAGAGAAATCCTACGGTCCCGATGCATCAAAACATGAATGGTGTCCTTATGCATCAACTTGTGCTAAGTGGGTATATAACTTTTCTGCAATCCAGGCCCTCCGTCTGATGGGCCCACCATAGATGAATACTGGGTAAGAAACATTAATTTCAGATTGTATGTCGTCCATCTCATCTATGGATTCCTTCAGATAAACGGTCTGGATCTCCGAACAATTGGATGGTCTTCTACTCACCTGGTGGGGCACACATTTGAAGAAGAAAGACTGACCAACGGTGTACATCCTAAGTGCATTTATGGGTCGACCCCACCACGGAAAACAGTGAGGGTTTGAACGCTGGGGGTCCACAGGAGTTTCGATTAAGCTGATATTTGTGTTTTCCCTTTCTTCCATGTCTGTGTGAACTCATGAAGAGGTTGGATCTCAAATAAACATCATTGTGGGCTCTAGGAGGGTTTCAACGGTGAGCGTCACTGTACCCACTGTTTCCTGTGGTGGGGTTTGCTTGAGCTTTGGATCTACCTCATTCTTTGTCTCGTGCCCTAAAATAATATCTCCAAATGGATGGACCGTGTGGATACAACATATACATCATGGTGGGCCCACATAAATTGGTGACGTCACTTCATTATCTACTCAGTATCTAATCCGCGCCCGTTTATTGATTGACTCGGGGAAATCCAACAACACAAAGGACGCATTATAGCTAAAAACAAATCAGCTTTAAAATTTTCTCTTTTTCGAGGCTGGAAGAAGCCTAATGTACAAACCAATGTGTGGGCCCAGTTGTAACGTTTTATTCACATCTAATCCGTCCATCATGTGTTACCCATCTTATTCACCTTGGACCCTAAAACTCATTTTGATCGAAAATTCAGGTGGGCAACACCATCTAAGTCGCGCATAAAACTTCTAAAATCACATGTTGTGGCCCACCTGAGTTTATGAATAGCCTGATTTTGGTTTTTCATTCATCCTCATCAGATCCATATTCTGAATGGATTAATGGCATATAAAAAATACGGTAGACCAAACAAACAATCCAGAAAGTTTTTAATGGTGAACATTTCCATCACAACGGTTCCGTATGGTGTTTCCCACCTACATTTTGAGTCAGCCCGATTTTTGGAGGGTGAGGAGAACATAATGGGATGCACATGATGGACGGTTTGGATTTTATTAGAATATCAAGGTAGGCTCCACACGGCAATTTGCATGTAATCTTGGCCTATAAATGTTCGTATTGTATCTGGCATCTTTTTGGACAGTGTAAAAGATGCTCATTCGACAGCTTGAAAGTGGGTTGTTGGCAAGTGCCGAATGGAGAGCCCTTGCTAGACGAACTAACCATATTTACTCGCAAACCTACTCGCGGCCACGGCTGCTATTGTGGCACATGTGTAGGAGATCTAAACCGTTCATCACACCGTTTTTTTCCATTAGATAGGCCACGAAAGAGATTTTTAGCCATTCGTTGTTTTGTACAACGTGAGTAAAACGACCAGATACTTGAGCCGGAGTATCTAATCAACGTTCCCCACCTGATGGATGGCTGGGATCTCATACGTGTATTCTATGTAGCAACGTGTGTTTGGATATAGATGGTCAGGTTATGGCTCTGCACGCGTGTGGGCTTAGCAAACCCCCTAGCTAGCTGTTGGAACGACTGTTTTGAGGGAACAAACGTTCGCACATGAGTTCCCATACGGTGAAGCATCTGTGGGGCCCATCGTGATGTATGTGGGTAATCCAAACCCTTAATCAGATGAATCACCTCATGTTATACTTACATGCTAAGAAGAATACTGGTGAAAAATTCAGGTGGACCACATCACAGTAAGAAATGTAAAATCGTACATAAAAGCTCTATATTCATGCGGTGTGGCCCACCTGAGTTATCAAATACTCTGATTTTCGGTTTGTTCCTTCATCCTTAGTTGTTTGAATCTGATGAATGGATTGTATTTCATATAAACAACACGTTTGGCCCCACACATAATCTAGAATGAGGCCGGATCTACTACAAGCACTTGTAGGTTAATGTAAATACTCACAGAGGTTAATTTTGTCTTTTCACAAAGGCCACAAAAAGAGATAAGAAGTTGTGAATCTATTCGCGCCAGCTGTCTAAATTGACACTGCTACCCTTGTGGTGTTACTTTATTACAACTTTAACCTTGAAATTGGTAGTTACGTCAAATCTTTGAAATGGGGCCCACATAAATTTAATTTGTCGATCGATACCGTCCAGCAGTTTTGTCATCCTCTATTATATTATTAGAGAAAAAAATGAGGCGCATCTGAGTGGAAGGTGGGCCGTAAACAGTATTAGTAGTGTGTTAAGTATGTACCATTAAATGTAAATGAAGATGATGTGGACCACTTGATTATTTGATCTGCCAAATTTTTTTTGTATCGGAACAAAAAAAATCTTAAAATTTGAATGAACAACATGGATCATTGCTAACAACATCAATAAATGAAGGTGTGGCCCATTACTATAACAAGGGAGTCCAAGTCGGGGTGAACCGTTACTATTTTGGGAATTCGGTGTGTGTCCGTGTTCGATAGTGTGTGGTTAGAGTGGTTCTTGAGTCTCGGTATCATAATGCAGCATCTTCTTGAGTGGTTACGAACCCAGTCATAGCTCGGTGAAAGTGTTCGGCGTGCCACCGAAGGGCTACAGTGCAAGTCGGTGTGGATCGATGTTATTTTAGCGGTACAATGTGCATCAATATTTTTCGGTATGATGTTAGAATGCTTCCATAGTCTTGATACCACGATGCAACATCTTCCTAATTGGTTATGCACCCAGTCACACTTCGGTAAAAGAATTCGAGTTGCGACCGCATGGGCTGCAGTGCAAGTCGGAAAGAATTGTTACTTTTTTGGAGGTTCGGTGTATGTCCGTATTCGTCAGTGCATGGCAGAGTGATTCTTTAGTCTCGATACCCTAACGCAACATCTTCTTGAGTGGTTACAAACTCACTCGTAGCTCGGTGAAAGCGTTCGGAGTGCCAGTGAAGGGCTGCAGTGCAAGTCGGTGTGGATCGATGCTATTTTAGGGGTATAATGTTCGTCAATGTCTTACGGTATGATCTTAGAGAACTTCCATAGTCTTAGTACCATGATGCAGCATCTTCCTAGTTGGTTACACACCCACTCGAACTTCAGTAAAAGATTTCGAGTTGTGACCGCATGAGCTGCAGTGCAAGTCGGAGGGAACTGTTACTATTTTGGACGTCTTGTGTATATCTGTGTGTGTCAGTGCGTGGTTAGAGTGATTCTTGAGTCTCGGTACCCTAACTCAGCGTCTTTTTAAGTATTTACGCACCCACTCGTAGTTCGGTGAAAGCGTTCGGCGTACCAAGGAAGGGCTGCTGTGCAAGTCGAAGTTTATCAATACCATTTTAGGGGTACGGTATGTGTCAGTGTTTTTCGATGTGTGGTTAGAGTGCTTCCGTACTGTTGGTATCATGATGGAGAGTTTTTCAGGTGGATACGCACCCACTCGTAGTTCAGTGAAAGCGTTCAACGTGCGATTGCACGAGCTGCAGTACAAGTCAGAGTGAACCGTTACTATTTTGGGGATCCCGTGATTGTCCGTATTCGTCGGTGTGTGGTTAGAGTGATTCTTGAGTCTCGGTACCCTAATGCAGCGTCTTCTTTGGTAGTTATCCACCAACTTGTAGTTCGGTGTAAGCGTTGAGTGTGCCATCGAAAGGCTACAGTGCAAGTCGAAGTGGATCAATGCTATTTTAGAGGTACGGTACGGTGTGCATCAATGTTAGTTGTTGTCTATGTAGAATGGTTCTATAGTATTAATACTATGATCGAGAGTCTTCGTAGGTGGATACATATATAGTCATTGTTCATTGAAAGCGTTCGACCCACGATCGCATTTGCTGCAGTGCAAGTCGGAGGGAACCGTTAATATTTAGGGAGTCCAGTATGTGTCCGTATTTGTCGGTGCGTAGTTAGAGTAATTCTTCCGTTTTGTTTCCCTACTGTAGTGTCTTCTTGAGTGGTTATACATGTACTCGTAGTTCAGTGAAAACATTCGACGTGTCATTGAAGGAATACTGTAGAAGTCGAAGTGGATCGATGTTATTTTAGGGGTACCGTATGCGTCAGTGTTTTTCGGTATATGGTTAAAGTGTTTTCCTAGTCTCGGTACTATGATGCAGCGTCTTCCTAGTTGTTTATACACATACTCGTACTTCCGTAAAAGCATTTGAGATGCGACCACATATGCGGCAGTGCAAGTCGGAGGGAACTGTTACTTTTTTGGGGCTCCAGTGTGTGTCCGTGTTCGTCGATGCATGATCAGACTGATTCTTGAGTCTTAGTACCCAAATGTAGCATCTTCTTGAGTGGTTACGCACCCACTCGTTGTTTAGTAAAAGCGTTCGGCGTGCCATAGAAGGTCTGCTGTGTAAGTCGGAGTGGATCGATGCTATTTTAGGGGTACGGTATGCGTAAGTATTTTTCGGTATATGGTTAGAGTGCTTTCATAGTCTCGGTACCATGATGCATCTTCTTCCTAGTTGTTTACGAACCCACTCGTGATGCAGTAAAAGCATTCGAGATGCGACTGCATGTGCTGCAGTATGAGTCGGAGGGAAAAAGTTACTATGTTGGAGGTCCGGTGTATGTCCGTGTTCGTCGGTGCGTGTCAGAGTGATTCTTGAGTCTCGATACTCTAACATAACGTCTTCTTGAGTGGTTACGCACCCATTACAAATTCGGTGAAAGTATTCGGCGTGCCACCGAAGGACTACTGTGTAAGTCGGAGTGAATCGATGCTATTTTATGGGTCCGGTATGCGTCAATGTTTTTCGGTATTTGGTTAGAGTGCTTCCATCGTCTCGGTACCATTATGCATCTTCTTTCTAGTTGTTTATGTACTCACTCGTAGCTTAATAAAAGTATTCGAGATGCGACCGCATGTGCTGCAGTACAAGTCGGAGGGAATAGTTACTATTTTGGAGATCCAGTGTATGTCCGTGTTCGTCGATGCATGGAAGAGTGATTCTTGAGTCTCGTTACCCTAACGTAGCATCTTCTTGAGTGGTGACACACCTATTCTCAGTTTGGTGAAAGCGTTTGGCGTGCCACCAAAGGGTTACTGTGTAAGTCAGAGTGGATCGATGCTATTTTAGGGGTACGGTGTGCGTCAATCTTTTTCGATATTTGGTTAGATTGCTTCCGTAGTTTCGATACCATGATATATCTTCTTCCTAGTTGTTTATACACCCATTCCCAGTTCAGTAAAAGCATTCGAGATGCGACTGCATGTGCTGCAGTACAAGTCGGAGGGAACCGTTACTTTTTTTGAGGTTCGGTGTATGTCCGTATTCGTCGGTGCATGGCAGAGTGATTCTTTAGTCTCGATACCCTAATGTAGTGTCTTCTTGGGAGGTTACGCACCCATTCAAAGTTCGGTGAAAGCGTTCGACATACCACCGAATGGCTGTTGTGTAAGTCGGTGTGAATCGATGCAATTTTAGGGGTACGGTATGCGTCAATATTTTTCGGTATTTAGTTAGAGTGCTTCCGTCGTCTCGGTACCATTATGCATCTTCTTCCTAGTTGTTTACGCACCCACTCCTACTTCAGTAAAAGCATTCGAGATGCGACGGCATGTGCTGCAGTATAAGTCAGAGGGAATTGTTACTATTTTGGAGGTCCGGTGTATGTCCGTGTTCGTCGGTGCGTGGCAGAGTGATTCTTATGTCTCGGTACCCCAACGTAGCGACTTCTTGAGTAGTGATCCACCCACTCGTAGTTCTGTGAAGGTGTTCGGCGTGTCACCGAAAGGTTGCTTTGTTAGTCGGAGTGGATCGATGCTATTTTAGGGGTACGGTGTGCGTCAATATTTTTCGGTATTTAGTTGGATTGCTTCCGTAGTGTCGGTACCATGATACATCTTCTTTCTAGGTGTTTCTGCACCCATTCGTAGTTCAGTAAAAGCATTCAAGAGGCGACCGCATGTGCTGCAGTACAAGTCGGAGGGAACCATAACTTTTTTGGAGATCCGGTGTATGTCCGTGTTCGTCGGTGCGTGGCAGAGTGATTTTTTAGTCTCGAACCCCTAATGTAGTGTCTTCTTGAGAGGTTACGCACCCACTCATAGTTCAGTGAAAGTGTTCGGCGTACCACCGAATGACTGCTGTGTAAGTCGGAGTGAATCGATGCTATTTTAGTGGTACGGTATGCGTCAATTTTTTTCGGTATTTGGTTAGAGTGCTTTCATCGTCTCGGTACCATTGTGCATCTTCTTCTTATTTGTTTATGCACACAGTCGTATTTTGATAACAGAGTAAGCAGATTCGCTGGTGTACGCGAACCACACCAGAAAACGTAGACCCTACAATGATTCTCACCGTCAAAACATACATTCGGCCCACCATGATGATTAATTGCCGTCCAAACTGTTCATAAGGTCACTAAAACCTGGATGAAGGGTAAAAACAAATATCAGACTAAACCAAAACTTCTTTGACCCCAAGAAGGTTTCAATGGTATGCGTTCAATCTCACTGCTTTCTGCAGTGTGGTCCACTGAAACTTTGGATCTTTCTTATTTTTTAGATCGGTCCTTAGGAAAAATCTAAAAAAATGGAGGGATGGATTGGATATAACACGTGGGTCATGGTGGAAGAACTTCACGACGTAAGTACACCTTGGTGTACCTTACCACTGCATTCGGGCGCGATTTCCTGTGAAAGCCTTGCACAGGAAGTTCCTGCGTAGGAACCAAGGTGGGGCCCAAAGTGATGTTTTTTGATAAATCCATCCCGTCCATCTGTTTTGGGAGCTAATTTTAGAACACAAGAACAGAAAAGAACCGGATCCAAGACTCAAGTGTGCCAAAAACGTGATGATTGAACGTCCACAGTTGAAATATTTGTGGAGCCACAGGAGTTTTGAATCAGGATAATATTTACGTTTCCAGTTCATCCCAGCGTATGCACTAGATTAGATGGTACGCCGAATCGACAGTGGTGGGTGGAACCCCTACCTAAGAGGCCCACCGGGAAGTACATGATTTAAAAAATCAACAGTAGGGCATGATTTAAAAAATTAAGTAGGTCGAAATGAAAAATGGATAGTAAAGGAAACAATGGTGATTAACCTTACAGGAAAAGACGTTTCTAATGGTGAGGATCAACTCCAATGGTGACAAATCTATAATGTCCATCGATTTTTTCTAGATCATTTAAGAGATGGGACAAAAAATTATACCGAACTAGTGCTTTCAGTGGTCTGCATGACTGGAACAGTGGGTAGGGAAATGGCTGCAGTTAAACCTCCCTAAAAACCTGGTTATGTTTACATGGAAGCCATACCGTTCATAAGGTCACTATTACTGAGATGAGCGAAACACAAAAATAATATTAGCCTGATTCAACTATTTTTGGCCCTACCAATGTTTCAATAGTGGACGTTTGATCTCACTATTACCAGTCGTGTGGCCTGTTTAAGTTTTGGATCTACCTCATCCATCTATTTTTCAATAATGGATATTTGATCTCATTGTTTCTTGTTGTGTAGCCCGTTTAAATTTTGGATCTACCTTATTTTTGTTCCAACGTCCTATATTGATCTAGAAAAACCCATGGACGGTGAGGATTTCGAACAAGCATCACGGTGGGCTCCACATAACTTCCGTCGGCGGGAAACGGATTGCATACTGAGTAACTCAATACTTTAAGCATACTGGGTAAACTCCATGGGGTCCGCTATCATTTATGTATTTCATCCACTCCATCCATCCATTTAAATAAAAAAATTTATGGGTTTATAAAAAAAATGAAGGCTATAAACGGCTGAAGTGGACCACACCACACGAAACAATGTGAATTGAACCTGGATCGTTGAAAAATTCTTGGGGCCAAAGAAATTTTCGATCAAGCTGATATTATTTCTTTTTCTCTCTTCATCAATGGCTGTGTGATCCTGTGAACAGGTTGGATGACAAATAAACATCCCTGTGGGCTGTAAGAAAGTTTTCAACGGTGGAAATCACTGTCGGCTGTAAGAAAGTTTTCAACGGTGGAAATAATTATACCCACTGTTTCTTGTGGGATGGTCTACCTGAGTTATGGATATGCTTCAATTTTGGTTTCAACCCCTTAAATGATCTAGAAAAGTGGATGGACGGTGTAGATGAACTACATACTTTTATAGTAGGCCCAACAGTGGCCCACCATCAAAATGCTTTCTAAAAGAAAACCATTGGAATATTTCCCGCCAAAATAAAATTACGTTGGGTGGGAAACAAATGCGTGTAGAAAAGGCTGATATATGTGTTGGCAACCAACTTTTTGAAATGACAAAAATGCCCCTTCAAAGGTAGAAGGATGGTCAGGATGTTCTTCCCCGTTGAGTGGCCCACCTGACTTTTGCATTGAAATGAATTTCGGCCACAAAGGAAAGCATCATTAGATGTATGTAATGGACGGATTAGATTGCATAAACGCAACAGTATGGGCCTCATAAATTGCATTGCACGTTTACGTTAACCTACAAGTGCTTGTAATAGATCCGGCCTCATCTAGAATTATCTATGGTGAGCGTATTCCTGTCCATTTCTCCCGTTGTTCCCTGTGGTGTGGCCCACCTGATTTTTTGGGTTAGGCAGGCCGAAAAAGGACGGTTTGGACTGCATAGACACATCACAGTGGGCCCCACACAACTTGACCTTGTGAGTACCAGCAGACGTCGATTTCGGAGAGTTATTAACAGCCGTTGAAACGAACGGACTTTATTAAATATCATAAGGGCCACTTATAAAAACAAAACCATACATATTCCTTCCTACATAACAACTCTTCAGCAACGGTTAGAGACAAGGCCTCAGACAATGGGAAGCAGCTCCATTCTATCTGCCGCTGCAAGAAGGTATGCAAATGCTAACTTACGCCACTTTCCCCACCTTTGATCCCATGAAGGAGGCAAAGGCCTGGAATGATCCAAACCGTTCATCCACTGAAGGTAACCATGAATGAATCATGGACCACGAATTATGGTGATTGAACGATCTTAACCATTTGAAATATGGCGGAGGATGTTGCTTAAAACCCAGTTAGTGATTTTTGTACAACATGCTTTAGATGGTTGAGATTGTTTAGTTAGTGTGATTTTTGGTCTATGGTCCATTTCTAGAGCCTTGTGATAAGTAGATGGCTCAGATTATCATTTTCATATTTCATGTCCATGCATGGCCCTAGATTCGATCAGGTCGGATGATCCTAACCATATGATCAATGGAATTTTCACCATGCGGGGTGGCCCGATACAGTTTTCGGGCCATGCACAATCCATTGTAAGGCCTGTCTAGGTTGAGGGACAGATTGACGGTTAGGATTTTCTTTCAACATGTCCAATACACGGGAATTGCACATAGATAGGGGAGTATTGAATTGTAATTCTATTCTTTTGTGAAGGTTTTAGATACTTTTATGTCGCACTCTTCTTGTATGTTATTGGCTTTGCTACCATCTTGCACGGGTCCTCTGGGTGTTAGTGGGTCCCATGAAGGATTCAATGGTGGATCGTTCAATCCCCACTGTTTCCTGTGGTGTGGCCCACTTGAGTATTGGATCTGCCTATTTTTTGGGCTCATATGCTAACAAGAGCTGGTGAAGCTGATGGACGGAGTGGATTTCTTGACACGTGTACTGTTTATCCAATCCCTTGCTCGTGCCCCTCACATGACTCCCCTTCTGAAAGAGGACCTTGATAATATACGCATGCATTAAGAAAATGCACACGTGTGCAATTTAAACTGACCAAATTGTGGACCCCATTTTCACTAATCACAGCCCCAAAATTAGATTAGTTGTAGCCTTTAGTCTGCAAAAACGTATTCGTTGAAATAGGATCGTTGGATAGTTTTAATTTTAACCGTTCATCAATTCAATAGAAACAGATGCAATTTTAAAGTAATTTTCAAGGTGAAGGTCTCAGGTCCAACCGGTTGGACTATAAGTTATGGTCCACCCATCCAATAACTTTCAACCTTTCATGTCTCTATGACATCCAACCCGTCCAATACCTTGTTCTTCTCACGAGGATCACCTTATATATATATATATATATATATATATATATATATATATATATATAATACTGATGAAGTTCACCATATTTCTTTTCTTCTATTTATTAATGGCTCGAATTGTTTTTCTTATGATGTAACCCACCAGATAAGTAAATAGGGATGAAATTTGCCATAGATCAACATCATGGTGGGATGAACCTATTGGAAGAGTTGGATGTCACATGCACTTTATAGGTTTGATGTTATTATCTGGTTGGACTGTACTTTGTGGTCCAACCAATTGGACTTGAGTCGTACTCGTTTTTAAGTTGAATCCGGATCATCCACTATATTCTACTGGTGAGCCGACATCTGACACAATCAAAGCTATCCATAACGTGGGTTCAACTTTCAAAATGGTTTACATAACTCCATCTCGGGGACATGACGTTAGAAACGAGTGAATAATCTGGGTGTGGTTTCGGTGGATTCCTTGCCTGTGTGTACCACAATGATGTATGTGCCTTACATCCACGCCATCCATCCTTTGTGAAAGCTCGTTTTAGTAAATGACATAAAACAATAGAGCAGATCAAAATCTTAGGTGGACCACGCCATTGGAAACACTGGTGATTAAATACTCACCATTAAAAAATTATTGGGGTCCAAAGGAATATTTATTTTCCATCCAACCTGTTGATAATGCCATAAATACTTGGATGAATGGATCATACAAATATCATCTCATCCAAAACTTTTGTGGCCCACAACAAGTTTTTAATGGCCAATCACCACTGTTTCCTATCGTGTGTGGTCCACCTGAGAATTAGATCTGCTTCATTTGTGGCATCCTTCCCTAAAATGAGATGTCAAAATGGACGGACGGTGTGGATGTAATCCATATACATCCTGCAAGGTGGGCCCCATGCTCAGGGATCCGCTGAAGCTGCACTGATTAGGTGTTACCCGGATAACACGTTTTTTTTTTCCACACACCCACCCACACCCCCTTTCGCATCGCATGGGCACTTGATCCTTGTCTCAGTATTGAAACATATTCTATCTGCCACGTGGGGCCACCTTGATTTATTTGCTGTATATCTGTACCTCCATTAGTTTTTTCAGCTCATTTTAAAGTATGGTCCAAAAAATGAATCATATCCAAATCTCAAGTAGACCATACAACAGGGTGTAATGGTTATTGACACCCGATTCATAGCTCAAGTGGTAGATCCAATGAAAAAAACCACTTTTCAAAGTGTGACTAACAATGGGGGTGGGTGTACTAACAATGGGGTATGTGCACAAACCCAAAAAAATAGAGGGTATAGAAGTCATTGAATGCCCACCATTAGAGACGCACTGTAATGTTCAGTTGCAGTCCAACTTATTGATAACATTACACAAACCGGAATGAAGGGAAAGCACAAATATCTTGTGACAAATCTTCTGTGCCTCCTAAGAAGTTTTCAACTGCAGCAATTTATCTTTACTGTATGGTCCACTTGAGATTTGAATATGTTTTTTTTGGACCATGCCCTAAAATGAGTTGGAAAAATTGATGAATAACATGGATATACAACAGTTGCATCAAAGTTGGCCCCACAGTCAGGGAAACACCACTAAACCCTACCTAGGTAACACTCCCATATTAAAGATATAGACATGTTCTGCAAACAGCTGTCCGGTTAATAGTTTTGCTAGTGGATTAGTGAGCTAATGCATCGATAGTGGCAGGCCATTTTTTATTTGTAGGATTTATTTGAGAAAGCCTCACACACATCTAGTTGTACATCCAACTAGTTGGTATGTGGCACCCAATCACCGTGTTTGGATGCAATCCCACCCATCAACTAAAGTTTCCTCGCAATGAAAATGGGATGCCTAAAAAATCAGGTCGATCCAACTATTAGATGGGACTCACATGGACTTGAGGTCTCTAGGTGGTGGTTCATTGTTTTGTATGTTGCTGCCCACCTGATAGCCTCCCAACTTTTTCTCTTAGTGTGGCCCACCTGAATCACAGATGTGCTTAACGTTTGGGCCTTAGGCCTAAGTTTTAGTGTGATGTTTAATGATTATAGTGGATTTTATACAATCATCATAATGGCCCTCTAAAAACTAAGGGTAGGTGTCTTCCTCCGAGCAATTTCTCTTGGCGTGGCCTACCTTAGCTTGCCTGCGACACGAATGGAGCGTGGACTCGTGCTAACTGAGCATTAGCTTACCTGCAATAGAAATCGAGTGCTCCATTTGTGTTGCAGGTAAGCTAAGATGGGCCTCTATATGTAGATGCACCAAATCACCATCTAGAAGTGCATAGGAGTATACTGGATCGCTCACTTACAATCTGACGTTGCCTGATCTCAGCCATTGAAGACATGGGTGCCCTCATTATTATTAGAACATACTAGTCTTGACCACATTAACAGTGATCCATGAAATAAGAGCTCACACAGTACAGATTTTTGTGGCCCACTTTTCCCAGGAAGCTATGCCTATGGGAGAAGATCACATAAGCTGGCACTAACAAATTATACACATGGCAAATATTTAATTTAAATTGGACCGTCAAAGCTGTGGGCCCCAGTTAAATTAATTCATAACTGGCTGGCTGGTGGATGTTTAATAGATGGTTGAAAAATGGTCCAAATTCAACCAACAAATGTCCATTAATCAGAGGTTTAGCTAATTGAATTAATTTAATTTTAGGATGATGAACTAGCTATAGTGGTTCCTTAGTTTATTTGGGTTACTGTATGCCATCACACCACGTGTACAATTTCTCAGTGACTGCCTATCAACCATCAAACTCTGATGGTCTATGGTGGGCCATTATATCAAATAATAAGAAGAATAGAGGCCCACCCTGTCAATCTTGGTAAAAAAAAGTTGGAGGTCCACATGAACCAGTTCTATTATAAGAGGTTTGCCAGGATACATTTGGGAATGTTGTTGAAGGATAAGTTGGAATTATAGCCGTTGGATTTGGGTTCAATGACCAGACCGTTGATCAGATGATATGCACACATGAAGGTAGCTGCCAAAACATTCTTGAAGAATGGATCGATAATCTAATTAACTTTCCATATATAGCCCACAAAATGATGATTAATGAGACGGTCCATATTCTAAGGAAGAAAATAGTGTTCAAGTATTCCCACATAAGGGATTCATTAGCTGGTGGCCCCATTTCAATGCTAGGCCCATCAGATAGACGGTTTATCTTGGGACATTGGAGATGACTCTAGAAGTAATTAGTGACTGTATCAAAAGTTATGATACAACCATTCTTTTCCCGCCAACATATCACATATGTACAATATCCTGTCCATTCAATCGGTGAAACCACATCATGATAATCACCTGGTGGGAAAATCAGGGTGATCTATGCATTGTGTCGGCCAGACAATGATATTGTAAATTGTGTCCCTCCCTGTGTGTGCATTGGCCTGATTTTCATATGTGACTGATAGGCGGGAAAAAAATGGCCGTATCAGATACAACAGAAGTATCTGATCATATCTATAACCAAATCCTTCCCGCCTATTTTTGCTATTTTGAATATTTGGACATAACATGTGTTTGCACTTCTCTTCCCAGACTTGAAGGAAAGGTGGCACTGATCACCGGCGGCGCCAGCGGCATTGGCGAGTGCACAGCCAGACTTTTAAACCGGCATGGTGCCAAAGTCGTCATCGCCGATCTCCAAGATGAACTGGGCCACTCGGTCTGTAAAGACCTCGGCCAAGATGCAGCTACATTCGTCCACTGCGACGTGACCGACGAAGCCGACATCCGAAATGCAGTCGACACCGCCGTCACCAAGCACGGGAAGCTCGACATCATGTTCAACAATGCCGGCATTGTGGATGAGCCAAAGCCGAGCATCCTCGACAACGAGAAGGCCGACTTCGAGAGGGTCATGGGAGTGAACCTAACCGGTGTCTTCCTCGGCACAAAGCACGCGGCCAGGGTCATGATCCCGGCTCGCCGTGGCAGCATAATTAGCACGTCCAGTGTCAGCTCACGGATTGGCGCGGCCGCATCACATTCATACACATGTTCTAAGCATGCGGTGGCGGGCCTCACCAAGAACACGGCGGTCGAGCTTGGGCAGTTCGGCATTCGGGTGAACTGCATCTCCCCATACGCCCTTGCAACGCCTCTTGCTGAAGGGTTTGTGAAATTGCAAGGTGAAGAGCTTGAGAAAGCCATGAGCTACTATGCCAACCTCAAGGACGTGTATCTGACGGCTGAGGATGTTGCACAGGCCGTGCTTTATTTAGGGAGTGATGAATCGAGATACGTGAGTGGCCACAACCTTTTCATTGATGGGGGATTCTCCATCGTCAATCCATCGTTCGGCATGTTCAAATATCCATCTTCATCATGAGGTTGCTGTGGAATGCACCAAAACTGTTTGTTGTTTTGGTTAGAGTAGTAACAACTCATTCACAAATAACACAAATAAATAACAAGGGCTGTTTTATGAAAATATAAGATAGCAGAGTATTTTGAATTTTTCTGTGCGCTTCACACTACATGGAAGACTTTTTTTTATAGATATGACAAATGATTACACGTGGACACCAAAACTAACACTTAAGAGATGCTTGCTAAAAGAATTCAGCAACAATCGACATGTGGCATGACTACACTCAACTCAGTTACAACTGACTGATAAAACAAAGGAGATACTTAAACGTTCTAATGACCGTTGGACAATAACATTATTGTTTGAATTATTTTCAACACTCTCCCTTAATTCAAACGACCTCAACTCCGAGCAGTTCTTGTAACTTGATAAGTTTCTGCCAAGAAAGTGCTTTAGTGAAAATATCTGCAATTTGATCATCAGTGTTGTAGTATTCCAACTTGATTTCTCCTTTCGCCATGAGTATTCTTATGAAGTGATGGTGTACTTCTATGTGTTTAGTCATTGCAAGAAATGCTGAATTTTTTTGTCATTGCAATGGTAAATTTGTTGTCGCAGTAGATCACTGTAGCTCCTTCTTGCTTTGTCTTCAAATTGGATAAGATCCTTCTAAGCCATACTGTTTGGCAAGTGACACTTGTGTTAGCAATGTATTTAGCTTCTGAACTTGATAGTGTGGTAGTTTCCTGCTTCTTAGTCGCCCATGATATCATTCTGGATCCAAGACCAAGTGAAAATCCCGAAGTGCTTTTTCTGTCATTTGCACAACAAGCCCAATCACTGTTAGTATAAGTGACAAGTTTAAAATCACTCACCTTACAATACCTGATTCCAAAGTTCAATATGCCACGAACATATCGTAGGACTCTCTTTGCTGCTCTCATTTGTTGTTTACTTGGATTTTGCATGAATCTGGATAGAAGGCTCACTTCAAATATTATATCTTGGCCTTGTATGAGTGAGATAAGTTAGTTCGCCAATCAAGCTTTTGTAGTCTTTTTCATTAGTTTTATCTATCCTATCTTTTAACATAAGTTTTTCATTTGTATTCATGGGTGTTTTTGCAGGATTACAATTAGTCATATAAAATCTTATTAATATATCATGAGTATACTTTTCTTGACATACAAAAATACCTTTGAAATCTTGAATAACATGCATGCATGCTTAAAAAAAAATGTAAAAGGCCCAAGTCAGTCATTTCGAATTTAGACATTATATTGTTTCTAAATTCCTTCATCAAACCTATAGAATTGCCTGTATATGTCATATCATCAATATACAAATAAACTATAAGGATTTGCATACCTTGAGTTTTCACATAAAGAGTAGGTTTACTTTCACTCCTCTTAAAATGAGTGTCAAGGAAGTACCAGTCGATTTTACTGTACCAGGCTCTTGGAGCTTGCTTGAGTCCATACAAAGCTTTCTCCAATTTGTAAACTTTATTTTCCATCATATTGAGTTTAAATCTTGCAGGCTATTCTACATATACATTTTTATTTCTGTAACTCACCATTTAAGAAAGCTGATTTGACATCAAATTGATAAACATGCCAACTTTCTTGAGATGCCAAAGATAAAATGGTTTTAATGGTTTCTAATTGAGCAACATGAGAGAAGGTTTAAAAAAAATCAACATGAGAGAAGGTTTAAAAAAAGATTTTGAGCATAACCTTTTGCGACTAAACTAGCTTTGTGCCTTTTTAAAGATCCATAAGAATTGAATTTGGATTTATAAATCCATTTCACTCCAATGGCTTCTTTTCTTGGGGACAAATTACCTAATCTCCATGTTTTATTTTTTTCAATAGCATCAATTTTCTAATTCATTGCATTATACCACTCTTCTTTTATCATGACTGGATCTTCAAAATATGTACGTTATGAAGAAAAGAAGGCAAAATCACATGATTGATAAATATCAGCAAGACTTCTTACCATTCTTGGAGGCGATTCACTTGATTCAATATGAGGTGAAAGTGGTGGTTGAAAGTCATTTGACGGCTCACAAGAGGTGGTTTCTTCATGATCAATAACCAAATGAGTATTTTCGGTATCACTTTCTCAATTTCAAGCACCATCTTAATTAAAGATAACATCACGACTGATGTTCAAAATCTTATTTTTAGGATCATAAAGTCTATAGCCTTTTGTTTCAGCACTATAACTAACAAAAATATATTTTTTGCTTTTATCATCTAATTTTTACATTTTTTGCGAAGGAATATGAGCATAGGCTATATATCCAAATACTTTAAGATGGCTCACATTTGGTCTTCTCCCAAACTAAACTTCATATGGGGTTTTCTAATGATAGCTTTAATAGGAAATTGGTTTAATAAATAAATCGAAGTTGCTACAGCTTTAGCCCAAAAGGTCTTTGGTAGTTCCTTTTCTTTCAGCATGCACCTTGCTGTTTCAACGATTGTTTAATTTTTTCACTTCGCGACCCCATAAACTTCTGTGGGGTAAAGCTTGCCGTAAATTCTCTGCCTATACTCGTACTTTTACACATCATAAAAAATTCTTTGGATATAAATTCACCACCTTGGTCAATATGTAATTTTTTTTAATAGAATAGCCACTTTGTTTTTCAATAAAAGTACAAAATTGTAGAAAAAAATGAAAGAGTCTCAAACTTTTTCTGAAGAAAATACACCTATGACATTCTAGTGAAGTCATCAACAAACAACAGAAAATATCTACATCCACTAAAAGAGGATGTACTTATAGGACCACAAATATCAAAATAACAAACATCAAAGGTTCGGTTGCCCTCCAAGATTTACTCACTTAGTCACGACCTCATTCATGAAAACCATCTTGATGGTAGTCTGTTTAGAATGTGTACCAAGATCGATTTATGAAAGGCTTCTCTCCATTAAATGAAATTTGATTGCAAAAAAGGGGGGAAAAGGCTACGAATTATATCCGTAGCTCGTCCGTATCCAATCCATAGCCAAAGGTACCGTAGCCATAGCCTTTTTAGATATTGCTGCGAATCAAATCCGTAGCTAAAAATACATCTATACGGGATATAAGCTGTAGTTAATTTATAGACTAGCTATAGCTTTCAATATTCGTCATTTCTAGTATTATTTTTCAGCTACGGACTATATTCGTAGCTATATCCTTTTAAAAAATTAACAAATATTTGTAGCAGCGTATATAGCCGCTGCTATGACATGGCCTAATAGTTCAATTCATATAGGAAAGAAATAGTAAATCTCAACTAAAACATCTGTGAGATGGGTCAATCCATCTAAGAAAGAAACAGTAAATCATAACCGAAACATTTATGAGATGGATCAATCTATCTAAGAAATAAACAGTAAATCATAACCGAAACATCTGTGAGATAGATCAATCCATCTAAGAAAGAAATAGTGAATCACAACCAAAACATCTGTGAGAAAAGAGGAGAGATGAAAAGAATATCGGAAGTGAAAACCTATCATGGATTGGCCTCTCTTCTGGTATGGTATGGATGCTACTCACAAATCACCATGGGGTTCATCGAGCTCAACTTTATGGAAAGCTTTCTATGAGGTCGACCCTCTAGTCCAACAGCTACCTAAACCAGCTAGCCCACTCCGAGCAGCATAGAGTAGAGAAAGGTGATACAGTCCAGCAGCTACCCAAACCAGCTTTGCCACGAATGATACGGGCACCCGCAGATATAAGATGGAGAGGAAAAGAAATGTAAAGAAGATCCAACTCAAAGACTAGATCTTCTATTTCAAGGAAAAAATTCAAGAAAAAAAAAACTGAATCAAAGCAAAAAAAATATATGAAAAAACAGCTAATAGCAAAATAAAAAATTCCTATTTTTTTAGAATGGTTCATGAATTATGTATCTCAACTACATTGCCAAATTGATCAGAGAATTTCTGAACTTAAAAAAAGAAAAGAACGATGATGATTACGCCTACTGCTGCTCTGTGGGCCCATGATTGCGACAACTGCATACGAAAGCCCGCATTCAGTGAGCTTCATGGTTTTCATGAAATTCTCGGAGATGACATGCAACGGATGATAATCTGGAAATCTTTAAACTGATTGGAGTATTTTGTCAAACAGAAACCAATTTCCCAATTTCAGCTAGTCAATTCTCTCAATCTGCAAAAGTAAAAATAAAAATCCCAAATATAAAAATTAAACACACACACACACAAACATGGAATTAAACTCGAAAAGCCCCAAAATTAGGATCAGAGTCACCTCTTCAAGAGAGGAATGTTGTAAAAGGCAACATTGATATCCTTGTTAGGGTTATCGTCTGCAACGATGACGGTTTCCGCTCCAAACAGAAGAAATTATATATATATATATATATATATATATATATATATATATATATATATATATATATATATATATATATATATATATCATCAATCAGAGGTTACAATCATTTAATCAGTTGGAATTTTGTGGTTATAACCTATTTGAAGGTTGGGTTTTGATGCCCCAAATATCATGACATTTCATGATATTTGGTGCAACCAAACAGAGCTTACATGTGCCCAACAATTTCAATTGATGTTAAGATACTTATGGCCTGGTACACAATTTTCTAGTGCATGCATATGAACCATTGCACTATTTTCCCTTCAGTTGTGCATGAATGGAGGAAAATTAAGATGCAGATGCAAAAAAGTAAATGACTTCTCAGAAATTGGCAACTAAAGATTCCAGCAGATACTTTGCTGTTTGTTTTGTAGTGCAATTTTCCTTAGAAATAGAGTTTCACTTTCTTCACCACAATTGGGATTTTTCCCCTTCCAAGTACTAGATAATACCTTCTAGTATAAAGCATTGCGCTATCATATACATATGCATCTAACCACATTAGCAACATAAACTAGACAACCTGCTGCAACAGACTCACCTGTAAAAACCCATATACAAGCATCATAAATACAAAAAAGCTCTGTTGCACTACTAGTCATTGGTGAATCAACTTCACCTGTTACAACATCCTTGCCTACTATATGCATTCTCTTGCAACAGCCATAGCTGCTATATGCATTCACTTGCCACAGTTGCTGCAACAGCTTTACCTACACCCATTGTAGCTTTACCTACAAGCATTCATGTCTTTACTGAATAAAAATGAACAAAACAAACATATTTGAATTCTCCGAGTGTGACGATCCTACCCAAAGTGCAACAAGAAATGGGTGGATTGCAGCTATCTTAGGGTTTTGAAGAACAAAAATGAAAAAACCCCATTTCATGGAACAACAACCCATTTCATATAAGAAAAATGAAAAAAGTAGAAGAAAAAGAAAACCATTACTCAGACATCATTAAGACACAGTTGAACCGGTACAAATCAGTAGTCGAACTGGTATAAACCATTCAGTTCTATCTTATTTATAAGCGGTTGAACCAGTTGAGTAGTAAAATATCTAAGTAAAAAGTATATTTAAATAAAAAGTACAATAGAAATGACCATATAGATTACAGAAATAGTGGGGAAAAAAAATCAAAGTATAATATATAAAAATACTAAAAAATAGAGGCCGAGTTTGAGCCAATCAAAGAACTTCCCCATTGTATGTCAAGTTTGTAGGTGTGGGACCCATTGTTGGTTTATTTAAGCCATTGATCTGGGTGGACCATGCCCCCCAAATCTCCCAAATTGGAAGATCTTGGGCATCAAATATTTGGTCTTTTCTCCATTGAATGTGGATGCAAGTGCCACATTTCGAGAGGCACATTTCTGCAAGTGCCAAATAGTAGAGTGCTTTTTTGTCTTTTCAACTAAGGGCGTAAAAAGGTTGGGCCTGGTCTGTTACAAACTTGGTTCAAAGCGAAACTGAGGCTCAATGTTTTGAGCAGGGTGACTTAGGTCTAGAAGTTCATGCCCGATTAGTGGGTAGTCATCTACTAGGCTAGGAAAATGTCTAAGACAAGATAATGTATAGTCGACATTAGCATATATATTTACTAAATATTATTAGCATGCATGGAGAAATTGCATTTGAGGCCCAGCTAAAGTTTTAATTGGCCTGGCTTGGTCCTAGAAAAATTGGCACATCTTCGCCTTTGGTTGGGCTTTGTACCTTGGACGTAGAATTAGCTTAGGCTCATGCTGACCGACTGGGCCAAGACTTGACCCATCGACATCATCAGCTAAGCCATATCCCAATTAATTGGGGTCGGGTAACATGCTGTGAGAAATAACAACAAAAAAGCTTCTACTTGAAGATATTGTGGGACTTTGTAAACATTGATTTATCCCTGCTTTGCATGGATCATAATAAACAAACACTAGATACAGCAAAATAAGTGTAGATAATACAACAAGACAAGACAAAGGAAACTTATCAATACAACACAAGGTTTCTAGGAATTAAAAGGTCTTGGAAATGAAGATTTGGAACTTTAGACAAAAAGAATGGAAACGTGGTAGATATAATATACTCTCATCAACATCAGATAAATGTCCATCCATTATCCGCAAAGGCTGGATTCTATCTGTTGGGGTCCCAAAAGTCAGGATCCTCAAAACAGGGATTACAAGTGTACGATCCATCACATCACAAGATTTAGGGCCAGTGCATCAGCAAATTCGGCAAAAATCATAAGAAATGCAAGACTTAACAAAAAATGGAAAGTTGACCCAGTGGTGGGCCCCACTGTTCATCATGATCAGAACCCTCCAAATTTAGGAGAGTAAGTTCAATCATGAATAAATAGAGCCAGTGCATCGACATCCATCGTAAAGCGGGCCCCACAAACCATCATTTTTGCAAGATAATCACAAATAAGTATGTCGACGCATTAAGAAATTCACCACAGCGCATTAAGAAATTCAGATAGTTTTACAAAGTGAATTTTAGGACGCACTGCCCTCAGCGCATCAAGAAATTCACCCCAGCGCATCAAGAAATTCAGATAGTTTTACAAAGTGAATTTCAGGACGCATTGCCCTCAGCGCATCAAGAAATTCACCCAGTGCATCAAGAAATTCAGACAGTTTTATAAAGTGAATTTCAGGACGCACTGCCCTCAGTGTATCAAGAAATTCGTCCAGCGCATCCATTAATTCAGGAATTTCAGGACGCACCGACCCTCAGCGCATTCAATGAATCAGGAATTTTCAGACAGTGCGCCCTGAAAATCAGCATTTAAATTAAGGCATTTTAAGACGCGCCAAGTGATTTTCTCGACGCGCCAACCCATTTTCTCGACGCATTACACGTGGCGGACTCCTATTGGCTGACTTCGGGTATAAATACCCACCTCCCCAGCGGATCATTTGGACGGATCCCAGAGAGAGAGAGAGAGTGGTGTCCCTTAGGCATTTCGAGAAATCGCTGGAATCCCTCGCCGGAAACCCTTTTCCGATCACCAGAAATCTCACTTCCGACCACGGTAGGTCCGGTGAAGAAATAATCTAAAATTATATAAGTATACTAGCGCATCACAAAAATAGGCTAACGGATTAGAAAAATATACATCTTAAAACAAGCCATTTTTGGAGGCACTGGCCCCAGCACATCACAAAAATAGGCCAGCGGATCAGAAAAATACACATCTTAAAATAAGTCATTTTTGGACGCACTGGCCCCAGCGCATCAAAAAATAGGCCGGCGCATCAGAAAAATACCCTAGCGCATCAGAAAAATCAGTCGTTTATGAAACAAGTCATTTTTTGACGCACTGGCCCAGCGCATCACAAAAATAGACCAGCGGATAAAAAAATACACATCTTTAAACAAGCCATTTTTGGATGCACTGGCCCTAGCGCATCACAAAAATAGCCCAGCGGATCAGAAAAATCAAACACTTTAACAGTCATTTTTGGATGCGTTGGCCCAGCGCATCAGTAAAATTAGGCCAGCGGATCATAAAAATCAGCACTCTAAACGTCCATTTCAGCACCTTTAAATCTTCATTTTATGATGTTTTCGAGCCCCATTTGGGCCTATTTTGGGTATTTCGAGCATTCCGGACGCAACAGAGCAATCAAATAACTCATCCGGGCCACCTAATGAGTAGAATGCAAGCCTTCGGAGTCCGATCCAGTCCAACGAGATAAATGAAGTAACTTCTCGAAAAGAGGCCGCCAGTGCCCAGAATCATACTGATGTATCATCATTATATGTACTATTATAATATGACCCGGATTCAGGTCCGGACTAAGCAAAGGGGACTATGGTTAACATGATAAACCATACCACGAGAGTTCTAAACTATTACACAAAACTTGTTAAAGACTGACACTTTAAGAACAGTCGATGCCTTACCCATTCAAACGGCATCCACTGGTTAAGCTGCTCATGTACATACAACTGCAGATCGGTCTTCCTGCGGTCACTCGTCACAAATGACGGGTGCAGGCCCAGAGTCGCACCCCTCGGTTAAAAAACCCTGACAGTCTCAGCCCGGATCTCCGGTCAAAACATGGGACATAGACATCTGATTCGTACAAAGATGGATCAGTCCATAACAAAACACAACAAATACAGGTCTCCACGACCATACAAACGCAGGTCCCCGCGACCACACAAAATACAGGTCTCTCGGCCATGAACTCTGAGACCATAGTCCCCGCTGACTAGTCTTTTGTCTTTTAATCAAGGGTCATCGATCATTCGATATAATTAAGGGGTCGTGCCAGATCACGGCTTGGAATGTACAAGATCTCAGGATCTCTGGAATAAAATTCGCCTTGCGATATCTCTTCTCTTGTGTACTTTTGTGAATGCTTGTGATTGTCTATGAATGTTTCTATATTCAGAACCCAGAACAAAAAAACACCAGAAAACTGCGTCGTGAGCATTTTTCTAGTTCTAACAAACTGACGACTCTGCTGGGGAGCGAACTATACCAGAATCTCTGATTATATCTGAATATAGGAACACTCTAAGATTAATTACTTGCAAACACGAATCTAAGCATGAAAAAGTTATTGCAGGGCGTAATGTTTCGGCGCCCCTCAGGCGTCAAACTGGCGACTGTCAACGGGAATGTTCTTCCCTTCATATTTAAGGCAATAGACATTTAAAAGGTTTTCAAACCCACAACTTCCACAACTACACGTATTTGTCTCCTTCTTGCTCATTTTCGTCAGTTTACGCACCGCGATCAATGGGTTCATTCTCCCGACTGCATTTGTGAACTGTTCTAATGGTTTTATGACGCAGCAGAATTAGCAAAATACTAGAACAACAGAAGAAATGGCATGCTCGATGAACAGTTCATGCACCTTCCTTGTCGCCGGAGGCTTCAACTTCCCCCGCTTCACCCCAACCATAATAAGTACTGGCAACTCAAGATGACAGTTGGTCGAGACGCACCGACAGAAGAAAGAGCAGAAGAAAGCAGCCATCTTAGCAGCATGTAAAAAGGTGAATGTTGCGAGACCTCGCCCTGCAATCAGGAAACAATGGCAGCCAAAACAGGGGCAGAAGATCCCTATCAGCAGTCAGGTCGCATCAACCAGGTCCTCAGTGCCTGTGATGACGGTCGAGCAGTTTCCACCATTGTCCAAGACCACCTGTGTCACACGTAAGTCGACCGGGACCACACTTGTGAAGAGCTCCAAGCCCGTGACAGTTCTCAACCCAAGACAGTGGCAGGTTCAGAAGGCATGGCCGGTGCTGATCACAATGGTTCAAGTAGCAGGGGAAGAAGAGGGACCGTATGAAGCAGAAGAATTGCCGACGGTCCAAGATCAGATCGATAGATTAGTTCAGGCCAATCATGAGACAAATGAACAAATGAGGATCATTCAGGAAGCACTGACCACTTTAATAGCCCAGAACGCTACCAGAAGTCATGTACCACCTACGCGCCAATCAGCCGAAGAATCTCAAGGGGCAGTGGAAGGGCTAGCTGACGCCGAACAGCTTACCCAGGCCAGGAGAGTTTCAGCGGAGCGAATGCCAGTCCCGACTGCGCAAATGTCGAGAGAGAAACTGTCACAGACGATCACGAGCCTCATGCGACAAGAGAAAGAGAAGGAAAGAGGAACCGGGTATAAATACCAAGTCCCGTACCCACTGGAGATAGAAGAGATACCATTTTCGGTCAATTTCAAATGTCCGGACTTCGGGAAATTCGACGGCAGAGGATCGCCAGAGGAGCATATTACACATTTCCTTACAGCATTGAGGAATTGGTCAGCCGTCCCACAATATTGTATGTGGCTCTTTGGGTCAACGCTGACAGTGAAAGCTTTCCAATGGTACATGTCGTTACCAACCAGATCAGTATGATCGTGGGAGCAGATGCGAGACAGTTTCATCTCAAAATTCTTCTCTACGGAGAGAGAAACATCAGTGACAGATCTGGCCTTGATCAGGCAAAGACAGGGCGAACCCGTGGAGAGGTTCATGGATCGATGGGGGACGATAGCCGCTCAATGCCAAGAGTTGCCCAGTGAGAAAGAACAGATAAAGATGTGTATGCGAGCCCTGGACCCAATGATATCATACGGGTTATCGGGGAATAGTTTTTACTCTTTCCGAGAACTGGCCACCAAAGCACACCTGGTAGAAGAAGCCGCAGCACGGGTGAACTTCAGGCCTGAAAGGCAAAGAAGAGAAGGAGTAAGGATTGCAGAAATGCACAATATAAACAAAGGCAAAGGTATAATAGATCGGAAGCAGCCCGTCGTGGATTCCAAGACAGACATGAAAGCAACACCTACCCAAGACAGAGGCAAGAGGCCTTACGTTTCTCGAGGAATAACAATAGCCGAGAGAGAGAGAGAGCCAATGGCCCGTATACATTTGACATGGCCGATCTGATCCCCATCATGGAGCAACTAGTGGAAGAGATGTAATCCGCTTACCAGAACCAATTTGTCCACACGAAGTTGGGAGGGTGAATGATCGCCGGTATTGTAAATACCATTGATGTCTGAGCCACAAGACAGAAGACTGTTTTAGTCTAAAGGGAAGAATACAAGGGTTGATCAACCAAGGGGTGATTAGTATGAAGTCACCAGAAACAACAAGGAAGAAAACATCTGGGGTAATTTCAGCATTCCCCTCAGAAGAAGGCATCCGATTGCACATCCCTTTCCCTGAACCTGAAGAACCCTAGACTTTGGTCAGCAGCAGGAGGAGGCTCGAGAGTAGACGAAGACTCCTTAACCGCAAGAAGCAAGGGACGAGAAAGAAGAGTAGCCGGGAGAAGAGCCAACTTATTGAGGCTCAGGTACATTGCGCAATGGTATCATTCACAGAACAGCTGTCAGTAGGAGAGACATCAGGGGCATGTGAAGAAGAAGTCAATGCCGTCATCCTCGGATCCGGAAGGCAAATGCTAAAGCGCGTTCAGCTAGAACTAGTCAACCTAATGCAAGAAGATGAAAACTCGAATACACCATCAACGAGGCCCCAGGGGCAGAAGTTGAAGGAGAAAGTTATTGAAGCCACGTCTAGTCGGCCGGAGCCAAGGCAAGGGGTAGCACCAGTAGCATATGATGTCGTGTCACACCTACGGAAGGTCCCGACTCACTTAAGCATATACGATGCCTTATGTCTCTCAAAGGTGTATAGGGAGATGTTGATCAATACATTGCTAGACAGTGAAGTCAGAGAAGTAATGATGACGGAAATTGAAACAGAAATGAACGATCCCAATAAATTCTGGGAAGGAAATGCACCGATTCAGCAAGCAATGCAGATAGATCACCCCTCTGTAATCAAATTCTCCGAAGAAGACCGCATGATTGAAGCGATAGACCACAATCGCTCATTGTTACAGGGATGATTAGAGACACATAAGTTAAGCGATGCATGCTTGACGATGGATTCGTAGTAAACATCATTTCATTGAAGACACTACAGAGGTTGGGTTATAGACTATCAGCCCTGCGTCCCAACACCATGGTCATTCAAGGGTTTAATTAAGATAGCCAACTCACTCTGGGGTCGATCACCGTGATGTTAGAAATTGAAGAGCTAAAGACGAAAGTGACGTGCCAAGTAATCGACGCGGTAACAACGTATAATCTCCTGTTAGGGAGGCCATGGTTCCATCAGAACCTCGTCATTCCCTCAACCTATCATCAGTGCTTCAAGTATAACAGAGAGGGAGTCAGTACAGAGTAGCGGCTGACCCGAAGCCATATACGATTGTGGAATCATTCTTGGCCGATACCCGATACTATGACTTGGTTGACGAAAGAGAAGTCACGAAGAAGCCTGGCGTAACGCAAAAAGGGCAAGGGGCAAAACCTAGAGTCAACAAGTTTGAACAGAGAAGCAAGCCTCAGTTTATTACTCAGAAAGAAATCATGAGTCAGTCAGCCGAAGAACCTCAAGGGACTACTAAGAAATTTTATATAATCTCGAAGCACTTACGACAACCAGGGCAATCCATCCTAGAGATGATATCGAATCAGCACATGAGTGTGCTCAAATCTAGCTTCAACATGCCAGTACCGAAAATAGGAAGAGTTAAACCTTTCCCAAGAGCTCCTAACCAGTTTGTGGTACCACCAAGTGCCAATGCGAAGAAAGAAATCAAATTTTATTCAGTACTCAATGAACCTGTGCAGCCCGAGGACGAGGCCGAGAAATCATTCCGTTTACCTCAACCGATAGAAGAAGAAAGATACAGTGAAGCCAGCCGCAATATCATGAAGAATATGAGCTTCTATTACTCAGAATCAGCCCCGAATGGAAGAATGTTAGCGCCGTTCGAAGAAAGCACCGAAGCTTACCAAGGCAGAGAAGGGCTAGGGGCAAAGATGAAGATTAGACACGTCAACATGGTGATAATCAGTCCCACAGAAGAGGTACAGCCACAAGAGGTAGTCGACATCATTTAACCCAGTGCCGCACTCGCATAGATAGAGGATGGGGGACAGCCCACGATAGATGAGCTTTAAGAAATAAATCTGAGAACCCCAGAGGACCCTAGAAATACGTATATGAGCAGGAATGTCCCAAAAGAAGAGAGGGAGAGATACATTCAACTGTTGAAAGAAAACAAAGATGTATTCACTTGGACATACTCAGAAATGCCAGGGCTCAGTCCAATAATTGCGATGCACAAGCTGGGCATCATGAAAGGGAAGAAGGCAGTCAAACAACCCCAACAACGATTCCGTCCAGACATAGTGCCCAAAATTGAAGAAGAGGTTGAAAAGTTAATCCAAGCTAGATTCATCAGAGAAGTCAAATACCCACGATGGATTTCAAATATTGTGCCGGTCAAGAAAAATAGCGATCAAATCCGAGTCTGCGTAGACTTTCGGAACCTCAACGATGCATGCCCTAAATATGATTTCCCACTGCCTATCCCAGAACTACTAATTGACAGCATGACAGGATACGCGGTGATGTCCTTCATGGATGGTTACTCGGGGTACAATCAGATTCGTATGGCCCCGGAGGATGAAGAATCGATGACCTTCCGTATGACATTGGGCATATACTGCTACCGTGTAATGCCGTTTGGGTTGAAAAATGCAGGGGCAACATATCAGCGCGCGATTCAAGTAATCTTCCAGGACATGATGCATAAGCACGTTGAATGCTATGTAGACGATCTGGTAATGAAGTCAGCTGAGCATGAGCAGCATAGAGAGCATCTACGGCAAGTGTTTCAAAGACTGAGAAAGAAAAGCCTCCGTATGAACCCGTTGAAATGCGCGTTCGGAGTTTCCTTTGGCAAGTTCTTGGGGTTTGTTATCAAACACCGAGGCATAGAAATTGACCCGACGAAGATTAAGGCAATCAAAGAGATGCCACCTCTGAAGAACCTCAAAGAGCTGAAAAGCTTCCAAGGCCGGGTCGCTTACTTAAGAAGATTCATTTCAAATTTATCTAGCCGATGTCAGCCATTTTCACGCCTCAACAAGAAAGGGGTACAGTTTGAGTGGGATGATGCTTGCCAGAAAGCGTTCAACTCTTTGAAAGACCTGCTTGAAAAATCTCCAGTCCTAACAGCACCGATCAAGGGGGAGCCACTAATTCTCTACATCGCCGTCGGTGAAAATTCACTCGGAGCCCTTTTAGCCCAGAAGAACGAAGAAGGAAAGGAAAGCGCACTCTATTACTTGAGCCGCACGCTAGTAGGAGCCGAGTTTAACTACTCATTGATCGAAAAGATTTGTCTGGCGTTGATCTTTGCCGTCAAGAAACTTAGACATTACTGTCTCTCTCACCAGATAACATTGATATCCAAGGCGGATCCTCTCAAGTTTCTCATGAACAGACCCATGTTGTCTGGGCGGTTGGCCAAGTGGGCCCTTCTCTTGTCAGAATTCGACGTGACATACATACCAGCTAGGGCTATCAAGGGGCAGGCAATTGTAGACTTCCTAGCAGCACATCCGGTACCAAGTGGTGAAGAAATAGAATATGACCTCCCAGACGATCAGGTTATGGCGATTAATGAAGCACGCCATTGGGAGATGTATTTCGATGGTGCAGCCAAAGCGATAGGGTTAGGGGCATGAGTTATATTCATCAGTCCACAAGGGAACTTATTACCCTATTCATTCACGATAGTCCCGGCATCCACCAACAACGAAGCAGAGTACCAAGCTCTTATCATCGGGTTACAATTGGCCCTGGAAATGCAGATCAAGGAAATACGTATCTATGGAGACTCCAGGCTCGTTATCGGACAACTGACGACAAAATATGAAGTCCGCAAGCTCGAGCTATCGCTCTATTGCCACCAAGCGCAATCCATGTTTGATCAATTTCAGAACAGTAGTATCTCACACATACCAAGACAGGAGAATGTACAAGCAGATGCACTCGCTAGCTTAGCCACTACTTTGGCTAACCCCGGAGGCAGCCCACTTCAGGTAACAATCGAAGAAAGAAGAATTCTGCCGACAATCGCGTTGCGCAGTGGAGGATTGAGCACCAATCCCATTTGTTGCTTCGAGATTACAGAGGAAGATGATTGGAGAAAATCATTCATCGATTATCTGAAGTATGAATTTCTACCGGAGGATCCCAAAATGCGCACACAAGTCAGAAGACGTGCCAATTCATTTATACTCCAGAATGGCGTACTTTACAAATGGTCATACGAGGGAGTACTACTGCGATGTATAAGCCGAGATGAAGCACATGATACGTTGAAAGAAGCTCACGGAGGAGAGTGTGGTGCTCACCAGGGAGGAAAGAATTTACATCATCGTGTGCAACACATGGGTTACTACTGGCCCGCAATGACGAGGGATGCGATAGATACGTCAAGAAGTGTCACCAGTGTCAAATCCACGCAGATATCATACATTCACCACCAGAGGAATTGCACCAGTCAGTAATGTCCTGGCCTTTCGCAGCCTGGGGCATGGATGTGATCGGGCCGATTAGTCCACCATCCTCATAGGGGCATCAGTACATCCTTGCAACAACTGATTATTTCTCCAAATGGACTGAAGCAACTGCCCTGAGAAATGTGAAAGTCAGACACGTCGAAGGTTTCATCTGACACACCATATTGTACCGACATGGTATCCCTGAGAGAATTACCACAGACAATGGAACACCTTTCAAGAATGCTACTATCGATAAGCTGTGCGCAAAGTTCAAGATCAAGCATTGCTATTCATCGCCCTATTATCCCCCTGCGAATGGATTGGCCGAGGCATTCAACAAGACTATCGTGAAGATTCTGAAGAAGACAGTGGCAGAAAATAAGGACTGGGACAGACGATTACCCGAAGCATTATGGGCATATCGAACTACGCACCGCACAGCCACTCGAGCCACACCTTACTCGCTGGTGTATGGTACAGAAGCTGTGATCCTGATGGAAATCCAAGTTAAATCGCTACGGGTCGCACTTCGGCATTCCCTGACAACTGAGCACAATGCCAAGATCAGAATGGCCGAACTCGATGATTTAGATGAAAAGAGGCTCGCTGCCCAACAAAGGCTCGAAATGTATCAGAAACAAATTTCAGCCGCGTACGATGAACGTGTCAGGGGTAGATCATTTAAGAAGGGTGATCTCGTGTTAATAATGAGACGATCGGCACTGACCCAAGGACCGAAAAGTAAATTCAACCCAAAATGGGATCCCGTCTGCATCATCGATGAAGTATATTCCAACGGAGCCTATCGGGTAATAGATTGCAAGGGCAGGGCATCAGTTCACTGGTGAATGGCCGATTCTTGAAAAGATATTACACTTAACATAGGCTTATCGTTGCAAGTTGTAAACACCCCAGTAGAGGGAAAGTGTAATAAAATAGACACCAAAAGAAAGGATGCCATACAATGATTAAATCAAAATACTAATAATCTACTTTGTGCTTGCGCAGGTATCGGAAAGGTTGTTAAGACTCAAGACACGTTAAGTATGACACCATGCCCTTTTTGAGACCATCGAGAATCGGGATAAACCCCAAACCAAGACCCGGTTACGTCTTCGCCCACATGAGCATAGGTTTGAGTCCTGACAGGGGGACATTCCTTTCCAAATGGCCTAATTTATTCGCATTCAAACTCAAATGAAAGGACAAGTAGGCTAAAAACACGATATAAATTCAAAACTACAATAGTATACATATTGTTACAACATCCATTACAACATGTTCTAAATTACAAATAAAAGTCATTACAGCTTAACCGTCTAAAGTTCTCAAACATCGTTCTAATAGGTTAACTGTAGATTCTTCGATCGCCTTTTGTCTTGCCTCAGCCTCGGCCAAAACTTGGGCAGGGTCGGGGGTGTCCTGGAGAGACTGCTTCAGCTCTGCAACCTGTGCCCTCACAGCATTACGCTCGGCCTCGTGCTGGTCGACGGAGGACTGCAGACGTGCCTTTTGACCGCTGAACTTCGAAAGTTTGAGATGGACGACAGAATGTTCGGCTCGTAGCCGAGCCATCTCGTTCTCAATCTCTGCGAGACGTTCAGTCGCTTCACGACACTCAGCATTGGCAACTTGCCAATCTTTCCTTACTGCAGCCACGTCCGCCTCACGCGACTCAAGTTTCGGAAGAAGAGATCGCAAGTGACCGCATTTTTCCTCGACGAAAGGGTCGACCTTGAGGTTCCTCGCCTCGTTCACTTGAGCCATCCCATCCTTGAATTGGGACACGTGACTGACTATCGAAGAGATGTCAATCCCGAGCCACGTGGCGCTAAGCTCTAATGCCTGCAGTGCCTCGTCCAAGATAGACCATTCATCTCCATTCTTCAATGAATCAACGATGTCGGACAGTAAGCTCTTCAGAAGATTCGCTTTGGTCCTTGATAAGCCTCAGAGAGATGAAAGGAATGCCTCAGGCAAGACTACAGGAACCAGGATGTTGGTAGGAGCAGTGGCTGGCAAAAGAAATGATAAACATTAGCACACTGAAGAAAGAAAAGGAAGCAAACGAAATAATAAAGGCAAGCAGTATACCAGCAGCTTCAGGAACTTCATCGACCGGTGCACTGGTTGAAGCAACAGGTGTTGATGAGGCAGGGGCACATTTAGTTACAACTTTCACTGCTGGTTCAGGCAATTTAAGAGGAGAAAGTACAACGATCTCAAGGGCAGTGGTGGCTTAAATTGATTCAACAGCAGGAGGTGCTTCGCGACAGGCTCCGATGCACTAACAACGTCAGAGGGCATGGTTTCTTGAGCAGGAGGTGCTGCCTGTTCCGTAATAGTAGCAGGGCCTGCCTCAGCGGTAGGGCTAGGGTTGATTACAGCCACAGTATTGACAGGGTCGGCGAGAGGAGGATCTTCAGATTGTAGCCCACTGTCAAGGTCCATGGGGGTGGGATCTGTGTCTGCTTCGGGAGCAGATCTGTCATATACCGGCTCGTTGTCTCCACCCTCCTCTGTGGGGTGATTTCCACTCAAACCTGCTTGGGAACTCATCTCCCCTTCCTCCCTAGGTTCACTAACATCATCAATCGGGATGCTGCCGACAGTCTTGGAGAGTCGACTCCGTGCTTTTTCTGCCTGTATAGCCTCCACATATTCTTGAGTTTCTTCCCTTCGTCGACCGTAGGAACACGAGGGGCAGTCTTCACTCGAGGACCAGAACGCTCAGGAGATGGTTCAGAATCACTATCTCTGGGAACAGAGCTTTTGGATAGACTCGTTCGACTGGCCGAGCTCTGATCATGACCTCCTCGACCGCCGGTTAACGGGGTCCCTGCCTCGATACCATCCTCATCGTCACCTTCCCCACCCCCTCGGCATTGTCATCACCATCACCACCCTCAACATCGCCGCCACCTCCTCCAACATTGTCCTTACCAGCGTTAGTGTCATTTTTATCCCCGCCATCATCTCCACCGGCGTCCTCATCTCCACCTACGCCACCTGCCTCGTCAACCTCATCATCATCATCGCTGATGTCGTAACGTTCTCTCTATCCCTCTACCATGGGACCAACGAGCGGGGAATTCGGATTCCCTTGCAGTGTGACCCTCCGCCCATGAGCGATCCACCCCTCGAGTGTGTGCTCAGGCTTCTCATGATCGATTATTACATTCAGGGAGGTCACAAACTTTTGCATGCCCGGAGTGGCCAGTTGACGGAGTGGCTCTGCCACATAGCCCAGATCGTCAGCAGGAGTAGGGTCGACGATCGGAGGGGAGACGAAGACAGGATCAGCTACGTGTCGGTTGTTTCGGATCAAAGAATATTGGTGAGCCCACCACCTCATCCACCCGTACGTAGCACCGGAAGTATACTCGGTGCCCGGAATGATGAAAGAGCAACCCGACCCAGTGAGCAAGAGTTGTCGCCATATCCATTTCCAGTGTATCGGCCCTGTACCATAAGCTCGCTGTTCTCTCGTCACTGGTTCAAGTGTCTCCAGTACCCCTTGGTCATAGCCAAATTGACGGGCAAATCGGTTCGGGTAGTATGGTTCTCTCCAGAACTCAGCCCCCTCCCTCAAAGGCAGTGAACTCGGGCGGATGGATACAAAAAATGAGCGCTGATAGGAACCAAGGCTCTCATCATCGTTGAGTAACTCTGGATCCTCGCTGTTGGTCCCGAAGAAGAGGAAGAAGTCGACGTCATCTTGACGAGCTATCTTTGCCTCGATAGTCGCCAAGTGACCGCTGTTCATCTTCCGCTTCTGAAAGGCGTGCAGCGGAACCGATCCTCTCCGAATGAAGTCCTTGAGTTCCATACCATAGACCTATGGGAATTACACCCTGAGCCAACCTGAAAAGTAGTGCCACCCGTAGAAGGATGAGTTTATTCCAAAAGAAGCAGAGCCTTTGTTACTGATAACACCACCGAAGGCTCGGTAGATAGAGCACAAAACTACCTGGGCTAGTGCATAGCGATAGCTGTTAGCCAGACTCCCCGCCATAGCAAAATAAGAGACTCTCACTATAATACCCCAAAAATTTAGTACACGAGTAACTACACGAGAGTTATAGTTCACACATTAGAATTTAAATTTTAGGCCGCGTCGTTCATACGCTACACAACTCAGTATACTTAGCTAAATCAATAAACTGACCGTTAGAATGATCTATCATTACTAGACCGGAAGATCTAGCCGTCCACTCCGATTTCGAATTACGCGATCAATGTAAACACGCTGTACATCATCCGGTACACATGTCGGTCCATAAATATGACTCGTGCATCGTGTCCGTCACAAGGTATATGCTTAGATTAGTGATTTCTTGGCCCTATGAACCTGCTCAGGTGTGTTTGTAACACCCTAGGATTTTAGAATAATCTAAATTATAAATTAGTTAATTATTTAAGAAATTAAATAAATTTAATATAGATAAATTAATATTAAATAATCCGTAAGAAATTATAGTATGGCTCCTCCATTAAAATCGCTCAACATGAACCCTAGAATAGTATGGAAGTGGCAGACTTCGCAAAACCCATAAACCTACGAGTATTAGGAATGTACCATTAGTTAAACTTAAGTTATAGGACCAATTGCAAGTTTTATGATTTCTGGAAATCATTTTTACACAAAACTCTATATATTAGTTCTAGGACACGATCTAACCATACACATGAAATTTCAAACCTCCGATCATTCTACAAATGTCCTAATCAAGAAATGGGCCATAAGTGGGCCATCTAAACTCGGATTTGCTTCATTTTTTGTGTCATACTTTAAAATCAGGTGACCTACCGGATAGTCGGAATAGATTTCGTACACACATCATGGTGGGACCCACATGCATTGTGTGCATAGCTTGCGCACCGGTCAACACGCGTTGACCGAGTATGCCGAAGACGCGGAGCGTCTTCTTTTTCTTTTTCTTTTCGTCCGCAACGACAGTGAACAGCGCTGTCTGTCTGGGCTGTCCACGACGCCTGTCTGTGGGCCACGTTTTACACATCTAAACCGTCCATTCTTTTAGTCTCCCCGACGCTCACAAAACCCTCGAGTTTCTCGGCCGATAGTGGCGTATCCGATCTTTTCCAAACTTCCGTTCGAACCAAAGAATCCCAAGATCCTGTCCGTTGTTGTGCATGGACGGACCAGAATTCTTCCGAGTATTCGTGTGGGCCCAACCTAGATTCCCAACGGGTATCATGTGTTATAGATCTGCAGAAAGAAATCGCGTCATTCTCCAACTCAAACAGCAGAACGACTTTTCGTAAACGCTAACCGTCCAAACCACCGATTTCTGGGTTATATGGCGTTGATCTAGGCAGTCCAATTCTCTCCAGATGGATTTTTGACTCTAACTGGGAAACCACGCAACTCTTTCACAGCTGTACGACAACATTCTCCTTCCTTGCATACAACGTAAACCACCTCAAACCGGGACCATTCCTTCTTTGCGTTCTCCCTATTCACAGCTTCAAGATGCTATATAACTCCCTGGCTTCTCCCTGCCCTTCTTCAGATAGAGTAGTGAGAGCTAGAGAGAGAGAGAGAGAGAAGTCGTTGGAGAGTGAGAAGGAGAGAGAGAGACTGAGAGTAGGGGGTGCATGCAGCTGTCTGGCTGTTGCTGCACTGCACCTCTGCTGGGTATTGCTCCAGCAAAAGGTAGAAGAAGAGAAGAAGGAGAAAAAGAGAAGAAGAAGAAAAAAGAAAAAAGAAAAGAAGAAAGGTCCCCCACGCCAGCAGCTGGGACAGCATCCCAGGCCACGAGGAGAGTAAGGAAGAAAGAAAGAAAGAAAGAAAAGAAGAAGAAGAGGAGGAAAAGAAGAAAGAGAAAGGAAGAAAGAAAAAGGAAGAAGGAGAAAGAAGAAAGAAACAGAAAGAAAAAGAGATTTCCTCTCTACACCGAGTCGACTCGCTGAGTCAACTCAGATTCAAGTTGGGACTTGTATGGAGCTTAGGAATCATCAAACTGTGAGTGATTCATCTCATGAATTCCTGGTTAATTTTCCTTGATCCTCTTGTTGCTATACTCTAGTTCTTGATTCCTTCTTTTGCTGTTTAACCATTGGATTTTCGGGTAAGGAATACTTTTCCAATTTGCTCCATTAATCAAGTTTTTGTCATGGTCTTCTTTGTTAATTGTAAAGGAATCTTAGGTATGGGACCCACTTCGATCTTTGTTCTTAGGTATCATTCATTCTTGATGTTCTTCCCCAAATTATCCTATCTAGTTGTACATATCAAGATATTAGACGAACTTGACGCAGGTTATCTTACATATTTTAATAATTTTCCAAATTATCCTCAGCTCCCTTAATTTACTACAAATTACGTGTTTAGACAAAGAACTACTTAAACAAAGATGACACATGCATGGTATGATTGGAATTGAGTTGAGATGCATGGTATGCTTGAAGATATGTTTCCATGATTCATGACATTCATATACATCTTTTATACACAACGACAGAACAGGAGCATGGTTGATTTGACTCCTGGCGTGCATGGTTGATTTGTCGCCTCGCTGTACCGGTTAGGTGAGCATGGTTGATTTGCGTCAGGTTCCTAATGTTCAGTGGCAGCGAGTTCTAGTCGTTTCACTTATTGAGCATGGTTGATTTGCTCGGTTGGATCAGTGGTGCATGGTTGATTTGCCCACTGGCGTGCATGGTTGATTTGCCGCCTCTCTGTACCGGTTAGGTGAGCATGGTTGATTTGCGACAGGTTCCTAATGTTCAGTGGCAGCGAGTTCCTAGACGTTTATTGCTCTCACACGTATCATAACATATATGACATCATGATAATCATGTTTCATTTATAATAAATCATAAAGTGTATAATCATAACCTCATCCTCATTTATTTCATACAATTTTATCCGTTGATGATTCGCATCCCGTCTCTTATTAACTAGAATATTACCTGTGATGGAAATGACCTCACTGGGCTTTTAGCTCACCAAAATCACCATAGTTCTTGTAGGTTCTCATGAAGGACAAGAAATAGGCAAAGGAGAGTATTCAGGGGGTCTCATCCTTCTCGAGCGTCAATCGTGCCAGATTTATTTTATTTTGTAAAATTCAATGTAATAAGACATTAGTGGAAAAGAAATTTTATATTTGGGGATTTATTTTAGATATATAATGTGTGGGATGGAATCTCAAAGAATCTATGCTCGAATTTTCAATTCATACCCTAGAACTCGGGCTTTGGGTTGTTGTACTCGGGTTCTGAATTTCAGGGCGTGACACTCACATTGTCTGCCTGCTTGGAACTTGGAAGGGTCACACAACAGAGCCAATAGGCTAAAAACCCAGCAAGCTCGAAAGTGGGAGACAACTTGTTCGGCTGCGGGAATTTCTTCTTCATCTTGGCCTCCAAGACCAATTTATCCCTGCGGCCTTCATCGTACGACGTGTAATCCAAGCTGAAAAAGAAAGAAAAATCATCCGTAAAAGAAAAAGATAGAATGAAGCGAAAGTACATTACTCGAGTTAAGGAACTCACTTCAGGCCACGACTGAAGTAAATCAGCCAATCTTCAAAGGGCACCTTATCCTTGGAGCCCAGGAACTGCGGCAGCTCCTCGAATAACTCGTAGCAGGCTTCAGAATAAAAGCCTTCATCGATACCCTTCTTCTTCTTGGAAAGCTCCTCATCACTAGGAGTCCACTCGTCATAGATTCGGCCGCGTATTGGGAGACCCGCTATCCGGTACAGGTCCCAAATGGAGATAGTCATTTCTCCACAGGGCAAATGGAAGGAGTTGGTGATAGAGCTCTAGTGATTCAAAAACCCCTTATAGACACATGGTTCCTTGTAAAAATAGCTCGACGTCGCCTGAATAGCCCTTAGGAGACCTACTTGTTTCAAAGTATCTTCATGCTGCTCGATTATTCGGTTGGCCCAAGCTTCGTAGCCAGGATGAGGACTCAGATGCCCTCGGGTCCTGAACCCTCCGGTCGGCCAAATTTTCGCATCAGACAGAGGGCGAAATCTCTGACGCAGTGTCTCGTAGTAGTGGGGTGGAACGGTAGATGTGGGTCGTGGTTCGGCTCCAAGAATATCATGTCCTTCCCCCCGAGGACAAACTGCAGTGTGCCATTCTTGGATACAACACAATTGAGGAACGTCTCTGGAATGGATGTCCAAGAATCGACGCTGTAGAAGGAGTTGTCGCGGCACACATCTGAGGGCTCGATGCTTGGGAGGGATCGATACCGTTGGAAGCTCTTGGGGAATTGGATGTACTGCTTCGTATAGGGATTACGAATCATGAGAGATGACACCGCCATTTTTACCGAAGACCAGACAACTTTCATTTTGTCAGACTTCGACTTAGCCTGATTCTCCATATACACCTGCTTGGCACTTTTTTCGGTCGTCTTCGGGCGACCCCGTTTGATAGATTGAACGGGCATGACCGAGCTAGCTTCGCCTTCTTTAGACCCAACAACTTTGTCAGTTCGGAAGCCTTGCAAGGGAGCATGCCACGCATCCCATTCTTCTTGAGTGCCCTCATCAGGAGGGGTCGGTAAAGCTTTATCGCAGAGTATCTTTCGTTGTACGTTCTTTGGAAGAGTCAAAATGCGTTCATAAAAATTGAACTTCTCTAGCGAATGAAACCATTGTGGGTTCTGGTCAGATGGTTGCACGACCTTGGGAGAGATGCGCTTGCGTTTACGTGTAGCCGCCTTGGAACCTGAAGGACTAGCCTGAGAAGAACCACCGGCCATGAAGATCTGCACAGACGCACCAAAACATCAGGCAAAGTGCAAATACCAGAAAAGAGTATATCCAGGTACGCATCAACTCCACATAACTTAAAAAAGGGGAATATCATCCAGTTCGGCTTAGAAATTTCAGGCAGATGAGGGCCAACATCTCCTTAAAAAAAGATAACCATATCAATGTGAAAGATTAAAAGGGAGAGTGTTAGACCCTCATCTGCCCTAAAACAATAAGTCCCCAAAGCAATAAGTCCTAACTATCCTGGGTAAGGACCTGTCGGGATGGAGCGTGACAATCCAAGTCATACCCTAAAAGTCTAAGCATACTCCGGAATTCGTGATTTCACTTAGCCTGAACGCACACACTAGGCTCTGACACATTAGTTAAGATCAACCGAGATCCAGGGTTTATCAAAGTTTAGAAATCGAGTGCGCTTAAGTCTAGTGCATCAATCAAAATTAGCCAAACCTTAGCCTAAAAAAGGGTGTACATCAGCCCTAGCACGATGGGAAAATCAGCAAAATCGTTAAACCCAAAGATTACACGCGTTAGGTCTAGCGCACCATTAAAAAAAAAAATCCGCAAGTCCATAAATCATGACGCACTGGCCCTCAGCGCACCTATAAACCAACAAAATCTGCAAGTTACAAGATCGTACGCGCTGGCGCCAGTGCACCCAAACAATCAACGAATTTTTCCAAGTCTAAAAGATCGTGCGTTAGTCCCAGCGCGTTTACAAATGGTTCAAATTCTTGAAGTTGGAATTATGCATGCGCCGCACCTGGCGCGTCTACAAAATAGACAATTTTCAAAGTATGATACGCGCTGGGCCTGGCGCGTAGAGTAAATAAGCCTAAATTCCACAAGTTTGAATTTCGATACGCGCTACACTTAGCGCGTCGTGGCAATGAGTCCCGAAACACGGGAGGGCGCGCTGACCTTAGCGCATCAATAAAAGGGAAAAAATTTACAAACTTAGAATTATACAACGCGCTGGGGTCAGCGCGACTATTAAACCACGCACAAGACTATGGCGCGTTTAAAAATTCAAGAAAAAAATCAAGTCCTATTTCAGGACGCGCTGGATCCAGCGCATCGATAAAAGGCCTCACCTTGAATTAATGAACGCGCGAGATAATCTTTCTACGCGCTGGCGATAATAAATCGATGCGCTGGGAATAAAGTGACGCGCTGACAAGAGCTCTCTCGTGTGCAAATGAATGGGAAATGATCGAAATGACCAAGTTTCTTCAATTTATAGTAGGACCCGAAAATCCGATGCGATGCAATGAACGACTGCGCGTCCATCCCAACACATTGGAGGGGCATCTGTTGGGGTCCCAAAAGTCAGGATCCTCAAAATAGGGATTACAAGTGTACAATCCATCACATCACAAGATTTAGGGCCAATGCATCAGCAAATTCGGCAAAAATCATAAGAAACGCAAGACTTAACCAAAAGTGGAAAGTTAACCCAGTGGTGGGCCCCACCGTTCATCATGATCAGAACCCTCCAAATTTGGGAGGGTAAGTTCAATCATGAATAAATATAGCCAGTGCATCGATATCCATCGCAAAGCGGGCCCCACAAACCATCAGTTTTGCAAGATAATCACAAATAAGTACGTCGGCGCATCAAGAAATTCACCCCAGCGCATCAAGAAATTCAGATAGTTTTACAAAGTGAATTTCAGGACGTACTACCCTCAGCGCATCAAGAAATTCACCCCAGCGCATCAAGAAATTCAGATAGTTTTACAAAGTGAATTTCAGGGCGCACTGCCCTCAGCGCATCAAGAAATTCACCCAGCGTATCAAGAAATTCAGACAGTTTTACAAAGTGAATTTCAGGACGTACTGCCCTTAACGCATCAAGAAATTCGTCCAGCGCATCCAATAATTCAGGAATTTCAGGACGCACTGACCCTCAGCGCGTCCAATAAATCAGGAATTTCCAGACAGTGCGCCCTGAAAATCAGCATTTAAACTAAGGCATTTTAAAGACGCGCCGAGTGATTTTCTCGACGCGCCAACCCATTTTCTCGACGCATTACACGTGGCGGACTCCTATTGGCTGACTTCGGGTATAAATACCCCCCCAGCGGATCATTTGGACGGATCCCAGAGAGAGAGAGAGTGGTGTCCCTTAGGCATTTCGAGAAATAGCCGAAATCCCTCGCCAGAAACCCTTTTCCGATCACCAAAAATCTCACTTCCGACCACGTCAGGTCCGGTGAAGAAATAACCTAAAATTATATAAGTATACCAGCGCATCACAAAAATCAATCATTTTCATAAGAAAGTCATTTTTAGACGCACTGGCCCCAGCGCATCACAAAAATAGGCTAGCGGATCAGAAAAATACACATTTTAAAATAAGCCATTTTTGGAGGCACTGGCCCCAGCGCATCACAAAAATGGGCCAGCGGATCAGAAAAATACACATCTTAAAACAAGTCATTTTTGGACGCAATGGCCCCAGCGCATCACAAAAATAGGCCGGCGCATCAGAAAAATATCCCAGCGCATCAGAAAAATCAGTCGTTTATGAAACAAGTCATTTTTTGACGCACTGGCCCTAGTGCATCACAAAAATAGGCCAGCGGATAAAAAAAAATACACATATTTAAACAAGCCATTTTTGGATGCACTGGCCCCAGCGCATCACAAAAATAGCCCAGCGGATCAGAAAAATCAAACACTTTAACAGTCATTTTTGGACGCGTTGGCCCCAGCACATCAGTAAAATCAAGCCAGCGGATCATAAAAATCAGCACTCTAAACGTCCATTTCAGCACATTTAAATCTTCATTTTATGATGTTTTCGAGCCCTGTTTGGGCCTATTTTGGGTATTTCGAGCGTTTCGGACGCAACGGAGCAGTTAAATAACTCATCCGAGCCACCCAATGAGCAGAATGCAAGCCTTAGGAGTCTGATCCAGTCCAAAGAGATGAATGAAGTAACTTCTCGAAAAGAGGCCGCCAGTGTCCAGAATCATACTGATGTATCATCATTATATGTACTATCATAATATGACCCGGATTTAGGTCCGGACTAAGCAAATGGGACTATGGTTAACACGATAAACCATACTACAAGAGTTCTAAACTATTACACGAAACTTGTTAAAAACTGACACTTCAAGAATAGTCGATGCCCTACCCATTCAAACGGCATCCGCTGGTTGAGCTGCTCAGGTACATACAACTGCAGATCGGTCTTCCCGCGGTTACCCGTCACCAATGATAGGCGCAGGCCCAGAGTCACACCCCTCGGTTAAAAAACCCTAACAGTCTCAGCCCGGATCTCCGGTCAAAACATGGGACATAGACATCTACTCGTACAAAGATGGATCAGTCCATAACAAAACATAACAAATACAGGTCTCCAAGACCATACAAACACAGGTCCCCATGACCACACAAAATACAGGTCTCTACGGCCATGAACTCTGAGACCATAGTCCCCACTGACTAGTCTTCTGCCTTTTAATCAAGGGTCATCGATCATTCGATGTAATTAAGGGCTCGTGCCAGATCACGGCCTGGAATGTACAAGATCTCAGGATCTCTGGAGTAAAATTCGCCTTGCGATATCTCTTCTCTTGTGTACTTTTGTGAATGCTTGTGATTTCTATGAATGTTTCTATATTTAGAACCCCAGAACAACAAAACACAAGAAAACTGCGTCTGAGCATTTTTTTAGTTCTAACACTATCCATGGACCAAATCCTAGCAGTTCAATCATGAGAAAAGCTGGTAAAATAATGTCCCACAGGACTGAACTGTCCAATTTAAACAATGGAAGAATGATTATGTGCCACCCAAAAACATAATTATGTAGAAAATAACAATTTTTGCTAATAATGCAGGTATTCAAACAAAAAGCAACTCAACAATTTAAATAACACAACAACTACATGACACAGAAGCAGGAATGAGAAGGCAGCAATGATTGGGAAGAAATATGCGAGGACAAGTAAAAGAGCGTGGGAATTATAACACTAAACCCTTTTTTGCAAGCTCATCCTCTGTAGATATCTACAAGTATGCATGTTAACTGGGGTTCACCAGTTAACATGCATGCCAAACCGTGGCTATGGCAAGCATATCCACATTACCGAGTAACAGATAATACTATGCTGAAATCATCAACTCATGGGCCCATTTGGACAAAGCATAAGATATCAAATTGACTAGATGGCTTAATCCCAATCATTTGATACTAACTAATCGAATATCCTTGTCAGGACAATGCATCCTAGGCATTCAACTAATGGAAGCAGAGGTTGCTCTTTACAAACTGGCCAAGCAAGACTGCATTCTAGACCGTAAGATTCAATAGAGATCCAACCTTCTTCAATTCAGAAAACGTATATAAGGCCTCTCCAATCTTCCCCTCTTCATAATGTCAATTTACAAAAGTTTAGTCAATTTACAAAAGTTTAAGGAAGTAGGTTTAGCTTGGCATTTTTTGAAACACGAGGGTCGTTGTAATATTCAAGACTTGGCACTGACAAGAGCACTGAAAACGGTACCTTGATTCAACAAGTTTTTAAACTATGGTTAGAAGAAAGAAGGAATGCAAGAGAAATCTATGAAATGACTTCAATCATTAAAAAACTTAAAGAGATTCCTGCAAAGAAATTTCAACCAAACCTCAATATATTACTTCCAAGTAGAATCGCTAATCAAGTGAAGAAAAAAAAACCTAAATCATCAAACTTCTACAAAACTAATCAACAGGAGGAGGCGTGAGAGAGGGAGGGAGGCGTTGAAATCACTTCTTCCATATCATATCAACGACAAGGCCGACAGCTTCTCTAGCCCAACCTGGCCCACAAATCCAGCGACAATGGGAATTGCTCTCCTGTCTGCCTGTAAAAGACGTATAAATACTATTACAATCTCACAACCCAAAACCAATAAAACAAAGTCCTTAAAATGCCTAACCCAAGAGGGAAAAAACGAACAAACGAAAGAAACCCAAAAACCTGTTTCTCAAAGAACAGGTGTTTGACAAAGACCAGAGAAACCAAGAGAGAGAGAGAGAGAGAGAGAGAGAGAGAGAGAGAGAGAGAGAGAGGTTCTGGTATGGGAGGGATCGAAAGGAGGGAAGAGGGAATTTGTTGTGTGATTTTGGGAAGGGAACCGATTAGGCGGGATTGGGCATGAGCCCTTTTTTGTTAGGCGCGATTGGGTACCACCAAGCGGACCTAAAGATGGATGGTCCTGTCAAGGGCTCGTAGGGCCCACCATGATGTATATGGTTTATCCACTCCGTCCATCCATTTTGACAACTCATTTTAGGGCATGATAACAAAAATGACGCAGATCAAATTCCCAAGTGGACCATATCAATGATCAACGGAAGGCACTTGATATCATTACTTCCTATGGTGTGGTCCACTTGAGCCTTCGATCTGCCTACATTTTTTGGATCATTTGTCAAAATGGATTAACGGCTTAGATGAAGCAAATACATTGTTGTGGGGCCTATAGAGCTTCGTAGGGGACCGTCAAACCTTGGGTAAGACCTGGTGGATAATAGCTTTTAGCTATGGATTCAATCCATTGCAATTTTACTACGAATTATATCCGTAGCAAAAAAACCCCAGAGTCTGTAGCCTTTACCCCTTTTTTGGTAGAATTTTATTATTGAATCCCTTCGTGGTCTCAACTTTCATGACATATGGATTAATTGGATTCATGCTGCTATCTCCACCCCCTATCACTTAATTATCATTAATGGGGAGGCTTGTGGCTTCTTTAAAAGCAATAGAGGTATTAAGTAAGGAGATCCACTTTCTCCCTTTTTATGATTGTCATGTAAATGTTCTCAGCCTTGTTGGATAAATGTTATACTAATGGATTAATCTATTCCCCTTTCAAAGTTGGGACTATTTCCATCTCTCATCTCTTCTTTGCTGATGATCTTATGATTTTTTTCTAATGTCAACCCTCGATGATCTGCTTATAATCTGCGCAACTTCTTCCATAATATTTATGAAAATTTGGGGCTTCAAGTTAATTTCCAAAAGAGTGTGCTAATTATCTCTGGTTCCTGCTCTTGCAAGGATGAAATTAAGCTTATTCTTGGAATGGATAAGGCAAACTCCCTATCAGATACTTAGGAGTTCCCTTGTTCTCCACCAGGCTCTATATTTTGGATTGTCAGCAATTGATTGATAGCCTTAATAGAAAGCTTAATGGATGGACAAAGTCCCCTCTCTCTTTTGCAAGTAGACTAAACCTAGTCAGGTCCGCTCTTTTTAGCTTCCATATCTTTTGGTCCTATGCATTCTTACTGCCTAAAACTTGTTTTAATATTATTTCTAAATGTATCAAGAATTTTTTTATGAGGCTTCTCGCTTCTTCATACGATCGGTTGGGATCCGATTTGCAGGCCCAAATCGAAAGGTGGCTGGGAATAACTTCTCTGAAAGCTTGCGCTAAAACTTGTTTGTTAAAGCAACTCTAGAAAATCATTTGCAAAGAAGACAACCTCTGGGTCAAGTGGGTCCATGAGAAATATATTGGTACTACATCTATATGGAATACCCAAACTCCCCCAATGATTCCTGGGCTTAGCGTAACATTCTTAGTGTTCGTGACATTGCCAAGGCCCATACTGAATTCCTGGTGGGAAATGGGATTCTACTGATTTTTTGTTTGACTCCTAACAGGGGGATTCTAGCATCTTTGATTGCTTGGGTCCTTAATCCTATCATTAAATATTTGGGTTTAAGTTCTTTCTAGTTAGTCTCCTAATCCATGACTTTGAGTGGCAGTTTCCCTACATAAGCAGTGCAACTTTGGTTAATCTGTTCTAAGAGATCAAGAGGCACCAAATTGTTCCAATGAAGGATGAAATTGTTTGGACCCTTTCCCCAAATGGTGCTTTTACACTACAACAAATATGATTTTTACCAAGGAAAATTTTCTTGGGTAAATGTTATAATTTCCTGGGTAAAAGTTATTACCAACGAAAATGTTCGTCGCAGTTTTCGTTGAAATATCACCATCGGGCAAGAAAATTACCAATGAAATTTAATTTTTTGTTGGTAAATAGTTGACCTTTTCCAACAAAAAAATTTGTTGGGAAAAGTCACCACTTTCGTGGCTATTGTTTAATTTGCCGGTAATTATGCAACTATTACCCAGGAAAACTTTCCTTGGAAAAAAGCTATGACCGAGGAAATATGAAAGTGGCAATGCCAATGAAATATTTCTTTAGAACATTCAATATCCTACCACCTGAAAGCATTCAATATTCAATATCCCAATCACCCGATAGAACATTCAATCGTATACCAATCAAAATGACCATTTAACCGTAATAATGTTTTGAATAAAATCGAAATGTCAATCCCACCAGTGCATGCAACTAATACAAAAAAAAAAATCAATTAGCACGAACATCCCCGCTATCACCAACAAACAATCTGCAAAATAAAAAAAAATACAATATTAGTAATTAACAACTTACAAACAAAATATGCATTTAGGTGTTCATTTTTTCTTTTTCAAATCACATAATGAAACTAAATACAACTTGAATTGAAGATTTAAACCATGTAGGCCTGCTACATTCATTCAAGCCTACGTGATCTTGACTCAATTTTATGCCACGTATACAATTTTAGAATTATTTCTAAGGTACTCTTTCATTCTCATTTGAATTTCAGGAGCAAAGATGCGCAGAAGGTAAGTCGGTCCATGAATGCGCAAAAGATATTCGATCAGGCTTCCTCCAGTCCATCTGAGCCATGAAATATTCTGCGGCCCCATGAAATATTTTGTGGCCCGCTCTACATCACATACAATCCTACTCATCATTTTCTTTCATCTGTCCAATGAACATTGGCATTATCAATTTTTGTTTTTTGCATAAGCTTATAAGACCATTGATCAATGGACCATAGATGCAGTGGAACTACGGAATAGGATTCATGTACTCAAATCAGTATCTCAAAATACACTAGATTTATGTTTTGATAGGAAATTCCTGCCACAATATGTTGTATATTTTTAATGATTATAAATTTCTTTACTACTCTCTTTATGTGTCTAAACAAATGGTGGTGTATAATTATATCGATGACTAAAATGCACCACATCACCATCAAATAGTGCCACCCAAACGGTTCAAAAGTTGTGGCTTAGATGGAATAGACACATGACTGTATGCCTCATATGGTTGGTGACCCATTACCATTGTTGACTTTGGTGTGGCCCACCTTAGTTGGCAATTTTTTTTCCACGAAACCTAACATCGTGAGACGTGTCCAAACAAGCCCGAAGTTAATGAGTGAAAGTCACAAACATGCACCAATATGGGCCCACATAGCTCCGGTGTTGTGCTCCTATCATTTCACTGGTTACCACTATTTCACCTTCTCTCTAGCATGTCTTGTACAGGTGATCCCAACCGTTCATTTTCTGTATCTTACCTTTGATAGTAGATGCCTAATAAATTTCTAAATGGTCCAACTCTACAGTGTTTGACCTTTTCACTGTGTAATGTGTTATATAGCTGTGTTTCTTTCAGGAATTGTCTTCTTGGGCCCATCACATCAGAGGATTATAATCTTCCAATCTAGAAGAGGCATCACACATCCACCGTCCCACAGTGTACGTCATTAGACCATGGGCCCCACATACACAGAATATCTTGTGTTTGATAATGAGCATTATCTTGTAATTCCTCACAGCTGTAAGAGTTTAAAAGAGAAATCATCAGACGTAAACTTTCAATCAGTAGCTGCAAGCAAATGTAAATAGAAGAAAACCAAATATAAAGTGCAATCTAATCTTGAAAACAAGCCCCAAAGCATACAATAGTCAGTGGTAATTACCTTCGCTTTCGCCTTAAAAGCCCGCAGACCCACTAACCATCAGCCACCTTAGTGCGACCTCTTATGGTTCAGTGGCTCTATTCCTAGATACTCTATTGTGGCTTGAATGGTGTTCCGTGAAAAGCTTAAAACTAAAAGCCTGCTTCACTCTTTTAATATTGTACGATACTGCATGCATCTTTTGTCATCAAGTCTTGAATCTATTAATCATTTATTCTTCTCTTCTAGGTACATTAAATGAATTTGGAAAAAAAAATTATTTAAAGCTTTTTCTTCCTTTCTCCCAGCATCCCTCTATGCAAAAATTTGTTACCTACTTATGGAAAATGTAACTGATCCTATATCTTCTCTTCTATGCAAGTTCTCTTTCCCGGCCCTTGTGTGAAATGTTTAGAAAGAAAGGAACAACCGCATATTTAACAACAAATCTTCTCCAAAGGAGACCATCTCCAGGAATATCATTTGGGAAATGAGAGCTAGGGGTCTCTTTTTGGTTGGGCCAACCATTTCTGCTAAATCCCCAAGCGTTATCTCCGCGGCTTAGGATTTTCTTGCAACAGTCATCCTAACTTGCCCTCCCATCCGCCAGCCTATTAGGTGCCCCAACCTTCCTTCACCCTAGTTGGACCTTAGCCCGTGCTGAGATTTCGGCTTCAAGGGTTGGGCTTATTTGTTACTCTCTTAATCCTTCTCCCATTTGGGGGATTATTTCTGAATATAACATTCAAGGGGTGATGGATAAGTGCTTGCAAATGATAACAACTGCCTCACTGCTCTTTTCCGTCGATCATCATGCATATGCTAGTATTCTGGTAGGCAACCAGCAAAGCCTTCGAGCCATCAAAGATCCATTGACCTCTTCTTGGGAGATGGGCTTGTTCACGAAGAGGTTGCACTACTTTGTTATTTCAAATAGTAGCTACATGGGGGTTATAACTGACCGTCTGAAGACAATCTTATCTTCTTTGGTTGGCATACATATCCACTCCCCCACCAAATTTCTCACCGGAATTGAGATTGTTGACTTGATTTGATGCCTGGCTCGAGCTGTGGGTCCTTCCTTCCCTAGTGGTCTTTCTTCCTTCTCCTTTCTTTCTCTCCTCCTTCCCTTGCGTTTGGGGTATGGATCGCCCTTCTTTTTCTTTTCTTCTCCTTCTTTTCTCTTAAGCTTTACCCCATTATTGTATATTTAGCAGGGTTTGCCTTAGGTCAGTAATAAGAGAGTTCGCCTCACTTAAAAAAGAAAAAGAAAAAAAAAGATTGGAGTGAGTCTATTTAATCGAGGATTAGGCCTAGTCCACGGGAGGTTTGATCGATCCACTCATTTTAATTGGGTAATCGTGAAACCAAAGAAGGCATTTTTTTTGTTTTGTTTAAAGCCCTCAGTGGCCTAAAAATAGTATTAATGAGCACCCATTTCCAACTATTCCCACTGGTGTGGTCCATTCGTGATGTTTTTTTTCCATTAAACCTGGACCCATGCCCTGAAATTAACACCCCCATTGACAGGGGCATGATGGATTTCACTCATAACCATCTAGTGGGCCCCACATAAGCTATTTGAAGGGCCATTTGTGGTGTCCTGCTACAAAAGAGGGCCATTTTCCCTAAACTCATTTTTTCAGAGAAGGGGACCACCCCTCCCTCTAATTTTTTTTTTTTTTTTTTTACGATTGGAAGGTAGTTGTATGAGGCCACCACACTCTCCAGTAACTCTTAGGCACACTATTCACTTTGTTGTGGGAACCACATTAATTGTCTAGCTGGAAAATGAGTTTTTTTTTTTTTTTTTTTTTAATTTACGACTATGTTTTCACTCTCCGGCTATTCTTTTCACTCTCCAATTACCATAATCCCTAATATGGTGGCCAAAGGTTGGATTGTGTGAGGATTATGGTGTTTTTTTTTTTTTTTTGTGAAAGGGAGTTTATCTTTTTATGAAAGGGAGTTTGTGTTTTTGTGAAATGTAGGATTGTGTGAGGATTGGGATGGTTTGTTTGTTAAAGGGAGTTTGATGCTTGTTTGTCCTTTTTTCTAGCTTGATGGAGGAGACCCAATGAAAGTGACACTGTATAGAGCTTAATTTGTATTTATGAGACTTGTATTTTTATTTAATGGTGGATTTATTTGTATAACGCTTCATTTGTATATTGAATGAATGTGGATTGTTAACGTCTAAAATTGGAGTAACAAATGTTGATTAAGGATCAACAGTTTAGATCTTCGTCGCTCAGTATGGACATAAAAGAACGGTGGAGATCTTAGGACCTGAGATCACAAAGAGAGATCGTGAGGGGTTAGTGGTTGTGCCGGCGGGGAACCCTCTAATGCTTAAGTCAATAATGGGGACAATAAGGAGTAAGAACTCTAGGGGGTAATGTGCGTATGATTGGGTACCTTGGAGAGATGTATGAGGGTCCTTTTATCGGCGATGATCCATGGCCCAGGGCGGTGGATCTCCTAGATCCCATCTAGGATATGCTGCTATGTTAGGAGATACTTGCCTACTTCGTATAGGATACATGATTGGATTGATATCCCGTTCTTATCGTGTCTGGATTCTATGCGCATCCCAGTCGTAACTATTATCTTCATATGACGGTGCGTGGTGTGCTTAGATACGAGGACTCCTGGCGTTTTCAGTTGAGTTGTTTTGCAGTTAGTAGTACGAAAGGTGTTAACGACTGAGCCTGGAGACTCAGGCCTCTACTCTGCAGAATTTGGGATTTAGGAATGGTAAGAAAGACATTTGCTCTTCTCTATGGAACTTGACATTCTGAGAAAGGGGGCTCAATCCAATACTTATGGCCTGAGGCGAAGACTATAGGCTCAGGTCCAATTCCACTATCTGAGACTGAAGCCGAGTCTGAATGGCCAGGAACTCATCTGATACCTGAGGTTAAGCCTAAGGTCTTATACCTTGTTTATTGTTGAAGATAAGTGAGAGGGCTTCTCGCCTTGACAAGCTTTGATCCTTCATTGACACGTGTGATTAGCTTACCTCAGTAGGCCACATATTGGCGGTTGCGCATCTTCCATACCATTATCAGGGACACGACCAGATTTACCCATAATATAGATTACACCTGAATGTTGTGGATCGCACCTATGTGCTTAGGATCACACTTGTTCTCTCTATGGATCGCACTTGTGGAAGCTTAGGATCACACCTATGCTCTTTATGGATTGCACCTAAATGCTTAGGATTACACTGTGCTCTCTATATCGCACTTGTGGATCACATCTGGAAATGAGAGCGAGAGTGATCCCATGAAAATGGTCATAATTGCTTCGTTATAGGTCCGATTAGGGTAATCTTGCACTTGTTTGAAGGATAGTCTGATGGCTTTTTAAATGGCTTTGGAATCATCTCATTTTGATACCATTTGACTACCCAAAAGTGGGGCAAAGTTTATCATGGCATGGATCGTATTTGGAAATGAGAACAAGAGCGATCTTATGAAAATGGTCTTAAGTCCCTCATTACAGGTCCGATTGGGCTGCTCACGTGCTCATTAAAATTTTAATCTGATGAACTTTCAAATAGATTTAGAATTATCTCATTTAGGACACTATTCGATCGTCCAAAAGTGAGCCAAAGTGGATCATGGCATGGATCACACTTAGAAATGAGAGCGAGAGCGATCCCATAAAAACGCTCATAGCTCCATTGTTATATATCTGATTGGGGTGATCTTCTACTCATGAAGAAAGATAGTTTAATGAACTTTTAAATGACTTTAAAATTATCTCATTCAAACATCATTTAACTGCCAAAAAGTGGCTCAAAGTCCACCATGGCATGGATCACACCTAGAAATGAGAACGAGATTGATCTCATGAACATGGTCATAACTCCCTTGTTACAGGTATGATTGGGGTGATCTTGTACTTGTTGGAGAGGTAATTTAATAAATTTTCAAATGACTTTTTAATCATGTCATTTGAACACCATTTGACTACCTAAAAGTGGATCTAAAGTCTATCATGGCATGGATCGCAACTGAAAATGAGTACGAGAGCGATCCCAAGAAAATAGTCATAACTCCCTCATTATAAGTTTGAGTTGATCTTATGCTTGTTGAAAAGATAATTTGATGAACTTTCAAATGAATTTGGAATCATCTCATTTGAACACTGTTTGACCGCCTAGTGTCCAAATGGGCATTAGAGATTGAGAGGAACATTTTCATGGGATCGCTCTCAGTCTTATTTCCAAGTGTCATTCACAAGTGCGATTCATGTTATAATAGACTCTGAGCCCACTTTTGGGTAGTCAAATGGTATCTGAATGAGATGATTCTAAATCCATTTGAAATTTTATTAAATTATCTTTCTAACAAGTATAAGATCACACCTATCAAACTTGTAATGAGAGAGTTATGACCATTTTTTTTGAAATTGCGCTCGCTCTCATTTTCGTGTGTGATTCATGCAATGATGAAATTTGGGCCCACTTGTGGGCAGTCAACTGGTGTCCAAATAAGATTATTCTAAATCTATTTGAAAGTTCATCAAATTATCTTCCCAACGAGCATAAGATCACCCCAATCAGACCTATAATGAGGGAATTTTGGCCCTTTTTGTGAGATCGCTCTCATTCTCATTTCCAAGTGTGATTCATCTAATGATAGACTTTAGGCCCACTTTTAAGTTTAAATGATGTAAAAATGAGATGATTCTAAAGTAATTTGAATGTTTATCAAATTATCTTTTTAATAAGCATAAGATCACTCCAATCGGACCTATAATGAGGGAGTTATGACATTTTTGTTGGATCTCTCTCTCTCTTTCTCTCTCTCTCTCTCTCTCTCTCTCTCTCTCTCATTTTCCAGGTGTGATCCACAGGTATGATCCATGCTATGATCTACTTTGGACTCACTTTTGGGCAGTATACTAGTGTCTAAATAAGATAATTCCAAAGCTATTTGAAAGTTTATCAAATTATCTTTCTAATGAGTATAAAATCACCCTAATCGGACCTGTAGCGAGGGAGTTATGACCCTTTTTGTGAGATCGCTCTTGTTTGCATTTTCAAGTGTGATCCATACTATAATAGACTTTGGCCCACTTTTGGGCAGTCAAATGGTGTCTAAATAAGATGATTCTAAAGTCATTTAAAAGTTCATCAAATTATCTTTTGAACAAGTATAAAATCACCATAATCAGACTTGTAACGAGGGAGTTATGACCGTTTTTGTAGGATTGCTCTCACTCTCATTTTACAGGTGCCATCTATGCCATGATAGACTTTGGGTCAAGTTTTGGACAATTAAATAACTTCCAAATGAGATGCTTCTAAAGTCATTTAAAAATTCATCATATTATCTTTCTAATGCTAGACCACTCCAATCGAACTTATAACAAGAGAGTTATGATCGTTTTCTTGGAATTGCTCTTGCTCTCATTTTCAGGTGTGATTGATAAAGTGTGATCCACATAGAGCACGAGTTTGATCCTAAGCATCCAAGTGCGATCCACAGGTGTGATCCAAGGGTGCGATCCTAACCATCTATATGTGATCCCAGGTATGATCTACAAAGAGCACAAGTGTGATCCTAAACACAAAGGTGTGATCCTAAGCATTTGGGTGTAATCCCAAGTTTGATCCATAGAGAGCACAAGTGCGATCCTAAGCATATAGGTGCAATCCACAACATCCATGTGCGATCCACATTCATTTAACATACAAATGAAGCTCTAGACCATTCGATAAAAGTACAATTCTCATAAATACAAATGAAGCTTTATACAAATAAATTCACCATTCGATAAAAATACAATTCTCATAAATAAAAATGAAGCTCTATATATATTGTCGCTTTCACTGGGTCTCCCCCATCAAGTTCATAAAAAACTAAAAAGGACAAACTCCCTTTAACAAACAACCATTAAAATCCCTTTAACAAACAGACCATCATAATCTTCACACAATCTTAGCTTTCAATAAAACACAAACTCCGTTTCACAAAAAGATAAACTCCCTTTCACAAAAAACTTAAAAACCACCATAATCCTCACACAATCTAACCTTTGGTTACCATATTAGGGACAATGGTCATCAAAGAGTAAAAACAATAGCCAGAGTGAAAACGTGGTCGAAAATTTGAAAAGAAAGACTCATTTTCCTTCCGAACAGTTAATATGGTTCCCAAAACAAAGTGAATAGTATGCCGGAGAGTGTGGTGGCCTCACGCAACTACCCTCCAACTATCAAAATTTCAGAGAGAGTGGTGGTCCCCTTTTCTATAAAAAATGAGTTTAAGGTAAATAGCCCTCTTTTGCGATAGAACCTTACAAAAAGGCCCTTCAAACAGCTTTTGTGTGGCTCACTGCATGGTCATCAGTGGAATCCACTCTGTTCAGTCAATGGGGGTTTTAATTTTAGGGCATGGGCCAAGTTTAATGAAAAAAGCATAGATGGACAACATTAGAGGAAACAATTGAGAATGAACGCTCAATGTTAACACTATTTATAAGCCGTAAAGGGCTATAAACTGAACCGAAAGTGTCTTTTATGGTTTCGCGACTATCCAATTAAAGTGAGTGGATCAGATCTACCGTGGAGTGGGCCCAATCCTCAATTAATGGGATTAACTCTAATCTTTGGACAAAAACTCATCAAGCCATGGGGCCAAACTGTACCGCTTCATCCCAATGCAAGGGCAATTTTGTCCCTGAAAAAATTCAAAATGCGTCATAGGGCTAAAAAATAAGGGAATAAGGCTATTCTGGTAAAATCCTTTGGCGAGTGAATTATTTGCGTCCCCTGCCTTACCCAACATGGTGCCACCCTGACCATGGAGCCCACCTTAATGTATTTATTGTATATCCAGATGGTCCATCCAGATAATTCAATACTCTGCCACTAAAAAAATTTAAACCTAAAACTCGTAAATTCACGTGCTATGGCCAACATGAGTTTTGGAATAATATGATTTTTGGTAATTTGATCATCAGATAAGGAATGCCAGAATGTCAAATGAATGGATTAGATGGCATACAAACACCATGGTGGGTCCTCCACAAAACTAATGGTTTGAGATAGAAATCGCGAACTTTTCCTATGGTATGGCCAACCTGAGTCCTCGATGATCATGAGTTTTAGGTCCAACGGTTAAAATCATGCAGTGCACTTGATGAGCGGGGTAGATCTTATGAAAGTTCAAACAGGGATTGCCTACTGACACTGCCAGTTGTGAGTTGGCCACTGGTCGGTGCTATGTGCGCCCAGCATGATATATGTGTTTTATTCATGCTGTCCATCCATTTTTCCTGCTTTATTTTAGGGTATGAACCCAAAAAATGAGGCAGATCCAAATCTTAAATGTACCACACGAAGGGAGACAATGGTAATTGACCACTTGTTAGAACTAGAGAATGGATCACAACGACATCCTTTGAAGTATGGTTTCCTTTTTTTTTTGTTCTGGGGTTCTGAATAATAGAAACATTCGTAGACGATCACAAACATTCACAAAAGTACACAAGAGGAGATATCGCAAGGTGAATTTTATTCCAGAGATTCTGAGATCTTGTACATTTCAGGCCGTGATCTGGCACAAGCTCTTAATTACATCGAATGATCGATGACCCTTGATTAAAAGGCAAAAGACTAGTCAGCGGGGACTATGGTCTCAGAGTTCATGGTCGTAGAGACTTGGCGTTTGTGTGGTCGTAGAGACCTGTATTTGTATGGTCGCGGAGACCGGTATTTGTATGGTCACGGAGACCTGTATTTGTATGGTCACGGAGACCTGTATTTGTTGTATTCTATTATGGACTGATCCATCTTTGTACGAGTCGGATGTCTATGTCCCATGTTTTGACCGGAGATCCGGGCTGAGACTGTCAGGGTTTATGGCCGAGATGGACGACTTTGGGCCTGCGCCTGTCAATGTAGGGACAGGTGACCTCAGGAAGTCCATTCTACAGTTGTGTGTACCTGCGCAGCTCAACCAGCGGATGCCGTTTGGATGGGTAGGGCATCGACTGTTCTTGAAGTGTCAGTCTTTAACAAATGTGTGTGATAGTTTAGAACTCTCCTGGCATGGTTTATCGTGTTAACCATAGTCCTCTTTGCTTAGTCCAGGCCTGAATCCGGGTCATATTATGATAATACACGTGATGATGATACATAGGTATGATTCTGGGCACTGGCGGCCTCTTCTTGAGAAGTTACTTCGTTCATCTCGTCGGATCAGATCGGACTCTGAAGGCTTGCATTCTGCTCACTGGGTAGCCCGGATGAGTCATTTGACCGCTCCGTTGCGTCCGGAACGCTCAAAATACCCAAAATAGGCCCAAACGGGGCTTGAAAACGTTATAAAATGAAGATTTAAGGGTGCTGGAATGAACGCTCAAAGTGCTGATTTTTGCGATTCGCTCGCCTGATTTTACTGATGCGCTGGGGCCAGCGCGTCCAAAAATGATTGTTAAAAATTATCTATTTTCATGATGCGCTAGGCTATTTTTCTGACGCGCTGGGGCCAGTGCGTCCGAAAATAACTTCATTTAGGAATGTTCATTTTTTTGATCCGCTGGCCTATTTTGCGATGCGCTAGGGCCAGTGCGTCAAAAAATAACGTTGTTTTGGAATGTGCATTTTTCTGATCCGCTGGCCCATTTTTGTGATGCGCTGGGGCCAATGCGTCCAAAAATAACGTTGTTTTGGAATGTGCATTTTTCTGATCCGCTGGCCCATTTTTGTGATGCGCTGGGGCCAGTGCGTCCAAAAGTGATGAGTTTTAAGATGCTGTTTTATTTGATCCGCCGAGGGCTTTTCCTGATGCGCTGGATCATTTTTATGATGCGCTGGGGCCAGCGCATAAAAAAAGATGACTTGTAAGTTATTTCATCTCCGGACCTGTTATGGTCGGAGATGCGATTTCTGGCGAGGGGTTTCGGCGATCGGAAAAAGGTTTTCCGGCGAAGAGGTTCAGCTCTCTCTCTCTCTCTGAATCGTGGAAATGAGGTGGTGGGAGGGGTATTTATAGCCTAAGTCGGACAATAGGAAGCCGACACATGTAGCGCGTCGAGAAAACATGCCGGCGCGTCGAGAAAATCACTCGGCGCGTCTAAAAATGTCTTAGTTGGGATCCTGATTTTTAGGGCGCACTGGCTGTCAGTGCGTCCTGAAATTGCTGAAAGTGCCTGATTTATTGGACGCGCTGAGGGTCAGCGCGTCCTGAAATTTCTGAATTATTGGATGCGCTGAGGGAAGTGCGTCCTGAAATTCATTCCGTAAAACTGCCTGCATTTCTTGATGCGCTGGGTGAATTTCTTGACGCGCTGAGGGTCAGTGCGTCCTGGAATTCACTTCGTGAAACTGTCCGAATTTCTTGATGCGCTGGACGAATTTCTGAACGCGCTGGAGGCAGTGCGTCCTAATATTCATTTTCTGAAAATGACTGAATTTCACGATGCGCTGGCTATGGGTTTTCTCGATGCGCCGACGTACTCGTGTTTTGGGAAATTGGGTTTTGCAAAACGAAGGGCTTGTGGGGCCCGCTTTGCGATCAATGTCGATGCACTGGCTCTATTTCTTCATAATCGGGGTCACCCTCCCAAATTTGGGGAGTTCTGATCATGATGACCGGTGGGGTCCACCACTGGCCCAATTTTCTGCTTTTCTGGTTAAGTCTGATGCGTGTTGCGATTTTTGACGCGATTTTCAATGCACTGGCCCTAAATCCGATCAAGTGATGATTTTGGGCACTCGGAGTTATTCTTTCGAAGACCCTTATTTTTGGGACCCCAATAGATGCCCCTCCGATGCGTTGGGATGGACGCGCGGCGGTCCATGGCGACGCGTCGGATTTTCTGGGTCCCACTATAAATAGGGAAGTCGGGTCATTTCGTCATTTCACTTCCATTTTCGACGACCAGCGCTCTCGGCCAGCGCATCGAAGAAATCGCCAGCGCGTCGAATAATTATCGCTAGCTCGTCAAACAAATAGGTAGCCTTTTTGTCGATGCACTACCCACAGCGCGGCCATTAATTGGACTTGGGATTTTTGAACGCGTCATAGCATCGCGCATGGGTTAAATGGTCGCGCTAGCCTTAGCGCATTGATTAATTCATAATTCTCTTTTTATTGACGCGCTAAGGCCAGCGCGTCCTCCCGTGCTTTGTTAAAACTCATTTCATGACGCGCTGAGTTCAGCGTGTTGCACTTTGGCATTTTTCCGATGCGCCAGTCCCAGCGCGTACTCGCGTGCCTGGGAAAACCCATTTGATGGACGCGCTAAGGTGTGGCGCTTATGAAAATTCGAACTTGGTGGATTTATCATTTTCTGGATGCGTTGGGGCCGGCGCGTCATGTTTTTGGACTTGTGAAGTTGCACGATTTTTGTGACGCGCTGGGCTCTTGCGCGTGCGATTTTGCGACTTGGTGAAATTCATTGAATTTATTACACATACTGGATCACGCACGTATATTTTCAAACTTATTAAGCTGGCCCGATTGTTAAACGTGTCAGGGCCGACGCGTACTGATTTCTGAGTTTGAGAAATTGCCCAATTTTAGTGTCCTAATCAAGTACGCTTATCATGGCTTAATGCGCTCACATTCAGGTTCATTTGATCATTGCTCATGATATTTGGGGCTGTTGTTTCGGGTGCGTGGAGCCTCACACACCCTCATATTCAACCTGATCACCTTTGAACATTACCCGGGCGTGTGAAGCCTCACACACCCAGCCCATAGGCCTTGGTGGAATCTGGGGTTTTTGCGAACTTTGTACTGGCGATCCGCCGTGTCTCTAAAGGGTGTCAGCCCCTATACTTTTGCTTCACATTTGCGCATGTGTGCCAGTTGTCCTAGGGAGGCGTAGGGTCTCACGCACTTAGGAGATTTCCTGGTCGCATCAGCTTAATGGGCAATTCTAATGGCGAATTTTAAGTGATGTTTCGAGCGTACCTTTGCATGTCTTTTCTTAGCCTTTCTGTCTTTACGCGAGTGGCTTCACGTGCTTTTTCCTTCTTTTCTTTTGTCGGATTACCTCATTGGTTCATCCGTCTTGTTTTTTTAGCAGACAATGGCCATAACTCGCGCTTCTCTACGCGCGGCCCGGGATTGTATGAGGCGGCTTCTGTACGCTCTAGACCACCCTGAGACTTGGTCATCTCTCGCTGGTCGGCGCGATGAGGTGGCCGAAGCCTTGACCCATCTGGGCGTGGACTCCCGCCCTATTCTTTGAGCTATCCAGAATGTCTCGGTGATGGCCTCCATTTCTGACGAGCGTAAGGAGGCCATTTCTAGCTTCATCGGCGATTCTTCCCTCTTGGAAGAATTGGCGGTCCTCGAGGCGGCGGAGCTTTCTATGGCCGCTTCTTTCTTATCCCTGTCGAAGCGACTTAGCTTCCTGAAGGAGGAGAAGAGGGAGAGCAGGCGATTTCTAGCTTGGCTTGTCCCATTAACGGAGGCCGAGTATCCGGATCGCCGCGCTGGCATCTGGAGGATGGTCAGGGAGGCTCTACGGGGACATGACAATCTGGCGATCGACGTCTCCATTATAAGGAATTACGCCAATGCCGAGCACCTGAATTTTGATCTCGTGCAACAATGCATTTCCATCCTAGTGGACTTGATCTTCAAGGAAGCCCAGGTCCAGGCGAAAGTCAATGAGTTGAGGGCTCGGGTTCTCCCGCTGATACAGGACTGAGATCCTCGCTTTCTGGCTTTGGGGAGGGGTCCCCGCAATTTTGAGTCATTTTACATTGACTGTTGATTTTTAATCATTTAAACAATTGACATTAACAATTTAGACATTTGGAATAGCCCTCATGGTTTGATGAATGCTAATCATATTTTTCTCCTTTACTTCTGTCTTTCCTCGCTTGTGTGTTTGTGATGATGATGCTGTGGTTGCGGATGTTGTTGTTTCATTTCTTTTTCCATTGGTTTCGAATGCGTTCCGCAGTGGCCTTGATTGGCGCTTGTACTTTGTTCACTTGCTGCTTCGTATCCCTTTGAATTTTGTAAATGTTTGATTGATTTTATGAGGACATTTTCCCTTTGCCCTGTACTTAAGCCTTTTTCATGCCGTTGCAGATTATAATGGCCAGCCATCCTTCACAAGCCGGTCCTTCGGGTCCACCTCAGACTCCGTCAAAGCGTAAGTGCGCCGCCGCTAAGCAGGTTTCCAGGCCATCGGCCGAGAATCCGCAGTGGTTCCTTCCGCCGGAGATGTTCAACTTCTATGAACGCATTTTGACTCTTCCGAAGAATGTTCAACGAAAGATACTCTGCGATAAGGCCCTACCGACCCCTCCTGACGAGGGTACTCAAGAAGAATGGGATGCGTGGTACGCTCCTTTGCAAGGTTTTCGGACCGACAAGGTTGTTGGGTCTGAAGAGGGTGAAGCGAGCCCAGCTGTGCCTACTCAGTCTGCTAAGCGAGGTCGCCCGAAGACGACTGGAAAAAGCGCCAAGCAGGTCTACATGGAGAATCAAGCCAAGTCAAAGTCTGATAGAATGAGGGTTGTCTGGTCCTCCGCGAAGCTGGCGGTGTCATCTCTTGTGATTCGTAACCCCTACACAAAGCAATTCATCCGATTTCCCAAGAGCTTCCAGAGATATCGCTCTCTACCGAGTATCGAGCCATCTGATGTGTGTCGCGCAAACTCATTTTACAGCGTCGACTCCTGGACTTCTGTTCTAGAGACATTCGTCAACTGCGCTGTATCCAAGAACGGTACACTGCAGTCTGTCCTTGGGGAGAAGGACATGATATTCTTGGAGCCAAACCACGATCCTCACCTGCCATTTCCGACACATTACTACGAGACCTTACGCCAAAGGTTTCGCCCTCTGTCCGACGCGGAAATTTGGCCGACCGGGGGGTTCAGGACCCGAGGACACCTGAGCCCTCACCCTGGCTACGAAGCTTGGGCCAGCCGAATAGTCGAGCAGCATGAAGAGACTTTGAAGCAAGTGAGTCTCCTGCGGGCTATTCAGGCGACGTCGAGCTACTTTTATCGAGAACTGTGCGTCTACAAGGGGTTCCTGAATCACTGGAGCTCTATTACAAACTCCTTCCACCTACCGTACGGGGAAATGAGCGTATCGCTCTGGGACTTATATCGGATACCCGGTCTTCCCATCCGCGGCAGAATTTATGATGAATGGACGCCGAGCGACGAGGAGCTATCCAAGAAGAAAAAGGGCGTCGATGAAGGTTTCTACTCTAAAGCCTGCTATGAATTGTTTGTTGAGCTGCCGCAATTCCTGGGCTCCAGAGACAAAGTGCCTTTTGAGGACTGGCTGATTTACTTCAGTCACGGTCTGAAGTGAGCTTCTTTACTTGACTTGCACTCTTCGCATCCTGTTCCATTCTTTTCTTCTACTGATGGTTTTCTTCCTGTCTCAACTTGAATTATGGATCGTATGATGAAGGCCGCAGGGATAAGTTGGTTTTGGAGGCCAAGATGAAGAAGAAGTTCCCGCAGCCGAACAAGCTATCTCCCACCTGCGAACTCGCTGGGTTCTTAGCCTACTGGTTATGCTGTGTGGCCCTCCCGAGCTCTAAGCAGGCAGATAGTGTGAGAGTCTCCTGCTTCGCTGTAGCAGGGAGTCTGGCTAACGGCCATCGTTATGCATTGGCCCCGATGGTATTATGCTCTATATATCGGGCCTTTGGCGGTATCATCAGCAACAAGGGCTCGGTTTCCTTTGGACTAAATTCTTCTTATTGCGGGTGACATTTCTTTTCGGGATGGCTCGGGTTTTACTTCCCATGGGTCTATGGCAAAGAACTCAAAGACTTCATCTGGAGGGGGTCGGTTCCGTTGCATGCCTTTCAGAAGCGGAAGATGATCAGCGGAAACTTGGCGACTATCGAGGCAAAGATAGCTCGTCACGATGACGTCGACTTCTTCCTTTTCTCCGGGACCAATAGTGAAGATCCTAAATTGCTTGATGATGATGAGAGCCTTGGCTCCTATGGGCGTTGCTTTCTGATATCTATCCGTCCGGGCTCACTGCCTTTGAGAGAGGGTGCTGAGTTTTGGAGAGAGCCATACTACCCAAATCGGTTTGCCAGGCAATTTGGTTATGACCAAGGGGTACCAGAGACGCTAGAACCAGTGACGAGAGAGCAGCGGGCCTATGGCACGGGACCGATTCATTGGAAATGGATATGGCGGCAGCTCCTGCTCACCAGATCGGGTTGTTCTTTCATTGTTCTGGGTACAGAGTACATCCTTGGCACCACATATGGATGGATGAGGTGGTGGGCTCACCAATATTCCTTGATCCAAAACAATCGACACGTGGCCGACCTTGTCTTCGTTTCTCCCCCGATCGTCGATCCTGCTCCTGCTGACGGCTTGGGCTATGTGGCAGAGCCGCTCCGTCAATTGGCTACTCCAGGCGTGCAGAAGTTTATGATCTCTCTGAATGTTATAATAGATCATGAGAAACCCGAGCACACGCTTGAAGGGTGGGTCACTTACGCGCAGAGGGTCACACTGCAAGGGAATCCGGATTCCCCACTCGTTGGTCCCATGGCAAAGGGACAGAGAGAGCGTTATGATATCGGTGATGACGATGATGATGAGGCCGACGTGGCGGGGGATGCCGGTGGAGAGGAGGATGCTGGTGATGACGACGAAGAGGACGATAATGATGATGATGTTGGTGATGGCAATGATGGAGGAGGTGATGTTGGTGAAGAGATCATCAGAGAGGGTGGAGAGGGTGATGTTGCGGCAGCAGGTACCCCGCCGACCGGTGGTCAGGGAGGTCGTGGTCAGAATCCAGTGAGTCAGACGAGCCTGTCCAGACGTTCTGTTCCCGGGGATAGTGATTCTGAACTGTCTCCTGAACGTTCTGGTCCTCGAGTAAAGACCGCTCATCGCGACCCCGTTACTGACGGAGGAAAGAAAATAAAGGACTTGTTGAAGCTGTACAGGGCTGAGAAGGCACGGAGCCGACTCCCCCAGGCTGTCGGCAGTGTCCCGACTGATGACTTGAGCGGAACAAGGGAGGAAGGGGAGATGAGCTCACAGGCGGGCCTCAGCGGAGATCGTCCTATGGAAGAAGGTGAAGGTAATGAGCCAATATACGAGAGATCTGTTCCCGAGGCAGACACGGGACCCATCCCTATGGACATCGACGGTGAGCCACGAGTTGAAGATCCCCCTCTTGCCGACCCTGTCAATTCCGAGGCTGTAGCGAACCCTAACCCTACTCCTGAGGCGAGACCTGTTGTCGCTACGGAAGAGGCAGCACTCCCTTCCCGAGGAACCATGCCTTTAAATGCTGCTAGCACACCAGAGCCTATTGTCGAAGCACCCCTCACCACTGAACCAGTTCAAGCTATCTCTGCCCCTGAGATCGTTGTTCCTTCTTCCCCTGAATTGCCTGAGCCGGCAGCGAAAATTGTAGCTGGATGTCCCCCTAGCTCATCAACACCTGTTGCCTCAACTGGTGCACCGAGTGATGAAACTCTCGCTGGTATACTACTTGTCTTATTACCTGCTTGCTTCTTTTCTTTCTTCAGTGTGCTAATGTTTACCATTTCTTTTGTCAGCCACTGCTCCTGCCAGCATCCCGGTTCCTTTAGTCTTACTTGAGGCATTCATTTCATCTCTCTGAGGCCTGTCAAGGACCAAGGCGAATCTTCTCAAGAGCTTACTATCCGACATCGTCGATTCGTTGAAGAACGGAGATGAATGGTCTATCTTGGACGAGGCACTGCAGGCGTTGGAGCTTAACGCCACGTGGTTCGGGATTGACATCTCTTCGATAGTCAGCCATGTGTTCCAATTTAAAGATGGGATGGCTCAAGTGAACGAGGCGAGGCACCTCAAGGTTGACCCTTCTGTCAAAGAAAGACGCGGTCACTTGTGGTCCCTCCTTCCGGAACTTGAGTCACACGAGGCGGATGTGGCCGCAATACGGAGGGATTGGCAGGCTGTAGACGCTGAATACCAAGAGGCCACCTGACGTCTCGTGGAGATTGAAAATGAGATGGCCCGATTATGAGCTGAACATTCTGTCGTCCATCTCAAACTTTCGAAGTTCAGTGGTCAGAAGGCACGCCTGCAGTCTTCCATTGACCAACGCGAGGCGAAGTGTAACGTCGTGAGGGCACAAGTTATGGAGCTGAAGCGGTCTCTCCAAGGCACTCCTGACCCTGCCCAAGTCTTAGCCGAGGCTGAGGCGAGACAGAAGGCGATCGAAGAATCTGTAGTCAACTTGTTAGAACAATGTTTGAAGACTTTAGATAGTTGAACTGTAATGATCTTCACTTATAATTTGAAACACGTTGGAATATGTTGTAGTGAATGTTGTAACGATATGTATACTATTGTAGTCTTGAATTTATATTGTGCCTTTAGCCTGCTTGTTGTTTCATTTGAATTTGAATGCAACTAGATTGGGCCTTTCGGAAAGGAACGTCCCCCTGTTAGGACTTAAACCCATGCTTATGGGAACAAAGACTTAACCAGGTCTCGGTTCAGGACTTATCCCAATTCTGGATGTCCTTGGAAAGAATGGGGTGCCATGCTCGACGTGTCTTGAGTCTTATTGGCTTCTCCGATACCTATGCAAGCACAAAATAGACAATTAGCATTTTTAATTTACTGATTATATGGTATCCTTTCTTTTGGTATCTACTTTATTACACTTTTTCCCTCTACTAGGGTGTCTACAACTTGCAACAACAAGCCTTTGTTAAGTGTAATATCTTTTCAAGAACCGACCATTCACCAGCGAACTGATGCCTTGTCCGTTGCAATATATTACTTGATCAGCTCCGTTGGAATACACTTCATCGATAATGCAGACGGGATCCCATTTTGGGTCAAATTTACTTTTTAGTCCTTGGGTTGATGCCGGACGCTTCATCATTAGCACGAGATCACCCTTCTTAAATGATCTGCCCCTGACACGCTTATCGTATGCAACGAAAATTTGCTTTTGATACATTTCGAGCCTTTGTTGGGCGGCGAGCCTCTTTTCATCTAAATTATCGAGTTTGATCATCCGGCTCTTGGCATTATGCTCGGTTGTCAGGGAGTGTCGGAGAGCGACCCATAGTGACTCAACTTGTATTTCCATCGGGATCACAGCTTCTGTACCGTACACCAGTGAGTAGGGCGTAGCCCGGGTGGCTGTGCGGTGTGTAGTCCGGTATGCCCACAGTGCTTTGGGCGACCGTCTGTCCCAGTCCTTCTTATTTCTGCCACTGTCTTTTTCAGAATCTTCACAATAGTCTTATTGAATGCTTCGGCCAGTCCATTCGCAGGAGGATAATAGGGCGATGAATAGCAATGCTTGATCTTGAATTTTGCGCACAGCTTATCAATAGTAGCGTTCTTGAAGGGTGTCCCGTTGTCCGTGGTGATTCTCTCGGGGATACTATGTCGGTATAATATAGTGTGACGAATGAAACCTTCGACATGTCTAGCTTTCACGTTTCTTAGGGCGACTGCCTCAGCCCATTTGGAGAAATAGTCGGTCGCTGCAAGGATGTACTAATCCCCCTGGGAGGATGGTGGACTAATCGGCCCGATCAAGTCCATGCCCCAGGCTGCAAAAGGCCAGGACATTACCGACTGATGCAATTCTTCCGGTGGTGAATGTATGATATCGGCATGGACTTGACACTGGTGACACTTCTTTACGTATTTTATTTCGTCTTTTGCCATAACAGGCCAGTAGTAACCCATGTGTCGCACACGATGATGTAAATTCTTCCCTCCCTGGTGAGCACCGCATTCTCCTCCGTGAGCTTCTTTCAAGGTGTCACGTGCTTCTTCTTGGTTTAGACATCGCAGCAGTACTCCCTCGTATGATCGTTTGTAAAGCACATCATTCTGGAGTACGAATGAATTGGCGCTTCTTCTGATTTGTGTGCGCATTTTAGGATCTTCCAGCAGAAATCCGTACTTCAGATAATCAATGAATGACTTTATCCAATCATCTTCCTCTGTGATCTCGAAGCAGCAAATGGGATTAGCACTCAATTCTCCACTGTGCAACGTAGTTGTCGGCAGGTTTCTTCTTTCTTCAATTGTTACTTGAAGCGGGCTGCCTCCGGGGTTAGCCAGGGCGGTAGCTAAACTGGCGAGTGCATCTGCTTGTACATTCTCCTGCCTCGGTATATGCGAGATGCTGCTGTTCCGAAACTGATCGAACATGGACTGCGCTTGGTGGCAATAGGGCGATAACTCGGGTTTACGGACTTCGTATTCTGTCGTCAGTTGTCCGATGACAAGCCTAGAGTCACCATAGATACGTATTTCCTTGATCTGCATTTCCAGGGCCAACTATAACCCGATGATAAGAGCCTGGTACTCTACTTCATTGTTGGTGCATGCCGGGACTAACATGAATGAATAAGGTAACAAGTCTCCTTGCGGACTGATGAACATAACTCCTGCCCCTGACCCTACTGCTCTAGCTGCGCCATCGAAATACATCTCCCAATGGCGTGCTTCATTAGTTGCCATGACCTGATCGTTTGGGAGGTCATATTCTATTTCTTCACCGCTCGGTACTAGATGTGTGGTAAGGAAGTCTGCAATTGCTTGCCCTTTGACGGCCCGAGCTGGCATATATGTCAAGTCGAATTCTGACAAGAGAAGGGCCCACTTGGCCAGCCGTCCAGACAACATGGGTCTGTTCATGAGAAACTTGAGGCGATCTACTTTGGATATCAACGTTATTTGGTGAGAGAGACAGTAATGCCTAAGCTTTTTGACAGCAAAGATCAGTGCCAGACAGATTTTTTTGATCGCTGAGTAGTTAAACTCAGCTCCCACTAGCGTGCGGCTCAGGTAATAGAGTGCGCTTTCCTTTCCTTCTTCGTTCTTTTGGGCTAAGAGGGCTCCCAGTGAATTTTTGCCGACGGCAATGTAGAGGATCAATGGCTCCCCTTTGATCGGTGCTGTAAGGACTGGAGATTTTTCGAGTAAGTCCTTCAGAGAGTCAAACACTTTCTGGCAAGCGTCATCCCACTCAAACTGTACCCCTTTCTTGTTGAGGCGCGAGAATGGTTGACAACGACCGGATAAGTTCGAGATGAACCTTCTTAGGTAAGCGACCCGGCCTTGGAAGCTTTTAAGCTCTTTGAGATTCTTCGGAGGTGGCATTTCCCTGATCGCCTTAATCTTAGTTCAGTCGATTTCTATGCCTCGATGTCTGATAACAAATCCTAAAAACTTGCTAGAGGAAACCCTGAATGCGCACTTCAACGGATTCATACGGAGGCTTTTCTTTCTCAGTCTTTGGAACACTTGTCGTAGATGCTCTCTATGCTGTTCATGTTCGGCCGACCTTACCACCAGATCGTCTACATAACATTCGACATGCTTATGCATCATGTCCTGGAAGATTACTTACATCGCACGCTGATATGTTGCCCCTGCATTTTTCAACCCAAACGGCATCACGCGGTAACAGTATATGCCCAACGTTGTACGGAATGCTGTCGATTCCTCATCCTCTGGGGCCATACGAATCTGGTTATACCCCGAGTAACCGTCCATAAAGGACATCACTGCGTACCCTGTCGTGCTATCGATCAGTAGTTCTGGGATAGGCAGTGGGAAGTCATCCTTAGGTCATGCTTCATTGAGGTTCCGAAAGTCTACGCAGATTCAGATTTGACCGCTCTTTTTCTTGACCGGCACAATATTTGAGATCCATTGTGGGTATTTGACCTCTCGGATGAACCCGGCTTGGATTAACTTTTCGACCTCTTCTTCGATTTTGGGCACTATGTCTGGGTGGAATCGTCGTTGAGGTTGTTTGACCGCTTTCTTCCCTTTCAGGATGCCCAACTTATGCATTGCAATTGTTGGACTAAGCCCCGACATTTCTGAGTATGTCCAAGCGAACACGTCCTTGTTCTCTTTCAACAGTTGGATGTATTTCTCTCTCTCTTCTTCTGGGACATTTTTACTCAGGTATGTATTTCTAGGGTCCTCTGAGGTTTCCAAATTTATTTCTTCAAGCTCATCTATCGTGGGCTGTCCCCGTCTTCTATCTATGCAAGTGCGGCGCTAGGTTGAATGATGTCGACTACCTCTTGCGACTGCGCCTCTTCTGTGGAACTGATTGTCACCATGTTGACATGTCTAACCTTCATCTTTGTCCCTAACCCTTCTCTTCATTGGTAAGCTTCGGTGTTTTCCTCGAATGGGGCTAACATTCTACCATTCGAGGTTGGTTCCGAGTAACAGAAGCCCATATTCTTCATGATGTTACGACTAACTTCACTGTACCTTTCCTCTTCTATTGGTTGCGATAAACGGAGTGATTTTTCGGCCTCGTCCTTGGACTGTGCGGGTTCATTCGTCACTGAATAAAATTTGATCTTTTTCTTCGTATTGGCACTTGATGGTACCACAAACTGGCTAGGAGCTCTCGGGAAAGGTTTAACTCTTCCTATTTTCGGTATTGGTATGTTGAAGTTAGATTTGAGCACACTCATGTGCTGGTTCGATATCATCTCTAGGACGGATTGCCCTGGTTGTCGCAAGTGCTTCGGGATTATATAGAATTTCTTGGTAATCCCTTGAGGTTCTTCAGCTGACTGACTTGCGGTTTCTTTCTGAGTAATGAACTGATGCTTGCTTCTCTGTCCAAACTTGCTGACTTTAGGTTTTGCCCCTTGCCCTTTCTGTGTTACGTCGGGCTTCTTCGTGACCTCTCTTTCGTCGACCAGGTCATAATACCGGGCATCGGCTAAGAATGACTCTGCAATTGTATACGGCTTTGGGTCTGCTGCCACTCTGTACTGAACTCCCTGTCTGTTGTATTTGAAGCATTGATGATAGGTTGAGGGAATGACGCGATTCTGATGGAGCCACGGCCTCCCTAGCAGAAGATTATACGTTGTTACTACGTCGATTACTTAGCATATTACTTTTGTCTTCAGCTCTTCAATTTCTAGCATCACGGTAATCGACCCTAGAGTGCACTGGCTGTCTTGATTGAACCCTTGAATAACCATAGTGCTGGGTCGCAGGGCTGATGGTCTGTAACCCAACCTCTGTAGTGTCTTCAACGACATGATGTTTACTATGGACCCATCGTCAAGCATGCATCACTTAATTTTCGTATCTCTAATCATTCCTGTGACCATCAACGGACGGTTGTGGTCTGTTGCTTCAAGCATGCGGTCTTCTTCAGAGAATGTGACTATAGAGGGGTGATCTATCTGCATTGCTTGCTGAATTGGTGCATTTCCTTCCCAAAATTTATCTGGATCGTTCATTTCTGCTTCGATTTCTGTCATCATCACTTCTCTGACTTCACTGTCTAGCAGCGTGTTGATCAACATCTCCCTATACACCTTTGAGAGACACAAGGCGTCGTATATGCTCAGGCGAGCCGGGACCCTTCGCAGGTGTGACACGACATCATATACTACTGGTGCTGCCCCCTGCCTTGGCTCCGGCCGACTGGACGTGGCCTCAACAACTTTCTCTTTCAACTTCTGCCCCTGGGGCCTCGTTGAGGGTATATCCGGGTTTCCAGTCTTCTTGCATCGGGTCAATTGGTTCTGGCTGAACGCGTTCCGGCATTTGCCCTCCGGATCGGAGGATGACGGCATTGACTTCTTCTTTACCTGCCCGCAATGTCTCTTCCGTTGATGGCTGTTCTGTAAATGATGCCATCGCGTAAGGTACCTGAGTCTCTATAAGTTGGCTCCTCTCTTGGCTATCCTTCTTTCTCGTCCCTTTCTTCTTGCGGTCGAGGAATCTTCTTCGATTCTCGAGCCTTTGTCGGCTGCTAACCAAAGTCCAGGGTTCTTCAGGTTCAGGGAACGGGACGTGCAATTGGATGCTTTTGTCTGAGGGGAAGGCTGAAATTACCCCCGCTGTTTCCTTCGTTGTCGTTTCCGGTGGCTTCATACTAATCACCCCTTGGTTGATCAACCCCTGTATTCTTCCTTTTAGACTAAAACAGTCTTCTGTCTTGTGGCTCAGACACCGATGGTATTTACAATACCGGGGACCATTCACCTTCCCGACCTCGTGGGGCCGAATCGGTTCTGGTAAGCGAATTACATTTTCTTCCACTAATTGTTCCATGATGGGGATCAGATCGGCCATGTCGAAGGTGTACGGTCCGTTGGCTCTTTCTCTCTCGGCTATTGTTATTCTTTGAGAAACGTAAGGCCTCTTGCCTCTGTCTTGGGTAGGTGTTGCTTTCTTGTCCGTCTTTGAATCCACGGTGGGCCGCTTCCGATCTATTATACCTTTGCCTTTGATTATATTGTGTGTTTCTGCAATCCTTACTCCTCTTTTTTGCCTTTCGGGTCTGAGGTTCACTCGTGCTGCGGCTTCTTCTACCAGGTGTGCTTTGGTGGCCAGTTCTCGAAAAGAGTGAAAACTATTCCCCGACAACCCGTATGATATCATTGGGTCCAGGGCTCGCATACACATCTTTATCTGTTCTTTTTCGCTGGGTAACTCTTGACATTGAGCGGCTATCGTCCCCCATCGGTCCATGAACCTCTCCACGGGTTCGCCCTGTCTTTGTCTGATCAAGGCCAGATCTGTCACTGATGTTTCTCTTTCTATAGAGAAGAATTTTGAGATAAAACTGTCTCGTATCTGCTCCCACGACTTCACTGATCCGGCTGGTAGCGACATGTACCATTGAAAAGCTTTCCCTGTCAACGTTGACCCAAATAACCGCATACAGTACTGTGGGACGGTCGACCAATTTCCCAACGCTGTGAGGAAGTGAGTGATATGCTCCTCTGGCGACCCCCTACCGTCAAAATTTTCAAAATTCAGACATCTGAAGTTGACCGGAAACGGTATTTCTTCTATCTCTAGTGGGTATGGGACCTGATATTTATACCCGGTTCCTCTTTCCTTCTCCTTTTCTTGTCGCATGAGACTTGTAATCGTTTGCGACAATTCCTCTCTCGTCATTTGCGCAGTCAGGACTGTTATTCGTTCCACTGGAACTCTCCTGGCCTGGGTAAGTGGTTCGGCACTAACTGGCCCTTTTGCTGCCCCTTGAGATTCTTCAGCTAATAGGTGCGTAGGTGGTACGAGACTTTTAGTGGCACTCTGAGCTATCAAAGTGGTCAATGCTTCCTGAATTATCCTCATTCGTTCATTCGTTTCCCGATTGGCCTGAACTAATCTGTCGATCTGATCTTGGACCGTAGGCAATTCTTCTGCTTCATACGATCCCTCCTCCGTCTCTGCTACTTGAACCATTGCGATCAGCACTGGTCGGGCCTTCCGAAACTACCCCTGTCTTGGGTCAAGAACTGTCACGGGCTTGAGGCTCTTCACAAGTGCGGTTTCGGTCGATTGGCGCGTGACACAGGTGGTCTTGAACAATGGTGGAAACTGTTCGACCGTCATCGCAGGCACTAGGGACCTGGTTGATGTGACCTGACTGTTGATAGGGATCTTCTGCCCTTGTTTCGGCTGCCATTATTTTCTGATCATGGGGTGAGGTCTCGCAGCGTTCACCTTCTCTCGCGCATTTCGACCAGCTGCCATCCTGAATTGGAAGCAGTTGTCGTGGTTGAGATGAAGCGAGGAAAGCTGAAGCCTCCGGTGGCAAGGAAGGTGCACAAACTGTTCATTAAGCATGCCATTTCTTCTGTCTGTCCTAGTATCTTGCTAATTCTGCTGTGTCATAAAAATCGTTAGAACAGTTCACAAGTGCGGTTGGGAGTATGAGCCCATCGATCGCAGTGCATAAACCGACAAAAATAAGCAAGACAGAGACAAATACGTGTAGTTGTGGGAATTTGTGGGTTCGAAAACCTTTTATGTCTATTGTCTTAAAGATGAAGGGAAGAACGTTCCCGTTGAGAGTCGCCAGTTTGACGCCCGAGAGCACCGAAACATTATGCCTCGCAGTAACTTTTCTATGCGTAGATTCGTGTTTGTAAGTAATTGATCTTAGAGTGTTCCTATATTCAGATATAACCAGAGATTCTGGGTTCGATCCCCAGCAGAGTCGCCAGTTTGTTAGAACTAGAGAATGGATCACAACGACATCCTCTGAAGTGTGGTTTCTTTTTTTTTGTTCTGGGGTTCTGAATAATAGAAACATTCGTAGACGATCATAAACATTCACAAAAGTACATAAGAGGAGATATTGCAAGGCGAATTTTATTCCAAAGATTCTGAGATCTTGTACATTTCAGGCCGTGATCTGGCACAAGCCCTTAATTACATCGAATGATCGATGACCCTTGATTAAAAGGCAAAAGACTAGTCAACGGGGACTATGGTCTCAGAGTTCATGGTCGTGGAGACCTGGCGTTTGTGTGGTCGTAGATACCTGTATTTGTATGGTCGCGGAGACCGGTATTTGTATGGTCACGGAGACCTGTATTTGTATGGTCACGGAGACCTGTATTTATTGTAGTTCTGTTATGGACTGACCCATCTTTGTACGAGTCGAATGTCTATGTCCCATGTTTTGACCTGGAGATCCGGGCTGAGACTGTCAGGGTTTATGACCGAGATGGACGACTCTGGGCCCGCGCCTGTCAATGTAGGGACAAGTGACCTCGGAAAGTCCATTCTACAGTTGTGTGTACCTGCGCAGCTCAACCAGCGGATGCCGTTTGGATGGGTAGGGCATCGACTGTTCTTGAAGTGTCAGTCTTTAACAAATGTGTGTGATAGTTTAGAACTCTCTTGGCATGGTTTATCGTGTTAACCATAGTCTCCTTTGCTTAGTCTGGGCCTGAATTCGGGTCATATTATGATAATACACGTGATGATGATACATAGGTATGATTCTGGGCACTGGCGGCCTCTTCTTGAGAAGTTACTTCGTTCATCTCGTCGGATCAGATCGGACTCCGAAGGCTTGCATTCTGCTCACTGGGCAGCCCAGATGAGTCATTTGACCACTCCGTTGCGTCCGGAACGATCGAAATACCCAAAATAGGCCTAAACGGGGCTTGAAAACGTTATAAATTGAAGATTTAAGGGTGCTGGAATGAACGCTCAAAGTGCTGATTTTTGCGATCCGCTGGCCTGATTTTACTGATGCGCTGGGGCCAGCGAGTCCAAAAATGATTGTTAAAAATTATCTATTTTCATGATGCGCTAGGCTATTTTTCTGACGTGCTGGGGCCAGTGCGTCCGAAAATAACTTCGTTTAGGAATGTTCATTTTTCTGATCCGCTGGCCTATTTTGCAATGCGCTAGGGCCAGTGCATCCAAAAATAACGTTGTTTTGGAATGTGCATTTTTCTGATCCGCTGGCCCATTTTTGTGATGCGTTGGGGTCAATGCGTCCAAAAATAACGTTGTTTTGGAATGTGCATTTTTCTGATCCGCTGGCCCATTTTTGTGATGCGCTGGGGCCAGTGCGTCCAAAAGTGATGAGTTTTAAGATGCTGTTTTATTTGATCCGCCGAGGGCTTTTCCTGAGCGCTGGATCATTTTTGTGATGCGCTGGGGCCAGCGCGTCAAAAAAGCTGACTTGTAAGTTATTTCATCTCTGGACCTGTTATGGTTGGAGATGCGATTTTTGGGGAGGGGTTCCGGCGATCGGAAAAGGGTTCCGGCGATCGGAAAAAGGTTTTCCGGCGAAGAGGTTCGGCTCTCTCTCTCTCTCTGAATCGTGCAAATAAGGTGGTGGGAGGGGTATTTATAGCCTAAGTCAGCCAATAGGAAGCCGACACGTGTAGCGCGTCGAGAAAACATGCCGGCGCGTCAAGAAAATCACTTGGCGCGTCTAAAAATGTCTTAGTTGGGATCCTGATTTTTAGGGCGCACTGGCTGTCAGTGCGTCCTGAAATTGCTGAAAGTGCCTGATTTATTGGACGCGCTGAGGGTCAGTGCGTCCTGAAATTCCTGAATTATTGGATGCGCTGAGGGCAGTGCGTCTTAAAATTCATCCCGTAAAACTGCTTGCATTTCTTGATGCGCTGGGTGAATTTCTTGACACGCTAAGGGTCAGTGCGTCCTGAAATTCACTTTGTGAAACTGTCCGAATTTCTTGATGCGCTGGATGAATTTCTGGACACGCTGGATGCAGTGCATCCTAAAATTCATTTTCTGAAAATGATTGAATTTCACGATGTGCTGGCTATGGGTTTTCTCGATGCGCCGACGTACTCGTGTTTTGAAAAATTGGGTTTTGCAAAACGAAGGGCTTGTGGGGCCCTCTTTGCGATCAATGTCGATGCACTGGCTCTATTTCTTCATAATCGGGGTCACCCTCCCAAATTTGGGGAGTTCTGATCATGATGACCGGTGGGGTCCACCACTGGCTCAATTTCCCGCTTTTCTGGTTAAGTCTGATGCGTGTTGCGATTTTTGACGCGATTTTCAATACACTGGCCCTAAATCCGATCAAGTGATGATTTTGGGCACTCGGAGTCATTCTTTCGAAGACCCTTATTTTTGGGACCCCAACACCACTCACCACTAAAAACTTCCTAAGATCCACTATCATGTTTATTTGCCATCCAACCTTTTGATTAGTGACACAGACATGGATGAAGGAAATATCAGCTTGATCCAATGCTTTTGTGGCCCGTAAAAGTTTTTGATGATGGGTGTTCAATTACCATTGTTTCTTGTGGTGTGGTCCACTTGACACTTGGATCTACTTCATATTTTAAGATAATGTTAAAAGATGACCTGGCAAAATAGATGAACAGTGTGGATAAAACACATACATTATAGTGGGGCCCATAAAGCTTTAACACCAACTTGATGGGTGCTATTGGGATCACTAGCCAAATTGTCAGATTGCCAACTACGTTGCCACTATGGGCTCCTCGATGACATATGAGAAATTTTCTACTGTAAACCTCTATTTTGACCATTATTTCCAGCTAAACCTCCAACAGTTTTGTTCCCCAAAGTAAACTTTCATTATTTTTCGGACCAAATTGCCCTTATTCCTTTCGAAATTCACTGCAATCTCGTTGAATTCAACGAGACACATAATTTTCATCTCATCTTCATCTTCGTTCATATATGTTTAGTTTTCAAAGGTTATTATGACTCCTCTATCTAAAAGGCTACGAAAAGGTGTGGGTTTTTTTTTTCTCTTTTGATTTTTAGTTAAGTTTTCTGTTGGGATGTTTTAGGAATGTTTTCTTTTAAATATTAAAGTTGATTTTCATTTTACGATTGTTCGTTAACCTTAGGATACAAATTATTTGTAGAAATGTCAATGTAACCTTGAAATGTTGAAATGAGAATATTATGACTTAATTAACCATATAAGGTATTTGTAGAAATGCCAATGTTACCTTAAAATGTTGAAATGAGAATATTATGGCTTCATTAACCATATAAGGTATTTGTAGAAATGCCAATGTGATCTTGAAATGTTAAAATGGGAATATTATGGCTTGATTAACCATACAAAGTATTTGTAGAAATGCCAATGTAACCTTGAAATGTTGAGGATGCATATGTTCTTTGAATGATAATGCAACGCGATCACGCGATCACATCATTGAGATTAAACGAGCAAAGATAAAAGTGAACGAGATCTCGTAGAGAGCTTGTTGAAATTGAACACGATCACGTTGAATTTGAATGCGATTGCGTTGAATCTCAACATTCACAATGACATTTCAACGAGATCGCGTTCAATTTCAACGTGATTTCATTGAAATGCAATGAGATTTCTTTGAAATTGAAGGAGATCATCCATTGAAATTCAATGAGATCTCGTTAAAATTCAACGAGCACAGATATATTTCAACGAGATCACTGAAAAATTCAACGAGCGCACTGAAAAATTTAACAATCACACTGATAGTTTTACGTTTCATATATTTTCTTTGTAGGAATTGAAGAATATCCAAGAAATGTTTACCCAAACAATTCCGCGAGATGTTTACTCACTTGGTAGTTTGATAAGGTTAAGGAGGGGTTAGAGAAGTATGAGAGTAGATTGAATCTGTTTCAACAATCTCAATTTTCATTTCTGTTAGACATCCCATCCTTTAGATACAACAGAGCGATAATCCACTCTCTTCTTTTAAGACACATAAGTGAGATGGGTGAGCTGGTATTTGAAATTAGGGGAAATTTTCTAAAGTTTAGCGAGATGGACTTTGCCCTTATAAGAGGGCTGAAGACTAGAGACATGTACACCCCTAATAAATCGATGAGTAAGAAGTCGATAAAAGAAAACTATTTCAAGAAACACCCTATTGTAAAGAATCGTCTAGTACAGTCGTTTGAAAAAGTTGTCAATTCAAATAAGCATGCAAATGTTGTGAAGATCACTTTATTAATGTGTGTGGAGTTTTTTGTGAGGGGGACAGACACGAAGAATCATTTTAACCCCATATTCGTTGACTTGGTTAACTCTTTGGAAGAGTTCAACAAATATTCATGGGGCAATGTGGCATTTGAGTCAATGTCTCAAGGGGTGCAAAACGTTAATCAGGCAGTAAGGTCAGGATGAAAAATATACAATGTCCACGACTGCGTATTTCCATTACAAGTAAGCATTCTTTGTTTATTTCACATAAGTAGTATACTTTTCAAACAAGAGTTTTTGAGTCTAATGAAATTTGATGTCATTGTCACATATATGAGCCGTTGAAAGGGTTCCAGCCCTAGCCTCAATTACGATATCATTTGTTTTCAACCAACTTCCACACTTCATGAAATATCGAGGGTGGAAGGGTTGGAGGTATCCGACAATAGATGATATTTTGAAACGTAAAGATGTAAATAGCATTCCATTACAAATTCGTTACTAGACCCGATATTATTGTAGATGTGTTAGAAACTATTTTTTTAATAACTTATATTTACAAATCACTGTACTGCTTACCCTGGAACCAATAAATGAAGAACTTGAGATGGAGGTAGTTCGAAAAAAGTTTCAAGTAAGATAATCATTGGCCTTAATGTAACTTACATTTACTTTATGACATGTATTTGATGATATCTGATAATGTTAATTTTACAGGGAATTGAAGCCGGTTACATTGAAAGGATGACTAGAGAAGTCCAAAGGAAGATAACACTAGATATCATTCAAGGTAAAGATGAAGAAGAAGAGAAAAAATGGGATGACGAAGATGACAAAGAAGAAGAGGAAGAGGGGGATGATGAAGAAAAGAGGAAGTGAGAGAGGGAGAAGGAGGGGAGAGTGAGGGAGAAGGAGAGTGAGAGGGAGTGAGAGGGGAAGATGTCAATGAAGGTTTGAAAACGTTGATTGAAAATCTAAAGAGAGAGAAAAAAGATAAAAAAAGAAAGAGAGGAACTGGAGAAAGAGAGAAAACAAATGAAGAAGGAAAGAGGAGATAAAGAATGAGAGAGAAGAGATGAAGAAGGAGAGAGAGGAGATGAAGAAGGAGAGGGAGAATGAGAGAGAAGAAATGAAAAAGAAGAGAGAAGAGATTAAAATGGAGAGAGGAGATTAAAAAGGAGAGAGAAACGTTGATGAAGGAGAGATCAGAGTTGAAGAAAATTGTAGATATGAAGAGGAAGAAGTTTGAAGATGGATTGTACAAGGTTTAATATTTTTTTGTGGATTATTGATTACTTTATTATTACTTTCATAATTTTCTTACTTGTTCTACTATATAGGAAGAAAAAAGATTAACCGTTTTTACTTTTGATGTGGAATTGGATAATAAAGAAATGAGTTCACATTTGGAGACAAAAGAGGAAAATAAAGAAAAAGTTGAAAGTATTTCTGTAAACGAAGAAAAGCCAAAAAGGTCATTGAAGTCATCATACATTAAACAATCCCCATATGTATCATTATCAGCCATTCCTACATCAACTGGCCTCATCAGTGAAGCTGAGGAATTGAAAGTGTTAGATACTTCTCTGATTCCATTTAATGTGTCGATGGACCCGTTTAGAGAGTTATTGAAGGAGGAATTACAAGTGTGTAAAGATTGATATAAAGAAAATAATAATACGAAATCAGGAGAATCATTTAAGAGCATCTGGAAAACAAATGCCTAGGTTGATAGCCTTGTAAGTATTGTCAAATTATTTTCGTTAAGTTGCTTATATTTATGACCTATATAAACTTTGAGTTGAATCTTATTATTATTATTTTTTTTGCTTAGGATATCAACACATACATTAAATTTTTGAAAAAAAAGGAGGAGGATTACAAGGCAGCATATCCACAAGATTGCAAGTTCTGCCCCACCTTTTTCTAAGTAATTGTTTACTTTAGATTATGGTTATTCTATTTTTCACATAGAAGACATATAGTAATATGTAAATGTTGTAACGGCAATGTCTTAATAAGTGTCTCCTTCTCTTAAGAAGTTATCGGGATTCAAATGATAGTGAAGTGCGGCGCTTGATTTGTGAACAAAATCAGAAAGAATCTACATTTGCTATTGTAAAGGGAGAAGACGGATCAAATGAGTTTTGGCGCTATGAACAAGTAAGGTTATCGTCTTAAATTTATCCACAGTGGTTCAATAGACAATGGTTGCGTCTTATATGTTATTTTCTTATGTTTACCATGAACAGGTGTATGTACCAATGAACTATGACGATCGACATTGGTTTCTTCTTGTCATCCAACCAGAAGCAAAAAAGATTATTCTTCTTAATAGTTTAGACACCAAAGAAAAAAGTAAATACAAGAAAGAGCTGAACATCATAACTGAAGCACTCCATATTCTATTTCATGCCACCGGAGATATAGCTGCGCTTGAAAGAAATGAATGGAATGTTCGCATTGATGCATCTGTACCAAAGCAAACGAATGGTTCTGATTGTGGCATATTCGTTATGAAGTATATGGACATATTGAGCAGCGATCAGCTTTTGAAGGATAAGAAGTTGCAACCATACTCTCGTATATTTAGGAATTCATTAGCTTACGATTATTCATAGGCATGCGGGAAAGTGAGAAATTTTGTAAATTTAAAATATGTTTAATTGATATTGTGAAAGTTCTAATATGAATATTGTGAATGTTGATTTGTGAATTTTGTAATATGAATGTTGGAAGTATGTCGTGAGAATCGATTTGTGAATGTGAATGTTAGATATGGTGTAATGAGCAGGCACAAAGATCTCGTTGAAATTCAACCAGCATAGTGGACTTCATTGAGATCTCATTGAAATTCAACAAGCGCAGTGGAATTCACAGAGATCTCGTTGACATTCAACGAGCACAGTGAAATTCACTGCGATCTCATTGAAATTCAACATCCATGAAGAATAAATTCACCGCGATCTCGTTGAATTTCAATGAGCACAGTGGAATTCACCGCGATCTCATTGAAATTCAACGAGCACAGTGGGTTTCAAAGCGATCTGGTTGAAATTCAACGAGTACAGTGGAATTTACCGTAAATGTATTGAAATTTATCGAGCACAGTGGAATTCAACGCGAATGTATTGAAATTCAACGAGCACAGTGGAATTCAACTGCGAATGTATTGAAATTCAACGAGCACAGTGGAATTCACCGTGATCTCGTTGAAATTTAACGAGGACAGTGGATTTTAACGCTATCTCGTTGAAATTCAAAGAGCACAGTGGAATTTCAATGAACTCTCTCTGAAAATCAACGAGCACAGTGGATTTCAACGCGAGCTCGTCGAATTTTAATGAACATAGTGGAATTTCAACGAGTACAGAGAGAATTCAACGAGAACAGTAAAAATTCAACGCGATCGTGTTCAATTTCAACGAGCACAGTGTACATTCAACGCGATCACGTTGAAATTTAACGAGGACATAGAGAAATATTTGTAAAATTCACCATCATTGAAAATACAAGTATTAATGTAACGCCCCGATTTTCATTACTCGGGTGTTGAGCCCGAGTTCTGAAAATCGGGGCGTTACAAGATGGTATCAGAGATAGAAATTTTGATAATTAAACCTGGTGTGAGGAGGAACTTATACAAATCAAATGTCTCAAGTTAATATGTTGAAATTAGAGACTTGAATTTAGGTTGATGGAAACTAGAAACTTCAACTTAGGTGAATCGCCCCTAGTTTTCAGGGTGAATTGTGAATTAGAGACCCACATTTAGGCTCCTTGAAAAATGTTCGGATAGCCGTTTGAATTTAGAAACAGAACTTAGATACCGTGGGAGAATAACTTCCCACCATGATGTATGTAAGAACAAATAGGAATATTTTTTGAATTGAACCCCTAAATGATGATTTTCAGGAATCTTGAAGTTAAAATTTCTTAAAAATTTCCTTAGTTAGAACTATTGATGTTACAATTCTCAACAAAATAGAAAACAATTGTAGTTACTCAATTGTGGGCCCATAACCCACAGGTCACAGGATCGAAACCTGATTTTATTAGGAGAAAACCTTAATTAAATGAAGAAGACTATTTTTGAATGCTGTGTTGTGATGTCTTACATAAGTAGGAACTTAAGTTTCAGATTTTGAAAAAAAAAAAAAATGAAGTGCAAGACTTTCATTTTCACCTCTCATAATTAAGTACATTTAAGCTTAAGTTTAACTTAGGCTGACCAAATATGGTCTACTCTTCATGACTTGGGTACTTGGTAATGTGGAAATCAATTTTTACATGAAAATTCTTGAAACTCTAAAATGTACAAAACCACGGATTTGCGGAACCGTAATTAAGTGATGTATGCATGATCTAATTCAATTTCTGAATCCTGGAGATGTCCAATGAACTCAATGCCCTGATCAAGCAGAAGACCAAACTCACTAGGATTTAGAAATGATGCTAATGAACTCACTGTCTTGGCCAGACAGATGTAGAGTTGGATTTGAGTTGAGCCAAGTCGAATTAATTCAAGCTGAGTTAAACGAATTGTCTCTATTCGTGCCCAACTTTAGATTGGAGAGCAAAGTATCGAATTCAGGTCTATTACAACCGTTCTTTCGTGTTTGATGAACTCTAAAATTTTTAAGGGGGGTAGAGGTTGTTATATTTAGATGTAGTATAATTTAACTCATACATCATACTCCTCTCGTTAAATTGCCATGATGAATTTTAAATGACATGATTGATGTACATAATTGTGGAAGAAAAATCTCGGGGGCAAGATTTCTTTTAAGGGGGGTAGGTTGTCATAACCCAGCTCATTTAGCTAATTAGATGCATTTAGACTCACTTGTATACACATAAATTTAAATACACTTGCACACACATAGATTTGCCTCGCTCAGGTAACAGTAGAAATTTAGTCATTGTAGAATGAATCATGTTTATGTAGTCTCTTCTATACATTTAGACACACTTGTATACAAACTTACCTCACCTAGATAACAGTGGAAAACTAGACATTGAAGAATGGACAGTGTAATTTGTATTTAGGTAGAAATATTGAATTTCGGGGACGAAATTCGTTTTAAGGGGGGTAGATTGTAACACCCCGTACATTTCCGTACTTGGGTGTTACCATGAATACCTAACTTATTAGATCATTCACCTATACTCTTGTTGAATTTAACTGTAGATCGAGCTAATTGACTGTCAGATCGACAAAAATTCACAATTAGAACTTAAAACTTAGTAGTATGGGCCATAAATATTACTTGTAGTTAGAATGGTGGCTTGTTTAGGGCCTCCATAAGGCCGTATAACAAGATAATTGGAGTGAATTTTACCCTCTTTTATCAATTAATAATAATGCTACTAATAGTAATAATAATAATAATATCAAAATATAATAAAGAAAATAATATTAATGATATTAATATTTCCATTACTTATGAAACATGGCATTTAATGTTAAACATGGATAATAATCTTCATAGGGTGGACCACATCAGTCCATGAGACGTTATAACTGTTGAAAATTTAATTGGTGTCAATTTAACCACTAGATTATGTAAAACTTACATTATAGGACAAATTATGTACTATGGCCCACTTAATGTAGGAATCTGCCCTATTTTGGACTAAGACCCTAGCATAGTAGGTTTAATCGAATGGTCGGAGTGGATTTTAAAAATCATCATTGTGGGTCCCACTTTATGGTGCATGTGCACCAACGTGCGGTGCACACCTAGTGCACCGAACTTGGCACCAAACCAAATAGGGAACAACCCGTGGAATCTCAAAAGCGAGATGTTCTCTCTCTTGCGTTTCCATCAAGTGGATCGCTGTCCGTTTTTGGACTGTCGTGTGGCCCACCTTTGGAATCTGATCCGACCAATCCGAACCGTCCATTCAATTGGAATGGTTGGGCCAAGTAAACCCTGGTTGGTTTGAAATGTTTTGGGCTGGGTGGTGTGCATAGACTGTAGCCAAAGTTGGGCTGTCCAAAAGTATTTTGTGTCTCCAGCGTTTGTGTCATCGCTAGATTGCGATATTCATAGGCCATATTTAGATGATCTGAGCCGTCTATCTTGTAGAACTCAAAGTTTTCCATCTAACTATGCTAGCATTTTGAATTTAGATAATTAGATGTGCGTTGAATGAGGGCTGAAATCAGACTATGCGAACTTGATTTCTAAAATTGGAAACCGTCTTTGGTTCTTTCGCATGCCAGCGCACCCACGATCCAGGTGGCTGAATTTTGGGCGAACCCAATCATCTTGGAACAGTTGTTGAAGTGAATCACAGCCGTTGATTTCATTTCACTCGGATCGCTGTCATGCTATAAGAAGTCGCTTCAGTCTCTCTCTTTCTTCTCCTTTTTCATTTTGGAAAACCTAGCATAGCTACCTCTAAAAATCCTAAAGTCGATCTGGATCTTCCATTTCCTTCAACTCTCATCTCAGGAGGCCTAGAAGCTGCCTCCATTGTTAGATCGAGCTTCAGATTTAAGCTGCCACGAAGCACTTCATTTTCCTCATCGAAACCATCATCCATAGATCTCGGTCCAGGCCCCATTCTCAGATCTGAAACGTCCTGAGAGTGGGTCTGTTTCTCAGTTTTCAAGCGTGAAATCCAAACAAAGAGTTCCACCCTGAGTATCTCCGGGTTTTCTTATCAGAGATTCCAGATGGGTATGAAGTTTGATAATTTTCGATTGTTGTATTCATGTAGGTTTATACAGCAGTTTTTCTCCCTGTTTATTAGCTTTGAAATCTTCTTCAGAACTCAGTTAAAGGTGGAGTTCTGTATTTGAGTTAATCCTCTTTCTACATTAGTATTCACTTCTTCACTTGGAGCTCTGTTGGTAGGGCTAGACCTATCCTGATTTGGTATGTTGACCTAATCCTACAATCAGTAGTCGATTATGAAAACTCATATATGTTTTAGCCCTTAAACGAGTTTCAATTTCAGGTCGACTTTGCTGTGATTCATGGCTGATTCTTCTCAATTGGAACTCACTGAGTTCGGATGTTGGAGAAGGCCTACTTTTCATATGTATAGTTCAGTTAGTAATAACTAACTAGTGTAATTGGGCTGATTGGGGGTTATATTGTAGATCGGGTTTGTTAGGTCAAAGTGTGGCTTTAGTTACATCACTAATCTCGATTAATTCCTTCAATTGGTAGGAATTCCTGTTTAGCTTGTGATTGTTTTTGCTACTCTTGTAGAATTTAGAATTGGGTCTAATGTTTGTTGAGAGCAATTTACGTGTGGGAAACTATCCATTACAAATTTAGGGGGCTTTGAGTAAGTAAACTCTCTTGTGTGTAGTTTCTCCGTAGTCTCCTTCACTTAGAAAACTTTTATTTTCTAATCAGATAAGGATTGGCTTGATTAGGCATAACTCAATTCGATTTGGTGGACCTAGCGTAAAGTAATTTGGCTTAAACTCAGTCTATTCGGTTTAAGGAGTTCTTCCTTCCTTAGCTCGGCTACCTTCTTACACAAGAAATCCAAGGGTGGAGGTGAGGTTCTCACCCTTCAAGTTTTCCATTAATTTAATTAAATTGAGTATTTCTTATATAGTATTGTTTGTTTAAATACATGTTGTCAATTGAATTCTTATATATATTGAAATAATTGCCTTGGATAAATTGTGATGAAAATCTTTTATTAATTGTTTCATACTTAGATTCCAATGGATACAATTTTTACTTGTTGGTTAATTTCAAATGATTTCAGTGGAGGTGTTGTACATGAATTGAGGTTGTAAGTGGGAGAATTAGTTGTGAAATGTTATAGGTTGTGTTCTGAGAGAATGGCTTGTTGCCATTTAGTGAAATTTATATTGTTGGTGTCCTCAAATGGACTTGATGCCATATGGCTTTGTTTGGAAAGATCCTTCCTTGTTGGTGTCCATCAATGGACTTGTTTTTCAGGTGGCTTGGACGAAGAAGAGTATCCTTTTGTTGAAAACTTTGGAACACACACAAAATAGTAATGTTAATTGTCTAATTGTAGATAACCATAAAATTTATAATATAGTATATTTTGTTGGTCGTCTCATGGGCCGGGGATGGTGTTATGGGATGCTATGCCTGAGCCGTCGGCCTATGCTGGGTTGCGTACCCCCCATAGTGACCGTGAGCTTTTAATTGCTTGTTTTGTAAATTGGACTAATAAAAGCTGGTTAATCATACATACATGGCATTTGCAGGTAATGTTGGTGACGAGCCACATTACTGTCGGTTTGATATGTATTGCATTGCGGGTAACATTGGTGACGAGCCATGTTACTGTCGGTTTGAAATTCACCAGCTGGATATACATCCCCAGGCTGAAGAACATTTGCAAGCACACATTCATGTAAACGGGATTGAAGTTGGAATATATGGATTGAATGTTATAATTTGTTGGTATTTATAATATGAGTAAATTGTTACATTTGATTGTTTTAAATGTCACTTCTTTTGGAATTGTATAAATTGCTTATTGTATAATATATTATCTTTAGTTGGTCTTTACTTAATTGCTATCATGCCTGGTAATTTTGGAGGGTTTTTACCTCACTATGATAGCGTTTTAACGCTATCGAACCATAACAGTTGATGCAGGTATCTTTGGATAAGAAGTTGTAAGGTGGTGCGATTCAAGTCTACTGCAGTGTTTCTTTCCTTTGGTTTCCTTTTTAATTAATGTAATATAGAGACAATTGATTTGTATAAGCCCTATGAGCGCCACTTGTACAGTTTGATTTATATTGGACATTACATGTCTTGATTTGCTTCCATTGCATTTTAAATTTTAAAAAAAAATTATACTGTAAAGTGGATCTTTGAATATTTACACTTGGGTTTTCAGAACTCGGGCTCAACACCCGAGTAATGAAAATCGGGGCGTTACAATTAATCATCATTAATTATATAAATAGATAGATAAATCATTAACGTTTACAGCAATCAACCATCAACCATCATTACTCATAAATGAAGATAAAGATACATTATTCCTCGGGTATTGGAAACTTGCATCTACGTCGATTATGACCTGTTTGTGTTCACCTATCATATTTTACTGTTTTTTGTTCCTCTCCACGTGAAAGAATTCTCATCTTCTTCGGTCTTCCAGCTGACCTCCTTACTTGCAGGGGTTTAATTTTCGCACAAAACTTTTTAAACTGTTCTGATAATTCCCGTTCATTCTTGTCACGAATTGGGTAAAGTGGTTGGTTGTAGCAGATTCGGTAGTTTTCAACCGTATAAAATGGAAAACAATAGTGATGATGAGGAAGATTATACTTTATATATGCCAAAAGAACATGCATACAAGGTAGCGCTTTAATGTCAAACTTGCGACATGTACACAAAAGTTCGCTAAGCTTAAGTGTGTCTTTGTAATCTCCTATAGTATAATATTCGTCGCGAGAGATTGCATGACAGCGGACATCGCGCGCCATCGGTAAAAGTTTCGTTATTTTTTTCGCTGCCCATTTCGTCAATGATCCACTAAATGTTATTACATGTTCACTTCTCTTGTAGAACATTTCTTGGATCTTTAATCTGACCGTCTCTATCAGTCTAGTCACAGGGTACTCTCTTGCTTCCTTGAACAAAGCATTAACATACTCTGATATGTTCATAGTCATGAAGTTGAATCTTTTTCCTGAAAAATGTGAAGATGCCCATTTTTCGTATCTTATTTCTGTCAACCATGCAAATACTGAGGGGTTTGCCATTTTAATATTGTGTATTATCTTTTCAAATTTAGCCTTTCTGCACGTCTTTACAGCTTGCCAATATAATGTTTCCCACGACTTGTCTTTAAATGTGTCAACCAAGTTTCTGTAGATATGATAAGCACAGTAGCCATGTGTTGTGTATTGAAAGACTTCGGAAACTTCTTTCATTAAACATTTATGTCGGTCTGATAATATATCAAGTCCTGGAAGATACCCTAACGTAAAATTGAGGTTATCAAGGAATCATTTCCAACTGTTGTTGTTCTCTGATTCCCCGAAACAAATGCTATTGGTACAATTTGATTGTTATCATCTAGGGTTGTAGCAACAAATAGAATACCCTTATATTTACCTTTTAGGTGAGTCGTATCGATGGCCAACACCCTTCATAGATAAGTTTGAAAAATTCTTACCACTGTCCGAAAGCAACAAAATATCTCTCGAACCTACTTATCTGTGAGTTAACAAGCACAGCATCACTATTCCTGGGTTGGCCCTCCTCAGCTCATACAAATAGGCTAGGAGTTCATTGTAAGAGTCTTCGTAAGATCCCATTATGCGCTTGATTGCGATCTCCTTAGCCCGCCATGCCTTCTTGTAGCTGATAAGAATATGATATTTCTCATGCATAGCCAATACAATGTCTCTCGGGCTTAATCCCATGCGTTGTTCAATACAACAAAAAACCAAATAACTGGCTAATTTATTACTTGCTTGTTGATGATCACTCTGCATCCATGACATTCCACATGTATGTTTGGATGTGTAAGTCCTTATCTTGAATATTCCGGCATCATTTACCCTACATGTATAGACCCTCCATTCACAATTATCTTCGAAACACAACAGTAAATCTCTTCATTAATGAGTACGATCCCGATATTAGAAGTGATTTTTCATTGTAAATTGGCTCAACACATACCGGCACCATCTCTTGTCCTTAAACGTTTGTCTAACAGCTATCTCATTCGACTCATTCAACGATTCATTATATTTTGACAGATCCGAATTGACGAATGCTTCATCTTCGAAAGACACATTAAATTTAACATCCATGAAGTTTGATGTTTGAAGCGGCCTGGACAATGAAGGCAAATATCTTATTGTACATAACAATGATGATGAATACACATGTCCTCTTGTAGGTGAAGATGAAGATGTAGACACATGTACTATTCTAGATAATGGTATGAACAAAGTCACATGTACTCTTATATGAGAATGTGATGATGACTCCACATATGCTTTTGTAAGTGAAGGTGATGATGAAGGCACATTTTCGCTTGTAGGCAAAGGTGACGCTGAAGTCACATGTACTTTTGTAGGCGAAGGTGATACCATATATTCACTTTTCAGGCTAAGGTTAGCTACCCAATTAGCGTCATGTTCTTCACACAGATTTGCCATTGCAAGGGCATCATGTTGAATGTCGACATCATATTCAACACCATTACAACCAACTGGGTCTTCGTGAATGGTCTCATTAATGTGCCGCACTGTCTCTATTATTAAAGGCATGTATATATTCAGATGCTGCGATTATGCTGCTAAGAACACTCGCACATCTTCATCGTCTTCAATTTCAGATGGAGAGATTGATTGGTTTGAGCATGGGTATATTACTTTCATATTAATATCATGGTTATTCGGTGTAGTCTTAATGATCTTGTAGATTTTAGATAGAAGATCATCATATGTAGTGCTGGCACTTAAAGCAACACTTTTCAATTTTCCACCCTTATACATGTATAAATTGTTTTCACATATTAAATCCTCACCATAAGAGCATATGATAATTCTAACAGTCATTATCTGCAAAGAAACATAATGAAATTAGTTCTCTTTTAAATTTCAAATAGTATTCTTTTAAATTTCAAAGAGTACAATAATTTTGTTACAGTTTCAACGATTACTCGTTCATCTTTTAAAACTCAAAGAATACGTTGTAAAATTTAAAGAGCACACCTTTAAAATAAAATTTAAAGAGTGTAAAATTCAAAGAGCACAGCAATTCAAAGTGCACAATATGAAATTTAAAGAGCAAGAGCACAACAATTCAAAGAGTACAGCAATTCAAAGTGCATAGTGTAAAATTTAAAGTGCAAGAGCACAGCAATTCAAAGTGTCTCGTGTAAAATTCAAAAAGCATACCAATTCAAAGTGCACAGTGTGAAATTTAAAGAGCACAGCAATTGAAAGAGCACAACAATTTAAAGTGTCTCGTGTAAAATTCAAAGAACACACCAATTCAAAGTGCACAGTGTAAATTTCAAACAACATAACAATTCAAAGTGCAAAGTGTAAAATTCAAAGTGCAAAGTGTAAAATTCAAATAGCACAGTGTAAAATTCAAAGAGCACACCAATTCAAATAGCCTAGTGTAAAATTCAAAGAGCACAATGTAAAATTCAAAGAGCACATCAATTCAAATAAAATAGTGTAAGATTCAAAGATCACACTGTAAAATTCAAAGAGCACAATGTAAAATTCAAAGAACACAGCAATTCAAAGAGCACAGCTATCACGAATCTTCGAATGTCCTAACATTTACACTGTACTATTTGAAATATCAATATGCTCGTTGAAATTCAACGATATCTCAATTATTGCAAAAACACAGTACGAAAAAACAAAGATCCTACTTAATTATTATAAAAAAATGCATTCGTTAAGAAAGAAATTTTTATATTCTTCGTTCTTACCTGGTCCACACCACAGCCTCTTTTCCAATGAAACACGAGTTGAAGAAATAACTTCTTAATGCTGTAGAGTAAAAATCGATTTCAAAACTAAAGAGAAGATGCTTTTTTTGCTACAGATAAGAGAAAAAAATGAGTTTTGGATATAGAAGAGGAAAAAAGGAAGAGAAATTAGATTTTTTGAGAGGCAGGAATAAATCCTTACAGTAAAGGTATTTCGGTCCGAAAATGTCTCATCCGTACAAGTGAAGTTTACTTTGGGAAACAAAACTGTTGGAGATTTAGCTGGGAATAATGGTCAAAAGAGAGGTTTATAGTCGAAAATTTCTCATGACATATATATATATATATATATATATATATATATATATATATATATATATATATAGAGAGAGAGAGAGAGAGAGAGAGAGAGAGAGAGAGAGAGAGAGAGGAATGCTCACCTAGGCACTTCTCGTGAGAGAGACTCATGAGCACTTTTTCATGACTCATCGCACATGATGTGAGCCCAAAATCTGAGCCGTCCATGTGATGCAGCACCCCAAAAAACCCCTAGGGCCCATCTTTCAACCTGATCCAAAACTTTGGTGGGCCGCAGCAGAAAGCAAGAGGCAAATCAAGGGAGGAAACTGTTTCCTTCTTTCATGGCCCATCAAAGTTCTGGAACAAGTTGAAAGATGGGTCCTAGGGGTTTTTTGGGGTGCTGCATCACATGGATGGCTCAGATTTTGGACTAGCATCATGTGCGATGAGCCAAGAAAAAGTGCTCATGAGTCTCTCCTACGAGAAGTGCGCAGGTGAGCTCTCTCTCTCTCTCTCTCTCTCTCTCTCTCTCTCTATCTCTCTCTCTATATATATATATATATATATATATATATATATATATATATATATATATATATATAACATTGTCTATCTATTTTCAGCTCATTTTAGAGCACGAGCGAAAAAACGAGGCAGATATAAAGCTCAAGTGGACCACACCATAAGAAACAAGGGAATTGAACACCTACTGTTGAAAACTTCTCGAGGCCACCATAGCTTTGGATCAAGCTGATATTTGTGTTTTCCCTTTCATCTAGGAGCATGACTTTTAAGAACAGGTTGGACTGCAAATAATCATTGCAGTGGGCCCATGAAGCTTTCAACGGTAAGCAACACACAATTGCCACTATTTTTGTGGCATGGTCCACTTGAGGTTTTGACCTGCCTCATTTTTTTGGCTCAAGCACTAAAATAATTTGAAAAGTGGATGGATGGCATAGATAAAACACATATATTATTGTGGGGCCCATAGAGCTTTTACACGAGCCAACTGGCCCGTGTTGGCATCACAAACCAAACCGCGGCCTGAAAGTTCCACCCACTGTCCACGCCCAGGCGGTTTGTTAGTATGATGCGCATGTTTTATGCATTTTTCCATATCATTTTAAGTAGGGTTGTCAATGGGCTAGGCCTGGTAGGTCTTGGCTAGATTTTGAACTGTATTGGGCTGGGTGGTTGGGCTCGCCCTATTCAAAATTCTGACTTTTTATGCCTGAGCCCGGACCAATGACACCCCTAATTTTAAGACATAAGCCAAAAATTGAAGTAAATCCAAATCACGAAAGCACAATGTTGATTCAAGGATACTATTAAAAACTTCCTGGGGCAAAACAGTTTTGGATCAAGCTGATATTTTTATTTTCCTTTCATGTCGTCGGTACGACCTAATCTAATTCAATAGGTTGGATGTCAAATAAACATTACATGGCCCTAGGAGGTTTTTAATGGTGGACATTCAACCACTACTGTCCCTGTGCTGTGGTCCACCTGAGTTTTTGATCCGCCAAAATTTTGGAATCAAGCCCTAAAATGATCTGGAAAAGGTATTTGACGGCTTGGATAAAACATATACATGGGCCCACAGAGTCCACCTGGCTACTGACAGTAGCCAAACCGCGTCCTGCGAAAGTCTTCCTGAAGACACTCAGCGCGAGTTACCCTATCGCGGCTCGTAGAGAGAGAGCTCTACCATATTCCGGTTCTTCTTGCTCGACGGTATCATCCTCCCGTAGTCAAAGCCCCTTTCTCACCCCGACAGACGCCCCTGCCTCGCCCCCTCTCTAACAGATGCCGTCCGCTTTGCCCTAGATCGACGGTCCAGCTAGGAAGAGGAACAGCTATTTCGACGCGATGCTACTAGCACCGACCTTCGATCTGTGAGTTTTCCTTCCTTTCGTTTCGTCTTTCATAGGTCGATGCTCTTGCATCAGATTGCAGAATCAAATGTGAAGAAACAGAGATCTGTCGAGGCATATTTTTATTTTTTAGGGTTTGTATTGTGATTAGGCTGCGTTTGGATGCACGAGTGAATCGAATTGAGAGCATTCAGTTTAATTCAGAGTAAATGGCAAAATGGTAATAAGGATGACGACGTTTGGTGGCATTCATAGTGAAATATCGAAAACTCTTGCGTGACTGCGCATAGTCATGTGGGGGCGTGACAATTCGCTGACGTTTATGAGATCCACCCCATGCATCATGTGGACCACCCTTTGTTTGGGCCAGGGCCCGAAAATCAGGCTGATTCAACACTGAGGTAGGTTACACCACTTGGAACATTTGTGATTGAAGTCCTACCATTAAAATCGTCCAAATTTTGTTGGGATTAACTGTGGGAGTATATGAAATCCAATCAGTTCATCTGACACTCCACACCAGGATGAGTGGATGACTCCCCAAAAATCAGTACATTTCAATACTCATTGTGCTACACCAGGTGAGTTTTTGGGCATGATTTTAACAGCATTCCGTATGGTGTGGCTTACCTAAGACTTGGATTGGGATGGATTTTAGGATCCATGGTGAAAATGTGGTGGCACCCCTGGTGAATAGGGTGGTGCTGAATCTGCTAGTCAGGCTCCTTTTAGGTACATCCTCCATCTGAATATGCTAGTCAGCCTATTGTAGTCCATGAAATATCTTGTTCTTTGCAATTTCTATAGTCATGAATATCTTGGGAGATATTAAGATTTTGAGGTTTTTCTCGGGATGTTATTGGGCTCTGTAGGTGAATTGATTGATTTACGACCCAACAGCCCAATTTCCTTTAACATATCCAAGATGTATTTTAGTCAAGTAAGGACCACTCTTGCAGAGTCCCGAGATTGTTAGTTTCAAACATTTGCTGGAGAAATGCTTTCAATGCTGTAATACCATAGAGTCATCCCTAATAAGAATGATATCATCCACATACGACTAGAAGAACTGTTCCTTTCTCCCTCGATCATGTGTACTGTTATGTGTCATGTCACAACAATTAATGGACTCTCTCTCTCTCTCTCTCTCTCTCACACACACACACACACACACACACACACACACACACACAAAATTGATGTGTTGAAGATCCCGCAGGTTGGAAGATCCGTAACCTTGGTCATTGAATTAATATGGACTTATTATATTTTCTTCATATAAATTTGCAGCCCACGATTCAAGGGTGTTATCTTCTATTCTACAAGATTTCCTAGGAGTCTCATTGATCTAACAGGGACTGTTAATTCTATTTTCTTCATATTTATCTAGTTGCAGCCCATTGCTTGAAGGCTTGCTATCTTCCAATCTATAAGATTTCCTAGGAGTCCACTGTCCATATTGGGGCCCATTAGATTAATGCTTCAGATCACTAACTTGGACAAGTCAGACTGAGTCTTTATATACTTGTCGGACAAGTTTGGGGATTCATCACACTTGGACAGACTGGCAGCTGTGGCCCAACTTGGACCAACTCAGGACAAGTCAGGCCTCTATATCATCTTGGTTACAGCCAAAACCAAAAACAATACAACTACGATGAAATTGAGTCATATCAGAAGATATTTCCAGCCAGCATACAACCCTATTACCACGGGAACACTTGTAGGATCAGATTAATCACTTATGAGGTTGTGACCATTTGATGGTTTGGCAGAAAGGATAAGAAAGGAGAAAATAGGATCTGCACTATGGACGCTCTTATGCTAGAGAGGGAGGGAACTGATGGCTATTTATTTCTTCAAGATATTAAATACCATTTCTTCAGCTATTGCTGACTCGAGGTTCAAATCATATTCTGATAAACTGAACACCTGAAGATACTTGATGTACATTCTTCTTCATATAATTTCTCCTTCACTCAAGGGACTTTTTATGGCTCAAATGCAAGTTTTTTTTTTTTGGTTAAATGCTCTAGATGTTAATTGTTCGCAATAGTTAGGCTAAAGTGCAGTGTTTGGCATGATTGGGTCGCCATTTGGGTGGTGTTTAGCAAACCTACTACTTGAGAATGTCCTTTCCACTTTTGGTCTGACGGAGGTACATGTATGCCCTTGGTGCCAACTTGGGTGCCTAGATTGTCTAATATAAGGGAATTCCATGCACTTGTGTGTGTCATGTTTAGTAGTAGTTCTGGCAGTGGCAACTGCCTCTCCATGACACTCCTTTTTCTCGCTTGCCCTTTGGGATGCAAATATTGATTGGCCAGGGTTAGTACCGGTTGGTGCCAGCATGTGAGAGTTGTCAATATCAGCCTTTCCACGCAGTTCCATATCCTGGCTAAGGGAGGAACTTGATGTCCATCGACAGCCAACCATAAAAGTTTTACCAATCTATTATTTAGAAGCTGACCCCAAATGATGGTAATAAGGCTAATATGATGATGATGAGTGGCCGATGGTTGTTGCTTGCAGGGACCTTCAAAATACTTCATCATAACCCAGCTTCATATTATTAGGCAATGTTTGCCTTCTTTTTTCTTTTTTTTTTCGAATGGTCAATATTTGCCTAATTAGAAAATCAATCTGGTAACTTCCCATATTTCTTCCCTTTCATTTCCTACGATTATATCTCTGTCACCTCCCTTTTTTGCAGATTTTGTGAAGACTGCTTGCGATGATGTCAAGACCTATGTTGCTTGTCTTCCTGCTACTGATACTCATAATCACGTCCCAGTTTGAATGGAAACAACAAATTGTAAATGAAATGGAAATGAGTCCGGCTATTTCCCAGAAGCAGCAGCGGATTCTAGACAGGGAAGAAATTGTCAAGGAAAAAGTAAGTCTTATTGTTGCTTCTGTGGCTGGTTATATTATGTGAGTCTTTAACTGTTTGTCTAGGCTTGTAAGCTAATTGTGTACTTTGTTTTGTAATGCAATAGAGACAGATGTGTGCACATGGTGCTCACTTGTGCACACATGCATGTGAACATTTTGGGGTATTTGTTTGTCTGCGTGCTGTTCATGTTTTACTACAGTTGGTTGATAACACCAATCCACCAATTTATACTGAAATGATTTTGTTATGTTCATGTAAAAACAGAAATTTTCTTATTCTTAAATTTTAAATGGTCTGGTTTGTATGTAAATTAGCTCTTTGGGTGTTTACGAGGTAAACTTTCTTATTGGGTAATGGTGTCACACTTCTTCAAAAGTCTAGATGCCAGAGAGGACAGCTTTCTGTTACCCATTCTCTGATGTGATGCATATTCTAATTCTTTCTCATTTTTGAAGAGCATGGGTGTGGAGAAGACTAGATATTCTTGAGGCAATCTGGAGCAAAAAAGTATGCAAGGCAATGATGAAATTCTACAAAGATTTGTTGTCTAAGGAAGATTGGAAGAGGCCTCTTCTTGATAATTTGCAATTTCAGGCTATCTCTAGGAAGGCAGCGGAGGGCTTAGAAAATCAAAGAAGGCAGTTTTTAATTTAGGGAAGTGATAAAGCTCCTGGGCTGTATGGATTTCCAATAGTGTTTGATCAAAGGTTTTGAGGACTAGTTAAATCAGATGTGATTGGGCTCATTAATGAATTTCATGAAAAAGGATTCTTAGGGTCAGAGTTAGGTGCGACATTCATTGCAATTATTTTGAAGAAAGAAGGGGCAAAGAGCTTGAAGGATTTTCGACGTAAAAGTCTTCTGGGGGGTCCTAATTAAATATTTGCGAAGTGATTGGCATCAAGATTTTGAGAAGCTATTGGGGAAGTTATCTCCAAATCCCAAGGGGCATTTGTGGCGGGCAGATAGATTACGAATGACATTTTGGCAGCACAAGAGTGTATAGATTCTCGTGGTAGGACATGATTGAAAGGAGTGGTGTGTAAGTTGGAAGTTGAAAAAGTGTATGATCACTTGGACTGGAAGTTCCTAGATTATATATTATAACGCTTGGGGTGTGGTGAAAAATGGCATGCTTGGATTCATTCATGTGTGTCATCGGCTAAATTTTCGATCTTGGTAAACGGTTCCTCGTATGGATATTTTTCGGCTTTAAGAGGGTTGCGACAAGGACATCCTCTGTCTCCATATTTATTTTTAGTACCGATGGAGGTGTTTAGTAGAATGATCGATAGAGGTGCAGAGTTGGATCTGGTGAGAGGATTTTGGGTAGACAATTTGGACTTTTAGATAACCCATCTTCACTATGCGGATGATACTCTTTTATTGTGTGAGGCGGAGGAATCATTGGTGGACTATTTGTGAATGATGATAGTTTGATTTGAAGCAGTCTCCGGTCTGAAAGGTAACATTGGTAAAAGTGAGCTACTGGGGGTCGGTATCTGAAGAGAGGAGGTGGATTCATTTGCAAATATATTCGGTTGCAAGGAAGGATCTTTTCTGACTTCGTATCTTGGTCTCCCATTATGTATTAGAAAGTCGTCCAAGCACCTATGGGATAAAGTGATAGAGAGATTCAAAAGCAAGTTATCTCAATGGAAGAGCATAAATTTATCCTTGGGAGGAAGGCTAACTCTGATAAAAGCGATAATGTCCAGTCTCCCAATTTATTTCATGTCGCTGTTCAAGTGTCCAAAATTAATAGTGGTTAAACTAAAAAAATTTAGGCGGGATTTTTTGTGGAAGGGGTCAGAAGATAGACATACATTTCATCTTATGAAGTTGGAAGATGTTTGTAGGTGTTAGAATCAAGGGGGGAGCCAGTCTTAGGAATTTAGAAGTAATGAATTGGGCATTGTTGGGCAAATGGGTTTGGAGATTTTGGGTAGAAGAGGGTAGTTTGTGCCTTGGGGGGGGGGGGGGGGGGGGGGGGGGAATAGAAGAACCAATGGTAGGAAGATTAGGTTTTGGGAGGATATTTGGGTGGGTGAACAAAGGTTGTTGGAAAGGTGATGGTAAGAAGATAAGGTTTTGGGAGTATATTTGGGTCAGTGAACAAAAGTTTTCGGTTCTTTTCCCTTGTTTGGTGAAGGTAGTGGTGGAGAAGAATTTATTAGTTGATAGGTGTTCTAGTATTTTAGGTGAGGAAGTTATTTGGACGCTACCTTGTAGGAGGAATTTAAACAATGAAGAAATTGAAGAGATGGTTAATTTGTTATCATTGTTATCCAAGATGCGTCCAACATCAAGAGAAGGGGACTCATTGGTGTGATTAAGAGATAAAACCAAGAGATTTTCAATGAAGTCCTTTAATACACTTAGTGTTCGAAGTATTGGTATCACTACAAGTTTCACTGGCTGGGGATACGGAAACAATATTGATGTCATCGATAATATTGCCGACCACCGGAAATGCGGGAAAACATGGGAAAAATGGTGGAAATTTTCATTGAAACTTCAAGAGATGCTAAAATACACATATTTGTATATTTAGTAATGAAAAAATTCCAAAAAGAATGCATACATAATAAGTTTCCATTTAATGAGGGGCTTAAAAGCATGTGTTGTTGTAAGATATTAGTCCAACCATCCCATCAATCCCATCTATCCATCCAACCATCCACCAGTATTTCAGAATATCGACGACGCACGATATTTCGCCAAGAAATCATCGACACCTGAAAGGGAGACAAGAGAATGTGGTCTTAATATCGCCCCATGTTGTGTTATTGATAATATCATCGACAATTTGATCGCTGCATACAACCATGCGCCCATAAAAAAAATTTGAAATGGAATTTTTTTAATAAACAAAATTTTGGTGATATCGATGCATTGGTGATATTATTGAATACACTAGCGATACAAGCGACATCTGGAATTTACACAATTGAAAATATAGGTGATACATTGGAGGTATCGATACATTGGCGATATAAGTGACACCTGGAATTTACATGGTCAGAAATGTTGGTGATATCGATACATTAGCAATACATCGCCGATACCTAGGATTTTTTTATACAACCTATGTTATCTGTATCGCTATCAGTGTTATCATTATTGTTAAGCTGGAGATAGAGATAATATCAGAGATACTTCGAACAATGAATTAACTTAGTGAAGGTGATAGAAGAGAAGGGGTTTGTCAATCGACATATGTCTGGCAATACGGCGCTCCTCTGAAGGTTGTGGCTCAAGCGTGGCTTGTGGGATGGAAAAAAGTGTTAACGGTGGACAATCTTCGCAAGAGGATGATGATTCCTTACAATTTTTGGCTTATGTGCTATCTCGATGAGGAATTGGTGGATCACCTCTTTATACATTCTCCTTTCGCAAGCAAGTTGTGGAATTGTTTCTTCACTTTGTTTGGGTTAGATTGGGTCATACCAAGGTCTATTGATCAATTATTCCTTTGTGTCATGATGGGAGTGTTGGGAAGGTGGGGAAGAAAGTTTGGTGTGTTTGTTTATTGGCAGGGATATGGCCCATTTGGATAGAAAGGAACAATTGATGTTTTAGGAACTGAGCAGGGTGTCCTTCGGAAAATTTTGGTAGGGCTAGAAGGCATGTAATTGAGTGGGCAATTGCATCAAGAGTCATTGCTCATTTTCCAGATTATTAGCTTGCGCTGTAGTCGCTTTGGTTTTTTCTTGTATTCTTTAGGTTGCTGCCTTTTCTGAATAAAATTGTAATTGTTCAAAGGAGAAAAAAAAAAAAAAAAAAAAAAAAACTCATTCTGACAAATTAGATGTTATTCATCTCCTCCAATACGGTATGTCATGGACATACCAAATATATCAATTTAGATTGTCACTTTCTTAGTCAATAGGGCAATTACTTAAAAGCAGTGTTTTAACTAGTGAAAAACGTGTAGCGTAGCCTTCACCCCTCTGAAGCGTGAGGCGTAAGCTACATATCGTGTAGCATAGGCTACATAGATTTTTAATCAAGGTTGCACTTGGTTGCACCAAATTAGATGATTAATAATAAAATCTAACAAAATTTCATGATATTTGGTGCAACCAAATGCAACCTAAAGTAACAACAAGGGGTAATGATTAAGTATAAAAGTGAAGAAAGAGCAACAAAACTAATTTAAAACTATTTCTTATATTATTTTACTAAAAGCATCGAAAAGATTAATGAATTTTCATTGAAATAGAAACATGTAACAAATCATTAAAAACATTATTGATTTCAATGTTATAGTGAAAAATGACTTGTGATATATCTAGTCTATAAAGGGTGTAGCGTATCCAAATTAATCATGTAGCGTAGGCTACATGCAACTTAGGCTATTTTCATGAGCTACATAGCGTTTAAGCTAAGCTATGCTATGTAGTGTAAGCTACACGCTACATAGCGTAGCTATTTAAAACACTGCTTAAAAGTACATTTTGTGCAACATCCTTTCCTATCTGATAGGAAAAGGATCCCATGATATTGAACCAATCTTACCTGGGATTGTAAATGCCAAGTTGTCTATGAAGAGCTGAACTAATTGTATTAGTGTCTAAAATTTATTTTTTCTGTGTAATACTAATTGATAGAGCCTCATTGGTAAGTGCTACAAGATCTCATGCATTGGAACCCATTGTCATGGACCCAAATCCATTAGTATGGAGCATTTTCTTTCAAAAGTGAAGTCTCCTAGTATATGAAAGAATGGAAAGTTGCTTTCATTGTTGTGAATAAGTAGGTTGATATTTCATATCAAAAGTTTGAAGACCAACTTGTATATTTTTAACCAGTGGAATATGCCCTTTGCAACGACATTAGACTTATATAGGAGTGCAAAGACAAGGATAGAATTTAAAATGTATGCATTCGAGGGAACCTACGATTAGCACAAACAAGTAATAAGATGAGGTAAAGTAGACTTCGATGGTTTGGCCATTTGCAATGGAGACCAAGAACTGCGCCTGTAAGGAGTGAGTGGGTGCAAGTTGAAGGCGTTAAAAGGTTAAGGGGAAGGCCCAAAAAGACATGGTTGGAGGTAGTGTGAAATGACTTGATGACCTATGGTTTAATTGAAGTTATGGCCCTTGATACGGTGGAATGGCAGAAAATGATTCATGTCGCTGACCCCAATTAGTTGGGATAAGGCTTAGATGATGATGATGATGAACTTCATCGGACTTATTACATGTTGGGCATGATTGATATGCATGCTCTTGAGGGGAAGTACAAAGGGATATTTAGTTGATCAGAGTACCATACTATCCTCGTTTTGTTATTTCTTATTGCATAGTTTGTGTACCTATTTGGAGTAACTTATTGGACCCCTATTATTATTAATAGTAACAGATTTTTAGTCATTAGGACTAGTAACGCTTTTTGCCCTAATCTTCTTTTCATTATCTTCTACTTTTCTTTCGTATTCTCTTTTTGTTCACTTTTCTTCTTGATTCATACTTCATTTTTCTTGTCATTAAAGATTCAAGTGGTAGTGTTGTACTGCTGATTTAAAGTTAGTTGGTTTGCTCTACCATGGAGTTGGAGGTTGAGAAAGAGTTTTTTCAGGGTAGCGATGTGATGGTTTTAGTTTTGATAATTGAGGGTGTTAATCCAATAGTATCTATGGTTAGAGTCTCACAGGGAAGGGTGGTAGATGGGGCAGTTTGATTAGAAGGGTTTTGTACTGTATAGTGCTTTGGAAAGGGGCGGAAAGAACATGTCAGGGCGGATAAGGCGTTGATAGATTCTTTTTTCCTTTATTGGTGCATCCAGTGTTCGAATTGTCAGTATCGCTACAAGTTTCGTTGGCCGGAGATAAAGAGATAATATCGTTATTGTCGATAATTGGAAATGTGGGGAAAAAGGAGGAAACATGAGGAAAACGGTGGAATTTCTTAGTGAAACTTTAGGAAATGCCTAAATACACATTTGCATATTCAGGAATAATTTTTTTTTTTTAAAAGAATGCATTAAATAATAAGTTTTCATTTAATGAGGCCCAAAAAGCATACGTTGCCATAAGAAATCACTCTAATAGTAACCAAAATAAGTTTATATGATACAAATGCAGCCGCCATACAACAATTAAGATTTTAATACAAATGCAGCTGCAAGTAAGTTTTTAATTATCAATTACAATTGTTTCCTAATCCTAGGCTATGGTCCATCTGAGATTTGGGCTGCTTCATTTTTTACATCATGCCTTAAAATGAGTTTTCAATACAGATGGACGACATGGATGTAGTCACACTGCCACACAACAATTAAGATTTTAATACAAATGCAGCTGCAAGTAAGAAATGAGTTTTCAATACAGATTGATGGCATGGATGTAGTCACATTCATCAAGCTAGGCCCCACAGTCAGGGTCCCATGCACCTCAGTGGATCAAGTCGCGCATTGCGTCCTGTGTTGGACAGGCTTCAGTAGCCATCGCAGTGACATCACCAAGTTCTGTGGGCCCCACCATAATGTGTGTTGTATCCACACCGTCCATTCATTTGGAGAGATCATTTTACTGTAGGATCTAAAGAATGAGGCAGATACAAAGCTCAAGTGGACCCCACAATAGAAAACAATGGTGACAATGATGGCCACTGTTGAAACCTTCCTAAGGCCCACCATGATGTTTATTTGAGATCCAACCCGTTCATAAGTTAACACAGACATGGACGAAGGGAAAACACAAATATCAGCTCGATCGAAAACTTTTGTGGCCCCCAAGGAGTTTTTAATGGTACGCATTCAATCCCCACTGTTTTCTTTGGGGA